>OX465574.1:12525377-13725377 GCA_950022955.1 Xestia ashworthii
AGAATATCTAGGTTCCCAAATATATATTTTGATTATACACTGATTTTAACAAGAGTTATAAGAAAAATAAGTTTTCTATAGAAATTTTAAATTCCCTATATCTCGTCTTTGTATCATTGTCCTCTCAAAAAATACATTTGGGAACATAGATATTCTGTAATACAATCGAAATAAATACACACTACCTTAAGAATATGTTCGATTTTCATATTATTTTGGTATTACGTTTGTATGAAAACGCATGCTTCGCCGGCCCCTTAACCGAAAATTCTTTCACCATTAGAAAGCTACATTTTTACCAAGTAACATAGACTATAAATTATATTGATATCATGAAAATTTGTTGAGCTATCATAATTTTCGCGGACGTAGTTTTGGGAATATATCTATAATCCCTTCAAACTGTCTATTCCAGTGTGCGACTACTACAAATCCCTGACAACCAAGAAAGTGGTGGCGTTGCCATTGATCCCATCACCAAATCCCGTGGAATTCGACGTGTCTGATTGTACGCCTATCAATGTGCCCCTGGTTATCGGAGGAGCAGTGGCTACTATCAGGGACTTTCCTCACATGGCGCTGGTGGGCTGGCAGAAAGTTCGGGTAAGTTGATACTCATCTTGATCTGGCAACTACATAACACCCTTAAGGGTAGGGCAATGACCTAATAGGGCACACCCACATTTGTCTAGTTATGTTTAAGTCCCACTCAGCCGCTCGGGTCGATTTTTAGATTAAACCGTGCTTGCCTAGGTTGGTCTATGGATGGGTGACCACCCTTACATACCGAGTTTCCTCCGTGCCTCGGAAAGCACGTTAAGCTGTTGGTCCCGGCTGTCATTTGTCCATCTTGACAGTCGTTACAGGTAGTCAGTGGCACAAAAAAGTCAGCCACCAGTCTTATCAAGTGGTATCGTATTACCCAGTATTAACTGGGTTGTGGAGGCCAGATAGGCAGTCGCTCCATGTAAAATACTGGTATTCAGCTGCATCCGGTTAGACTGGAAGCCGACCCTAACATTGTTGGGAAAAGCTAGCTAGCAGATGACGTTTAAGTCCCTGTAATAGGGGCGAGCCTATTGCCACCAACCGGGCGCAAGTCCAAACTCCATCCATGGCTACTACTGTAAAATTCCTGATGGAAAATCCCAATGGCACTGCCTGACCCGGGAATTGAACTTAGGATCTCAGGCTTAGCAGTCGCGCTGGCGGCCACTAGACCAACAATTCTGATTACGATGCTAATTAAGACGCATGTAGTAACAGAATTATAATAATCAAAATTATTAATAAACCTTCCAAGTTCACAAAGGTCTAGATATGACTTAGACCTTGAAAAAGTCAAGTTAGAAAATTTGGATTTAGCAGGCTGCCAAAGCGCTTTCCACTACTTTAACAAATCTATACTAATACATATTATAAAGCAGAAGAGTTTGTTTGTTTGTTTGGTTGAACGCGCTAATCTCAAGAACTACCGGCTCGAATTGAAAAATTCTTTTTGTGTTGGATAGTCCATTTATCGAGGAAGACTATAGGCTATATAACATCACGCTGTGATCAAAAGGAGTGGAGCCAATAAGAAATGTTGCAAGCGGGAAAAAAGCTTCCGTTGAACTTCATGCGAGCGAAATCGCGGGCAGAAGCTGACACAACCAGAACGCGACGCGGTAGACCACGTAGGAGATGGCGGGACGATCAACCACAAATCATCGATTTACTGAAAATGCAATAGTCAGATGAGACACAAAACGCAATAATAAGCTTCATAGGTACAACTGTATCCACAGGCAAGAAACTCGAAAAAATGTAGGCATCACCTGATATTTTTTTTCGAGAATTCATAGTCGGTCAAATAGTAAAAGTTGTTCATTTCCATGAGTACTTAAAACGACTATAGTATGTGGGATAAATTCGGAGACATGTGACATCTACCAACAAGCACTGGGCCCGCGTGGTGGGTTATAGCCCATTTCCTCTCATAGAGAGGAAGCTTTTGTGCCTGTAGTGGGAAAAATTGCTGATCATGCTATGGTTATGTTGTACAATGCACCACTGCCATGTTATCTGTCCACTACCTTTGGTTGGTGACTTCCCAATGCATTAGGCTCGAACTCCACCGAAGCGGAGGGAAAGGAGATGTTCAAAATTCGTTTTTTCGCGCGTCTCCTGTCTGCTGCACTCGTCTCTACTTTGGAGTCGATAAGCTTAAAGATCTATGATTGATGATGATCTATGGTTACTTTTCCAGAACGATGGATACAGCTGGAAATGTGGCGGCTCTCTGATCAGCGACCGGTATGTCCTGAGTGCGGGACACTGCACCTATCAAGACAAGGATGCTAATGTTGTCAGGTAGTTACAAATCTTATTCTAAAGGGTGTAAAACACCTCTTCTTCACGAAGCCGAAAAGCACTTGTTCTCCCCGTCATTGCGATATTTTTTTTGTTCTACACCATACCTGGGAACCTTCTAGTTACGGAGATATGGGGGGTTAAAATTACAACTTTTTGACAAGTTTTTTTTTTTGTATGATTTTAACTTTTAACACCGCCACGACCCCCGTACTATTCAATCCATCCATCAGCACAATGTTTAAGTGCGTTACATTGAGTTCTACCACAAAACATGATTTATAACCTCAAAAAAAAAGTGGTTTCCCCAGCAATATTTTTTGCGTAAAATTACTTAGTTTGATGTACAGAATGCTTGGTTAACGGCTTTGTGATGAAGTGGTTTACACCCTGTATAGTTGCAGACGAATTTTTCGGGGCTTAGCCAAAATTGGAACAAGCACCGCGCGTAGTCCTTTTCAAAATGGCTCCCTAAAAAAGTCCCTATCTTAATCAGTAAAGGAAAATTTTTCTTACTCGCTAGCCTTTAGCCTGAACCACAGTTATCAGCATTAATTCGCATTATTTTTATCTATCCTTCTTCTTTAAGAGGCCTGCGGAGTATGCAAAGTTCATACAAACGTATACCTACCAAAATAGTTTGTAATTCAAACACATTCTTACGGTAGTGTGTATTTGTTTCGATTGGATTACAGAATGTATAGGTTCCCAAACACATATTTTGAATGTATATTATTTAAACAAGAGTTATGAGAAAAATAAATTTTCTATAGAAATTTTCAATTCCTCATATCTCGTCTTTATATCATTCTCCTTTCAAAATATATATTTGGGAACATAGATATTCTGTAATCCAATCCAAATATATATGACACCGTAAAATTGTCAAATACGTTATATTGTAATATCTCTAGCGATATTGTAAAGTCTCGAATTATTGTCAAATGAACATACTGCTTACAATAAAACGCATTATTTTTCGTGAAATGCATGCGATGGTAGTCAACTCACGCGGTGTGGAGAGAAGGAGGGGTCCCCCTTGCCCAGTGGTACCACTCTCATGAAAAGATACTGTACCATTCCTGAGAAATATCGATTAATATAACTTAACCTTAAAACACTTCATATTCCTCTAAAAAGCGTAGTCGACGGAGCCTATTTCCGAGTGCAGGGTTTAAAGGAACCTAACGGGGGTTGCCCCAAGTCCCGTTTATGGGGGCAAGAGATACTTCCCTATGTTCAGTTGACAATAATTCGAGACTTTACAATATCGCTAGAGAGATACACGTTATATTGTAATATAACGTATTTGACAATTTTACGGTGACATATACACATTACCTTAAGAATATGTTTGATTTTCATATTATTTTGGTATTACGTTTGTATGAAAAACGCATAATATGCTCCGCCGGCCCCTTAAGTCACAGTTTTTATGCCGCCCATGGACCTCAGACTTGACTTGATATGCCGTCGAGAAATATGTCTCAGTCATGCTGGTTTCCTCACGATATTTTCCTTTACTGAAGCAAGTGATAGTAATTATACAAGTCGAAGAAAACCGACAATCACACCACTAGATCATCAAAATTTATTTTATCCTTTGAAAAAAGCTATTTTGGGTCAACAACAAACGCATCTTGAATTTGACGATCCGAATAGCGTAGCGGTAGTGAGGTTGCCTCACGTTTTTAGGGTCCCAGGTTCGAGTCCTGGTAGGAGCAAATGTTTGTGTGATGATCATGGACATTTATTCATTTATTTGTTTCCGAGTCATGGATATTTACATGTTTATTATGTAAGTATGTATTTAAAAACAAAAAAATATCTATGTAGTATATCAACTATCTGGTGTCCACGACACAAGCCTCGTTGCTTAGTGTGGTACTAATTTTCAGCGATATTTATTTATTTACGTCTAGACCTATCAAGAACCGACCCATCAATCATTACACATCATATTAATTCATCTATTACTGAAACCAGTAACGAACTTTACAGCGGACCACCTCAAGCAGTCCAGCTTGGTTCCTCCTACCTGGATGACCGTGGAGCCTTGGTCGTGAGGATATCAGCTGTCATACGTCACCCGAAGTACAAGATGAGGAGATCTTACCATGACATCGCGTTGATTAAGCTGGTTTCTAAAGTCAAGTAAGTACAATTTGAGTGTATTACTAAGACTCCACTGTCCATCTATTTGTCACCAAGGTGTATCGCATTAACCGTGATAGCTAGACACTAGAAATTATCACAGATGATATTATTTTGTGGCTAAATAGTAACAGCCGCTCGGGCCGATCTTTAGGTTAAGCCGTGCTTGCCTAGGTTGGTCTGTGGATGAGTGACCGCCCTTACATACCGAGTTTCCTCCGTGCCTCGGAAACCACGTTCAGCTGTTGGTCCCGGCTGTCACTTGTAGATCTTTGGTTGCGCTTAGAAATAAATATAATAGTAGGTACTATTACCCAGTACTAACTGGGTTGTGGAGGTCAGATAGGCAACCGCTCTATGTAAAATACTGATATTCATCAGGATCTGGTAAAACACGAAGTTGAGCCAACATGATTGTGAGAAGACTATTATAGGCAGATGTTATGATAATACATATTAAGAATAAGCACAGGGCCTGTCTGTTGCTTATCGTTACCCCCAACTATAGACATTTCTAATGCAGTCATGTGATTATAATTACAATAGTGTATTATCGAAGCTTCGACTTTGGTCACCCTCGGCTAAAACTTCGCCAAGGTTCGACCTTGGTTGACAAAAATAACCATCATCTGCCTAGCCTTTTCCCAACTACATTATTGGAGTCGGCTTCCAGTCTAACCGGATGAAGCTGAATTCCAGTATTTTACATGGAGCGACTGCCTATCTGACTTCCACAACCCAGTTAGTACTGGGTAATACGATACCACTTGATAAGACTGGTTGTCAGACTTTTTGGGCCACTGACTACCTGTAACGACTGCCAAAGATGGACGAACGACAGTCGGGACCAACTGCTTAACGTGCTTTCTGAGGCACGGAGGAAACTAAGTATGTAAGGGTGGTCACCCATCCACAGACCAACCTAGGTAAGCACGGCTTAACCTAAAGATCGGCCCGAGCGGCTGTTATAATTTAGCCACGAGTTCCATGGCATAAATAACCAATAATGGTATTTTGTCAGGACATAAATTATTTTTGATATTTTATTTGCTCTGCTTCTCACTGGACACACCAAAATTACGAATATACCTACTTCAAAAATTCAATTGTGACTAAGTCGATGACTAATGATTATAATATTACCAGGTTCTCCGAAGTAATTCGACCAGCGTGCTTGGGCAGACCCCCACCAGTGGGCAGGAGCGTCATCGCCACCGGTTGGGGAAGGACTGAGTTCGGTGAGCTTCTAGTTTAAATGAGTCATTATTTCCAGACCAGAAATCCATAACGAGTAAACAAGTTGGCACTTACCTACTAACTAACATTATATGAATTATATTACATACTAGCACTTAGCCCCCAAGTTCGTCCGCGAAAATTCTGATAGTTCGGCTAATTTTAATGACATCAATATAATTTATAGCCTAACCTAGTAACAAGCCTTTTAAGCACCAGATTATCTCGAAAAATAATATTTTTCATACGTTCTTTTTGCAATTGTGGTTACGGAGAAACTCAACTACATTTAATGCATCTCTAGATCTCATGCTAAGCAATAGCACTTGCAGTCATCTATACTATCTATAATCTATACGAATATTATAACGAGGAAAGATTTGATTTTTTGTTTGTGTGTTCGTACGATTTAACTGAAAAACTACTCGACCGATTTAAAAAATCCTTTAATTGTTAGAAAGCTACATCTTTACTGAGTATACATTATATTGATAACATGTAAATTTGCCGGGTTATCACAATTTGCGCGGACGACGTGTTAAATGTCCTGTTGCCTTTCTCCCCAGGTGGTGATCACTCCTACGTACTCCGTAGCGTCTCCCTGAAAGTCTGGGACATGCAGGAATGCAAGGATATCTGGGGCACGTCGCTGAAGCTTCCGAATGGGGTCACCCCTGACAGTCACATGTGTGCCGGGGATAGAGGTGGCGGCCATGACACTTGTCAGGTAAGAATAAATACTATTTACTTAAATTCAAGTTAATGAGGAGGAGCTCGTGGCAATGCAGGGTGACTGGATCTGGACTCGCCACAGCAAATTCGCAAATACAGGTGATGCTTTGCATCCTGGTCAAATTCAAGGTTGAGCTACAGACCATCAAACTGAACAACTTTCTCCATGGGACCACCATCGTGATCGTAAAAAAAAGAGGAGGTTCTTAATTCGTCTGTTTTTTTTTTGTGTGTTTGTTACCTCAGAACTTTCGACTGGGTGAACCGATTTTGATGGTTCTTTTTTTATTGGAAAGCTGGTGCTTCCCGTGTTGTCCCATTTTAATTTGCTGAAGATCTGATGCTGATCTTCGGAGATATACAATGGAACTCTTCAAAAATAGACAGCAAACCTGCAGTGATTGCTGCAATCGCTTGTAGGTTCATTGTTTATACTCGTCGACTGGGATTGCCTAAATCTCATATCTGTTGTTGTTGTGTTCAGCTACCATTTATTGAGGATTTCTGTTGCCGAAGTTCTTCATCAGATCTTCATCAAATAGAAATGGGATCACTTCGAAAAAGTACTTTTCCTAAAACTACCCAAATCGCTTCTGGTGTGCCTACACAATTTGAAGAGTTCTCTCTATTTCTCCAGGATCCCATCATCAGATCCTGGCTTGATGATTATGGGACCATTTGGAAAGTATACCCTTTCCAACAAAAAAATATTTTTTCATATCGGTTGTCAGACGACGGAGTTATGCGCTAACAAACACAAAAATAAATAAAAATAGAAACATCCGAATTGAGAACCTCCTCCTTTTTTAGATTTCGGTTAAAAATAATCAGCTGACTCGTACATTTGGTCGAGTAGGTATTGGCATTTGGTATCGGGCCGTTGATTATTTTTGCTCAATTACGATGGTGGTCCCATGGAGAAGGTTGTTCAGTTTGATGGTATGTAGCACATCCTTGAATTTGACCAGGACGCAAAGCACACCTTGTATAGGTCATTTCCTAATTATTGAACCTTACTTCACCTTTTTTTTCGGATGAGAAATCATCAAATCACTCCTCGAGCTCTGGGCGGATCGGGAGGAAGTGTCAGACTTGTACTGACTAAAACCCATCCATGTTCCTTCCTCGCCCTTTATGTTCCGGGGCCACGGTATCTCTTTCGAAACCTTACTTCCCCTAGCCACAGTTTTATAGTTTCGGAGATTTATGTAAATTTTTACACTTTAGGTTAAGACGCCTGCGGAGCATGCGTATTTCATACAAACGTAATACCAAAATAATTTGTAAATTAAACATATTCCTAAGGTAGTGTGTATTTATTTCGATTGAATTACAGAATATCTAGGTTCCCAAATACATATTTTGATTGGACACTGATTTTAACAAGAGTTATAAGAAAAATAAGTTTTCTATAGAAAGGTTTAAATTCCTCATATCTCGTATTTGCATCACTATTCTCTCAAAAAACATATTTGGGAACATAGATATTCTGTAATTCAATCGAAATAAATACACACTACCTTATGAATATGTTTGATTTACAAATAATTTTGGTATTACGTTTGTATGAAATACGCATCCTCCGCCGGCCCCTTAAGTGTGAAAATTTACATAAATCTCCTCAGAATTATGATTATTTTTTGCAGAGTTTTAGCACTTTTTTATTATTTGTTGAATCAATGTTTATGGTAGTCGTAAGCATAGGTGATTAAAATACCTGGGAACTTTCTTCAAACGAGGGTTTTAAAATAAGATAGGATTAAAAAAAAAAACTTAATAAAAAGTGGAGGTGTGCCCCGCGTGGGCGGAGCACCGCCGTGTCCTCGTAGCGGCGATCGGCGGCGGCGACCTCTCGCGTCCGGCCCTGTGTGTGTGTGTGTGTGTGTGTGTGTGTGTGTGTGTGTGTGTGTGTGTGTGTGTGTGTGTGTGTGGTTCAATCCATGGTCCGGAGCGAGACGGAATGGGTAGCCGTCACCTCCTTCTGCGAAGCAGTCATGATAGCGATGGAGGTGGCGGAACGCGAGAGGGAGATAACCTCTCGCCCACGTGGTGGCTACCGGCAACCGTAGACGCGGGCCTGTGGACGGTGATTTATGGGCTAGCTAGCCGTCCGTCCGTCTAATGACAACAGCCCGTGTCGACGGCGCGTTCGTATTCCACGCGCGCCTCAAAGAGATGTCAGCTTAAGGGGAGGGGCCCGCAAGGGCCGAAGCCTGCCGGGGTTGCGGGACTGTTCGAAAGAGATACCACAGCCCCGGAACGTAAAGGGCGAGGAAGGAACATGGATGGTTTTTAGTCAGTAAAAGTCTGACAGTCCCGCCCAGAGTGGGAGGAGCCATTTGATGATTTCCCGTCCGAAAAATAAAATAAAAAAGGGGTCTAATAATTAGCAAATGGCTAATTTGCCATAGCAAATTCGCATATAGGAGGTCATTTGCCATTTGTCCAGATCCAATCACTGTAACAGCTCGGGTCGATCTTCACCTGCAGATTAAGCCGCTCTTGCCTGGTCAACAGATGGGTGACCACCATTACATACCGAGTTTCCTCCGTGCCTCGGAAGGCACGTTAAGCTGGTGGTCCCGGCTGTCATTTGTCCATCTTTGACAGTCGTTATAGGTAGTCAGAGGCTCAAAAAGTCTGACAACCAGTATTACCAAGGTTATTTGTAGATCTTTAAAAAACTTTCGAGCCACTGACTACCTGACCTGTAACAACTGTACTTACATGTAGTCAGTGGCGCGAAGGTCTAACAACCAGCTTCTTACCAAGGGGTATTGCATTACCCAGTACTAACTACCTACCTTGTGAAAAACTGGTAGTAAGGTGCATTCGGTTAGACCGCAAGCCGAACCGAACATAGTTGAGAAAGACAGTTGATGGTTAAAATTAAACAAGCTTCGATCAGAAGTCTTTGGGAGTGTCTCCTGAGCCTCTTTCTCATGAATTCTCATGGTACTAAGGTGGAATGTGATAAGAAGTAGAAAGGTGAGGTTTAAGTCGGAAGGACTTAAAAACAAATGCAATGAGATAAATAAATAAATAAATATCGCTGGACATTAACACACAGCGCCACCTAGTGCCACACTAAGCAAAGCTTGTGTCGTTTACACTAGATAGTTGATATACTACATACATACTTTTTTGTTTGTAAATACATACTTATTATACATATAAACATCCATGACTCGGAAACAAATGTCCGTGCTCAACACACAAACATTTGCTCCTACCGGGATTCGAACCCAGGACCCTAAGCACGCAAAGCAGCGTCACTACCACTACGCCATTCGGGTCGTCAAATGATGTTTGAGATGTTTTCTTTTTGATAATTTAAAAAAAAATAGTTTCCATGAGCTCGATATATGGCGTTGATCCGACTACGTTACTGGGTGCCAAAGCCAAAACGCTTGAAAAAACACACATCACATACGCTAGTTGAGTGACACTTTCGTTTGCATAAGCTTCCGAATATAATCATTAGGTCCAGGTGATATTATGTGACGTTCTGTTCCTTACAGTAACGTAGTCAGACCAACGCCATCTATCCAGCGACTAGGGAAGAGTTGAAAAAGAAAATCCCTCATTAGATGATGATATAATTTAGTGCAAGTTGAAGTTTTTTTTTTTTGAAGTGAAAATTTCTTTAGGCGTGTTGAGCACTTTTTGGGAGAACAAAAATCATGGAACTCACGTGACTGTCACCTAACGCTTCGGAGCACTCGTAGCCGATCCGCTACAGCGTAGCACCACTTAGGCGTGCGCGGGGCACAGCCCGTAGCAGTTATAGATTATTTAGTTTTCACTTGTATCTGTAGTCCCCAAACACTGCCCCGCATGATTTTTTTTTCTGATATATAATGATCATTTAATTTATTTCTCACAGGGTGACTCCGGTGGACCGGCACAGATCCAAGATGGCTGCCTCTGGCGCGTGGTCGCTGTCACTTCGTACGGGCGGTCTTGTGGAGCGCCTGATACTCCCGCGTTGTACGCCGTCATTCCGCATGCGTTTGTTGCCGCTCAAGTGTTTAACGATAGATCATGACAATAAAGTAACTAATTAAGGATTTAATTGTATTTTATTAAAAAAAAAAATGAGAAAACATCTTACAGTCATTTACACAGTGGGCCATCATGACCAGCATTACAATCCAACATGGCCCATTGTGACCTATTAAGGACCACCGTGATCTGGCCCATCACTGTGACCTGTAATGGCCCCTCACTACTGTGACCTAACATTGCTCGCAATTTTGTACCATCATTGGTTGTGACCTATCATGGTTCACCATAGTGACCCATCCGGGCCCATTGTGACTGAGAGGTATATCATAATTTTCCGCGGTCTTTCATGGTCGAAGCTTGCCACGTGACGACCACGACCACTCTGCCAAGAGTATGACGACAAAGAAGAAGAATCACGGCTCACCTTGGAATGGTCTGATGATTCAAAATGGCTGCCTCTGGCGCATGGTCACTGGTAACGCAACCCATCATGGAGCCATTAGGGCCCATTGTGATCGAAGTTGGAACGGTCCGGTGCAGATTGAAGATCTTTGGCGCGTGGTCGCTATTTCTTCTTAAGGGTGATCTTGCAGAGCTCCCGATTTTCCTGCGTTTTGCGCTTTAACTCCACACGTGCTCATCGCTGTGTAGCAATTTATTTTCACATTAACTGCCAAAACGGTGAACGAACCAAAACGTCGCAGCCTTGTGGCACGGTTCAAGTGCATGTGCATGTGCTATGGCTCATTATCTTACTAATATAATAAATGGGAAACCTGGATTAACATACCTAATGGTACTTTTTAGGAGCGTGTGGCTACTTTTTATCAGCCGCTCGGGCTGATCTTTAGGTTAAGCCGTGCTTGTCTAGGTTGGTCTGTGGATGGGTGACCACCCTTACATACCGAGTTTCCTCCGAGCCTCGGATAGCACGTTAAGCTGTTGGTCCCGGTTGTCATTTGTCCATCTTTGACATTCGTTATAGGTAGTCAGTGGCTCAAAAAGTCTGACAACCAGTGTTACCAAGGGGTATCGTATTACGGTTACCTAGTACTAAGCTGGGTTGTGGTGGTCAGATAGGCAGTCGCTCCATGTAAGATACTGGTATTCAGCTGCATCCGGTTAGACTGGAAGCCGACCCAAACATAGTCGGGAAGATACTAGGCAGATGTTTTATCCCGATAATACGATCCCGTGGGACTGTAAGCATAAGCTAGTCTATCATAAACAGAGGCTTATGTCCCAGTAATATATGGAAACATAACATAACGCTGCAAATCCTTCTTATACACGATTGAAAAGGAAAAAAAAATGTTCTAAAACCGACCTAAACCTTTTTTTCGATACAACTTTCGAAAATCCGGCTCGAAGGACCATTTTTTTTAGGGACTTAACTCAAACTGCAGTGGACTGTAATTTATAATGGTATAATTCAAAAAGGTAAGTGCAATAAAATGTTGATAAACGTAAGGAAAGTGCGCGCGCGTCGTCTTCAGAGATCGGTAGCGAAGTGGGCCGGTGGCCGCCGTCCCGCAGTTCGCAAGCCACATCTCTCGCCGTCGCCTACAGTTATCCAACCGCAGCCGAAGATTGCCGAGTGGTCGGAGGCACCCGAACACTAACTGTGGCTTTTCTTCAAAAATACAGGCCAAGCACACATCGTGATTTAAAATCAATGACATTTCAGCACTTGGATACATAACGGAATATTTTATCGGGTAAAGCAAATATTCAATAACGATGACTATACACAGACACAGCACATTTTTGTCTTTACCAAACATTTAAAACAATGACATTTAAAATGGGCTTCAAATGGACGAGCTCGTACGGAAAGACAGGCCGAGACGAATGGACCAAACTGAAACGAAATGACACCTAACTCAATGCCTAGTACCCGTCTACACCAACACACGACGATCGAGATTCGTAGAACACAGTTACTTCCCTGTTTTTATGAAAATAATTTATATGTCTTTGTCTTCGTAGAAAGTCGAGTCTACGGCCATCCGTAGACTAGGCATGTTCGGGCAGAAGACATGTCGAGTTGTATGGAATGATCTTTGTTTATTCTTGGTAGATAGAGACGGAATTGGTCTTGCTATGCGTGCAGGCTAAAGCTTGACTATGTAAATGTGAATACCCCTTCCCCTTTTTTTTACGGGAAATCATCAAATAGCTCCTCTCACTCTTGGCGGAGCGGGAGGGAGTGTCAGACTTTTACTGACTAAAACCCATTCATGTTCCTTCCTCGCCCTTTATGTTTCGGGGCCGCTGTATCTCTTTCGTACAGTCCCGCAACACCGGCAGGCTTCGGCCCTTGCGGGCCCCTTCACAATACCCCTCCCCTGATACGAAGTCTGTCTCCGCCCTTGAGTCAGAGATAGCTCCTTTCTCTCCTTTTACCTGTCAAACACTTCATCCATCTTTTCCTTGGCTTCCCTTACTATAATAGTTTTCTACAGCA
Source organism: Xestia ashworthii (assembly GCA_950022955.1). Lineage (NCBI taxonomy): Eukaryota > Metazoa > Arthropoda > Insecta > Lepidoptera > Noctuidae > Xestia > Xestia ashworthii. The sequence goes on from OX465574.1 coordinate 12,538,327, forward strand.
CCGCACCGCACAGCACCTTTCTACTACGAGTATGTTCTACTCATTGTTTTGTATCTTTTTTTATTATTGTGTGTGTGCTTTATTAACTGACGTCAAATAAATATTTTTCTTTCTTTCTTTCTTTTCTTTTCTTTCACTGAGTTGCGGAGGTCAGACAGATAGGCAGTATTCAGATTTCAGCTGCATCCAGTCGAAATAGTTCGAAAAAGACTAGGCAGATTATGATGATTTCCTTATCATCAAAACAAAACGTAGATATCTAAGTACATGTTGTCATATTATTTACTAAACCTTATTAGATATATTATGGTTAATATGACGTAATCAGACATTATAACAATATTTTTCAGCAGTATCCCCTGCGTCAGTAAATCGTGAAAATTGTTATGCGGAGTTTTCATGAAATTGATTTAAGTGTGATTTATTTTGGGGCTGTTAAAGCAGCGATTTCAGATGAACTGCAGGTAGTGACTTCAAGGAACGTTATAAAAAAACGACTGAAAACTAAAAAAACAGCATATTTTATATAAAATCAAAAGTAGGAAGCAGGCGAGGCCTAGAAAGAAATGGAATGGGAATTATGAAAATAAAAAGCAATGGAAGTTGTTATGGAAGCCTTCCAATGAAAAATCCCATTGATCACACGCGTTGCCCATTAATTACCGCTTTTTGAATAGCCCAAAACAACACAATTGGAAAAATTCATTGAAAACACCTGTTTACATTAAAGCAGTTTAAAGTTTATACAATTCATGAAACTTATTTGTACATGTGGGTTCTATATAAGTGTTGTTAATGATTAATTTAGTAAATTAACATTATAGTTATTAAGCGGTAAAGTGGTGAAAATGGCAAGGTTCATAGTGTTAATGTGTTTGGTAAGTATTTATAGAATTAAAATAATAAGTAAGTACATTTACACACTGAGTTTCCTCCGTGCCTCGGAAAGCACGTTTAAGCCGTTGGTCCCGGCTGTCAATTGCAAATCTTTGTAGTCGTTACAGGTAGTCAGTGGCCCAAAAATAATAATAATAAATAAATATCGCTGGACATTAAAACACAGCGCCACCTAGTGCAACACTAAGCAAAGCTTGTGTCGTGGACACTAGATAGTTGATATACTACGAGTACATATATACTTTTTTGTTTGTAAATACATACTTATAATACATATAAACATCCATGACTCGGAAACAAATGTCCATGCTAATCACACAAACAATTGCTCCTACCGGGATACGAACCCAGGACCCTAACAACGTAAGGCAGCCTCACTACCACTACGCCATTCGGGTCGACAACCAGTCTTACCAAGGTGTATCGTATTATCCAGCACTACCTATCAGATAGGCAGTCGCTCCATGTAAAATACAGATATTCAGCTAAATCCAGTTAGACTGGAAGTCTGGAACCAAGCCCAACAGAGTTGGGAAAGGCTGGCAAATGATGATGAAAGTAATAAGTAAGTAAGTTGTAAGTAAGTAAGTTGTAAGTAAGTAAGTTGTAAGTAAGTAAGTGTGTTGTCGGGGTAGTTGAATAAACGCCTTCACTTTGTTGTCGCGGTACCTCCAATACTTCAGTCTCCCCGCAACCACGGCTGGTGCAATCCGGTCTTTCGACCGTCGGGATTAAATTAAAGGTAAATTCACGATAAATACCCGTATGTCATATGTTTTATAATGTGTTCTGATCGTGAAAGTTTAAAAAAGACAAGTAAGTAGGTAAGTGTTGATGGAAGGAGAGGGAAAGAAAGGCCAAAGAAAAGATCGATGGATTGTGTGAGAAATGATATGAAAGAGAAAGTAGTAAATGATGCCGTGACGACTAACAAGCGGACTGCGGAACTGTTCGAAAGAGATACCGCGGCACTGGTACACAAACGCCTAAGAAGGAACATGGGTGGGTTTTAGGCGGTCAAAGTCTGACACTGCCTTCCGCTCCGCCTCGAGCGGGAGGGGGGTCATTTTGATGATTTTCCAACAGGAGAGAAAGGGAGAAGAAATTGCGCCGATTCAAAGTAAATGAATGAAATGGGAATAGAATGGAACAAGGGCAGAAAGATAATGATGATGATGCAAGTAATAAATAAGAAATAGAGGCTAGATGGGTGGACATTTTGTTTATGGACGGTAATATCTAAGGGCCTAACTTAGTAGGTACTTTGGTCGAAACTTATTTGATTCTAATAAAGGAAATCATCGATATCTCGGTTCACTCGTCCAAACCGATGGCGAAATAGGGAACAATGGTGAGATCTGCTGGATATGGATCAGAAGTTCAGAATGTTGGGACACAAAAGGGATGAATGAAAGGCAATTGCAAAATGGTAAGATGTGTGGTGTTACGCGAATGGATAAAATAAGAAATATGTACATAAGAGGAAGTCTGAAAGTGGCGCCGGGGACTTAATTGACGGCTTCGCGAAGGGGATCCACAAATGACTGCCGGGACCAACTGCTGAACGTACTTTCCGAGGCGTGGAGGAAACCCGGTGTGTAAGGGTGGTCACTCATCCACAGACCAACCGAGGCAAACACGGCTTAAACTAAAGATTAGCCCGAGTGGCTTTTATTCTTTAGCCACGCGTTCCTCAACACCTGGTATTTAGCGACCACAAATTGTTATTCGGGTTTTTCATTTTTCGTTATCATTCAAAATTTCTTAGTAAAAGCCAAGGGCCTAATTCTACTATTTGAATACATTCGTCACTCCAATACGATTCCATTCCCATCCCATTGTCATTTTGCTTAAAGTTCGTAATCTACAAAATTCACAATGGTCGATCATTGGTCGGTCAATTATCTCGTAATAAAATTATTTTTTAATGGAAAGAAAGAAAGAAAAAGCATTTATTAGCCCGTACAGGACAAAACACATAAAAATAACATTATTTACGAATATTGAAAATTAACATGGCGTTGTCGTATTGCCATTATTAAAAAACCCTTAGTACAAATGTTTTTCGAAATCTACTAATAGATGCATACATTTATTCATGCCAGATTTCATGTACGAGATTACCACTCTATGATATTTCTTTCAATGGAGTGTCAGTGGTTGAGCATTGAGAAGTCATAATGGCAGCATTATATTAGTAGATTAACAAACTTGTCAAAACTTGACAGAACTTGACCATTATGAAATCAATGATCGACTATTTTGACACTATTGTAATAGCAGAATCGAGGCCCTGTACTGAAGTGTTCATGGCGAAATGTACTATACCTTCATAAAATATGTGCAGAGACTGATTTCATTACTTCTGTTTTTTTCAGTTATGTGTTTGTCACGCGAGCATCTTTGAAGTTCGTAAGTATCATAAGCGTTTTTCGTACGAACGTAAGGCATGTTTTTTATTTCAAGTGTGTAAGTTGCATGCGTCATGGTTTGGAGCAAATTTTTTCTTTTGTATAAAAAAAAACTGTATGACGAAGACATAATTATGAGCAGTGCAGCGGTAGCTCAGTTGTGGTATGTGTGAAACCAATAACATCGCTTCTTTTTCACAGCTTGAGGTATGTGATTGGTTAGTTTTTACACGTCCCTCGGTAGGTATCCTCGATCATCTCTAGTGGAAACGCAGCCAGCTGTCCATTTTTGACGTTTAAACGCACGATTTGAAGCAACATTTTTCACTTGAAGCAGTGTTATAGAAAAAAACTCCTCAAGTTTCGACAATAGGGATGATTCCTGACTAAAATTGATTCTGTTTAGTCCGTCAGTTAGACTATCGAAAAATATTAGATACGTGTTTTTTGTTTTGTAAAATTAATACAAATTGACGAATATAAAACGTGTCTAAGATTACGAGTGGGAGCTTGTGACGTCACCTTCCGGTAAAAAATGCACTCAAATGTGACGTCACACGAGGATTTCGACGCACTGTATCGTCTCAATTTTTTTTTAAGCGAAAAAAGAAAAAAATCTGTTAATATTTTTTGGAAATCATATTTAAATTATTTTTGTCATCTATCCTATTCTGAAATAGTCATTTCGTTCACAGAACTCATCGTCAATGATGAAAAATTAAGTTTGTTTCCGAAGTTACATCCTGCTCCTAAGAAGACGGCCCATCATGCAACTGCAACGAAGAAAGCAACTGCGCATGTAACAAAGAAACCAACAACAAAGATGCCTCATTTCGATCCTCTAGCAGCATTTGATGCAGCTGTAGTTGAACCAGTGAAAAATCTGGCTACTAACATATTGGCTCCTCCTAAAACTGGCAGCAATGGTGTTTTCGATTTACTTTCCGGATTAGCTTCGAACGCAAAACCAAAAGGTAAAGGGGGAGCAAATCACAAGCCAGCTGCCAAAGGAGGTGCAACTGCTAAACCAGCTAAAAAAGCAGGTGCCACAGCTAAAGCAGGTGCCACAGCTAAAGCAGGTGCCACAGCTAAACCAGATGCTACAGGGGGATTAACTAATCCATCTCATGGTTTGCAAGCTCCATCTCTCCCCGGTGTTCCTAACTTCTCTGGTTTGATACCAAAATTACCAGGTCTGGGTGTGTCTCCTCCTTCAGTGTCTGGTACAAACCCTAGTGCTTCAACACCTAATGCCGGAACTCCCTCTGTAACGACGCCGTGCCCAGATTCATCATCACCGTCGACTCCCACGTCTCCTGGGTTACCAACCAACCCATCACTTGGAGGTGCTTTGCCAGTAATACCTGGATTGCCAGGATTAGGTATTCCACCAATCAATGGATTGCCTTGGTCACCTTCAGTTCCAGCTTCACCAACAGCTGGTAGTTTGCCTTCAGTATCGATAACCACACCACCTACCATTAGTATAACTCCCCCTGGAGGCGCTCCACCTTCAGCCGGTGGTTCTACTCTTCCTGGAGGTATAACCACGCCAAGTGGTGTAACTCTTCCTGGAAGTATAACCACGCCAAGTGGTGTAACTCTTCCTGGAAGTATAACTACGCCAAGTGGTGTAACTCTTCCTGGAAGTATAACCACGCCAAGTGGTGTAACTCTTCCTGGAGGTATAACCACGCCAAGTGATGTAACTCTTCCTGGAGGTATAACTACGCCAAGTGGTGTAACTCTCCCTGGAGGTATAACCACGCCAAGTGGTGTAACTCTTCCTGGAGGTATAACCACGCCAACTGGTGTAACTCTCCCTGGAGGTATAACTACGCCAAGTGGTGTAACTCTCCCTGGAGGTATAACCACGCCAAGTGGTTTAACTCTTCCTGGAGGTATAACCACGCCAACTGGTGTAACTCTCCCTGGAGGTATAACTACTCCAAGTGGTGTAACTCCCCCTGGAGGCGCACCACCATCAGCCGGTGGTTCTACTCTCCCTGGAGGTATAACCACCCCAAGTGGTGTAACTCTCCCCGGAGATATAACCACGCCAGCAGCCAGTGGTTTAACTGCCCCTGTAGGACTTCCACCATCAGCCGGTGGATCTACTCTCCCTGAAGGAGCACCACTATCGGCCAGTGGTTTAACTCCATCTGCAGGAACTCCTCTATCACCAAATCCTCTAGCTCCATTAGGAACTGGATTGCCAGGCGCTCCAGCTCTACCTTCAACTGGTAGTTTGCCAACTATACCCGGATCGGGTAATCCACTCTCTCCATCTGGATTGCCAGCAGTCCAACCAACAGCACCTGCCTCGGGTTACCCATCATCTTTATCTGGATACCCAACAGCTCTTAGCCCTGGAAATTTACCATTAGCTGGGTCACCAACAGCACCTGGATCAAGTGTACCATCAATTCCTGGATTGCCAGGAACGCCTGGTTCTAGCAGTCTACCATCATTGCCTGCGACAGGCAGTCTTCCTTCTATATCTGGACTACCAGTAGCTTCTGGGCCAAGTAGTCCACAATCTTCACTTGGGTTAGGAGTTGTACCCGTAATACCTGGATCAGAGGGTTGGCCATCTTCATCTGGATTGCCCGGAGCCCTCGGTGCAGGAAGTTTATCATCACCACCTGGATCTGATGCTTCTGCATTGACATCGCAATTATCATCAGGTAATTATACGTTTCAAGTTTTTCTTACCCGTTTGTTTCGTTGGAAGTGGAAGACGCGACTACACAGTATTATTGGATTTTCATCATGAAATTCTTAGACCAAAGTTATCTTACTTTCTGGTATGGACTTTTTGTATATGTTTCAAAAGTCAATATTGCGATCATGTAAGATAATTTGAAATAGATCATCATTCCGGTATTTATGTACATATTGTATATAGGGTGACTATTAAGTAGTGTACGAAACTTAAACACGTGACTGTGCTCAGCTGTGCATAACAAACAACTTTTACTATGGGACCAAATCTGATATAGCAAAAAAAAACGCATCGTTTCTTTGGTCTTCCTCTACTCTTATACGCATCCACGCTTCTTTGTTCCGGACAACTATTGGCGGGGGCAGAACGCACAGGCTGTTTGCCGTGCCTCCTTGTCGCATTGTTGCACGTGCTAAATTGCCAATTCCTCGCACTCTGGCCGCGCCGTAATGATTTCTTGAATTCTAAATCAACAGACCACCTGTTTGCGGCTGGTTAGGCGCAGATTTTGTTGGCATGTCAGAAATACTGCGAGAGGATACTTTGCTATTTTGTATATTTTAATTAATTTTTCATCATCATCATCATCTCAGCCGAAAGACGTCCACTGCTGAACATAGGCCTCCCCCAAGTGTCGCCACATTGACCGGTCCCTTGCGACTCGCATCTAACGGAATCCCGCAACCTTCACCAGGTCATCGGTCCACCTAGTGGGAGCTCTTCCAACGCATCGTCTTTCGGTGTTAATTAATTTATGTTTTTTTTTTTCGCTAGGTTTAGTTACTGTAATTATTATTGGTTTAAAAATACAACCGTTGTGATTAAATAAATAAATACTCACAGTACATCAGCATCTCGTCTATTGAACAAACATAATTTGATTAAATTTCTACCTGTCCACAGCTGGATCGTCAGTTGCGAAAGACTTAAAGGCTTCTGGATTACCAAACCTATCCGGAGGAGGTCCGTCACTCTCAGGGTTAGGAGGACTACCAACAGGTGCATTGCCTTCAATTGGTGGTAAGTCTTCTCCTGTTTACTTTCCAAGTTTCCATGTCTATATCATGTGATGTTCGTCGGACTGTCAAATCCCTATGATTTGACAGTCCAACGAGTCTTAAGTTCCAACCCAAGATCCTCTGATTTTTCGGATTCATGTGCGTATTGGCTAAATAATAGCAGCCGTTCGGGTCGATCTTTAGGTTAAGCCGTGATTACCTAGGTTGGTCTGTTGACCCATACATACCGAGTTTTCTCCGTGCCTCAAAAGGCACGGTAAGCAGTTGGTCCCGGCTGTCATTTGTAGATCTTTGATAGTCGTTCCAGGTAGTCAGTGGCCCAAAAAGCCAGAATCACGAAAGGTTATCGTATTGCCCAGTACTAACTGGGTTGTGGAGGTCAGATAGGCAGTCGCTCCATGTAAAATTTCAGTTGCATCCGGTTAGACTGGAAGTCGATCCCAACATAGTTGGGAAAAGGTTAGGCAGATGTTAATGTGCATATTGTATAATTATCTCTTGCTTCGGTGAAGGAAACCAGCATGCCTTAGATATATTTCTCGACGGCATGTTAAGCCAAGTCAGAAGCGCATGGGCTGCTTATAAACTATGACACCAGGTTAGACGCTAACCACGCGATAAAGATCACATTTTTTCTCATCATCATCATCACTTCAGCCGAAAGACGTCCACTGCTGGACATAGGCCTCCCCCAAGTGTCGCCACATTGACCGGTCCCGTGCGACTCGCATCCAACGGATTCCAGCGACCGTAACCAGGTCATCGGTCCACCTAGTGGTAGGTCTTCCAACGCATCGTCTTCTGGTTTGCGGTCGCCACTCCAGAACTTTTCGGCCCCATCGGCCATCCGTTCTGCGAGCAATGTGCCCTGCCCACTGCCACTAAAGTTTGGCCATGCTTCGGGCTACGTCGGTGACCTTGGTTCTTTTGCGGATGTCTTCATTTCTGATTTGATCACGCAAGGAAATTCCGAGCATAGCCCTCATTTTTTCTCACTGTGCAGCAAAGGTTTTGCATTATTTTCTTTGTTTCACCTTCTCCATCAAATCTAGCAATAACGAGGAAGGATCGTTACCTTGTCTGTAGGTAATCACTGTACAGTCACGAACAGCAATATGTATACACTTACCTAAATTTAAAAGCAATTTTCGTGAAAACTAACGATTAAAACATGGAGATAGGATCTTTTTTAGAAAAATATGAGTTCCAGAATACTATGTTTGTAAAGACATGACATTTTAATCAAAACAGTAAGAGAAAAACACTTTAAAATCAATTAAGTGTTTACATAATATTGTTCGTGACTGTACACCCACATTTCGTCATTTATGGTTAATTTCCATGTAATAGGAGCGATCCTATTGCCATCAAGCAGACATAAATCCAGATTCGGTGGCTGCTTCTTCGAAATTCTTGGCCAAATCGCTCAAGTCTCTTCTTAGAACATCAGCTATTTGCCAATAATAGTCCCGTAAAAATCGGTCCAGCCGTTTCGGGGATTAGCCTGAGCAAATAGATTGGTAGAGAGATATTATAAAAATTAAAAATATTCTATGAAACATATATACTTTCATATGCATTGTATTTTAAACAGGTTGCGCCCATCCCAAGTAGTTGATGGTATCAGTAAAAAGCTGTTACTTTTAAACAGATAACATTATAACAGTAACAAAAAGTATACAACGTGTAACAAAAAGGGTTTAGTCACATGGAAGAGTGTGCTAAAGACCATCAAATTGAACAGTTTTCTCCATGGGACCACCATCGGAATCGCGAAAAAATAATCAACGGCCCCATAAAAAATTTCAATAGGCACCTACTCGACCCAAAAGTATTAGACAGCTGCAGATTATTTTTTCGCGATTACAATGTTATTGTTGTTTGTTGTTCAGTTTGATGGTCTGTAGCACAACTTTCCATATACCTACTTAACACCAATAAATTTCCACAGGTGGCGGCGGAGATATCCTTGGATCAGCCACTAACATCGCAAGTAATTATGGCTTATTTTTATGGTAATTTGGATATTTATTCTAAAATGTTAGGACCTATAATAATAATGATTTACGATTGCTCACACAGATGGTGCCGCTCAAGGTTTGGGTGGAGTAGCGAGCAACATTGGAGGTACGTACCTAATCGACAACACTAACTTACTAATTAAGGCAACTACGGGAGGTAGGTATACGATTCAAAGCTGAGAGAAGGGTACATATGGAAAGCGGAGAGGAGAGTGTGCAAAGCGGAGGAGAGGAGAAATGTGCAAAGCGGAGAGCAAAGATGTGAAAAGCGGAGAGGATAGATGTGCAAAGCGGAGAGCGGAAGAGATGTGCCCCGCTCACCGCTTTTTAGGGTAAACTTGCCATATTCGTACTTACGCCAAATTCGTACTCCACTTAAAACTCGGCTTTGGTAACAGCTATCAGCGCCTCTAGTGTCAAAAAATAGAAATAACAATCGGCCATTTTACCACCTGACAGATAACACCTGTGAAGCTGCTCTCGACAGTTATAAACCTTATGCCATCAAACACATCGTGTATTTACCAAGCATCGTACAACTTACCCACACAAAAACATCGGTACACAAGCACATCACTAACTCGTAAGGATCGAAATACTCTATGCGTAAGAATAAGCGGCCGCACCACGCGACGCATGTGCTTATTGAACTATCGTTTGGTGATTTTTACATCATGCTTGTCCAGTCACTTAGCGACAGACTTAGGTAGTGGTTGAGGAGCAATGTATTTATTGCAAAATAGTATAGCCATTTGCTAATGACTGGCACAAGAGGTCAGGGTAGAGAGGGGTCTTGTGTCAGTCGCGCGGACACCGACACGCCCCCTTGCCGCTTCTCCTGTTTTTTTTTATATTGCTATGGAAAAACCCAAAAACATTTTGCCCAACCTGGGAATCGAACACAGGACCTCATGCTCAGCAGTAGTCAATTCCTCAAAACAACTTCACAGATGGTCTCCATGGCGGTTTAAGTGAACTATACCACAAATAGTTTCTGAAATCATCACCATTCGGGGTGTCCTTCTCCCAATAGGCATGACGACAATATCAATAAAAACACAAAAACGTGAAAAATAACTTTAGCTTCAGAAGTCGCCGGTGACCTTTGTTTGATTGGTTTAGTTTTATTGCCACCGACTTCTGAAGCTAAAGTTATTTTTCACTTTTTTGTGTTTTTAGAAGTCGGTTTTATTTTTTGCAAAAAAGGTGTTTATTTTTCACTTTTTAGTGTTTCACATGCGCTTACCCCTTTACAGCGTACTGGCGTGATTTTATGTCATGAACTGGTGTAAACAATAGACAGACATGAGATTTCAGCAATCCCAAACCATTTGCTATTATTTATTGAGGAGTTCCGTTACCTATCTCCGAAGTTCTTCATCAGATCTTCACCAAATTGAAGGGGGACCACTCCAAGAAAATATTCTTCCGAATACTATCCAAATCACTTCATGTGTGCCTATAAAGTTTGAAGAGTTCTCATTTTCTCCAGTATCCATCAGATCCTGACTTGATGATTATGGGACCACCCTTTCAAACAAAATAAGAATAATCCAAATCGGGGAACATCCATAAAAAAAAGATTCCGACGAATTGAGAACCTCCTCCTTTTGGAAGTCGGTTAAAAAATTACAAATCTATTTAGTCTGTCAGTTAGAGTACCTATTGGAAATGAACACGTATTTTTTGTTTTTGTAAATCAATGAATAATTTAACTCTGATCCCCAAGATGCAGACTAAAGTCTAGTTTGGGGATCACCGCTAAATCTGATAAGTAACTAAATGTACTAAGTAGATAGTTCATAAACAATTTGAATTTGAATGAATATTGAGTAATATAAAACGCATCACAACTCGGGAGTGTGGGCTCGTGACGACAGAACGCACTAAAAATTATACCTACTAAGGCAATTAAATGCGTTCGTATCTACGTCAATTTTTGTTTGCGTAACAAAAAAAAACGGGTCTCTAACTGACGGACTAATTACAGTTTTGTCGTCTACCTTATTTATTTGAGGTTGGCACAGCATATCTTCTACTTCCATACTCCTCTATAACTCGTCATCACATCAGACACCTCCTTTCTAGCCATATCATACTTCACACAGTCCATCCATCGTTTCTTTGGTCTTCCTCTACTCTTATAGGTACCCATCCAAATCCTCATAATAGTTTCTGAAATGTTCTGTTTTATTTCAGGGAACTTTGGACTTGGAACATCATTCCTAGGGTGACGAGAAACATGGAAACAACAGTCGCCACCCAAGTCAATAGGTATACTTAAATAAAATTATGTTAGTAATTTAATTTGTTTCATTTCAATTGCTTAATCCTCATCTGTAGGTACGCATGGCAACCAATCATCATCATCATCATCTACCTGCCTTTACTCAACTATGTCGAAGTCGGCTTCCAGTCTAACCGGATGCAGCTGAATACCAGTATTTTACATGGAGCGACTGCCTATCTGACCTCCACAACCCAGTTAGTACTGGGTAATACGATACCACATCGTAAGACTGGTAGTCAGGCTTTTTGGACCACTGACTACCTGTAACGACTGTCAAAGATCTACAAATGACAGCCGGGACCAACTGCTTAACGTGCTTTCCGAGGCACGGAGGAAACTCGGTATGTAAGGGTGGTCAACCATTGCGAGGATCGACCGGAGGACACGGTGGAGGTCTGCCCTGCGTGGGCGGAGCACCGCCGTGTCCTCGTAGCGGCGATCGGCGGCGGCGACCTCTCGCGTCCGGTCCTGGTTCAATCCATAGTCCGGAGCGAGATGGAATGGGAAGCCGTCACCTCCTTCTGCGAAGCAGTCATGCTAGCGAAGGAGGTGGCGGAACGAGAGAGGGAGAGATCCTCTCTTCCCGGCCGCCGCGGGAGACGCACCGGGCGTCGGGGGCCACGTGGTGGCTACCGGCCACCGTAGACGCGGGCCTGTGGACGGTTAGCTATGGGCTAGCTAGCCGTCCGTCCGTCTAACGACGTAACGACGACAGGCCGTGTCGACGGCGCGTTCGTGTTCCACGCGCGCCTCAAAGAGATGTCAGAATAAGAGAGGGGCCGCAAGGGCCGAAGCCTGCCGGGGTTGCGGGACTGTTCGAAAGAGATACCGCGGCCCCGGAACGTAAAGGGCGAGGAAGGAAGATGGATGGGTTTTAGTCAGTAAAAGTCTGACACTCCCTCCCGCTCCGCCCAGAGTGGGAGAAGTCATTTGATGATTTCCCATCCTAAAACAAAAAAAAAGGGTGGTCAACCATCCACAGACCAACCTAGGCAAGCACGGCTTAACCTAAAGATCGACCCGCACGGCTGTTAGGTAAATATTTAGCCACGAGTTCCTCTCAACTATAGCGCATGGCGCATAGCGACCAATCAAGGTGTTCAAAACCAGTTTCTGAGGATCTCTTATGGTGCGGGAAATCTAAAAGGTGTAAACCACCTCATCACGAAGCCGTCAACCAAGCATTCTGTACATCTAATAAAAAATAGGTATGAAGACAATATCAAAAAAATGCAAATCTATTTAGTCCGTCAGTTAGATTATTGGAAAATTATAATTGAAAACCGTAACTTTAACTTGTAGGCATTAGTTAATCGTATTTTTTAATATATATCTGTGGAAGCTTGTTATTAGCAACTTGATTATTTACATTTTTACCTATTATTCTGTTATTAGTCTGTAAGCTTTCTTAAAATAAATAAAATAAAATAATGGAAACGTATTTTTTGTTTTTGTAAATTAATGCATATTAACAAAGATAACAACACATCAAAACTCCGGTGTGGGGGCTCGTGACGTCAGAACTCACTAAAAATTATACCAAGGCGTGACGTATTGAGAATTTTCAAAGCGTCGTCTCTTCGTCAATTTTGATTTACGTAACGAAATAAAAATACGGGTCAAATATTTTTTGATAATCTAAATGACAGACTGATTGGATTTTTTTGTCGTCACTTAGAAAAACTTTTTTTGGGATGAAGTATTACGTTTCATTGTAGGACTCAACGTCACGCACTCAAAAACTATGTGCTAATAGATGCATTGAATAGTACGGGGGTTGTGGACGTACAAAGTGCAGGTAAAACATAAAATAATGGATTTATGAAAAAATGGAAAAATTGGAACTTTGACCCCAAATATCTCCATAACTAGAAGGTTCCCAGGTATGGTGTAGAACAAAAAAATGATCGCAATGACGGGGAGAACGAGAGCCTTTCGGCTTCGTTTAGATTCTTGTCACACCCTTTCCGTCGCGGTTTTTGACCTGCAGCGATAAATGCTATCAAATATTAAAAAAGATGAACAAGAACTGCATGGTTTTCTAGAAAATAACATCAAGCACATTACTTGTAGAAAATAAAACACAAATTGGCTATAAAAATGGCTTATATTATCATATAATATGTACCTATAGTAGTTATTAAAATCATCTACATTTATACACTAAACATTACTTAAAAACTACAGAATTAATATTATTGTTATACAAGGAGTCCAACTTAAACTAAAAACATTACCGTGTACCATTCAAGTGGAAGCGAAAGAGCGTGGAAAATTTTTGTATGATGCCTGGCCAGGCAACCTTCCGCCATTTTATTTTATTTTTTAAATAACGGCCACCCATCATTGGCGTAGCTAGTCTTGTAGGCCCAGTATCCACTTTATTTAGGGGCCCTTCGAAGCACTCGGGTTAAGTGCGGCTAAGCCCGACAAGAGGAGAAAATGATTAATGGTGTCGATTCAAACTAAACTTAATTTAGGCTATTGCTATCTTTTATTAAAAGGCAGTGCGAGAAAAGGACGGCTATAGCTATGAACTAAGTTAGAGATGTCAAACTAGTTTATGCCTTGCGCTTCACCGTGTTTTTAGTCGACATGTTTTTACGTGCACCCTTCACTTATTAGTTCCAATTAAATTTGACAGCTCTAAATTACGTCCCGGGTCTTTTTCTCGTTTTATTAGAGAGAAAAAGATAGCAATAGCCTAAATTAAGTTTAGTTTGTGCACAACAGAATCGACACCAATGTGAAACAAATGACTTTTGCAACAAAAATAGCATCCTGACAATTGAAGCTTTCTGGGCCGTGATAAGTTATTTTTCATTTTAAAATTTAATCACGAAGAATATTTGAGGGGCCTTTGTTTCTCAGGGGGCCCCTGCACGGCTGATACTCATACAACCTACCTATTATACAGGGTGTACACCACCTCATCACAAAGCCGTTAACCAAGCATTCTGTACATCAAACTAAGTAACTTTACGCAAAAATTATTGCTGGGAAACAACTTTTTTTTTTGAGGTTATAAATCATGTTTTGTGGTAGAACTCAATGTAATATGCCTTTAAAACATGCCGTCAAAATCATGCAAAAAAATGTATTTAAAAAAAAACCTTGTCAAAAAGTTGTAACTTTGACCGCCCATATCTCCGTAACTAGAAGGTTCCCAGGTATGGTGTAGAACAAACAAATTATCGCAATGACGGGGAGAACAAGTGCCTTTCGGCTTCGTTAAGAGGTGTTTTACACCCTTTAGATTATCTGTTGACTTCCGGGGATGCAATGAGCATCCACGCATTGTATTAATATTGACTGTATAAAAATATTACTTACTATAATATGTACTTAATTACTTAGACATTATATCGGTTAAATATTGGATATTATTGATTTACTTTAATGCAATCAGGCCTTGTATTTATTAGTATTATAAACGATTTTACTCCTAAATAGATACGTAAATAAGTGCGCTGTGGGATTTTCAACCCTCGGCACAGTGCACAGAGTTGAAAATTCAAACTGTCTTAAGGGTAATATTTAGGCACTAGTTTTGGAGTAACTTTATGTAAATAAAAACAATTATTAATGAAACTAAATATTGACTCAATAATACATAAGTAAATATACAGGGTGGCGCAGACAACCAACCAAAAAAAGGAAAGATAAGATTTTTTGTTAGTTTATTTGTTACGGTTTAACTCAAGAACTACTCAACCGATTTAGGAAATTCTGTCATCATTAGAAAGCTACATTTTTACCAAGTAACATAGGCTATAAATTATATTGATATCATGCAAATTAGCTGAGTTATCGCAATTTTCGCAGACGAAGTCGCGGGCGAAGTATTAAAAATATTCCCATGAACTAGTATTACCAGCATTTTTATTTAATGTCGTTTTGTCGACACCGCCCTGTATAACGTATGTGTACATAATTTTCTAAAATTACTATTTTTTTCAAAAATTTAAATCACTAGATACAGAGTGAATTAAATCTTTGCATTTAAATAGTTGATCATTATAAGGTGGAATTTACAAGATGTCAAATAAAGGGTGATAAAATATTATTAATTATACTTACATAGAAAAATAATACCTAACTGAATTAATCTTTAACATAGTCATCATCTACAGCAGAGGTTCCCAAACTTTTATCTGGTAGAACGCTTTCAAAATTTTCTGGTTTCGATAGACTTTTTTTGGCAAAAAAATTGAAAATTAGAATCTTTTATAGCTAGAAATGCTATTTTTTAAAGTCTCGATACGGCCATTTTCACCGAAATACAACCTGTCATCACCGGAACATCTGTATTTTTTTACGTTTTCGAGTAGCTTTTTATTTGCCTGATGGTAAAGACCAAAACTTTTTGTTCTTTAGTACCAGAAAAAAATTCGTGGACCCCCCGACATACAACTTGTGAACAACCAATTTTTTGTCACACCAACGTAGACCCCGACGGGTATCCCGAGGACCCTTGAGGGTCCACCTGGACCACTTTGGGAATCACTGGCCTACAGAGAATTTAGGTGCTTTTTTGCGGGTTATTTGTTACATTTTGCATTTTTCACTAAAAATTAAAGGTAACCTGCCCAATAGTGCACCATATACCATTTTTTGGTAAAATATGCATTATATTCACAAATCAGCTAATGCATTAATTATGCAATGCATATCATAGCTTTTAATACGGTCCCTACTTATAAGGCATCTTTTCGGATTGAAAATCAGCTACTAAAAATGAAAATCAACTAGTGAATGGCGCAGCGGTAGTGGGGCTGCCTTACGTTCTTAGGGTCCCGGGTTTAAATCCCGGTAGTAGCAAATGTTTATGTGATGAGCATGGACATTTGTTTCAGAGTCATGGAGGTTTATACGTACAATAAGTGTGTACTTAAAAACATCAAACTGAACAACTTTCTCTATGGGACCACCATTGCAGTCGTAAAAAAATTATCAGCTGTCTCATACATTTGTTCGAGTGGGTATTGGATTTTTGTATCGGGCTGTTGATTATTTTTCAGCGATTACGATGGTGGTCCCATGGAGAAAGTTGTTCAGTTTGATGGTCTGTAACACACCCTTGAATTTAAACAGGATGCCAAGCGATACCTTGTATGCATTATGTTTTTTTTAATGAATATTTACAAACTTTTAATTTTTAGTATCTGTGTAGTATATCAACTATGTAGTTTCCACGACACAAGCCTCGTTGCTTAGTGTGGCACTAGATGGCGCTGTGTGTAATGTCCAACGATATTTATTTATTTTTATATCAACTATCTGATATCCACGACACAAGCCTCGTTGCTTAGTGTGGCACTAGATGGCGCTGTGTGTAATGTCCAACGATATTTATTTATTTTTATATCAACTATCTGATATCCACGACACAAGCCTCGTTGCTTAGTGTGGCACTAGATGGCGCTGAGTGTAATGTCCAACGATATTTATTTATTTTTATATCAACTATCTGATATCCACGACACAAGCCTCGTTGCTTAGTGTGGCACTAGATGGCGCTGTGTGTAATGTCCAGCGATGTTTATTTATTTTTATATTAACGATTTGGTGTCCACGACACAAGCCTCGTTGCTTAGTGTGGTACTAGATGGCACTGCGTGTAATGTTCAGCGAGCGATAGATAGATAGATTTAGAATAACCAATGTCCAGCACTAACTCTCCACAATTTCATAGTCCATAACTTCCTCCTGTTGAGTCTGACCGCTGTCTTCTTTCTCTTCCTCAGCTTCTTGAATGGCTGTTATGACTACTTCGTTCACGCCAACTGACGATGGATCACCTGGAAAAAAAAAATAGTACTTAAAAAAAAAATACGTTCATTATCTGCCCAGCCTTTTGAGTCGGCTTCCAGACTAACTGGATGCAGCTGAATAAAAAATATTAAAATTAAAAAAAAAAATACATTAAAAAAACTTGTGTCACAGTGTTCGTTATCGAACTTCTCCGAAAAGGCCTGACCGATTTTTTTTGTGTGTATTGTTTTTGGTTTTTTTTTGTGTGCTTAGTATGGCACTAGATGGCGTTGTGTGTTAATGTCCAGCGATATTTATTTATTTTTATTTATTTGGTAAGTTTGAGAATAGGTCATAGGCTATTTTTTGGGTCTCACACATACATCAAAAATTACGCGAACGAAGTCGCGGGCAACTATAGTCCGCGCCACCAGAAGCTATAATTTTTCTAAACAAAGAATTTCTATAAAGATACGTAGCCACAATTCAATCAACAAGAAATACTCCCAAATTGTATCAACTCAAATTATCATACGTGTAATACGAAACTAACGAGCAATTTCACTTGGTCGGGTTATGTTTTGGCGATATAAAGCGCTGTCGTCTGATGTTTTGTGGTATTGGAACGCAACTGACATCATGGAACGTAAACATTTATGCCGCCATTTTGAAGTAAATTCACGCTGATGCTGTCATTTTTTAATTTGATCCAAAGGTTACGAACCTGAATGTGTGTTTACAAAATTTATAGCTTATCGTGGCGGGGACTATAGCGCTATTTTTATTTTTTACTAGCTTTTGCCCGCGGCTTCGCCAGCGTACAAATTATACACACAAATTATTATTATGTAGGCCCTACATCTGAAGATGTTTTTTTTCGTATTTTTTTCTAAATGGTCATAAGTTCTACTACAAGCCATTTCAAGGTTATCCATTAATTACCGGAAACCCTGTATACTAAAACCTTCCTCGAGAACCACTTTACCCATTGGTGAAAACAGCATGAACATCGGTGCAGTAGTTTTTGAGTTTATCACGAACAGACAGACAGACAGACGCGGCAGAGGACTTTGTTTTATAATATGTAGTGATAAACGTTCTTTCTTTTACTTAATATCATAAATGCTATAACCCTGTGCGTCTTTGTATCTGGCTGTTTTTTTAATAGTACTTACTTAAATAAATCTTTCGTTTCGCCGCAACTTGCCTGAAGTGAAGCGTTTTGTTTGTTTATTTATTTATTTATTTATTACAAAATCCACAGCTCTTTACAATTTTAACCTAAACTATTTTAACTAATCTTACAGCCAAATAAGGATTTACAATTTAACATCTATACATAGCTAAGAATACAACGTGTGAAAGTGTGTGTGCCTGAGGAGTTAAAGTGGGTGTGCGAGTATGTTATAGCGGTGTGTGTGTGTGGTGATTGTCTTTATACCTTCTGTACAACCCCATGTATTTATTTATTCCGTTTAGATGCATTTGTCAGTTCGTCACATACTGACGTTATTAATTGCTTCCAGAATGTAGTTTTTTTTGTATTAAATATATCTAGATGAGAGAATCTTTTGTTATAATTACTAAGCGTTCTACCAATGACTGAGTTTTGAGCGTAGTTTGTGCCACTGTGTGGCACTTCGAATAACTGTGTATGCCTAGTCCGTCGAGACGGAGCACTTAATCTTATAACTAAGTTATTTAAATCAGTACTGTCAATATCCCCATTACAGATATTATATAGAAATAGAATGTCCAGAATCATACGTCTGTTCTCGAGTGGCAGCATATTATGATGTTTACATGATAGCAGATAATCTGCAGATCTGAAACCACTACGATAATTAACGTATTTAACAAATTTAGATTGTATTGATTCTATCTGCTGTATATAAACCAAGTAGTGCGGATTCCAGATATTACTACAGTATTCCAAAATACTGCGTATGTACGCAAAATAAAGTACCTTGATGCAATTTATATCATTAAATAATTTACATGTACGCATAATAAATCCCAGGATTTTGTATGCCTTGCCGACGATATAGGACACATGCTCCGAACACAGAAGTTTCATCATCATCAGCATATTAATGTTCCCACTGCTGGGACACAGGCCTATATGAGAGGCAATGGCCTACAATCTACCACAGTGCGGGTTGGTAGATGTCACATGTCTTCGAATTTTTTTGTTCTAGGACATGCCGGTTCCTTCACCGTTTTAAGAGCAGTGGTGATGAAATAAAGTACACAAAGTAATGCGTTTGGCTTGGTTTCGAAGCCACGACTTACTGATCGTAAGTCAGGCCCGCCATCACTGCGCCACCGCTGCTATTTGATATTTGTTTAGATAATAAAAATATCAAAATACTCACTTATTCCATATACTTGATAAACGCTAACTAATTCTTGTTGAGTAAAACTTGTGTTGTATGGGATTGCTGACACTCCATCTGAAAAAAAAAAATTTTTTTTGAGCACGATCACAAAATTGTCTCCTTGACAGAGTTCCGGTCATGACGTCTCGGCGAAGACTAGGCATCGACACGGTGAAAGCGTCAGGGTTAGGCCGCGAAATACAAATTTTCTTACGTTTTTTTTTTGTAATTTCGGGACAAATATAATGACCACCAAAAATAATTTTGCGACCAATAACATCTAAAAAAAAATAAACCTTAACCATAAAATGAAAACCTGAAATTACAATGGTACAACTTATTTTAGTCAACTAATTGTACTATGAACCCAAATTTAGTAAATTGATCACCAAATTTTAATGAGCAAATTATTGCGCTATTTCTACCTAAATACACCGTTTGATTGACATAAAATGTTGCTATACTACCAAATATGGTACCTTTTAATGCCTCGCGAGTGCGCGCGCGACCTCGCCCCGCTCCCGTGCCGCGCGCCTGCGCCCCGATACGAGTAGTTTATTTTGTAACCTTATTGAATAAACGCGAAATAGGAAATAGCTTTAATTTAGTTTTCACTTCTCAGGCTCTAAAGGTACCCCGTGTCGACGGCTGAGATGTCAGCAAAGTGCGGGCCCCCTATTTCTGAGTGCAGGGTTTAAAGGAACCTAACTAACATAACGTGGGGGTGCCCCAAGTCCCGATTATGGGGGCAGAGATACTTCCGTCGCATGAATTTCACAATATTACGGTTTCACTTCGATAGATTACAATTTACCGAAAAATAATGGGTTTTATTGTAAGCAGTATGTTCGTTTGACAATATTTCGAGAGTTTACAATCTCTCTAGTTATTTTACAATCTTACGTGTTTGTCAATTTTACGGTGGCATATATACAACTAGTAAAATTACTTAAGGCCAAAAAATTAGATGTAAACAAGGCAGATTGAGGTAAATGACGTCACATCATGGCCGCGATAGTCACAGACGTTTGCAGTAGTTGTACACAACTTTTAATACTCTTCTTGGGTTGATAACACTGTATTTTATTGATTGAAGTGAAGAAAAATTACATGCATATTCCTTATCATAAAAATGAAACTCACCCCAAACTCCATGATCTCCTTTCAACTTAAAGACATGCTGCTTCAATAATATGCTACTAAAGAACTGCTCTCCACAATAGCATCGGTACATCTTGCTTTTTGCCTTCTCTTCAGGCACATGAGCCCCAAGTATATGCTGTTCCATCTCTTTTACAGAAAAAGCGAACGCTCTACACAGAATGCAGATCCTCACTTCATTAGCCAGAGGGATTCCTTTAAAAATATGACACATTTTATTGTTCAATGACGGTAACAACTGCTCCGGCAAAAAAAACTTTAACACATCCTCTTGAGAGTCTTTTCTGAAATAATGCTTCTTATGTTTCTCTAAATGAGCATTCAAATAGCATTCCTTTGTGGTTTCAAACCGACAAATGTCACATCTGAAAATATTTGAATGCGTTTTGACATGCTCCAGCATTTCGGAATGGTTCTCACAGATTTTTAGGCAAACCGGACAAGTTCCTACATTGAAGACACCGTGGTATAGCAGATGAAACCAGAATGATTTGGGGCGTATGCTTTTCCAGCATTTGGGGCAGTTGTATCTGATGTAGGCGTTTTCAGGAGTTTTCTTTGTATGAAAATGGTATATGTGGTACATTAGTAGTTGTTTGTTAAAGAAGAGGCGTTGGCAGTGGTCGCAGATGTAGATCTCTCGGTTAAGCATAACTGCGTTTGGGGGGCAGAAGAAGTGGTGTTCTAGGATGTGTTCGATCAGACCTTGCTTGTCTTTTTGGACTCGTAGACATATCTGGAAGGAAAAGAGTTTGTTAATACAGATAATATTTTGTTTGCTAAACATGTGTCATACATATAAGAAAATACATGCATGCAAGATGGTAACCAGAACAACATTATAAGGCAGCATGTTTGCCAGATACATTTCACAATATTACGGTTTCACAATAGATTACAATCTACCGAAAAATAATGCGTTATATTGTAAGCAGTATGTTCGTTTGACAATCTTTCAAGAGTTTACAATCTCTCTAGTTATATTACAATCTAACATGTTTGACAATTTTACGGTGACATATATACCATACAAGTAACATTCTTAGAGGAAGACATTTCACATAGAGTCAGACAATAGGGGTGGTCTTTTCACTAAAAAGGATCTTTTCATGACAACGACATGAGCCAATTTTCATATCAACCACCATGTGTCACTAAGCAAGTGGGACAGGACTGACCAGGTATACCACATGAACAATGAGCTGTGGGGCAAAATAGCAACATTCTGGAGCCCTGACACAGCCCATAGGCGTCGTGGCAGACCTCGTAGAAAATGCCGGGATGAACGGCCAAAAACCAATGACCAGTGGTCGAGATTAACCTTAGATAGAAACACCTGGAAGTCATCGGAACAGGCCTTTGCTCTATAGCAGTATAACAGCAGATAATGCAGGGTAACAGCATCAGTATCTACTTTAGTACTTAGTAGCACTATTAGAATATGGGTCAGTAACAAATAATGATAGAAGTAAAGGTGAAAGCGTCAGGGTGGCCCGCGAAATTCAAATTTTCTTATGTTTTTTGCAATTTTCAGGGCAGTGCTACGTTCTATGTTAATAAACATATCGGCCGCGACTGTAAGACGTATTAAGTTACAGAATTATAGTCATCAAAATCATCAATACAATCCTCCAAGTTCGTAAGAGTCAATGAACAAATTTTTCACGGTCAAAGTCCTTCTTCGAGTCTAGCACTGCCCTGCAAATTGCAAAAAACGTAAGAAAATTTGAATTTCGCGGGCTACCTTGGAGCATCCCCTTTAATATTGTAAAAGATATAATTAACAATTTTAGTGTACTTACACACTAAAGTATACTCTAGGATCTATCTATATTTGGCAAAGAGGTAGCAGGGCTGATAGATCAAATGTGCGCCAAGCGTAAGTATCATAAATAGTTGAGGCTATTTCTAGCAAGTAACCAAGAAGTCTCAAAAGAGGTCATACAGGAAGTTTGGCGGCATTCATGATTGGATACTATACGCTCATATTAAACAGTTTCTAAGCAAATAAAATTAAGTTTAAAACTTACAGAACACATCGCAATGGTTTCATCTTTCAATGCTCTTAGTAAATCCCATTTGTGTTGGTTTTTTCGGTGTATTTCTAGATCCAACTCGGCGGTCCAAGGTCCTTCGCCGCACATATCACAGGAATAACCGTTGTTAACTGTCTGCACTATCTCTTTTTTTTCGAAAGACCTGTCTTGGCAAGAACGAAACATTTTGACTGTCGGATTAGTACAATCGTTTTTGATAAAATAAACAATTTGCTGCAAGAGTAAACGTTGTTTTGTTTGACGTTTTGTTTTTTTTTTTTTTAATTTTCAGAATGTTACTTTAAAAACGTTGCAGTGCACCAGTGCCAAACAACTGACATTAAAGTGAGCTTATAGTGTTTCGTAGAAACCATATAAGTAAAAGAGATAGTCCATATGAGGCCACATATATGCATGTCTGCAGTTTCTTCGGTTTGAAACACAAAACCATCACACTTCTGATCACGCAAAAAGTATACGTTTTTGTTTTTAAGTTTAAACAAAAATGATAGATACATTTGAAAAATAAAATGTT
This sequence comes from Xestia ashworthii, assembly GCA_950022955.1. Lineage (NCBI taxonomy): Eukaryota > Metazoa > Arthropoda > Insecta > Lepidoptera > Noctuidae > Xestia > Xestia ashworthii. The sequence continues at coordinate 12,561,554 of OX465574.1, forward strand.
GAAATAAAACTATTTTTACTTTTTTTCTCGACATTTTAACTTTTTCACATCTGTCCTAGAATATTTGTTCCAGGAACACGTTTAAAATCTGCATCATAATGTTTTTGGTATAACGGAACGTAATATGAAGCTGACAAAGTGACAAGAACCACCAAAATGGCCGAAAGAAAGCGATGAAGTTTCTTTTGTTCCTAAAGATATTTTGAGTTTCATTTGAAAAAGTGCGTTAAAAATGAAGGAAGTTAACATAAATATAGAAGGCTATAACGTTAACGGAATATGTGTTGGCTGCTTGAATTACAATCGTCGTATGTTTTACGATCCTACCGTGAAAGAAATTTTTCGTTTGCTCGGAAATATTGATGTAAGTGATGGTTTTGTTACTAGTTTCTTGACAAAATGCGCTTATTAATATATAGAAAGTATATTTAAATGGAACAATTGTGTAGTTTAATTCATATATCGTCATAAAAGTCATGTAAACATGGAACAGAAATCCTTGGATCGGCCATTGTTGACGCATATATTTTTTTTTTGTTAATTGTTTTGCATTTTTGGAGTTGCCAATTTTTTACTGAGAATAACTGTTTTTTTACGAGATTTTTTAATTATATACAGTGTTGGAGTGAAGAAGTGTTAGGGTCGTTACGTACTTAAAAAAACTGACTTAAGTACAAAATTTTAGTTAGTTTTTTGGAAATTTCCCAATTTTAATACAGTATCGGGTTGACCATAGAAATTTAAATTCTGAGACTCGTGGCTTTCCGACGCACCGTTTCCGAATTATGGGCCTTCGTTTTATATTTATATGTTTTCTATTAAATCGCTCTATTTATGGTAGCTCGGACAAAAAACTTTTTGGGTAAGAATTTGTTGCTCTAGTCGAAAACCATGATGTAAAAACCACCGTAAAATATCGAACAATAAAAAAAGAAAAATCTGTGTCGGTCAACTTTGGGTATGTATGGGCAGAGAGTTTCGCCAAATTTTGGCTGATTTTTCCCCTAGAATTTGGCCATTTCTATTGCAGCACCATATTATCCTTGCCCATTAGAGCATTATCCATTTAGGTTCCGATTAACGTACCTTCGTACATTAGCGGCGGGGACAATTGGTTTCAAGGGACAAGACATCGGCAAATTCTAATATAAAAACGCTAATGCCTACAATTCGTAAGCGGTGCTTCGTAGGGCCATGCTTCTCAACACATCCTCCTTAGCATACTCATCTCAACCACATGCAAATGCGTCAATAAGTTTGGTCTCTCCTACCCTACACGGTCACCTACACTTCTACATACCTACCTACATGATGTTATAAAAGAAAGAAAGAAAGAAAGAAGATGTGATAAAGCAATGATAGCCTAGTGGTCTTGATTTCAAACCCAAAGCACGCACCTCTGGTTTTGCGGATTCATGTGCTTATTTTAATTATCACCTGCTTCGGAGAAGGAAAAAATCGTGAGAGGAAACCAGCATGCCTGAGAGATATTTCCCGACGGCATGTAAAGCCAATTCAGAAGCCCATGGCATGGGCGGCATAAAAACTCAGGTCAGGTTAGACACTAACCTCACGATAAAGAAAGAAGTTTATCCTCTAATTACAGGTGCCAGATGGGCTAGAAGTACAGGTGTGCTGGGAATGCCTGGCGCGAGTCAAATCTGCCATCAACTTTAAGGAACAAATACTCAAGTCTTATGATTTTCTCATCTCGTACTCAAAAGAGGTAAGTTTGAAGTTAGCTTAGGCTTTCGCTAAACACTCACGTCGCATGCCCAGGGCCAGTTTACAGCAAAGTGGAGACCGGTCACAGTGAGGCGGAGGGGAGATGTGCGGGAATCGACCAAACACTTTGTGTTTGAGTGTCTAACTCCAGTTGAGATGCTGGTGGTCTCGACTAAATGAAACTGCCGCTTTTTAAAATGAATATTTCGATATATTGACTGGGTGGATTACAAATAAAATGGTCTATATAGCGCACGGTAAAAGATGACCCACGCTAGACCGTGTCGGGTCCGAGCCGAGTGTCCGCCGTAGCACGGTCCGCTAAATATTACATATGTTTTGTATGGACACCACAGATATAGATAGACCTAGATAACGCAAGAGCAACTACTTCGTGTGCCTAAATTACGATCAAAAATACGATAAAAGATCGTAAGTGGCCACTTTCGCTCAGTTTGCATCGGTGTATAGCGCTAGTCGGACGTCAGTTTTGAAATAATGGCAAAGGTATCCAAAATCTAGCACGTCGACGGTGGTATCTTTGAATCGATTTGATTTTTTCTTCACTAAATAGTGCTTGTGATGTCACAATAGGTAGTCAAAATATGGCACGTTTGGTTTTCATACAGATCGTGATACTTGCGTTATCTAGGTCTATCTATATCTGTGATGGACACACTCCCGCTATACCGAGTGGCAAAAGAGTGACGGCCGAGCTACGGACAATACGATACAATACGGCCGACACTCGGTCGGACCCGAGATGGTCTAGCGTGAGTCAAGCTTAAGTGACGGTGAGCGAGTATCCCTCGGTTTGGCCGAGGCTGACACCACTTGAGTGGACTGCGGCTTCGTTGCCCTTACCGGCTCAGGCCTCTAGACCTTCCTGACAGACTCGGCCAGCTTGCGTTACCCTGCCTTAGTATTGCATAGATAGACAACCGCAGTTCATAACTTTACCTTTACACTTAGTGTGCGATCCATTGACGCGGTGACGAGCGAAGCGAATCGAAGACTATCTACAAGAAGCACTGGCTACCGCTGCAGTGGACGCGCATCACTCCTTATGCGATCAAGCTTCTTGCAACAGCGATTGTGGTGAAAACAAATGAAAGTAGGGCAAGCCACCAAGAACACTTCTTGATTTGCGTGAACAAAGAGGTGGTGTTTTAACCACATAAAATCTCCGTTTCACTCGTCTCCATTTCAATGGAAACGCAACCTTAGTCACTTAAAATATGAATCAATTTCCCATCATCATTTCAGCACACATTCCTGGACTCTCCAACGGACTTCAAGCCCTACGCCACTCTCAACATAGACAGGACTGGGGTCGAGTTCTACGAGTGCCTGCCAGAGGTAGTCACGGTGGAGGAAGAGAAGATAGACGTCGATGTCAAAGAGGAAGAAGACACTGAGGAGAAGTACGCTTTCGGTGAGTTTTAAACAAAGACAATGTAATCAGGACTGAGATTCGGTTTTACTAGTGTCTGTCAGAGACAGACGTGGTAGGGGAAGAAGACAAAGCATTCCATGTCAAAGAGAAAGACGATAGTGAGGAAAAGTATGTTCGGTGAGTTTCATACTAAGTAGCATTAGTCAGGACTGAGTTGGAGATTTACGAGTCTACCGGAGACAGATGCGGTGGGGGATGAGGAGAGAGAATTTTGTTAAAGAAATTGATGTTGAAGAGGAAGACTATAGTGAGGAGAAATATGCTTTCGGTGAGTCTATAACGTCATCTGTACAACCTTTTCTCAACTATGTTGGGGTCGGCTTCCAGGTCCAACCGGATGCACCTTAATACCAGTATTTTACATGGAGCGATTGCCTATCCGACCCCACAACCCAGTGTTAGTACTGGGTGATACGATACCCCTTGGTAAAACTGGTTGTCAGACTTTCAGGGCACTGACTACCTGTAACGACTAGCAACTGTCAAAGATCTACAAGTGACAGCCGGGACCATCGGCTTAACGTGCTGTTCCAGGCATGGAAGATGGCATAAGGAATATGGGTGTACTGTAGGGTACACCTGGGCCTAACTCTTCGGGGACTGCAGGGAATATTAGTATCGAGAACATGACTTTACCTCTACTAAAGTAAGATCTATTTTCCTTCACAGAGGTAGCAGTAAAAGAAGAAACATTTGATGATCCATACTTCCAAGATATACCAGCGATATACGACGATGTCACTTCAGATGAAGATGTGCAGCTATCTAGACTAAAGGAGAAAGAGACAGAGAAAGTCAGGAAGAAACGGAAGACTGAGAAGAGGAAGAAGGAGAAGGAAAGAGATAGAGTGAGCAGTTCTTTGATATTTTGTGGAGAAGAATAATTGTTAGTTAGGTTACGGTTTAAAATTTTGTGTACAATCAATCCTTTGTCAGCTCAAACCAATGGAACGATCGATCGGGCTAAAATTTGACATACAGGTAGCTATAATGATCTCCGGGACCCGATGGCTTGCCTGGCAAAGCCTGGGTCCTGGCCTCGGATGAGGAGGCTCTCGGGCCCCGACTAAAAGGGCTCTTAAGCGCATGCTTGGAGAGAGGCCAGTTCCCGCTTCGTTGGAAGACGGGGAAACTGGTCCTCATCCAAAAGCCGGGGCGCCCTGCGGACTCTCCGTCCGCATTTCGGCCCATTGTGCTGCTCGACGAGGTGGGCAAGCTCTTTGAGAGAGTGCTTGCAAACCGCCTCGCCGAGCACCTTGAGGGGATGGGGCCGAATCTTGCGGAGAACCAGTTTGGTTTCCGCAAGGGGCGCTCCACAGTGGACGCAATCATGCGCGTGAGAGCCCTCACGACGGGGGATGCGATATCCCGGGGCGGAGTCGTCTTGGCGGTGTCTCTCGACATCGCCAACGCCTTCAACTCCCTGCCCTGGAGCTGCATCAGGGAGGCACTCCGGTATCACCGGGTGCCGACCTACCTCCGTCGTGAGATCGGGGACTACCTGACGGACAGGGCCGTCATCTACCCCAGTCGCTGCGGAGAATGGAACCGGCGAGAGATGTCGTGCGGTGTCCCACAGGGATCGGTTCTGGGACCGCCCCTGTGGAACATCGGTTACGACTGGGTGCTGCGCGCGGACCTCCCTAGTGGTGTCAGCGTCGTTTGCTACGCAGACGACACCCTGGTGCTGGCACAGGGGAGGTCGCACGAGGCGGCGGCCGAAAACATGACACGCGGGGTTGCGATAGTCGCTGAGAGGATCCGGCAACTGGGTCTCGAGGTGGCATTGCACAAGTCCGAGGCCATGTGCTTTCATGGGCCTCGGAATGCGCCACCATCGGGATCCACGCTGACGGTGGGAGGGGTATCCATCGGCGTCGAGCCGACGTTGAAGTACCTGGGACTCGTACTCGACAGCCGATGGAACTTCGTGGAACATTTCCGACGTTTGGCCCCCAGGCTGGAACGGACCGGGGCTGCCTTCAGGCGGCTCCTGCCCATCCTTGGGGGGCCAAACGCCTCCTGCCGCAGGCTCTACGCGGGGGTCGTGCGGTCCATAGCCCTCTACGGGGCCCCAGTGTGGGCGCGTTCCTTGAGGCGGTGAGCCGCCCATTATCTGAACGCGCCCCAAAAAGTTGTGGCCGTAAAGATGGTCCGTGGGTACCGCACGATCTCCCGCGAGGCGGCGGGCCTGCTTGCCGGATTGCCGCCATGGGATCTGGAGGCGATAGGCCTGCACGACTGGCGCGCGGAGGCACTACGCCGGGGGGAAACTCCGCTGCCGCGGCAAATTGCCGCTCAGCGGACAGACCTCCGGCGCGATCTCATGGCGACATGGAGAGAGCGACTGTCGCAACCCCGTGCAGGGCACGCCACGATAGTGGCGGTAAGTCCCCTCTTTGAGGAGTGGCTAGAAAGGCACCACGGCGTCCTCACCTTCCGCCTGACGCAGGTCCTCAGCGGACACGGATGTTTCGGGAGGTACCTGCACCGAATCGGGCGGGAGGACACGCCCGGGTGTCTCCACTGCGAGGATCGACCGGAGGACACGGTGGAGCACACGGTGGAGGTCTGCCCTGCGTGGGCGGAGCACCGCCGTGTCCTCGTAGCGGCGATCGGCGGCGGCGACCTCTCGCGTCCGGCCCTGGTTCAATCCATGGTCCGGAGCGAGACGGAATGGGAAGCCGTCACCTCCGCGCTGCGAAGCAGTCATGCTAGCGAAGGAGGTGGCGGAACGAGAGAGGGAGAGATCCTCTCTTCCCGGCCGCCGCGGGAGACGCACCGGTCGTCGGGGGCCACGTGGTGGCTACCGGCCACCGTAGACGCGGGCCTGTGGACGGTTGGCTATGGGCTAGCTAGCCGTCCGTCCGTCTAAAGGTAAAAAGGTAGCTATAATGATGTAATGTAAGCATCAACTAAGAAATTATTTTGGAAAATTCAAGGCAAGCAAAGATGCTTGGGAGTCTTTCTAGATATGGCTAAAGCTTTCGACATTGTTTTTGTCCCTAATCTACTAAACAAACTCGGAACACATGGAAGTCCTTGTTGTAACAATTAACCTTTTCACTCATTACCTATCAAATAAAAGTCAGGCTATAAAAATCAATGATGTAATTTAGTTATAATGCCCCAATTTACTCTGGCGGTCTACAAGGCACCGTGCTAGGTCCAACTCTCTTTATCATTTCAGAGGCGCCATTTGTCTTTCGGAATTATGATTGAATTATATTATTACAAGTAGAGTACCTACAACCCGCATGGATTGTTAAATTCTAAATAAACGCGAGCAAAGTTAAACCAGGCCCCAGACCAAAATCCGTCAATCCGGTACAGTACGTAAGAATCGTAGCAAGATGCATATGTTCTGATGGGGGTACCCATTGTATATTATTTCCTCTGTCCACAGATCGACTCCCGAAAACGCCAGAAGGTTAAAAAGGACAAAAACCCCGAAAAAAAGAGTAGAAAGCTAAAGAATCTTCCAGAAGACTTAGTAGAATTGTACACTATGAGTAAAGAAGAAATGTGGGCGATCAGGATCGAGGATCTAAACAGCAAGGAGTTTCAGAAGCTTAAATTTAGGTAAAGATCGTCATCATTTCAGACGAAAGACGTCCACTGCTGGACATAGGCCTCCCCCAAGTGTCGCTTTATTGGCCGGTCCCGTGCGACTCGCATCCAGCGGATCCCCGCAACCCTCACCAGGTCATCACCTAGTGGGAGGTCTTCTAACGCTACGTCTTCCAGTTCGCGGTCGCCACTTCAGAACTTTGCGGTTTGATCGGCCATTTATTATTTTGCGAAGAGGATCTCATGGCTAAATAATTACAATCGCTTCGGTCGATCTTTAGGTTAAGCTGCGCTGCTAGGTTGGTCTGTGGATGGGTGACCACCCATTACATACCGAGTTTCCTCCGTGCCTCGGAAAGCACGTTAAGCTGTTGGTCCCGGCTGTCATTTGTAAATCTTTGACAGCTCGAAAATCTGACAAACAGTCTTAAATTTGACAATCTGCCTGCCTTTTCCGAACTGTGTTGGGGTCGGCTTCCAGTCTAACCGGATGCAGCTGAATACCAGTGTTTTACATGGAGCGACTGCTTATCTGACCTCCACAACCCAGTTAGTACTGGTTTATTTGATACCCCTTGGTAAGATTGGTTCTCAGACTTTCGGGCCACTGACTACCTGTAACGACTGTCAAAGATCTACAAATGAAAGCCGGGAACAACGACTTAACGTGCTATTTGAGTCTACTAATGAACTAAATAAACGAATAGTGACTTTTCTGTTGCCACAGATGTGATAATTGCATCATTGCCTTCAACACTGAAAAGTTGATGCATGATCATCTGAATGGAAAACATCAACCAGTGAGTATTCTATGTTTTACAACAATCACTTTTTTTGTTTTTTTTTTTACCTACCACTTATTCATATTGTGAAATATGTACGGTCGAACAAGCTAATTGGTTTACAGTTTAACCCCCACAAATTAAATTGTAAAGTGTAAACCAAATAGCTTGTTAATAGCGCCATCACCTGTTTTATTTTCTTTGCTTCGCGATTGTTCCCCCCAACAAAAGTTTTCCAGCAAGATTTCTTCTTGCTTCGTGATGGTTCTTTTTACATCTTGTATATGTTAAAGTCTAGTATCCGAAGTCCAGTTCGCGCGGTTTTCCAACACATATACAACTCACGAAGAAATCGCCATATTTTCAAAATCCCTATTTACATTTTTTTGCAGAAAAGCGAAGACTGCCATCAATGCTCAATCTGCCAAGCCTACTTCTTGACCAAGGACAACGTAGCCTCCCACACGGCGCTGCACCAGCAGGGGTACAAGTGTCGGCAGTGCGGGTTCAGTACCACCCTCAAGCGGCGCATGCTGAAGCATGTAGCGACCCACGCGCCCGCTGGAGACGCACATGCGTGTCCCACTTGTGGGGCTACGTTTAGGTACGCTTTCACACACTCACTCACTCTCTCTTACTCTCAAACTCACTCACTTACACCAAATTACACTCTCATACCTGACGCACTCACAAATCCAAGGACTCACACTTCCACTCTTACTGATTCACCTAGACACTAAACCACTCCCACACTGCCACACAATCACTCACACACTACCACACCCCCAAACACTCAAACTCCTACCAATACCTTGTATGCCTACGTTTTGTCATGTTCTGTATCGATTCATAAATAAATAAATATAATGACAAGGTACCGTTATGATCTTAATTTGTATATGTCACCGTAAAATTGTCAAATACGTTATATTGTAATATCTCTAGCGATATTGTAAAATCTCAAAATATTGTCAAATGAACAGGCGGAAATATCTCTGCCCGCATAATCGGGACTTGGGGCACCCCCCCGTTAGGTTAGTTAGGTTCCTTTAAACCCTGCACTCGGAAATAGGGGCTCCGTCGACTACGCTTTTTAGGGGAATATAAAGTGTTTTAAGGTTAGGTTATAATAATCGGTATTTCTCAGGAATGGTACAATATCTTTTCATGAGAGTGGTACCACTGGGCAAGGGGGACCCCTCCTTCCCTTCACACCGCGTGAGTTGACTACCATCGCATGCATTTCACGAAAAATAATGCGTTTTGTTGTAAGCAGTATGTTCATTTGACAATATTTCGAGATTTTACAATATCGCTAGGGATATTACAATATAACGTGTTTGACAATTTTACGGTGACATATACATTTTAAGGCATTTCCCTTGTAAAATAAATACTGGTGTTCAGCTGCATCCGGTTAGACTGGAAGCCGACCCCAACATAGTTGGGAAAAGGCTAGGCAGATGATGAAGGCATTTCCCTTGTTACAGTACAAAATCGAAGCTAACATATCACCGCGGCGTTTGTCGCCAAGAGAGGCCGCAGTGCGATTGCTGCGGGAAAGTGTTCGCCAACAAAATGACGCTCAAATACCATCTCAAGTAAGTACCTAAAGAGTCCCCAAAGACTGCCCCGCATTTTTCTTCTTCGGCTTCCTCTAACTCAATTTTGGCCCTTCGCTACAGGAAGCTTCACAGCTGACAGTAAGAGGACAAACAGAAAAGAATGTAAAAATTACTGGAGATAACAAAACAGACACTTTTTAAAATAAAAACTAAATCAACATTGTCCACGCTCGGGTCAATTTTTAGGTTAAGCAACCCGTGCTTGCCTGTGGATGGGTGACCAGTCATTATACAGGGTGTAAACCACCTCATCACAAAGCCGTTAACCAAGCATTCTGTACATCAAACTAAGTAACTTTACGCAAAAATTATTGCTGGGAAACAACTCTTTTTTTGAGGTTATAAATCATGTTTTGTGGTAGAACTCAATGTAACGCACTTAAAACATTGTGCTGATAGATGTATTGAATAGTACGGGGGTCGTGGAGGTGTTAAAAGTCAAAATCTTACAAAAAAAAAAGCTTGTATTTAAAAAAAACTTGTCAAAAAGTTGTAACTTTGACCCCTCATATCTCTGTAACTAGAAGGTTCCCAGGTATGGTGTAGAACAAAAAAATGACCCCAATGATGGGGAGAACAAGTGCCTTTCGGCTTCGTGAAGAGGTGTTTTACACCCTTTATACCGAGTTGCCTCCGTGCCTCGGAAAGCACTTTAAGCCGCTGGTCCTATCATTTGTAGATCTTTGACAGTCGTTACAGGTCAGTGAGCTAAAAAGTCTGACAACCAGTCTTACCAAGCGGTATTACCCAGAACTAGCTAACTGGGTTGTGGAGGTCAGATAGGTAGTTGCTCCATATGAAATACTGGTATTCAGCAACATCCCGTTAGACTGGAAGCCGACCCACAACAGATGATGAAACAGTAACGCACAGCACTTCCATTTTTATTTTATTTGGATAGACAAAAAGACGTCTTCAGATTCCGCCATTTTGAATGAAAACTATATGAACATTATCCACAGAATCCTGCCACAGAATAAAGACGACAAACCTAAAGAGAAGCTCTTCATACCGTGCAAGGGGTGCGATAAGGTGTTCCATTCAAAGAAGAGCTACAGAGCGCACGTGTGAGTACTTTAATTAGTTTAGGACTTCCTAATAAGCTTATGTTACTGTTACTGCTAACCTGCATCATCCCAATGGGCAAAGGTTTTTGTTTTCGGATGGGATATCATCAAATTACTTCTCCCAATCTGGGTGGAGCGGGAGGGGGGAGTGTCAGACTTTTACTGACTAACCCCACACATCCATGTTCCTTCCTCGCCCTTTATGTTCTGGGGCCGCGGTATCTCTTTCGAACAGTCCCGCAGCTTCGGAACAGTCCCGCAGCTCCGGAACAGTCCCGCAGCCCCGGGAAAGTCCCGCAGCCCCGGGCTGGGCAAAGGCCCTCTCCCCGTGATTTCCAGTTATTTCTGTCCGGGGGTAATGTGGGCCACTGGTCGTTGGTTTTGTCCAGCTCGCCCCGCCATCTTCTGCGAGGTCTGCCGCGACGCCTTCTGGCTGTGTCAGGGCTCCAGAATGTGCTTATTTTGGCCCACAGGTCGTTGGGTATACGGCAGACGTGGCCAGTCCAGTCCCACTTAGCGGCTTTTTGAGAAATGTCAGTAATTTTTGTTTTGGAGCGCAGTAATAGCCTATGTAAATACTTAAATACATCGACAATGGTGTCGATTCTGTTGTGCACAAACTAAACTTAATTTAGGTCATCTGCAAGTTCTGCAGTAAATATCCGATAGATGTTCTTTGATATCCGCAATATGGATTACACCCATTTTTGAAAAATGTCAAACAAAACGTTCTAAAGTGCTACGTTTCCGAGATATGAGGTATCAAAGTTTAAATAAATTAAGTTTGATTTGATGATGATGCCAAGTATCGATTGATACACGTAGTATGCGTGTCTGATCAAATCAAAGTTGCGATGAAGGTGCTATCAGCAGTGATTGGATTTTAACTTTGATAGTGCATATCTCGGAAACGTGACACTTACGACGTTTTGTTTCGAACAAAACTTTTTGTATTGATTCCCGTTATCGATTGATACACGTTTCATGCGTGTCTGATCAAATCAAAGTTGTACTGAAGCTTCCATCAGTAAATGGACTTTAACTTTGATATCTCATATCTCGGACACGTGACACTTTAGAAAATTTTGTCTCTTACAAAAGTTGTTTGTATTGATACCAGCTATCGATTAATATTGGTCGTATGCGTGGCCGCTACTTTAAAAAAAAAAAACAAAATGACGAAAAAAAAATCGGCCAGAAAGGTCAAACCCCTTTCGCGCCTAATGGGGAAGACCGTTAAAAGCTAATTGTAGATGGCGCCACCATAACTGGTCTCAATCTGACCAATGAGGTCAAGGTATTCTAAAATATGAAATGATATTCTTTGATTTTCAAGCAATGACGATGCTTGGAAATCGGATCGGATCGGATCGGATCGGAATCGAATTATATAAATGGCTTAATAATAATAATTTTATAGCATTAATGATTTTTTTAATACGAATTCATAATGTATCTTTAGTAAGTAAGTTTGCATGCTTTAGCATTAAGCAAAACATGTCCGATCTACTACTTTTCTTTGGAATAACACCTTGTATATCATGTTTTAATCATTCTAAGTATGTAAATTCACAGAAACAAATTAAGGAACATATACTTGCTGCAAACGAGTTAGTAAATGGTAATGCAGACTATGTAGACATGATGACCATCGAAAACACTCAATGTACATCACAAGGGGAATCCAGCCCGGACACTGTCCTGCCTGAGGTAACGGAGGACCCGACCCGGTTGGGCAGTGTTCCGGGCTGTATCCCCATTGAAAATTCACCGCTCATTGTACAAGGTTCTATACCTATAGGACAAACAGAAAGTAGTTCTCCCCTTTCTAGTAGTTCACAGTGTGGTTGCTCCATTATGTTTACAGACAGTATCGGAATAGGATTAGGAAAATTAATAAGTAACAATCTGAGTCATTCTTCCCAAAATTATTGTGCACCTCAGGCTTCTTACAACCAAATAATGACATCCATAACTCGGAAGGATTTAGATCCTAATGCTATATTAACTGTATTTGTTGGGAATAGTCTTAACGTAAAAATTGATGATATCACTGACAATGTCACTCAACTGTTGCAACTAAATTGTAGGAAAATAATTCTTTGTGCCTTTCCATACTTTGAGAAGTTGTCAAGCAGGCAAAATCATTATATTCATAAACTTAATAATCACATGCATTTACTAAGTCACTATTGTGACAAGTTGGTGTTTTTTGACACCAACAGTTTCGTTCAGAAATTAAAGTCAACGAGGAATAATGCATATCTACCGATTAGTTTTAGACGTCAAATAGCGAGGCTATTAGCTTTTAATATAAACTCAGACATATGTTGTATGTCGCAGTCTTATGTAAATAGTTCCACGGAAATTAGTAATTATACTAATTGTAATTATACACATTTTAGCTTAGATTTAAACTAGTCAGTAAGACAATAGAAGGTAATAGAGACAATTTAGATAAACCGATATCTTCTAGCTCTCCATCAACTATTTGTAAAAAAGGAGCTGAGCAGAATACCTTGAAATTATTTCACCAGAATATTCAGGGATTTTCATCCAAACAATTAGAGATAGAATTGTTTTTAGAAAAAACCAAGTTTGATGTTATTTGTTTTACCGAACATTGGATGAAAGATTATGAATCAATGCAAATAAATTATGATAACTACAACGTGGGAAGTTGCTTTAACCGAAAATCTAAGATGCGAGGGGGTTCCTTAATCTTAGTTAACAATTGTATTAAATCTAAGTCTCGAAATGATATAGTCGATCTATCGGTCGAACATAGCATTGAATTGTCTTGTGTTGAGCTTGATAAGCATATAATAGTGTGCGTTTACAGACCCCCAAATTATCTGAACTACTCTATCTTTGAGTCAGTAATGGAAGATGCTTTAGCAAAACTTGTAACTGGTAATAAACCAATAATTATCTGTGGTGACTTCAATGTTAATATCTTAGAGAATAATGTAAATAGCAGTAGATTTTTAAGTCTTTTTAAATCATTTAATTTGTCAAACGTTTTTTCAGAACCAACCCGAATTACTACAAATACTGCTACATGTATTGATAATGTGTTTTGTTGCTGCGACTACATAGATAAATCTATCGTAAATTACCTTCCTTCAGATCACAGCGGGCAGACAGTTGCTTTCGCGTACAATAAACAATTACAAAAAATTCAGATTCAAACCAGACAAATAACACCCAGCAATTTAGAAAAGTTGAATAATAATTTAATTAGCAAGCTAAATATACCAGGCCATATTAGAAACAATGTAAATGAATTGTATGAAGAATTCTTTTCGGTAGTGCACACTGAGTTCAATAACACTTTAAAAAAGAAAACTAAAACTATTGGCCCAAAGTTTATTTTCAGTGACTGGGCAACACAGGGTATTAGGAAAAGTAGGGAACGATTGTTTGAGTTGTACGGCCTTAAGCCTTACATCAAAACAGAATCTTTTAATAAATATGTAGCTACTTACTCGAAAATTTTTAAAACCACTTGCAAGGTAGCCAAATCTTTATTCATTAGCAAAAAGATTAAATCAGCCGAAAATAAAATAAAGACGGTTTGGAAAATAATCAACAGCGAAACAAATAGAAATAAAAAACAAAGTAATGACTTAACACTAGAGACCTCACGTGGCCTTGTCAGCTCCAACAGTGAAGTTGCTCATGAATTTGTAAATTTCTTTACTAGTATCCCAATTAAAACTACAGAAACCTTAAACTCTTGTCCCTTGCTTTCTATTGATTTACTGAAAGCAAACGTTTCAGCCTGTCCAAATGAATTTAAATTTCAGCATATTAACCCCATAACAGTCTTAAAAGCTTTTAAGCAAATCAAGATCAAATTAACTGAAGATCTATGGGGTTTGTCTATCAAAGTTTGTACCTCAATTATTGAGACTGTAGCTCCGTATTTAGCCTTAATATTTAATTTGTGCGTGGATCAAGGGGTCTTTCCGGATCTAATGAAGTTCAGTAAGGTAATACCGCTTTTTAAATCCGGGGACAGTAAAGACACGAATAACTATAGGCCCGTATCCGTGTTGCCAGTTTTCAGCAAGGTGTTTGAAAAGATAATGCTCAATCAAATGCTTCACCATTTTAACAACAATAAAATATTACACGAGCAACAGTATGGTTTCACCAAAGGACGTTGTACAACTGACGCCGGTGTCACTTTATTAAAACACATATTTACTGCGTGGGAAGAGGCACAAGATGCCATAGGAATCTTCTGTGACCTTTCGAAGGCATTTGATTGCGTAAATCACGAAACCCTGATCTTGAAACTTGAGCATTACGGTTTAGGTAAACTTGCGCTCAGCTTAGTAAAATCGTATTTGAGTGATAGACAGCAGCAGGTACAAATCAATGGTGTCAATTCAATGGGTTTAAAAGTAGAAATGGGTGTACCACAAGGTTCGATATTGGGTCCCTTCCTCTTTTTAGTTTATATTAATGACTTACCCCATTTACAAACATTAGAATTAAGAACGGGATATTTACCATGTTTATTGTTTATATCGGAAACTCAAAACAAACAATAAACATGGTAAATATCCCGTTCTTAATTCTAATGTTTGTGTTAGTGACCATGTCAGTCTAAAAACTCTTACCCCATTTATTTAACAATCACCCGCAAATGGTGTTGTTTGCAGACGATACTTCTTTAATATTTAGGATAAACAGACGTGCCACTAATCTTGACGACGTAAATAACGCCCTACTGCAGGTTCATAATTGGTTTACTGTAAATAATTTAGTTCTAAATGGGAAAAAAACTAAGTGCATCAGATTTGCTCTACCAAATGTCAAAAGTAGTGATTGTGACATAGTATTAAATCAAGAGAAACTAGAATTTGTCGATAAAACGATTTTCTTGGGAATCGCGCTCGATTCAAGGCTACAATGGGGCCCTCATTTAACATCTCTTGCAGGACGCCTAAGCTCAGCAGCATATGCTGTTAGAAAAATCCGTCAATTTACCGATGTTGATACCGCGAGGATAGTTTATTTTAGTTATTTTCATAGTATCATGTCATACGGTATTTTACTATGGGGACGGGCTGCAGACATCGAGTCTATATTTATTCTGCAGAAAAGAGCCATCAGAGCCATATATGATTTACGTAGACGCGACTCTCTAAGAGAGCTGTTTAAGGAAATTAATATCATGACAGTACCTTGTCAATACATCTATGAAAACATCATGTACGTTAGGAAAAATCTGCATTTATTCAGTAAAAGAGGTGACAGACACCACTATAATACTAGAAATAGGGACCAACTAGTTCAGCCAGGTTTCAGGCTTGCTAAAGTAGATTCCTCTTTCATGGGGTACTGCTTAAAATGTTACAATAAAATACCTCTCCACATTCTACAACTGAATGAGACGAAATTTAAATCTTGTGTAAAACGCACACTATGTAGTCAAGCGTATTATAAGTTGGTGGATTACATTGATGATAAAAATGCTTGGCTCAATGCCGGTCCTGCTCCACAACCATAGGAGCAAACTAATTGATTCCCAGTCAAGTTATTGTGGAAGCTGCAGAAGATTGTAAAAAAGATCGTTGCATTGTATAGATTCCATATATTAGTATTATATAACTTCATAGCGCATGTGTGAGTACTATGTACTGTAAAGCCACCATTTACATCTAGTTATTTTATTTTTTCTGACTTGAATAAGCCTTGGCGGCTGAGAGAATGTCATGCTCACTCAAATGTCTCGGTGATGGTGGCGGGTGTGTCGGGTCATTTAGTTCCCTTCAATATGGTTGAGCTGAATGGTGCTGATACATGCGTCATGTTCGTGAACGGGCGCTGTCTATTGAGACTGGTCAACTCTCGGCTGCCACGGTTAATTTTAATTTATTTATTTTTTAATTTGTTGATTTCATCTTTTCTCTGGACGCTCTTAATGTGCACGTCTGTCTACATCGTTCTCACATATATCTATAATCACAACATGAATGATGTAACCAAGATTTTGTAACAATATTTTGATTTAAAAGAGTGTCCATGGAGTTTCTTGCCCGTTCTTCTCCATAGAGATCTACGCTAGGGAATGGGCAACTACAGTACTTTCTCAAGTTATTATGCCTTGTGACTGTGACTGTAGCTTTGATTTAGTTTTGTATTTTTGACATTCAAAAGTGCCGTAATGGTCTAATTGAAATAAATGATTTGAGTTTTGAGTTTTTGAGTTTTATGCAAATAAAAATATCTTATCTTATCTTTGGAACCAGCTATGCTAGCGCCATTAGTTCCACAGTGTGCATCCCCATTTGACGAAAACGCTGGACGCAGTGGACGCCATATTGCTCTGTGGTCATGACGTCAGTTGGCTGTATAAACAAATGCAGTGTTTCCCCCTAGTGTGATCCACGAGGGCCGAACCTACCCGTGTCCTATCTGCGGCAAGCTGTTCCAGTGGAAGCGTAACCTAGCGCGACACGCGCGCAACCATCGCGAGCGAGAGGCCGGCAACCTGCACGAGTGTCGCGCCTGCAGCAAGACCTTCGCCAGCAGGGACTGTTATAACAACCATATGCGGCTCAGTAAGCGGCATGTGTCGCAGGATACTTACCAGTAAGTTTCATGAGAATATTCGAAAATGATTTGTGAAATATCCGAAAATATTTTCGGATAAATATACGAAGACAGACGAAAAGACACGACAGAAAATATTCTAATTATTTTTACTAAAAATATACACCGAGTATCCGAAAGTGTTGACAAAACATCTGGCATGATCCGGAAAAAATATCCGAAAATGTGGATACGATATGCGAAAATATTTGCTTGAAATAAGCCGAGCATCCCAAAAAAAACCGGAACTCCGGTCTAGAACAAAACATGATCGCAATAACGGGGAGAACAAGTGCCTTTCGGCTTCGCTAAGAGTACTTTTATTATTATAGCAGTCATAGAATAGCAGTCTCTATATTCATCTTAATGTTATATATTAACACTGTCTATCTTTCTCTTAATGTAACATATTAACATCGTCTATCTTTCTCTTAATGTTACATATTAACACCGTCTATCTTTCTCTTAATGTTACATATTAACATCGTCTATCTTTCTCTTAATGTTACATATTAACACCGTTTCTCTTTTTCTTAATGTTACATATTAACACCGTAGCGACCTGTTTTTTATTACAGACACGAGTGCAACTATTGCGGGAAGAAATTTGCGACAAAATGGTGTCTGACTGACCACATTGATTGGGATCATTTGAAAAGAATCAAGTACCAATGCAGTTTCTGTTTCAAGGTACGTATTTAGCAGAAGTGAAAGCTCTTGAGAGCAGTGTTGATCCTGAGGAAAGCGGAATTCCCGGCACCGCAATTAGAGAATATGCATGTAATTTTTTCTTCACTTAAATCAATAAAAACACCAAGAAAAGTATTAAAAGTTAATTTCAACTACTGCTTAAAAAATAATATTAAAATAAAAAAAAAACTCCTGCAATTTTCTATGACAGTTCAAACGTCCTTGATTACCGCGGCCATAACGTGACGTCATTTATCACAATCTACCTTGTTTACATCTTAAAAAAAAATAACATTCTGTACTTTTTTACATCAATCGATAGGGACGGATAAAATAAATGAAGGGAATACGCTATTTAGTTCATCTTTGTCATAGATGGCGATGTAGTACTTATTGGAGTGCCGCTACAACTATGTACCTATTGGCCTTGTTCGTTCGGTCTCCTGCTGATATAGCAGGAGTTGCAGTGGGCAGGGAATAGTGTGGCAGGTATGTCACAATAACACGTTTATATTAAATGAAGAAACCCCCGACATCTTGAGTCATAATTTCAAGTTTTTTTTTCATTTGTATCCTTATTGAGGGAGTTATGAAAAAAAAATAATTTGCCATTTTGTGGTGGCAGCCATCTGGGATTTGAAATTTATGATAGCGTATAGTGTTCTGCTAGTCAAGCCCTTTCATTTGATACCCATATTGAGGGAGTTGTTGAATAAGTAAAAATGTAATCCACCATTTTGTAGCGGCGGCCATCTTGGACCGATTGTCATCAAACAAAGCTAAGAACACTCCCGACTAATTCACCTTTCAAACAAAATCAAAATCGGTTCATCCGTTTGGGAGCTACGATGCCACAGACAGACACACACACAGACACACACACACACACACACACACACACAGACACACACGCGTCAAACTTATAACACCCCGTCGTTTTTGCGGGGGTTAATAAATGAGTGTTGATTTTCTGTTGCAGGCATTTAAAACAGCTAAGATATTGGTAGCTCATGTCAATAATATACATGAGGGGAAGAAGAAAGAAGCAGAGGGTGAACATCTTTGTGAAATATGTGGGAAATCTTACCGGGTAAGTTATCTGCAATCTAAACCTCTGTTCGTAAGTTTCTCTCTCTACTTCTTCCTCCCAATTAAAACACTAGAACGTTTTGATCGACCGGCAAAACATTGTCAACTATTTGTTACACATTGACAACTGTTCGTAACACATTGGCACCTATTCTTTACACATTGTCAACTATTCGTTACACAATGCAACTGTTCGTAACACATTGGCAGCTATTCGTTACACATTGGCAGCTATTCGTTACACATTAGCAGCTATTCGTAACACATTGGCAGCTATTCGTAACACATTGCCAAGTATTCGTAACTAACCGCGATGATTTGTAAATGTTTTTATGTCCCTTCCAGACAGTAAAACGCCTGAAAGGGCACGTGTGGGCGATGCACACGAAGCGGTCTCACAGCAAGGTGTACAAGTGTAAGCTGTGTCCGGCAACGTTTATGTGGCAAACCAGCATCTACAAGCACATGAAGATGATGCACGACACCAATAAAAAGACTAAGGTACACATTCAATTATTTATTACACACACATGGAGAGAGCATGGAGTCACGAGAGAGCGAATGGGTCTGGACCTGCCGCCATAGCAAATTCGCATATAGTGGGGGTCATTTACTACTTATTGAACCCTACTTTCTCTGACCAAAATTGAATAGTTTGGGAGGCTGGTGTCCACAACTCCACGTTAAAGCGCGTATTTTGCGTATGGGCTATAATCTACCACTCGGGCCCAGTGCGGATTGGTAAGATGTCACATGTCTTCGAATTTTTGGTTCTAGGACATACCGGTTTCCTCACGATGTTTTCCTTCACCGTTTTGAGAGCAGTGGTGATGAAATAAATTACACAAAGTAATGCGCCTGCCTGGGTTCGAACCCACGACTTACTGTTCGTAAGTCGGGGCTGCCACCACTGGGCCACCGCTGCATTTAATATATTAATAAGGATTTTTTTTCCACAGTCACCCCGCGCCGTCCCTCCTGTGAAGAAAGAAGAGCCCTACCCGGGAATCGAACTAGCGAACCGCATGCAATACTTTCAACAGAACATCAGTGGTAACTTAAATATAGTTCACATACAACCTTTAGGAATCGCTCAAAATATTGTCTAATAAAAGAAATTCGTAAAGTTCATAATACTCGCCCGAGTTTTCATAATGTCCAATTGTAACCTATAGTAAGGTACTTTCACAGAAAAAGTTTCAGCTTTTATAAATGGTGTAAAAAACCTCTTCGGAGCCGAACGCCGTCAGATATTTTTTTTGTTCAAACCGTACCTGGGAACCTTTAAATTACGGAGATATTGGGGGTCAAAGTTACAACTTTTTGACAAGTTTTTTTTTAAACACCGGTTTTTATTGTAAGATTTTTGAACTTTAAACACCTCTACGACCCCCGTACTATTCAACCCATCCACTTGCATAATGCATTGAGTTCTACCACAAAACATGATTTTTGACCCCAAAAAAAAGTCGTTTCCCAGCAATAATTTTTGCGTCAAGTTATTTAGTTTGATGTACAGAATGCTTGGTTGACGACTTCGTGATGAGATTGTTTACACCCTGTATACTTAAATAAATAGCGATCGCCATCCTGTGTGTATTGCATTTTACAATATTAGAAACAAAAATTTCATCGAAATTGGGCCATTATTTCCAAAGTCACAGCGCCAGTGTTCTAAAGTTTCACCGCTTTTTTAACTTTGCGTGTCATGTCCGATTGCGGGTGATGCGGTGTGTCGTAAACACACCGCATCACCCGCAATCGGACATGACGTCATAAAATTAGATTTTTAAAGTCGTTTATATTGTGTTCGTTGGTTGGTTGAATAAAAGTTACTGTTGAGTAAGTAGACTTGGTTTATTTACACGAGGCACTGTGTTTTATAAACCCAAAAAAGTGACATCGTCTTTTATTGCAGATTCGTATAGATTGATTCAAAAGAAACGCTAGAGTAAAATACCGAAGTTTCTAGTACATCTAGATGAAGAGATATAAATTTTTGAAAATGTGTAAATTTTTATCCGGATTATTAAAAAAAATCATAATAAATTACCAGTTAAAATTATCAGCGAGCTGATTAAATTCATACGTGAAGATTTTAAAGGCGCAAATTACAAAGTTATCAAAAAATAAATTAGGTTCATTTAAATCGACGTTATATTTTTTTTTATATTTTCGATTTTATTTTGGAACTCGATTACCCCTGAATTTCGCTACTTATTTTTTTTAACATAAAATTGCTTTATATGTGGCCTATACACACAAAAACATTCAAAGCCCAAATCCGTGGACTAACGAAGTTATGATGAATAACATGTTTATCCGGATCGAATCGAGGTTAGGGTTGTCAATTTTGTCAAAATATATTTTTGATTAATTTTGTTTGTTTTGTTAATTAAAACGAAGAATGTTGAATTATTGTGATTTATAACACTGCAATATGATTTCCACTAATATTGCGAAAGATGAAAAATATTTTAGTAAAAATTATTTCGATACATCAGGAAGTTTTCAGGATATAGAAAATAAACATTAGTGCTCGATGTGATTACTATAGTTCTGGCGCTTGATGACTGACTTCATAGTACAACGCTTGCCCCACCTCGACATTTTAAATGTCTTTTGTATTTTTAAATGAAACGAAAACTAGTGTGTTACAATTACTGGAACAACGTTTTGCGAGTAAGCAATTTTGCAAGTATTATTACATTCTTTATTATGAATCAGTCAGTACACGTTCATGTATAATCCGTAGTTGTGACAATTTCTGATGAAAGGATACATGTGGTGTGGGAAGAGGTCCACCCTCGATAGGCTTTTGCTAAAACCCCATATCATTACACGTAGCCTGGAGGAACGGGGGTGAGGCATCATGGAGCCGTCACAGACCCTTGATGCCACTTTGCCTCAGCAGCACTTGACCCATGCTGCTGAGGGATGTCCTTCTGAGCTCCGATCAGAGGACTTACTGCTAGGAGGGCATGAGGGCGCCAACCCTCATGTTGGTCCACGAGTGGCAAGTGAAGTTGTGGATAGCGCCACAGCGGACATCCTTCAACCTCCGAGGGTGATCGCTCCAGTACTAGGAGAGGCGTCTGGTGAAGGAACTTCAGGTTCAAAAATATTATCGAGGTTGGATATTTTCCAGCTCATGAAAGGAAAAAGCAATTTATCTCTTTCAGAACGAGTAAATTTGATTTTCAACACAATTGGGGCTGACTATCGAATTTCCCGTACTGAAGATGAAATAAAATCAACTCTTCCTAGTTTGATGTCCAAATGTGACATCAAATATAAAAAATGTAAGAACATGACTAGTTTCTTAAAAAAGCATGGCAAGTGGCTCAATGAAACTTTTATTAGCGGCTACATTAGCGCTCCACCTAAACACAGTGACGATGATAGTTTCATGAAACTTAGTAAACGTCAGCAAATCCGTGATCGCCAAAGATTAGAGTCTACACTTGAATGTGAGCCTCTACAAAAAAGAATCAAAGCCTTTGCAAATACCTTGCATATTGATGGAGAGCAAGTCTCACATCATACATCAACAGTATTTACAAATGTGATTGAATCGTGCTTACAATCTAAAGACGCTGTTACGGATATAGCCAACAAAATTTCTATAACTACAAAACCTTATACAGCAGAAGAAGCCCTAGCAATATTAATTGACAGAAACATGACTGTTGAGACGTACAACTTTTTTCACTTAGATTTGCAACAGCGGGGTTTTCCGGCATACCCACCTTATTACAAAATTTTGAAAGCCAAACAAAATTGTTACCCAGAATTCGTTCATGTTACAGAACGAGAAGCGGTTGTTCCTTTACAATCACTCCTGCAGCACACTTTTGGCCGCATTGTGCAATTGCAAGGTGAAGTATTCTCACAATACTGCAACAAAATAGGAACTAATATTTTAGACTGTGTCTTTGAAGGAGTTTGGGGTTTTGATGGTAGTTCGGGGCAAGCTTTGTACAAACAAGCATTTGAGGATCAAGGTGAAAATGAAAGCAGTATATTTGCTACAACTTTTGTTCCCTTAAGAATTTACCATCAAAGCACAGAAAATCATAAGGTGTTATTGTGGACAAACATTGCAGCTCAGTCTTACAGATCTTGCCGCCCATTGCGAATAATTTATAAAAAAGAATCTAAAGAGCTGATTTTATCCGAAAAAGACAGAGTTACCCAAGAGATCGACCACCTTTCTCCTTTCGATCATAAATTACCGAGTGGGCAGCAAATCAACGCTACCTGCAATTTATATTTAGCGGGAATTGACGGTAAAGTACTTAATACGATACTTGATACGCCATCGCAAATGCGTTGTCCATATTGTGCACTTACAGCAACACAATTTAACAACTTGGAAGTTGCATTTTCGAAAATAGTCAACCCAGATACGTTCACGCATGGTATCAATCCTCTACACGCCTCGATCCGAGTTTTGGAGTTTCTTCTCAAACTCGGGTACAAATGCGAAGTAAAAAAATGGCGTTTCAACCAATCTTCACAAGAAGGGCTTGCAGTGCAGGAAAGAAAAAAACGTATCCAAGATGCTATACGTGATAAAATTGGTGTATTGGTAGATGTCGTTCTTCCTAATTCCGGAACCACTAATGATGGCAACACAAGTCGCATAGTTTTGGCAGATGAAAACCGAAAAACTTTCGCAGATATTTTGGGATTAGAACTTTGGCTTCTTGATGGCTTATACATTATCTTAATCGTGATCTCTTGTGGAATTCCTGTAGATGCAGACAAATTTGGTACATTCTGTAAAGACCTTGCTTACAAATATGTAAGTGTCTATGACTGGCATCCTATGACGGTTACCATTCATACAATTTTAATTCATGGGGCATCTATTATTGACAAAACACCATTATCAATCGGTATGCTTTCAGAACAAGCCGCCGAATCACGGAACAAATATTGGCGATCTGATCGCGAGCACCACACGCGCAAATTTGATCGTAAACAAACAATGTATGATCTGTTTCATAGAGCATTAGTGTCTTCCGACCCAATTATTGCTACTGAAATGCAGCTCCAAAGGAGAAAACATTTGAAAAAACGTCCATTACCTGCTGCTGCTGTGCCGTTACTTAAACCAAATCACAATGAAAAAGAATTTACTGATGATATAGACGACCACGAAATGTTGACTGCAGAAAATGATTAATGATTGATTGAGTTAGTTTTGGTTTTTGATGATATTGATATTTAAAATATCTGCAATTAAAGTTTATTATTAAGTTTAGATTATATTAGTTTTCTATTTGGTCAACAAGTTTCATCATTTAAATTCATCAAGTGTTGTTTATTATTATTTCTTAAAATTTAAATTTTAGCAACTGTTTGGTCGGGTAAAAACAGTTCGAATCAAATACAATATGTAAATATAAATTTTTTCGTCAATCAATTTATACTCGGGTTTACATTGGTTATAAGTGCCAACCCTAACAATAAAATTCTAATGATTATAACTTCGTTAGTCCACGGATTCGGGCTTTGATTTTTTTTGTGTGTATAGGCCACAAATATAAAGCAAATAAGTAGCGAAATTCAGGGGTAATCGAGTTCTAAAATAAAATCGAAAATATAAAAAAAAATATAACGTCGATTTAAATGAACCTAATTTTTTTGATAACTTTGTAATTTGCGCCTTTAAAATCTTCACGTAAGTATGAATTTAATCAGATAATATTAACTGGTAATTTATTATGATTTTTTTTAATAATCCGGATAAAAATTTACGCATTGTCAAAAATTTATTTCTCATCATCTAGATGTACTAGAAACTTCGGTATTTTATTCTAGCGTTTCTTTTGAATCAATCTATACGAATCTGCAATAAAAAGACGATGTCACTTTTTTTGGGTTTATAAAACACTGTGCGAGGGTCACATAGTAAAGTATCACAGACGGGCTTCGCAGTAGACAGCCATAAAGGAAGTGTCGACAGTCATAGACAATCCATGGACAATCACTAGTGGTGTACAGACTAATTACATACTAAATAGTGATGTTACAACAATTTGCACTTACTATTTTAAATGGTTGTGTTAATGAGGATGACCGTTAAAAACTAATTGTAGATGGCGCCACCATAACTGGGCCTCGATTCTGCTATTACAATAGTGTCAAAATAGTCGATCATTGATTTCATAATGGTCAAGTTTTGAAAAGTTTGTTAATCTACTAATATAATGCCGCCATTATGACTTCTCAATGGTCAACCACTGACACTCCATTGAAAGATATGTCATAGAATGGTAATCTCGTACATGAAATCTGGCATGAATAAATGCATTTAGTAGTAGATTTCGAAAACCATTTGTACTTAGGGTTTTATAATAATGGCAATACGACAATGCCATTAAAACATAATTTTATTACGAGACCATTGACCGACCATTGTGAATTTAGCAGGTTACGAACTTTAAGCAAAATGACAATGGGGTGGGAATGGAATCGTTTTGGAGTGACGAATTTATTAAAATAGCAGAATTACGCCCCTGGTCTCAATCTGACCAATGAGGTCAAGGTATTTTAAAATATGAAATGACATTCCTTGATTTTCTACCAATGACGATGCTTGGAACCAGCTATGCTAGCGCCATTAGTTCCACAGTGTGCATCTCCATTAAGAATTTGACAATCATGATTCGAAAGACAAAATGTCGCCATCCAATATCATAAGAACGTTATTGTTGTATTCTTCGGGAACAGTACTTTTTTTCGGGATGAAAGGTACTCTATGACCGTTTGTGTACACTTGACAACGTATTTGCAAAATTTCAGGATGATCGGTTTAGTGGTTTAGACGTAAAAAGGTACTACAGTTGCTGCCAGTTAAAATTGCAATAGCGATCATTGACCCACATACATTTATTAAAGTTCTTAACAAAAATCAAAATCAAAGCATTTATTTGAAGTAGGCCAATTACAGGCACTTGTGAATTGTCGAAACAAAGATGAAAATTATACAGGGTGTAAACCATCTCATCACAAAGCCGTTAACCAAGCATTCTGTACATCAAACTATGTAACTTTACGCAAAAAATATTGCTGGGAAACGACTTTTTTTTGGGGTGGAAAATCATGTTTGCTGGCAGAACTCAATGTAACGCATTTAAAACGTTGTGCTGATGGATGGATTGAATAGCACGGGGGTCATAGAAGTGCTTTAAGAAAAATCTTACAATAAAAACTTGTACGAGTATTTAAAAAAAAACTTGCCAAAAAGTTGTAACTTTGACCCCCAATATCTCCGTAACTAGAAGGTTCCCAGGTATGGTGTAGAACAAAAAAATGATCGGAAAGACGAGGAGAACAAGTGCCTTTCGGCTTCGTTAAGAGGTGTTGTACACCCTTTATGTAGCTACAGTCCCAGTCACAAGACATAAAAACTGTGAAAGTACTGTAGTTGCCCATTCCCTAGCGTAAAACTCTATGGAGAAGAACGGGCAAGAAACTCCATGGACACTCAAATTATTGTTACAAAATCTTGGTTACATCATTCATGTTGAGATGGTATACTGTGCGAGAACAATGTACCAAGATGTGCACGTTAAAAGCGTCCTTAGTAAAAACAAAATAATTCATTCAAATAAGCCATGGCGACTACCGAAACAAATCAGAGAACTACCAATAAATTATTTCAAAAGGAAACTGAAGAAGTGGCTCTGTAATAACGTGTTCTATACAATAAACGAGTTTTTGACAAACCCATTTGTAATGGGTAAATAGCTTACATTCCTATTATAGTGATGTTAATATTTTAACTTTATTTTTTTTTCTTGCCTTGTATTGTTTTTTTATTTTATTCTACACATGAGTATTTTTAATTCTAAAATAATAGTATTGTCAAAGATAAATTGTCATTTTAATGCTTTTCAGATGTTTTGTTAAAATCATAACTACGTACATTACGAGTAAAATGTGTTAAATATTTTAATTTTTAAGTTTGCATGCTGATAGAAGTCAGCGAAATATGTGAAACCTTTTAATTTATAAGACCATCATGTAACATACCATATTTCATGCAAATAAAGAATCTTGAATCTAAGAGATGACCAGTCACAACTCAGAGCGCACGTTCACGAAAACTTGAATTTCTTAACTTTGAAATCCAAAAATAAGCCTGTTCATGTCTTGAATGGTCATTTATCGTGATCTTTAAATTTTTTTTCTAATGAAAAACGATACATGGTTCCAGGGGGATGAAACTTCCATATATTGGCGTCAAACAAAATTTTCATAGATAGTGCTGCCATCTAAGGTTTAAGGACACCAACTTTTCAAGTGTTTGACAGCTTACAACTGTCATAACTAGAACAGCTATTTTAGAAAATTTGTCAGTGAAGTAGATAGCCTAGCTGTGACAGCGGTTGCCTTCTGAATTATAGTTCCCGAGTTCGAATCCTGAGTCAAGAATTACGTTTTGTATTTATTTGGTTGAACAGAAACTAACAGCGCCATCTAACAGTTGAGGTACACAGTTTTAAAAACGAAAACCAGAGTTGCGCATCTATCTCAGTTTATAGTATATAGACTATGCATGGTTCATTTGTTTTGGTTCGTACGAAGAGATATTAGGGAAAGGTCAATGACCGATATTGCGATCCCAACTGACAGCAATAATAAACAAACTTACTTTCGCATTTACACTACTAGTTAGGAAGGATTAAACGATTTGCCATAATAGTTAGTAACGTAAGTAGCAATAATTATGTAGAATGTTTTTATACAAAGACAATATATTAATAAACTAAATTTACAACGATTTTTTGTTTTATTTCCTCTATCAACCTCCTTACTTTACATAATCAGCTTAACCTTTCGCACGCCAGAGTATAAACGCACGCGTGCCCTCCACGCCAAGCCACAATTTCACTTACAATTTTGTCACATATTTGTGTCGTACAGGGCACGCACTTTCTTGTCACGTATATGTGACAATAGTGTCGATTCTGTTGTGCACAAAAATGTAGGCTATTGCTATATTTTTCTCTCAAATAAAACAAGAAAGAGACGGACGTAATTTAGAGCTGTCAAATTTAATTGGAAATTTCCATACAAATGAAGGGTGCACGTAAAACACGGTGAAGCGCAAGGCATAAACTAGTTTGACGTCTCTAACTTAGTTCATAGCTATAGCCGTCCTTTTCTCGCACGGCCTTTAGTAAATGATAGCAATGGCCTAAGTTAAGTATACTTAGTTTGTGCACAACAGAATCGACACCAGTGGCATTCAAAAAGTCAAAAGTTTCAAGCACCTTTTACGAGTTCCACCTGGCGACTCAGTGCGGGCTTTAGTGTTTCACATTTATCTTCGAAGTTGTGATTCTAGGTCATGGTTTTCTTGGTTTCTACATGATGTCTACCTTCACCATTTTGAAAGACATGAAATAAATTACACGTGAGTCGAATTTGTACCGATATCTTTCTCGCTATATACGGATTGAACTTTGACGGAGAATGTGTACTTCGCAAAATGAGCACTTATCAAAATGAACGTTTCTCAAAATGTGCATTTCTCAAAATGAGCGCTTATCAAAATTAGCGTTTCTCAAAATGTGCACTTTTAAAAATGAGCGTTTGTCAAAATGTGTACTTCCCAATATGAGCGCTTCTCAAAATGAGCACTTATCAAAATGTGCACTAATCTAAATGTGTTATTTTTTTGCATTCTGCGTCAAACCCCAAGCAGAATATTATCCACGAAATATACAACAACCGTCGGGCAGTAGGCCACTAGACGCAAGGTCGGAGGATCGTCCCATTGCAATGAACTTTACACCTAGTTCCTCATACATTTAAAAACGATTTTACAAGGAGCAATACTGTTCAGGATTATCATCATTATTTCAGCCGAAAGACGTCCACTGGACATATGCCTCCCCCAAGTGTCGCCACATTGACCGGTCCCGTGCGACTTGCATCCAGCGGATGCCCGCAACCTTCACCAGGTCATCGGTCCACCTAGTGAGAGGCCCGCTCAGGTTGGCGGAAAAATGAAACAAAGTTCTTTTAGTAAGTTAGTTTAATAAATAAAATAAATAATAGATCACTTTTCTATAATTATTCTAACCTAGAGAGAACGGGGATCGTGCGCTGGTTTCCACTAGATAGATTCCAGACGATCTGAAAACAAGAAAAGAAGATTAATAAAGTTTATCAGCCTAGGGCTTCCAATCTTACCGGATTCAGCTGAATACCATTACGTTACATGGAGCTACCACCTATCTGACCTCCACAAAGCAATATTAGTAATGGGTACTACGACACCCTCTGGTAAGACTGGTTGTCAGACTTTCGGGCCACTGACCAGGGGGGTGAAACTTCCATATATTGGCGTCAAATAAAATTTTCATAGATAGTGCTGCCATCTGTGTGTTTGAGGACATAAACTTTTCAACTGTTTGACTGTTTTACAACTGTCATAAAGAGAACAGCTATTTTAGACAACTTGTCAGTGAAGTAGATAGCCTAGCGGTGACAACGGTTGCCTTGTGAATAGTTCCCAAATTCGAATCTGTAGTCAAGAATTACTTTTTGTATTTATTTGGTTGAACAGAAACTAACAGTGCCATCTAACAGTTGAGGTACACAGATTTAAAAACGAAAACCAGAGTTGCGCATCTATCTTGTATTATATAGTGTATTATCTATGCCACTGACTACCTGTAACGACAGTTAAAGATCTACAAATGACAGCCGGGACCAACAGCTTAACGTGCTTTCCGAGGCACGGAGGAAACTCGGTATGTATTGGGTGGTCACCCATCCACAGACCATCCTAGGCAAGCGCAGCTTAACCTAAAGATCGACCCGAGCGGCTATTCTTATTAAGCCACGTGGAAGTTATTGGGTGAAAAAGGATTCACCTGCTTAGCCTTTTCCGAATTATGTATCGGTCGGCTTTATGGACCCGTTCCTACACTATGTCGTGACGACAGATAATCGTGTAGTTCTAAATGGCCGGCGGAGCATGCGTCTTTCATACAAACTTAGGTACCTAATACCAAAATAATTTGTAAATCAAACATATTCATACATAGGTAGTGTGTATTTATTTCGACTAGTGTTTTTTTATTTATTTATTTATTTCTCCACCTTATGACTATCTTTACAGGGTTACCTAATGCGATAGTGTAAACAATAACAATATTAAATTCTGTAACTAACCACAAACAAATGAGTGTCACACTTTTTTTCACGGTTACACTGATTTAAACTAGTGTTATGAGTGTCCATTCAAAATGTATGTTTGGGAACCTAGATATTCTGTAATCTAATCGAAATAAATACACATTACCATAAGAATATGTTTGATTTACAAATTATTTTGGGATTACGTTTGTATGAAAGACGCATGCTCCGCCGGCCCCTTAAGCGTCGTGGCTCGGGTATTTAAATGAAGGTGTTCACATATAGAATGACACGATAACTGTCGTCCACGACTTTTGCCAACTAAAAACCTACGATAAATTAATCATAGTGTTACTGGAAACGTGCATTATTTTACATGAAGTGAGAGGTGCAGCCTAACTGGCCTTCACAATCCAATTTCTATGATTGTGATACGTGACTTAGAAAAGTGTAACACCTAATAACACGTCCCCGTAAGTTTACGAATACGAAACAAGGGGCCGTCCGGCCGGGGCGGAGCGTGCGTCGTTCATACAAACGTTGGACCAAAATAATTCGTACTTAAACCAAACCTATTCTTAAGGAAATGTGTATTTACAATGATATTTAGACGAGATATGAAGGAATTTAAAATTTCTTTAGATTTTTTTTTTCTCATAACTCTTGTTTAAATTAATGTCCATTTATAATATATATTTGGGAACCTAGATGTTATGTACCTAATCCAATCGAAATAAATACACACTTCCATACGAATATGTTTGGTTTCATCATCATCATCATCATCATCAGCCTATAATGTTCCCACTGCTGGGACTTGGCCTCCTCTCAATGAGAAGGAATGTTGTGTTTAGTTTACGGATTATTTTTTTGGAATTACGTTTGTATGAACGACGCACGCTCCGCGCGCCGGCCCCTTAACAACGAATGCACGCTACCGCGAAAAACATTACGCCGTAGCAAAGCGATCTCGAATAATGGACACCACTGTACTCCTTGGTAAGGCTGGTTGTCACAGTCCTAGTTCTGCTATAAGGTTACCTATACGATCAGGGCATGTAAACCGCGTTCAAAAACTGTCGCGATCATTGTTAAATACCGTGACTTTTAAGTCTTCTTGCAGAGGTGGTCCATTCAATGTATCCGACATAAAACACCTCTAGGCACCTCTAGACGCATTTTACTAGACTGTCCTTCTGATACGGAGGGAAAATATTTACATGTCAAACGGTAGAATATTAGGGGCTTGTGGCTAAGTAATAACAGCCGCTCGGGTCGATCTTTATGCCTAGGTTGGTCTGGGTATGGTTGACCACCCATGATATGCCGAGTTTCCTCCGTGCCTCAGAATCCCGGCTGTCAGTTGTAGATCTTTGACAGTTGTTATAGGAAAAGGCTAGGCAGATGATGGTGTGGGTATACTTAAGATACCTCTCTACCTATACCTTCTGGGATTACAGGATTATAATGTAATGATAATGATGAATACATACCCAGTTTTAGGGGTAAGGCCACCCATCTTTAAAGTATCTGTGGAGTCGCAGTTTCCAGTCGCTAGTGACACCAAGGAGTCGCATCGGTATCCAATGAAACCTCCATAGATTAGAGATTCAGCCATGTAGTAAACAGCTCTGAAAAAAAAAGTATTTAGGTAACATTGCGCGTTTGTTTCCTGAATACCTTTTTTTATTTTCTGCTTGAGTGAAAGGGAGTGTCGTAGGCGCGGTGTGCATCTGGATTGAGGGCCCATTTTTTAAATCCTTGAGAAACGAAATAAGCCTTACAGGGAATTTAGTTAAAAATAGTATAAACTTAAAGAGATAGGCCATGAATTTCTTAAACGTGAGTCGCGGGCCTGTGGACGGTGAAGTAAATAGTAGTAACTTTCGACACCACTAGATGTCGTTTTATTCAAACATGGTTGGAAATTAAAAAAGGTCTAGCTGGCGTTCCAATGATCGCAATGTGGGGAGAAGTGCCTTTCGGCTTTATTAATGTTCCTTTATGTATAAGGTAAACTCACCGATGATGACTACAATCATTATTGGAACAGCCAGGCATGCTATTCCCGCCATTGGGGTAGAAGTCCACATCACCCATTGGCGCCACCTTGCCAAAGAAGCCTGCGTTCGTGTGCATTACTTCTGTGTATAGACCATCTGTCGATTTGAAGCCTGATGGGTTGACCACCCAGCCGGGTAGTGCAGGATCCAAAGCTGGGGAGAAGAATAAGATAAAAGAATTGATTAAATTGACATTGGGCTGCACCGAAAATCTTCTTTCCCGCTGTAAAAATCGCTTCGACATCATTCACGACCATTTGACAACTTACTGTTCGGTTTCGGTAGGTTGCTATATCTGTCTGTTTGACATTTTGCTTACGGTTAGAATCAAAACGTCATAGAAAAGCTTTCTTTGATTTTTCTATTGAATCAAGTGACAAGTAGGTGACGCAGATGGGATATTTCAAGCTAACTATGTGTATAGAAATACCTATAGCTACGAGACATAGGCATTTTAACTGACAGTACGTAAGTAAGTTATAGAAAACGGGCCTTAAAAACATTAGAATAATTTAAAAAAAAAACACAGGCTCAAGTTCTGTACAGCGTTATTGGCTGTAATATAATTATGAATCGTGTACCTGCCCGATTTGTGTTAGTTAGTAATAAACATTGTGATTAGTAACCCGGTTGTTTAAACTCCCCAAAGACTCCTGGCAGCATCTGAGAGAGGTTTGACGGAAAACCTTATACGTCTGACATATGCCCAACCCTTCCTAGGTTCCTGTACAAGTGTCATATTATGATGTAGGTAGTATAACTTACATGTGATATAAGGCACTTCTCCTCCTAGACTCCTACCGATGACACCCACTTGATGACCCCCCAGACTGTGCCCTATGATGTGGTAGTTCTTCAGACTGGCGCCGCTTGCAGAGTTTAACCAGGTGATGTATTTAGCTACGTGTTCACCTGGAGAGAAAGGAAGAAGATTTAAGGGGCCTGCGGAGCGTGCGTCTTTCATACAAACGTAATACCAAAATAATTCGTAAACCAAACATATTCTTAAGGAAGTATGTATTTATTTCGATTGAATTACATAATATTTAGGTTCCCAAATATATATTATGAATGGACATTGATTTAAACAAGAGTTATGAGAAAAATAAGTTTTCTATGGAAATTTTAAATTCCTCATATCTCGTCTAAATATCATTGTGCTTTCAAAATATATATTTGGGAACATAGATATTCTATATTACAATCGAAATGTACACACACTACCTTAAGAATATGTTTGATTTGCATATTATTTTGGTATTACGTTTGTATGAAAAACGCATGCTCCGCCGGCCCCTTAATACATTAAATTGCCTTTTTTGTGCCAAGAAGTTTGTAGGATCTTGAAGCTTTTTGGGAATGAGCTTACCAGGGAAATAACTATCATTATACATATTTTTGGATAGCACAAGTCGTCGGCGACTTTTCCCGCAACAATACGCTAGTTTCCACCATCAATAAATTGCAAAACTAATTAGTCCGTCAGTTAGAGTATTGGAAAATAATGGACACGTATTTTTTGTTTTTGTAAATCACTGAGTACTGACAAAGATAAAACGCATCAAAACTCGGGAGTGGGGGCACGCACTAAAAACTATAGCACGGCGTGACGTATTGCGAATTTTAATAGCGTCGTATCTTCGTCAATTTTGGTTTATGTAACAAAAGAAAAAATACGGGTCAAATATTTTTTGATAATCTAACTGACGGACTAATTAGATTTTTTTAGGACACAAGCCTATTATGATAGCTCGGCCAATTTGCATGATAAAAATCTATACTAATATTGTAAAGCTGAAGAGTTTAAAAAAAAAGACTATTTGTGTTGGATAGGCCATTTATCGAGGAAGATTATAAGCTATATAACATTACGCTACAACCAATAGGAGCGGAGCATAAATGAAAATTGTTGCAAAAACGGGGAATATTCATTCCTTTTGTGGGCTTTTCCTCTTTTTATCCGACTTCCAAAAAGGAGGAGCTTTAGCTTCTGAAGTCGGTGACAAAAAAATTAAATCAATCATACAAACGTCACCGACTTCAGAAGCTAAAGTTATTTTTCACTTTTTTGAAGTTGGTTTTATTTTTTATGTGACGCAGACGAAGTTGCGTGGGTCAGCTAGTATAATATAAAGACCATAGAACTCACGAATAATGTAGCTTCCTGCCAGTGAAAGATTTTTTAGAATTGAATCATTGTTCCGAATCCGGAGATTACAAGTTTGTAAGTTAATTCGTTAATTTCTATGTAGGGGTACATATAAACTACTCATTATTAAAGAAGTAGGTATAGATGACAAACCGTATATTTAGTCTGAATGGCCCAAAACGAAAGGACCGCAGGCCAGTAGCGAAACGGCTGTAAAAAATCGTTTAGAGCTGGCAAAACAAGTGAATGAACTTGTACCAAAAACTCGCAATTGAAAACGATAGCTGTCGCTACCTGTACTAACATCATCATCTACCTGCCTTTTCCCAACTATGTTGGGGTCGACTTCCAGTCTAACCGGATGCAGCTGAATACCAGTATTTTACATGGAGCGATTGCCTATCTGACCCCCACAACCCAGTTAATACTGGGAAATACGATACCACTTGGTAGGACTGGTGTCACACTTTTTGGGCCACTGACTATTTGTAACGACTGTCAAAGATAGCAAAATGACAACTGGGACCACCAGCTGAACGTGCTTTCCGAGGCACGGAGGAAACTCGGTATGTAAGGGAGGTCACCCATCCACAGACCCATCCTAGGCAAGCATGGCTTAACCTAAAGATCGACCCGAGTGGCTGATATTATTTATCTCGTGGCTAAATAATATCAACGCTACACAGAGTTAACTTTTACTAAAGATAATTATCGCATGTGTGTCTAAACTCTGACACAAGGATAGGCACTAACCACACGCTAAATAAGAAGAATAATACAGGACTTGTACTACATGCAGAGGCACCAAACCGGATTTTAGAACTTCAAGGAGACTTTTTTCCAACAGCCAAATCCTGCTTCGCTAAAGCACAGTTTGTCGTTATCTACCAACGATATTGGGACTCTCTTTCCATCCAACCAGATGCAGCTGAATACCAGTATTAAAAAGAGGAGGTTCTCAATTCGTCTGTATTTTTTTTTTGTGTTTGTTTCTCAGAAATTTCGACTGGGTGAACCGATTTTGATGGTTCTTTTAGATGGAGCGACTACCTGCCTAACCTCCACAAACAACTCACCAGATCTGATGACATTGAGAATTGAGGAGATGTAAGTCCCCCCGGCTCCTATACTCCAGTCTACCATAAAAAGGTTGACGTCCTCAGCAATCGGGTACGCTGGAAGAATAAGATAGAAAAGTAAATTTTCTCAAAAATGGTATGTAATGTTGACATAACATCTCTAAAAAGTATCCAGAAAGTGAACTCTACGACTACCGGAGACTATTCACAACTGTCCGGTAAGAAGCGAGATTTTAAATTTGGAATCTCCTACTGTCCAGTAAGTAAGTATGTAATTTACTTACTGGACACTTGGTCATCCTTCATCCCTTTTTTTTTTATGGCTTCGCACGGTTTAGGTCATCCTCTTTAGATCTGCTTAGAAAAAAAAAACATAGTACCTACCAGACACAGATTAGAGTTTAGCCATTATAACATGGTTAGAGGGAGGCTCCAAATATATATCTATCTCTTTTTGGTATGACATTTTATGAGATACATAATATATTTTGGAGCCTTAAACATCCATTTTATTGTCTGTGACACTTTTTTTTTTTTTTTTTTATGGGTCTGTGACACATAACGCGACGCAGAAAAAGTATGCACGTTGCGTTTTGTACTGAGTAATGTTGTAGAAGTATAGTGTGGGATTTTATGTTTGTATTTAGTCATTTCAGTTTATAAATCATGTTGGATTAAAACTTTCCATTCTAAAATTAACATGGAGTTTCAAAAACAATAATTTACATTTTTTACTAAAACATTCATGTAATGTAAAAATAGAACAATGTTTAAAACTAAACGCAAACTTTGTAGTAAAAAAAACAACGACTGGCGGGATTTCACATTCAATTGCAACAATTGTGTTTTAATTTACCGCGTGAATTTAAATAATCCCAAAAAATGAATTCAAGCGAATCTGATTCGGAAATAGATGGCACTCCTCCTGATTTAAAAGCTGAGGCCAAATTAGCAAAAGAAAATTTACTTCCGCCAAAATCCAAGGAGCGATACATGAAAAATTATGAAAAATTTATGAAGTGGAAGGCAGAAAAACAAGCCAACAGTTGGTCTGAAAATGTATTCTTGGCATATTTCAGCTTTCTTCGCCAAACAATGCAGCCGACAAGTTTATGGGCTGTGTATTCTATGCTTCGATGTGTAGTGCAAAATAAACACGATGTAAACATTAAGAATTATTCCAATTTAATAACTTGGTTGAAAAGACAATCGACTGGCTACAAAGGAAAAAAATCGAATGTATTTACCAGCCAAAACATACAGAAGTTTATAAATGAAGCACCCGATGAAGTTTATTTAGCAGTGAAGGTAATATTTATTTTGTTTACTTATTTAATTTAACTTGTTGTGATGTACGAATAAGTGGTCTGTTAGTCGGTTGCAATAATATAAATATGCTATTAAATCTGGTTCCAAATAACATAAACTTATTTTTATATTCTCGATTTAAATAGTTTTTTTTTGTTTTTAGGTTATTACTATAATGGGAATTAATGGCGCCTGCCGATGTATGGAGCTCTGTAATATTAAAAACAGTGACGTGGAATACCATAATGAAATAATTTCGGTAAAAGTACGAGAAACAAAAACAAAAATTGATCGCTCTTTTGTTATACACAAGGAGTCAGCTCATATTGTAAGGAAATATCATGACCTGCGCCCTGAAAATATGAAAAGTGATAATTTTTTTATCAATTATAGAAACGGGACATGCTTGCGGCAAAACATCGGTCGTCATAAGATTGCCGCAATACCTAAACAAATAGCAGAATATTTGAATTTACCAAATCCAGAGAGCTATACTGGCCATTGTTTCCGGAGGTCGTCTGCTACCCTTCTTGCTGACTCTGGAGCCAATCTCACGACAATAAAACGACACGGGGGGTGGAAATCGGACCGAGTTGCAGAAGGATACATAGAAGAGTCATTAGAAAATAAAAGTGAAATTACAAGCAATATAAATAAAAAAATTAAATTGAATACTCAAAACACATCATCTTCCACCTCCCCGCAGCCGTCTACATCGCGTCAACAGCAGCTAAGCCTGGCTCCGCAGCCATCTACCTCTCGCCAAGAACCGACCACTATTCCCCTGCCCGTAACATCATCGCAAGCATCCACCTTCCCAAACAACCAAATTAATGTCTCACAGACATTTACTGCCAGCCAAGAGTCCGTTAATCAAGATGTACAACAAACAAATATAAATGCCCCCGGTAAATCGATCACAATATCTATCAGTAATTGCCCTAATATGAATGTAACCTTCAATATTAATTAAACGAATTTGTTGTTAAACTTTCTTTCATTTTTGAGAAAAGCATTATACAAACCTCAACCAGTAAGAAAGCCATCCTGGCCTCGTATATAACCGGACCTCACCTGCGGTTCGGTCCGGTTAACTCATACTCGGCCAGGAAGGCTTACTTACTGGATTCTGCTGTAATGTACTAATAAAAGCATCCTTATATAAGGTGTTAAACATTAACTGCAAGAATTTATTACGTACTCGGTATGAAAAAACAAATATATTCCAAAAAAAAAACTTTATTCAAGCATTTTTAGTTTTTACATAAAAAAAACATTGCCAGTCCAGTCTGAAAAATGTGATGGGAAAGTTAGAATCAGCTGTCTACGTTTGCGCTGTCGCAGGGGTGAACAACCACGCGCGCGGCGCCTGCACGGTGCAGTCACAGTACAGTCAAGTGCGCATTAGTCGAATCGGCATCAAAAGTAGACTCAATACTAACAAGGATAGAACTCATCATCTGCTGAGCCTTTTCCCAACTATGTTTTTGGTCGGCTTCCAGTGTAGTCGGATGCAGCTGAATACCAGTATTTTACATGAAGCGACTGCCTATCTGACCTCCACAACCCAGTTAATACTGGGTAATACGATATCACTTGGTAAGACTGGTTGTCAGACTTTTTGGGCAACTGACTACCTGTAACGACTGCCAAAGATGGACAAATGACAGCCGGAACCAACAGCTTAACGTGCTTTCCGAGGCACGGAGGAAACTCGGTGTGTAAGGGTGGTCACCCATCCACAGACCAACCTAGGCAAGCACATATTGTTAATATTGAGTCATCACAATCTCACTGCCATTATTCATTTATTACCCTTGGCCCAGTGGTCTGCGATTAAAAGCGCGTATTTCAAAAAATTGGCAACGTCGCAAGGAAACTATTGAACTAGAATATTAATACTGAATTGCAATAAAGCATTGAATTTGATGTGGTAACCGTTTTAAAACTGATTATACGGAATTAGGATAGGTATCAATTGTTTCATGTAATAATCAATTTTTTAGTTCTCGAGTGAAATTAATTAAAACAGGTAAATATTTGACAGATACTTGCGAGGTTGCCAAATTTCTGAACGCGCCCTCTTAAAGGCGTTTGTTCTACGTACCATGTACCATATTCACATTAAATTGCGACAGATGATCGTTCTTCCATCCATGCACAATGAAGACTGTCTTCTTCTTAGGATCAAAGTTCGATGCCTTCAGGATGCTTTCAGCTCCCATCGGGATCGGCTGGCTGACTGAAGGGTTCGATCTGGTGGCAGAAAATAACAAAATAATAGTGTTACGTCGGCTGTTTTACGAGAACATTCTAAATTGCGCTCAAGTCTAGAATGTTCCACAATGGAACTATGAAGAGGGTCCTAGAAAGTTGTGAATCTTTCGAAGGTCGGTAGGTATATTAGTCACCGTAAAATTGACAAACACGTTAGATTGTACTCTCTCTAGCGAGATTGTAAAGTCTCGAAATATTGTCAACTGAACATACTGCTTAC
Organism: Xestia ashworthii; assembly: GCA_950022955.1. Classification (NCBI taxonomy): domain Eukaryota; kingdom Metazoa; phylum Arthropoda; class Insecta; order Lepidoptera; family Noctuidae; genus Xestia; species Xestia ashworthii. The sequence continues at coordinate 12,600,429 of OX465574.1, forward strand.
AATATAACGCATTATTTTTCGGTAGATTGTAATCTATCGAAGTGAAACCGAAATTTTGTGAAATGTATGCGACGGAAGTATATCTGCCCCCATAATCGGGACTTGGGGCACCCCCACGTTAAGTTAGTTAGGTTCCTTTAAACCCTGCAGACAGAAATGCGAATGGGGCCTTGCGTAGCGGGGCTCTGTCGACTACGCTGTTTAGGGGAATATAAAGTGTTTTGAGGTTAGGTTATATTAATCGGTATTTCTCAGGAATGGTACGTAATCTTTTCATGAGAGTGTTACGTAGGGCAAGGGGGAACTCTCCTACCCTCACTCTCCTCCACAGCGCGCGAGTTGACTTCCATGGCATACATTTCGATTTACGATACGCGAATCATTGTCGGATATAATGCACACAAATATAATAATCTGCTTACCAACATATAAATATAATTATTATTCAACTGTGTATAATTTCAGAGTAGAAATGTTTGGTGGTCTTCTTTACCAGGACATAGAAAACCATAACTATGCTACATTATGTGACTCTAACTTAAACTTATCCTGCGACTATACAATGTTTGAAAAACGTACTGGTCGTATTAATAATTACGGAATGAAAACCATCTTCAGTGATTTGAAAGGCTTCGTTTGTAATAATACCAACGAAACATTATTAAGGAACGACCCTTTGCCATGTGGTACTCCTAATTCATATTGTTCATGTAATAATGCTGATACTCCCGATCAACAGTTTTTTCGTATATAACAGCTTATGTATACTGCATCAAAACATAAATGGACTTTTGGCAAAAAGTGACATAATAACGGTTCATTTAGACACGCTTGCAACCACTGGTAAGTGTGTGCATATTCTCTGCTTTACAGAGCACAATATGAAGCAGAGTGACGTTGACTTTCTGAACATTCCTAACTATAATTTGGCTGCATGCTTCACTAGAACAAAACGAAATGGTGGATCTTGTATACTAGTACATAACTCCATTCATTTCGCAGAAATTGAATTAGTAAAAAGTGTCAACATTCCAAACGTGTTTGAATGCTGCGCAATCGAGATAGTTGACCATAAAATTATAATACTATGTATATATCGAGTTCCAAATAATACTAAAATTAATATTTTCTTTGATAATTTGACATTCCTATTACAACAATTTAGATATAAAAATAATCAAAAAATAATAATATGCGGTGATTTTAATATTGACATTCTTCAGAAAAATAAAAATTCTACCACTTTCGAACGTATTTTAAAAGAGTTCAATCTTAATGTAGAAATAAAACAACCTACACGTCCTAGTAGTGGTACGTGTTTGGACAATTTTCTTCACAACATACGTGGCTGCAAGAGTGAAATATTAGAGTTAGGTGTCTCTGATCACACAGCGCAAATCATGACGTTTCCTGTACAACGGACATGTGTCTTAAAATACTATTACGTAAATAAACGTGACTACAGTAAAGAAAACATTAGTCTATTTAGGAGGTGTATTGCTAGTCTTAGTTTCTCTGAAGTTTACCAAACGGATGATGCAAATGAAAGCTATGATAATTTTTTTGAACTTTTTAAACTATTTTACGATCTATGCTTTCCTATTATCAAATGTAAAATCTCAACAGTCGTAAGACCAAAATGGATAACTCGGGGAATAAAGAGCTGTAGTAAAAAGAGGCGAGCGTTATTGTGGCAGTACAGAATAAAGCGAAATAGTGATACAAAAGCGGCTTTCAAATCATTCTCAAAGAGATATCAAAAAGTGATCAAATTAACACAAAAGGCTCAAAACAGCTACTTTATAGGAACTAGCACTAATAAGTCTAAAGCAACTTGGAAGGTTATCAATTCTATGAAATCCAACATTCCCAAAAATACTATAAACGTAATTAACGTAAATGACAAATGTATAACAAATCCTAAAATGATAGCAAGACATTTTAATGATTATTTTATAGACTCAGTTGAATCGAATGCCGATAATTTGCCAATAATTAATAATACAAAAAAGGACACATCATTAGGATCATGTAAATCGATGTTTATGCAACCAACCATACCAAACGATGTTATTACAATAATAAAAAATCTTAAAAACACAAACAGTACAGGGTATGACGATATTGACACAAGGGTAATTAAATCGGTAGCGCCTGTTATAGCACCCGTATTAAGTGATATTATAAATAAAATTATCCAAAATGGTGTTTTTCCACATAAGTTAAAGGTTTCCATAATCAAACCCTTACATAAAAAAGGTGATAAAACAGAAGTCAGTAACTACAGACCGGTAGCATTAATACCTATTTTCTCTAAAATAGTTGAGAAAGTCATTTATAGCAGTGTTTATAACTACCTTGAAAAAAATGATATCTTTTGTAAGGAACAGATGGGATTTAGGAAAAATAAAACCATTAATATGGCCATATATAATTTCCTTGAAAAAATACACTACAACATGGACAATAGAAAACCAGTCATGGCAATGTACATGGACATGACCAGGGCTTTTGACTATGTTAACCATAAAGTGCTACTAGCTAAGCTCTCTAAATTTGGCATCAGAGGGAACGTACTCAATCTCCTGCAATCCTACTTGGAGGATAGGAAACAAATTACCCAGATTAAACAAGTGGATATTAAAACAAAAAGTGAAGTGGTATATTCATCTGATCCTAGAATACTCCATTACGGTGTTCCGCAGGGTTCTATATTGGGGCCTTTGCTATTCATTTGTTACATAAACGACTTTCCCCAAGCAATTACTCACCAAATGTCTTTATTTGCAGACGACAGCGCAGTGATATATAATAGTGGTAGTGCTAAAGAAATAGAAAATGACATTAACGCTAGTCTGGTTACGATTATTGAATGGTTAGAAGCTAATAATCTTAAAATTAATCTTACCAAAACTACAATTATGAACTTCAAAATTAGACATAAAATACAATCCCAATTTCAAATAAAATATAAAGCAGATCCAATACTTGAATCTAATGTAACAAAATTCCTTGGCCTACATATTGATAACGATATGTCTTGGAAGACGCAAATTGACAATGTGTGTGGGAAACTTAGTAAGTTTTCCTATGCTCTTAGGATGCTAGGTAAAATTGCAAACATGACCGCACTCTTAGCAGCATATCATGGTTACGTTGCCTCCACGTTGCGATATGGCCTAATATTTTGGGGGAATGGTACTAAAGTCGAGCAAGTTCTTATAGCACAGAAAAAATGCATTCGAGCTATGTGCAAAATAAAACGGACGGATTCATGCAAGCCACATTTCCAGAGGTTGAAAATATTAACTGTACCATCACTTTATATTTATGAAGCCTGCACTTTCGTAAAAACCAATATGCATCTGTTTAGGCCTGTCGAAAGTCAACGACGCTCAAATAAGTTGCACTTGCTATATACAAAAACCAATTTTTACCATAAAAGCATATATGCAATGGCTCCAAAAATGTATAATAAATTACCAGACAAAGTTATTTTAGCCAAAAACTTAAATAATTTCAAAAGTCAGCTTTTTAAATTATTGAGCGACAAGGCATATTACTCTGTCGATGAATTCCTTAGTGATAAATTTTGATAAGATATATTTTTTTGTCTTTTGTACATTTCAATTTACCTGTCAATTTATTTTTATTTTTATTCTTGCTGACATTTATAATTATTTGTAATTTTAAATTTTGCTGACATTTTGTACTATATATTTTTTCTTTTTTTTTTTTTTATTTGACAACAATGCTGACATTCTATTTCTATTTTAAGAGTTTTGATTCAATTTAAATTCATGTAATTTTATTTGTTAATTCTTATTGTTTTGATTTGATTTGTATTTATTGATTTTAGTTTTTTTGATTTAATTTAATTTAATTAAATTTGATAAACATTTTGTATGCCTACCGGCGGAACATAGTTAGTTCTGAATTGTATGTATTTTTAACACCTATTTACTTGTGTTCACAAAATAAATAAATTTGATTTGATTTGATTTGATTTGATTTCACAATAGTACGGATTCACTTCGTTAGATTATAATTTACCGAAAAATATATCGTAATTTTGTAAGCAGTATATTCGTTTGTCAATTTTTTGAGAGTTTACAATCTCTCTAGTTATATTACAATCTAACGATTTTTACAATGTGACGCTGACATATACTCGTACATAGCCTGTCTGATTTAGGCGATACAACGAAGCCAATCGAAGTGAACTAGAAGTGCGATTAGTGGTATATTTTTTGCGATTTTCAACCGACTTCTAAAAAGAGGAGGTTCTCAATTCGTCTGTATTTTTTTTTTTTTTTGTTTCATTTGTTACCTCAGAACTTTCGACTGGGTGAACCGATTTTGATGATTCTTTTTTTATTTGAAAGCTGGTGCTTCCCGTTGGGTCCCATTTTAATTTGTTGAAGATCTGATGCTGATCTTCGGAGATATACAATGGAACTCTTCAAAAATAGACGGCAAATCTGCAGTGATTGCTGCATCCGCTTGTATGGTCATTGTTTATACTACATCATGACGTAACATCACGCCTGTTTGCTCTGTGGGGTACGCAGATGTGTACTATATATCCAGATTTTGACAATGTTTGTTACCTCAGAACTTTCGACTGGGTGAACCGATTTTGATGATTATTCTTTTATTTGATAGCTGGTGCTTTTCGTGTGGTTCCATGTCAATTTGGTTAAGGCGCTTAGACGAGCTAAATTAGCAACTCTATTTGTGGTGGTTCAAACTTCGTTTGAAATGCTGTTAGAATAAAGTTCTAATCAGCTTGCACTACAAAGTGGTTGTTACGTCAGCCACTGCGGGCCAAAGATAAAGAAAAGAAAGATAAAGATAATTTTATTTGTTAAAACATGCGTATACATGCAAATTAAGCACGCAGGATAACGCGAAATGAGTGGTTTCGATCGATTTACAAAAATACTATTGATTGGATTCAAAAACTAAAACAGTATCATGCTAATATATTGCTTGTAGAATTATTTGTCAAAAAACTTTTTTGCAAAAAATAAAACCGACTTCAAAAAGAAAAAGTGAAAAATAACTTTAGCTTCTGAAGTCGGTGACGTTTGTATGATTGATTTAATTTTTTTGTCACCGACTTCAGAAGCTAAAGTTATTTTTCACTTTTTCTTTTTGAAGTCGGTTTTATTTTTTGCAAAAAAGTTTTTATTTTTCACTTTTTAGTGGTTCATATGGAAAGTGCATACCGTTACAATTACAACAAGCCCAAACACGACTAGGATACATTGTCTCATTATGGAGTTCCGTGACTCTTGGCTTCATCATCAGATCTGATGGTAGAATGGTTCTTATCAAACGCAAATGCTTCACTTGTTGTAGAAAATATAAAAATTGCTGTACGTTATCCTATAAAATTTGAAGAGTTCCCTCGATTTCGCCAAGATTCCATCATCAGATCCCGACTTGGCGACTATGGGACCAACTTGGAAGTATACCCTTTCAAACAAAAAAAGAATTTTTCAAATCGGTTTAGGCGTCTTCGAGTAATCGGGTAACATACATAAAAAAAAAAAAAAAAAAAAAAAAAAAAAAAATACATACAGTCGAATAGAGAACCTCCTCCTTTTTGGAAGTCGGTTAAAAATCAGAATGATCGCATGCATATTAGTATGTTTTTTATTGTTTGAAAGATATTTTTAGAGGTAAGTTCTTGATTTCTTTTTATCGAGCCAAATTAATTGTATTATGTTTTCAAAACAGTATCATGCTAGCATATATCCTGAAGAATATCATATATTTTTCTGGTCTTGTTTATAGCAGTGAATCATATACTTTTAGTAATTAAAAAATCTCGCGTTTAGCTCGTGTAATCGCCTTAAGATCTTACGCTGATCTTCGGAGATATAAATGGAACTCTTCAAAAATACACGGCAAAGCTGCAGTAATTGCTGCAATCGCTTGGTTGTTTATTGTTTATACAACATCATGACGTAACATCACACCTGTATGCTCTGAGGGAGTACGCAGAAGTATACAATACACCCAGATTTCGACAGTTAGACATGTAAAGTTCCATTCAATGGGATCCCGGAGAAATAGAGGTATCTTCTTAACTTTATAGGCACACCAGAAGCGGTTTGGGTAGTTTTAGGCAGAGTACTTTCTCGGAGTGATCCCATTTCGATTTGATAAAGATCTGGTGACTTCGGAAGATAGGCAACTGAACTCCTTAATAAATGATAGCAAATGTACTGGGATCGCTGAAGACACGTCTGTCTATTGTTTACACCAGTTCATAACAAAAAATCACACCGATACGCTGTGAAGGGTAAGCACATGTGAACCACTAAAAAGTGAAAAATAAAAACTTTTTTGCAAAAAATATAACCGACTTCACACAAAAAAGTGAAAAATAACTTTAGCTTCAGAAGTCGGTGACAAAAAAGCTAAATCAATCAAACAAAGGTCACCGACTTCTGAAGCTAAAGTTATTTTTCACTTTTTTGTGTGAAGTCGGTTATATTTTTTGCAGAAAAGTTTTTTGCTTATAACTCAAAGCAATTAGGTAGCAAAAAATGAAAAAAAAAAAATGAAGATGTCTGTTGTTAATCAATAGTTTTAATTAATCCCATACCCAGTCCATAACAGAGATACACAACAAACACACGTTTTTTTTTTAATTTTGTCAGTCTCGGCTATTCTCCAAAATGGCTAGACCGATTTTGTCAGAACTTTAAATGGCGAAAAGCTGATGTTATAGAGTCTAACCTTTACTACTTCTATTTTAGAAACATATTTAGGGTTCAGTGGAAAAAAATTAAAACCATGAAATTGGAAACGACCAGTCCACATGCTATTACTGGGTACCAATAAAATATAAACCTTGCTAAAAACAAACCTTTCTTTATGATAATGACGAAGTTCCACCTACCTAGTAAATAGATGGTAATGGTTCTGTACATCAGGATTGAACCGCGCAGCAGCGATCAAGTCACTGCTCTTCATCCACAAGTCCACCAGTTCAGCTCCGTGCGGTCCACTGATGTACTGGTAACGAGGACCTGGATCCAGCTTGGAGATCACATTGTCTGTAAAGTCTGTTGGTAGGGCTGAAAGAAGGAAACGGAGTTATGAATGACGGATACAAGGAACTGGTGCAGAATACAAAAATATCGAATTAGTCCGTCAAGCAGATTATTAAAAATATTTGACCCGTATTTTTTCTTTTGTTACTTAAATCAAAATTGATGAAGATACGACGCTTTTCAAATTCCCAATATGTCACACCTAGGTATAATTCTTACCTAGTTCTGACGTCACGAGCCGGGGACTCCCAAGTTTTGATGCGTTTTATCTTTGTGAATATTCATTGATTTACAAAAACAAAAAATACGTGTCTATTATTTTCCAATAATCTAACTGACGGACTAAATAGATTTGTAATTTTTTGATACTGTCGTCATGCCTATTGAAGAATGACAATAATGAAACGATCCTCAATCAAGAAATGGTTTTTGACCAGATAACTTGGGGTCTAAACTGGGTTGTATTGAAGAAATCGAACTTCTAAAGTTTGAATTTTTTCAAAACAACCCAGAAAATTTCCACCTCCACAACATACATTGTTTATTTTGAGAAATTCGTTCGGATGTTAAGGTCTACCGTAAGCGCTGGGGTAGCCTATATAATAAAATCTCTAGGCAACACCTTTAATTAAATGAACAATACCAACGTCAAGGAATTAAACAACCTGTATGCGGCCACACCTCGGCCTCAAGTCTGCTATTACAATAGTGTCAGAATAGTCTATCATTGACTTCATAATTGTTGATTTTCAGTTTGGTTATCCACTAACATAATGGCGTCAGTATGACTTTCCAATGGTCAACCACTGACACTCCATTGAAAGAAATGGCATCGAGGTTATCTAGTACATAATGAAAACTGAATGACTGGTGATATTTACGAACGTCTTACTACTTCAGATTGCTTACTATATAACACTAATCTACACTAATATTATAAAGAGGAAAACTTTGTTTGTTTGGTTGTGATGAATAGGCTTAAAAACTACTGGACCGTTTTTAAAAATTCTTTCACCATACGAAAGCTACATTATCCACGAGTAACATAGGCTATATTTTATCCCCGTACTCCCACGGGAGCGGGAACTACGCGAGTGAAACCGCGTGATGTCCGCTAGTAAATAATAAATAAAAATAAATATAAATGAAATCTGGCAGGTTTTAAAAGAATGGCAATACGATAATGTAAATTATATAACACAATTCTATTAAGGCGCTTAGACGAGCTAAATTAGCAACTCTATTTGTGGTGGTTCAAACTTCGTTTGAAATGCTGTTAGAATAAAGTTCTAATCAGCTTGCACTACAAAGTGGTTGTTACGTCAAAGGGCCAAATAGCGCGAAATGAGTGGTTTCGATCGATTTACAAAAAAAAACTATTGATTGGATTAAAAAACTAAAACAGTATCATGCTAATATATTGCTTGTAGAATTATTTGCCAGAAAATCAGAATGATCGCATGCACATTAGTATGTTTTTAGGGTTCCGTAGCCAAATGGCAAAAAACGGAACCCTTATAGTTTCGCCATGTCTGTCTGTCTGTCTGTCTGTCTGTCTGTCTGTCTGTCCGCGGATAATCTCAGTGACCGTTAGCACCAGAAAGCTGAAATTTGGTACCAATATGTATATCAATCATGCCGACAAAGTGCAAAAATAAAAATTTAAAAAAACATTTTTATTAGGGTACCTCCCCCAGACGTAAAGTGGGGAGCGATTTTTTTTTTAATTTTGACCCTGACGTGTGATATATTGTTGGATAGGTATTTAAAAATGAATAGGGGTTTTCTAAAATCATTTTTTGATAATATTAATATTTTAGGAAATAATCGCTCCGAAAGTCAAAAACAATGTGTCCCCCCCCCCTCTAACTTTTGAACCATAAGTTTAAAAAATATGAAAAAAATCACAGAAGTAGACCTTTATATGAACTTTCTAGGAAAATTATTTTCAACTTGATGAGTTGAATAGTTTTTGAGTTATATAGCACTTTTTCAAAAAAACGCAAATGATAACTTTGTTTTTCATACAAATACTATGAAAAACAAAGTTATTTTTGCTGACGAAAAATGTTGGTATTTTTAATGGTCTGGGAAGCTACGGAACCCTACAGTGAGCGTGGCCCGACACGCTCTTGGCCGGTTTTTTTTATTGTTTGAAAGATATTTTTAGAGGTAAGTTCGGGATTTCTTTACGAGCCAAATTAATTGTATTATGTTTTCAAAACAGTATCATGCTAGCATATATCCTGAAGAATATCACATATTTTTCTGGTCTTGTTTATAGCAGTGAATTATATACTTTTAGTAATTATAAAACTCGCGTTTAGCTCGTGTAATCGCCTTAAGAGACCATTGAGCCAGACCGACCAATGATCGACCATTATGAATTTAGCAGATTACAAACTTTAAGCTAACTGACAATGGGATCAGAATGGGATCGTGTTGGAGTGACGAATTTATAAAAATACGTAATAATAAGTTTTTTTCTAAACTAAATAGCACGAGAGACACTAACCACCGAAAATTGGTTTGAACGAGATCTAGTAAGTAGATTTTTTTAATACGTCATAAATCGATCAAAGTTACAACGAACTACCTACAAAAACTTTTATATTATGTTACTTGTTACTACGGAACCCTTCATGGGCGAGTCCGACTCGCAATTGGCTGCTTTTTTAAGTCTGTTTTATGTGGGTGTCGGTCACTTTTTAATTTAACTCCTAGAACAAAAATAAATAAATAAAACTAATTTACCTGAAACTACCGCCGCCGCCGTAATAGCAAACAAAACAACAGCTTGGAAAGCCATTTTACCAACAATAGGAGATAATCATCAATCACATTGTTTACTTATATTGGTAAAACCGAGATTAAATTAGGAGATAGGACTCCAGATTATCATCTAAGCGTCTTATACTACTTATTTTACTATCGAACGCGAAAAGGGCGAGGTTTTCACGCATTTTTCCTTGTTCTAACAAGGATTTCTGTTTTAAGATAGTTCTATGAAATCTCGATAACAATAATACTACTTATACTTAAAATTATAAAAATATCACTATATCGTCGGCAAACCGAAGGTGAGTCATGTACTCACCATTGACGTTGATGCCTAGCCCTGTCCAGTCCAGAAACTTGAAGACATCCTCCAGTGTAGCGGTGAACAGTTTCGGAGATGTGACGTCTCCGTCTTACACCTCGCTGCAGAAGGATAGGTTCCTATTCCGAGGCTTGGTCCTGAAATCGGACTGACATGGTGGCGTTTTTGTACAAACACTTCAACACCTCGATGTACCGATAGTCAATTTGGCACCGTTGGAGAGACTGCAGTACAGCCCAGGTCTCGATCGAATCAAAGGCTTTTTCGTAGTCCACAAACGCTAAGCAGAGAGGCAAGTTATACTCTTCGGTCTTCTGTATAACCTGCCGAAGCGTATGTATGTGGTCCACCTTGGCGCCTTTTCGGAAACCGGCTTGTTCGGGTGGCTGGAAATCGTCAAACCTGCGCGCGAGACGATTCGTGATGACTCTTGAAAACAACTTGTAGACATGGTTTAGAAGTGAGATGGGCCTGTAATTCTTCAACCGGGCATTGTCGCCCTTCTTGAAGAAGAGTACCACCACACCCCTGCACCATGCCTGTGGCGTTTTCCCCTCGAGTATGACGAAATTAAACAGCTTCTGAAGGGCCTTAAGTACCGGTTTTCCACCCGCCTTCAGGAGTTCCGTCGTATTTCCGTCATCACCCGGTGCCTTGTTGTTTTTTAGATGTTTCAGAGCCATTCTAATCTCGTACAGGCTGACGTCCGGGATGTCTTCGGTATAGTGTCGGGTTAGTCTAGCTCTTGGGTCGTTCGCTAGGTCGACAATGGGTTTGCTGGTTGACGTGTACAACTGTCCATAGAAGCTCTCGATCTCCCTCAGTAGCTCCGGTTTGGCGGATAAGATCCTGCCATCGTCGGTCTTCAGTTTCGTGAGCTGACTCTGCCCAATAGCCAGGTCTCTTGAAAATACTTTGGAGCCTTTGTTCCGCTCGATTGCGTCTTTGATACGCTCGGTATTAAAGCGGCGAAGGTCGCTCTTCAAGGATTTAGAGATCCGTCTATTGAGCTGCCGGTATTTCAACGCCTCGTCTGAAGGATAATCTCACGCCGCTCCTCGAGTTTGATCGGAGAACCTCTATTTCTGACTCTCGTCACGTCTCTAACTTAGACCCGGTCGTATGGACATTTTCCACAAACCCATCGTTGTATTCGTCCACTGAGCTTCCTATTCACTCGAAACGATTCTGGAGTTCAAGCTGAAAGCTCTCGGGGTTTTGGATTTGGATCTGTGCTGGCATACCCTCGAGTATGACGGAATCAAATGGCTTATATAGCTTACCGATTTTCCTCTCGCCTTCAGGAATTATCGCCAACACTCTTCGTCTAGTAGATCATCTTCGATTCCATATCCAGCAACGACACTGTTCCCTCGAAAGTTTGACTTAGGAATAATGAGGAACCATTGGTGTTTTCGAGAAAATCATCTTGTATAACAACTTCTCGCACATAAGATACAGAGAGTTTACTCACACTAGTATTTATTAAACTTGTCATTTCAATACTTAACGTGGTAAAACCGGTGAAAAACTCAAACAAAATTACATAAACGAGCCGAACTCACGCCGAGCGGCAAATGGCTGCGGCGGCGGCGGCGGCGGCGCGCCGCAACAACGCGGCGCGGCTCTCTCACAAAAATTCAAACATTCTGACAGTAGCCTCACCTTCCATTCATAGCGTCTTCATATCAAGACGTGTCTAAATTCAGGAGAATGTCAATAGCGCCTAATGCCCGAGGAATAGGTGACTTGGAGCACAGTCCAACTCATTCCTCGGACACAGTACGGCAAAGTGGAACAGCCAATAAGCGATATTTTCTGCTAGGAAAATAAATTTTCCGGAACAAATAGATTGCAGACCAAAAGAGAAAGGTGTCTCGAAAATTCGACAAAATCGGTTGACTTAATTATTGAACGCTCCCTAACTTCTCTAGACCACCAGGGCTTTTCCGTCTTCGCCGTCGAGTCCCGTCGCGACCCCCGATACGAACCCTCCCATTCCCTCGCTCAGTCCAGCACGCGTAGCTGAGCCTGTAGTCCAAATTCAGTCCCTAAAAAGACACCACTCAGATCCAGACTGTCCCTTTGCTGTCCTCTCGCAGCGATGCCCCAAGACAAGGCCGAACCCCGCAGGGGGTGCCCTTAGCGTGTAGTCGCTTAGTTTGTAAGTTTTTCGCCCGGGCTTAGGAGGCCTTACACTCAAGGAACCCACAGGATAGTCCGGTTAAGCAAACGACAATCTCACTAGGTTGAACTGCGAGTTGACATTTCCAAAAAAAAAACCGCCAGGTCTTAGAATCGGACATCTTTTGGCTGATGATATAATTATGATGATAATCGTTTTAAGAAGAATGGGAACTCTTATACAATGCTATTCTTTTCAGTAATAGTTATTTATGATACTAGTGCAGTTAGTTGGTCTTTACTAACGAGTAGACGAATGTAAGCCCGAGACGAAGTCGAGGGTTTACCATAGTCACGCGTTTCTAAACACCAATTTCCGCACGTGTGTCATACAACGTTTTTCAACACATTTGCGAGAAAATTATTCATTAAGTATATTAAAACTTTGACGTTTCTGAACTATGAAAATGGCGCGAATGTGCAAATGGCGCCACATGCACGGGGTGAAAATTAAAACTACATCTTTCGTCTCACTTACTCTTTTGTATTAAAGTGAGATAAACGTATTGAGCAAAAGCGCTTCCAAGGAGGTTTGATCAGTCAGCCTAGTTGTTCTCGTCATGGGAAACTCCTTGGTGGAATTCTTTTTTTTATGGAAATAAAAAAAAACCGTATAAAATACGCACGATGCTGTACAAGGAGGAATGGGGTAAAATAGGTACTTAGGTGAGACCGGGTACTCTCGTACGTAAAATAGGTACTCTCACCTAAGTACCTATTTTACCGAACGTTCCGTTGTATGGTGCGTATATTTTTAACTTTCGAACAATGTATACAGGCTTCGTAAATGCACTTTTTGAGCAAGTGTGTTGAAATAGTTATTTGTTATACAAGAGTGCAAAGTTGTTTTTTAACCGCGTGCTCAATTTTGATGACCGAGCAAGCGAAAGATTCTAAAATTGAGTCACGAGCGAAGCGAGTGATTCAAAACTTAGAATCTTGAGCGTGTTAACAATATTACCGATGCACGATGACGTGAAATGGCGCGCGCAAAACATTTAAAAAAAGTACACCAAGAAGGTTCTGAGTCTGAGTTCTTAACAAATTATAAAAAAAATATGATAAATTCGGCACCATAGAGGTAGAAGTAAATAGGTTTTGAATGCACATGCTTAGTGCACACGATGTTCTAAATTCAAATTTACTTAACCCTCATGACGATAAAAACGGCTTTTGCACTCAGATATCGAAGAGCAAAAATACTCTTTCCGAGATGGGGGGATGAAATAGTTATTTGTTATACAAGAGTGCAAAGTTGTTTTTTAACCGCGTGCTCAATTTCAATGACCGAGCAAGCGAAAGAATCTAAAATTGAGTCACGAGCGAAGCGAGTGATTCAAAACTTAGAATCTTGAGCGTTAGCGAGGGAATCAAAAGAGCTCGAGGTGATATCTTTGCACTCGAGTGCAACACGTAACTTTTCATCCCACCTCAGCGAGGAAATTAATAAACGCAAAAAAAAATTGCGCATTATTAACAAATTCAGTTAATTCTGTTGGCGTCAAATAAACTTCCTCGATAATGAGTGGTCATTTTAGGTTTTTCACTTGTTTTCAAGTTGGATTCCTTGTTTTTAACCTAAGGTGTTAACAATATGACGTGAAAAGAAAATGGCGCGCGCAAAACGTATTAAAAAAAGTACACCAAGAAGGATCCGAGTCTGAGTTCTTAACAAATTAAAAAAAATATATGATAAATTCGGCACCATAAAGGTAGAAGTAAATAGGTCTAATGATGTTTAGAATTCACATGCTTAGTGCACACGATGTTCTAAATTCAAGACGATAAAAACGGCTTTTGCACTCAGATATTGAAGAGCAAAAATACTCTTTCCGAGATGAGGGGATGAAAAAATATTAATGTATCGCAGCCTTACTTTTTATAAGATAATCATGATTGATTGATTAGGTAAAACACGTGCCTAAAGAATTTTTTAATACCTTCTACATTGCATTTGCAGCTCTATTGGAATGAAATAAGAACTATGTGTATGAATGATCACTTTGAGAAAATTAGTCAAGTCATGCTGAACGAATCCTTATTCGAATCATTATGAATAAGCAAAATGTTTAATGAAAACAATTAATTGATAGTGCACCCATCATTATATTTTAATCAGAAAACGATATGGACCACATTGGGGGGCTAGTGATAAAAATGTCTATGCTTCATTTTCGCTACTAAACTGACACACAAGTTTCATTAAATTTAAAATTTAAAAAACCCCCGACATACGTAGGGTCATAATTTCACAAGCCCTTTCATTTGAAACCCATTTTGAGGGAGTTATTGAAAAAATATGTAGTCCGCCATTTTCGCCATTTTCGCCGATCTCAAATGAAATGGGACAATGGCAAGAGAATGACGAAGATTCTTAGTTTGATGTACAGAATGCTTGATTGATAACTTCGCGAAGACTCAGTTTACATCTTGTATTTTGCCGAGTGCAATAGTATTTATAAACTACAAATCAAAGTCAAAAATCTACAAATGACAGCCAGGACCAACGGCCTAACCCCTTGATTGGGCCAAAAAAATTATAGCTTAGTAGGTATAACCCCAAGACATCACACTAAAAATATTGAAAAAAAAATCTAAGTACCCAGTATTTTCGAAAAAAAAAACGAAAAACTTTCAATGCCAAATATGGCATCATAACTGGGTACTAACTTCAACAACCAAAATATTAACAAACTTTCGTGGGAATCTAGTTTTTATTTGCCTATTGCCTTTCAATAATCATGGTCTACTGTATGCAAAATTATTTTCGTGGCTATTTATCGTGAAAATCCATGCAAAAACACCCCAAACACAGACAAACCTAGGGAAGCGCGGCTTCGAGCGGTGGTTACAATTCAGCCGCGAGTTTTAGGTAAGTACTTACTGTTAGACTAAAAGGTTTAGTTAGGTTATTAAACAGTACAAATTAGCTATTAAACGTAACTAATAGTGTACAATGCGATACTCATTAGCAATATGTTCAATTTTGTTGAAGATTACTTAGATTTTATTTAACACTAGCGGACGTCCCGCGGTTTCACCCGCATAGTTTCCGTTCCCGTGGGAGTACGGGGATAAAATATATCCTATGTTACTCGTGGATAATGTAGCTTTCGAATGGTGAAAGAATTTTTAAAAACGGTCCAGTAGTTTTTAAGCCTATTCATTACAACCAAACAAACAAACAAACAAAGTTTTCCTCTTTATAATATTAGTGTAGATATTCAATTTATTAAATATTATATTATTACCAAAGACCTATTTATATGTGCTAAATATTTATGTATCAAACAAGAGATTTTATTAATGTTTGTCGTCACAATGGTCTTTAAAGGTTTTAATGGGCAACTTTTTTGTTGGTGTGATCTGTAGTCACTAGTTTCCGATTTTGACGTTTGTCAAAATAAACTGTCAGATGAAAAGAGACGTCAGTCTGGTTGGCGGGAAATGGTCAGAGGGAAAAATCGGAGACTAGAACTTGTAACGCTCTAGACTGAACCTTTTATTTAAGTAATTAAGTTACCTACCAGAAAATACCTACTGTTGTTGATCAGTTGGCGTAATAAATTTATGTTTGTACATACACGACAAAGGAGTTTGCTTCAACGAAACACCCTTAGATAACTTACTTACATTTATCGTTATATCATATTAATTAATAATTGTAATCTACTAGACCTATGCTAATTTATGACAGATCAAGTATAATAATTTGATCGGCGATTAAACGTCATAATTATTTATTAAATTTTTGATAACACAGGTATAACAATTATGATAAAATCTTGGGTTTTTTTAATAAGCAACGACAAATCGACGACAGACAATTTTCGATAAGATTCTCCTTCGTATTGTTAGATAACTTCTGGTGATTACAGGAACAACCAAGTAATTTACCATTCTTATCATGTAAATTCATCATCATTTCAGCTGAAAGACGTCCAGTGCTGGACATAGGCCTCCCCCAAATGTCGCCACATTGACCGGTCCCGTGCGACTCGCATACACCGGTTTCCTGCAAAATTCACCAGGTCATCAGTCCACTTAGTGGGAGGCCGCGCAATGCAACGTGGAAGACGTTCGTTTGAGGTTCGAGGTCGCCACTCTAGAACTTTAAAAAGTAAATTAAATAGTTGTCAACTGAAAAGATATAATTAGTCCTTCAGTTAGATTATCAAAAAATATTTGACCCGTATGTTTTCTTTTGTTACGTAAACAAAAGTTGACGAAGAAAAGGCACGTTTAAAATTCTCAATACGTCACACCCTGGTATAATTTTAAGTACGTTCTAACGACACGAGCCGTCAGTCTCGAGTTTTGATGCGTTTTATCTCTGCCAATATTCATTGATTTACAAAAACAAAAAATACGTGTCCATTATTTTCCAGTATTCTAAATGACGGACTAAATAGATTTGCAATTTATTGATGGTGGAAACTAACAATAAAGCAATAGGTACTGAAGGCTGCATTAATTCGTTACCCCATTCGTGTCAATGCGTGACGGACACCTAACTAATGCAGCTGCCTGTACATCATTCGCGTGCTTTCCCCGTGATTTTAATCAATTGATTGATTACCTCATCGTGAAATCATAGGTACTATTCATACTTAAAATACAGGATGCTTACTGAAATGGTTATTGATAGATACCGGATTCTGGTTTAAAATTAAACTATAGGTATTGTCACTTACGGGATATCTTCCGTGATTATTCATTATTCTGAGCTCATTTTGTCTGCTCCTAACAATTTATTTTCTATCCACCCGCATGGGGTCGCCAGATCGTCAAACCTATTAGCCGGACAGACCAGCCAGCTTGGTCGGACATTTGGGTAAAAAGGCCGGACACATTATTGAGGTTTTGTGTTTTTTGGAACGACAATTTTTCTATGTAAAATCATGCTTTTTATTATTATTACCATAAACCTTGTTAAATCCTAATGAAACATAAATAAAATCGAATGAGGAATCAGTCGTACTTTATTATTAATCAATCAAATAAGTTCATCAGTCTGACTCGCCTGCGCTTGGCCAAGCTAAGCGCTCGCTCTTTTGAAAAATGTTAAAAGCCTAACAAAAGCCGGACAAGCCGGACACCGTTTATTTTGGCCGGACACGCACTCAAAAAGCCTAACTACGTCCAGCTTTATCCAGACGCCTGGCAACGCTACACCCGCATTCTCCAGACAACCCACGATCATGACGCTTGCAACGGCTTCGAAATATCGGGAGCTCAAAATAATGAATACCTAATCACGGAAGATATCCCGTAAGTGACAGTAGGCCATCGGACCACAGTATGTAGCAAAAAAATATTTTCGAACTCCCTGTATCTCTACGAATCTGCGCTTTGTTTTTGCCAGATTACAAGGTAATCCTCGGATTAAAACAATTATCTGAGCGACCGATCGTTATTGTTCACAACTGATTGTTATTTTTGCGAAAATGGCTGCCCGAAGTGTTGGAGTAATTCTTGTGATCTTGGCTTCTGTATCAGGTAAGATCAATATCAAAAATCTAATTAGTCCGTCAGTTAGATTGATAAAAAATATTTGACCCGTATTTTTTCTTTTGTTACGTAAACCAAAATTGATGAAGATACGACGCTTTTAAAATTCTCAATAAGTCACGCCCAGGTAGAACTTTTAGTGCGTTCTGATGTCACGAGCCCCCCACTTCCGAGTTTTATTGCGTTTTATCTTTGTCTTTATTCATTGATTTGTAAAAACAAAATCAAAATCTTTTATTTCACATAGCCCTATTTCACATGGGCACTTATAAAACGTCGAAAAAGGTGCACGGTTCGCGTTGGTTGATTCCATGGAGAAGAACCGGCAAGAAACTCCATGGGAACAAAAAATACGTGTCCATTATTTTCCAATACTCCACCGGACTAAATAGATTTTCAATTTATTGGTGGTGAAAACTAGTCAATTATCACTTGGTTCGGTGAAGGAAAACATCGTGAGGAAACCAGCATGCCTGAGAGATATTTCTCGACGGCATGTAAAACTAAGTCAGAGGCATAAAAAAGACATAAAAACTCTGACACCAGGTTAGACACTGTAATCATATGATAAAGAATATTTTACTTGAATAGATGGAAACCTGCCCCTATTAAATGAAAATTTTACATAACTGATGAAATAGGGGTGTAAATATGGTACACATAAGGCCCAACCATTTGGGTAAGACTGGTTGTCAGTCTGGGCCTGCCGGGGCTGCGGGACTGTTCGAAAGAGATACCGCGGCCCCGGAACATAAAGGGCGAGGAAAGAACATGGATGGGTTTTAGTCAGTAAAAGTCTGACACTCCCTCCCGCCCCGCCCAGAGTGAGACAGTCATTTGATGATATCCCATCCTAAAAAAAAAAGAAGGACATGCCGGTTTCCTCACGATGTTTTCCTTCACCGTCTTGAGAGCAGCGGTGATGAAATAAATTACACAAAGTAATGCGCCTGTCTTGGTTCGAACCCACGACTTACTGTTCGTAAGTCGGGGCCGCCACCACTTGGCCACCGCTGCTCTACACATGTAAGTAATTTATAAAATTAACAGAAAACGTCCTGTGGAATCGCGGGCACTGTTCACTTCACTTTCACGGGTTCGGATCGGACGTAGTGCGAAACCGTTCTTATTCTTGTGAATAACTTCATTAAAATCCTTTTCCAGCCTTCGGAACAGATCCGGTCCTCTCCAAGCCGGAGTCCGGTTTCCGTTACCAGTACATGAGCGGCCCCAATGGATATGAGCTGGTAGATCTGTGGTTGAAGACTAGTGACGTGCGTGCTTCTGCCAGATATAACCCTGATCAAACTAATGGGTACCATCTTTATACTAGGTAAGGCCATCATTATTTGCCGAGCCTTTTCCCAACTATGTTGGGGTCGGCTTCCAGTCTAACGGGATGCAGCTGAATACCATTATGTTACATGGAGCTGCTGCCTATCTGACCTCCACAGCCCAGTTAATACTGAAAATACGATACCACTCGGTAAGAATGGTTGAAAGACTTTTTGGGCCACTGACTACCTGTAACGACTGTCAAATAATAAATAAATAAATAATAAATTCGACCACATTAGGTTATGTTATATAACTTCTGTGATCATCTATTCTATCTGCCTAGCTTTTTCCCAACTAGGTTAGAGTCGGCTTCCAGTCTAACGGGATGCAGCTGAATAACATTATGTTACATGGAGCTGCTGCCTATCTGACCTCCACAGCCCAGTTAATACTGAAAATACGATACCACTCGGTAAGAATGGTTGAAAGACTTTTTGGGACTTCTTGGGTCAATTATGGACAATTGACAGCTGGGACCAACAGCTTAACGCGCTTTCCGAGGCACGGAGGAAACTCGGTATGTAAGGGTGGTCACACATCCACAGACCAACCTAGGCAAGCACGGCTTAACCTAAAGATCGACTCGAGCGGCTGTTATTATTTTGCCACGAGCTCCAAACAAAAGAAAAAATACGGGTCAAATATTAAACTTATATTGTCACTTACGGGATATCTTCCGTGATTATTTGTTGTTACCTACTGACTAATCAGTCAACCCGCGATCATGGCGCTTGCAACAGCGTCGAAATATCGGGAGCTCAAAACAACAAATAATCACGGAAGATATCCCGTAAGTGACAATATAAGTTTAGTTTTAAACCGTGAAAGCTTAAAACAGGGTCAAATATTGGTGGATAATCTAACTGACGGACTAATTTTTTGTAATAGTTTTTGTTGTCTACCCTATTTTAGTAAATATTTCATTTCTGTTGCAGAACAAACCCTTCAACCAGCCAGCCACTACCCTTTGGCTATAACAGTATTCTCCAATCATCCAACTTCGACGGTACCAGGAAGACAGTGTTCCTCGTCCACGGCTGGAGGAACACGCCACTATCTGACTTCAATGTGCACCTAGTGCATGGTAAGTGAGATGTATTTGGATGGGTGATCACATAACCGCCATTTAAACCTTCTGTACATAAAACTAAGTGGCAGTTGTGTTAAAGTTATTGAGGTCCTCGTTCGTAAGAACTTGTCAAAAAAAGATTTATTTATTTAAACAACACACACTATTATTACAGGTAAACACCACATGTACAATACAATAAATTCGGGAGATAAGCTAACTTAGTAAGTACTAAGCGCCAATATTCAATTAAATTAAACTTGAGATGTGAAAACCAGAATTTGACAAAATCGTTTTTAAAAATAAATGAAATTGAATTATTTATGAAAATGACAACATTATTAAATGGCTAAAATAAAAAATTAAATTACATTGGTGAGTTGGAATTGATAAATTATAAATAAAGATCGACATAAAATAATAATTAATTGACTAAAAATTGATAAAATTAAATAAAACTTATAAATTGTTATTAAGTAAGTATAAATTTTTAACATGAAAGAGAGAAAACAATCATTAAATATTAAATTAAGAACAATGGTAAAAAGGACCCAATGAAATAATGGTAATAATAGGTTATGATAAGTTTGACACGATGAACCAATAACTGACTGTGACTAGGGGTTGCTTGGTAATCGAATAAGGATGGCTTTTTGTTTAGCAAGAGAGTCAAAGTGGAGATCAATAACATCACTGTAGCTATTTACCGCCTTGCACATTCTTGCGATAGGCGAATTGGATCCCAAAACTGTCCTTCTAAATGGCGTACAAAGAGGTGTGATGGCACTACGCGGGATTCTAGATGGTGCACGAAGACTGAAAAGAGAAAGTAAACTAGGACTGTCTATTTTATGCTTAAACATTTTGAAAGCAAACATTGCGTCTATTAAGTGTCTACGTCTGTCTAATGAGGTCATGTTAAAATGCTTTAATCTTTTATTGTAAGAACGTACTTTTTTGGCGATTCCATTGGAAAATGCGAGGTGCCAAGCGAAGCGTTTCTGGACACGTTCAAGTCGCAATGAATGTGTTGCGTAGTGAGGGCGCCACACCACACTATTATATTCTAGGATGCTACGAATGAGACTGTTATACAGCAGTATTTTGGTTCTGTTGTGACGAAAGGTTTTACAATTTCTTAAGACGAACCCTAACATTTTCGAAGCTCTTATTGTAATACTATCGAGGTGTGGTATGAAAGTTAACTTCTTGTCAAACAGTACACCGAGGTCCTTTATTGTTTCAACTTCCTTAATTTCAACTCCGGATATGTGGTAACTACTGCGCGTTGGGATGTTCCTTCTTGTGAATTTAACATGGCAACATTTTTTTTTTGGGATTCAGTTCCATTTTGTTGCTGTTGCACCATTCAACGAGACGATTGAGGTCACTTTGAAGTTTTAATGGATCATCTTCAGACTTTATAATTCTCAAAAATTTTAAATCGTCAGCGTACATAAAAAAATCCGAGAGCAGAAAACACCGTGGGATGTCGTTTATAAAGAAAAGAAATAAAATTGGCCCCAAGTGTGAGCCCTGAGGAACACCGGAAGACACGCATTGCAGAGTCGACTGATAACCGTTAACGACAACAAAGAAACATCTATCAGTTAAATACGAGCCCAGCCAATCCAAAAAGGATCCAGAGATACCGTAGGCGCGCAGTTTAGCCATTAAGATTTTGTGGGAAACTTTGTCGAACGCCTTGCTGAAATCCGTATAAATAACGTCAGCTTGATAGCCGGCATATATAACAGTGGATACCCTGGATATACACCATACAGCTTCAAGTACAGGAATCTGACAAACTTGTTCTGAATACGTTCTAGCATTAGTTAGAAAAGTTAGAAAAAGATTGAAAAGTTTCTTGACTTTATAATCTTCTTCATCATCTGTCTGTCTTTTCCCAACTATGTTGGGGTCGGCTTCTAGTCCAACCGGATGCAGCTGAATACCAGTATTTTACATATGACGACAGCCTATCTGACCTCCACAACCCAGATAGTACTAGGTAATAGGACCCGAATGGCGCAGCGGTAGTGAGGCTGCCATACATTCTTAGGGTCCCGGTTTCGAATCCCGGTAGGAGCAAATGTTTGTGTGATGAGCATGGACATTTGTTTCCGAGTCATGGATGTTTATATGTATAATAAGTATGTATTTACAATCAAAAAGTATACATATATGTAGTATATCAACTGTCTGGTGACCATGACACACCTTGCTTAGTGTGGCACTAGATGGCGCTGTGTGTAATGTATTTATATTTATTTATTTATTTAATACGATACCCCTTGGTAAAGACAGGCAGAATACGATATCAAGTGTCCTATCGTTTGTGGGGCAAAATCACATTTAACTCTCATAGAGACGAGGCCTATCCCAGCAGTGGGAACATTAATAGGCTGATGATGATGGTGATGATCACATTTAGAATACAGGATAGAGTCATGATGATGGTCACATTTAGAATGCAGGATAGAGTCATGATGATGGTCACATTTAGAGTACTGGATAGAGTCATGATGATGGTCACATTTAGAATACAGGATAGAGTCATGATGATGGACACATTTAGAATACAGGATAGAGTCATGATGATGATCACATTTAGAATACAGGATAGAGTCATGATGATGGTCACATTTAGAATACAGGATAGAGTCATGATGATGGTCACATTTAGAATACAGGATAGAGTCATGATGATGATCACATTTAGAATACAGGATAGAGTCATGATGATGGTCACATTTAGAATACAGGATAGAGTCATGATGATGGTCACATTTAGAATACAGGATAGAGTCATGATGATGATCACATTTAGAATACAGGATAGAGTCATGATGATGGTTTTCAATCTGTTTCTCTTATGGCCATCAAGTAGAAGTTTAATATCATTTATTTTCTTTCTTTCAGCCTATCTCATTGCCGAAGATGTGAACCTCATTATGGTGGACTGGAGCGTCGGAGCCGGAGTGAGCTACATGGCTGCACTCAGCAACTCCATCAGATCTGGTTAGCACCGTAACTTACTTCATGACCACCTCTCAATGAGATCCCGGGAGTCTCAGGCACAAAATGTCTCAAAACTTATATTGTCACTTACGGGATATCCCGTAAGTGACAATATAAGTTTCGTTTTAAACCGTGAAAGCTTATAACAGTGTTACAAAATGTCTCTTTCGCAAAATGTACCACGCGGGCCCAGGGTGGGTTGGTAGATGTCACTCGCTTTGAATAAATTACTTCTATGTTATGTTCTCTAATAAATGAATCCGTTATCCAAGCATTCTGTACATCAAACTATTAATTTTTGCGTAAAGTTACTTTACGCAAAAATTATTGCTGGGAAACGACTTTTTTTGTTTAGGGTGAAAAATCACATTTTACTGTAAAACTCAATGTAACGCACTTAAAACATTGTGATAGTGGATAGATTGAGTAGCACGGGGGTCTTGAAGGTGTCTTACATTAAAAAAAATATGTTCAAAAAAAAACTTGTGAAAAAGTTGGAACATTTACCCCCAATACCTCTGAACTAGATGGTTCCCGGGAAGGTATGGTCTAGAACAAAAAAAAAAAGAACAAAAAATGTATTAAATTATATTTTTTGGAAATCTATCTGACGGATTACCTAATTTGGTTTTTTTTTGTCATCATCATTACAGGTGAACACGTAGCAAAGTTCATCACCTGGTTGAACTCTGCAAGCGGCGCCAGTCTGAAGAACTACCACATCATAGGGCACAGTCTTGGAGCGCACCAGTCTGGGATTATCGGCAGACATCTCGGTGGAAAAATCGCATATATCTCAGGTTGGTTGATGGTCAGCAAGGGCCGATGCCCACCGGGGCCTTGGCGGACCGAATCGGGCGGAAGGAAACACCGTAGGGGCGGGCCTGTGGACGGTTAGCTATGGGCTAGCTCGCCGTCCGTCCGTCTTGTAACGACAGGCCGTGTCGACCAGACCAGAGTGTTCCACAAGCGCCGAGCAAGAGATATCAGTAATAGAAAGGGATTCACAAAGGCCTTTTTTATTCGGATGGGAAATCATCAAGTGACTCCTCCCGCCCTGGGCGGAGCGGAGGGAGTATCAGACTTTTACTGACTAAAACCCATCCATGTTCCTTTGTGATGTGCTAACTTCCATTCTTTTTTCTCTTCAGCCTTGGACCCCGCCCTCCCCGGATGGATCACAAACCCCTCATCCTTCAGAGCGACAGATGGGGTATATACAGAAGTGATACATACTGATGCAGGTTCGTAGCTCACAGATAAGTACGCTGAAGTGGCATTGAGCCGGCAGTACAGCATTACACAGTTCGACATAAGCAATTGTCTTTCTATTGTGTCTCTAATTACGGCATTCGATGAGTTAACATATATTTCAGCCGAAAGATGTCTACTGCTGGACATAGGCCTCCCCCAAGTGTGGCCACAATGACCGGTCCCGTGCGAGACGCATCCAGCGGATCTCCGCAATCTTCACCAGGTCATCGGTCCACCGGTAGTGGAGGGTCTTCCAACACAACGTCTTCCGGTTCGCAGTCGCCAGTCCAAAACTTTTCGGCCCCATCGGCCATCCGTTCTGTGAGCAATGTGCCGTGCTCAATGCCTCTTAAGTTTGGCTGGCTATATTAGCCGTAGAACCAATGACCGTTGGGATAGACGTGTTCTTGAGTGGACCGCGAATCGGCAAGTGTAGGTGATATTCAGATTCAGATAACTTTATTTTTTTACTTATTTATTTATTTATTTGAATAAGTACAGCCACATCACATACATTTTACAAAGAAATTCACAATTTATGATAAAGCGGTCTGATGCACGTGACAATAAAGGCGTACATAACATTCACAATTCTTCGGCTCGATGATAAAACACAATTATTATTTAAGAAAACCTATATAATGAGAATTGAATTAAAAACTAACAATTCAAAATATTTGATAATTATATTACATTAGTATACAAAGAAATGCCAGATAAAAATTAGGACTTTATTATAAAGAAACAAATGCATGCAAGGTGTCAGAAGAAGAGTTGTGCTAACATGTTACCATATTGTCATGGTGTGCAAATATTAATACAAGCTTAGACTTAAAAAAACTTTTTTGCAAAAAAATAGAACCGACTTCAAAAAAGTGAAAAATAACTTGAGCTTCAGAAGTCGGTGACCATTGTTTGATTGATTTATTAAGTTTTTTTGTCACCGACTTCTGAAGCTAAAGTTATTTTTCACTTTTTTGAAGTCGGTTCTATTTTTTTGCAAAAAAGTTTTTATTTTTCACTTTTTAGTGGTTCACTTGTGCTTACCCCTTCACAGCGTACCGGTGCGGTGGCGTGATGTTATGTTATGAACTGGTGTCAACAATAGACAGACAATAGATTTCAGCAATCCCAGTCCATTTGCTATCATTTATTGAGGAGTTCCGTTCCATATCTCCGAAGTTCGTGATCAGATCATGACAATATTTCTATGGGACTAACTTGGAAGTATACCCTTTCAAACAAAAAAAGATTTTTTCAAATCGGTTCAGGCGTCTTCGAGTAATCGGTGAACAAACATAAAAAAAAAAAATACATACAGTCGAATAGAGAACCTCCTCCTTTTTGGAAGTCGGTTAAAAAATAGCATTAAATTAACATTGACAATGCTGACATAAGTAAAATTACATTATTAATGGAATATATCATAATGGATTCATAACGGATTGAATGTGCCCTGGCGGTTGAGAGTATGTCATGCTCACTCAAATGTCTCGCTGATGGTGGCGCGTGTGTCGGACCATTTAGTTCCCTTCAAAATGGTTGAGCTGAATGGTGCTGATCCATGCGTCATGTTCGTGAACGGGCGCTGTCAGTTGTGACTGTTGAGTTGTATTTTGTTTTGGTTTTGCTATGGACACTTTTAACGTGCACATCTTGCTACATTGTTGTCACATAATATAACATCTCAACATGAATGATGTAACCAAGATTTTGTAACAATTTTTTGATTTAAAAGAGTGTCCATGGAGTTTCTTGCCCGTTCTTCTCCATAGAGATCTACGCTAGGGAATGGGCAACTACAGTACTTTCACAGTTTTTATGTCTTGTGACTGGGACTGTAGCTACATTAAATGTTCATTTTTGTTTCGACAATTCAAAAGTGCCTGTAACTGGCCTACTTGAAATAAATGCTTTGATTTTGATGATTTTGATTTTGATTCAATTGTCAAATATCAAGTAATTCAAAAAAACAAATATAAGAATGTCAACATAGGTCCATAGAAAATTAAATGCGAGCGATTGAGGGATATGTCTAACCGAGGGCTTCTGTATGCTGATGATGATGACTTTCTAGAGTTTTAGTCTTTCGTTTGATGAATATGAATATTGATGGATGGAGGGGGTTAGGAAGACCAAAGAAACGATGGATGGATTGTGTGAAGAATTATCTATACTTATAATATTATAAAGCAGAAGAGTTTGTTTGTTTGGTTGAACGCGCTAATCTCAGGAACTACCGGCTCGAATTGAAAAATTCTTTTTGCGTTGGATAGTCCATTTATCGAGGAAGGCTATAGGCTATATAACATCACGCTATGACCAATAAGAGCGGAGCAGCAATAAGAAATGTTGCAAGCGGGAAAAAAGCTTCCGTTGAGCAGGCGATGCGTTGCGATATCAAAACTTCACGCGAACGGAGTCGCGGGCTAGTACCTAATAGATAAAGGAGTCAATGATAGCATGACGGTTGACTTCGGTTCATCAAAAAACGTGTTGCGTCGACCCCAAGTAACATGGAACAAGGGGCAGGATGATCATGATGATTAAGCGTTAACACGATGAGTGTATATAGTTTCTAGAAAACCTTCAATTATTATTTTTCTCTATTCCCAGGTTTCTCTGGGCTGTTGACGGCTGTAGGTGATGTTGACTTCTATCCGAACGGGGGCAGTAACATGCCAGGGTGTGATGACAACAACTGCGGTCATCACAGGTACGTTACTAACAGGGGGGGGGGGGGGGTGAAACTTCCATACATTGGCTTCAAACAAAATTTTCATAGATAGTGCTGCCATCTGTGTGATTTAAGGACACCAACTTTTCAACTCTTTGACAGCTTACAACTGTCATAACGAGAACAGTTTAGACAACTTGTCAGTGAAATAAATAGCCTAGCGGTGACAGCGGCTGCCTTGTGTTTAATAGTTCACAAGTTCGAGTCCTCAATCAAGAATAACTTTTTGTATTTATTTGGTTGAACAAAAATTAACAGCGCCATCTAACAGCTTAGGTACACAGTTTTAAAAACGAAAACCAGAGTTGCACATCTATCTTGTATAATATAGTGTATTATCTATGGTTATTAATCTATAGCGTTGATTTGGAGCTTCACTCAAGTGTTTTTTTTAAGAGCGCGCATCCGAAAAGTTGACAACGTCGCAAGAAGCTGTCAAATATTTGCTTATCTTAATTAATTTGGCAATATTGCTGTATGGAAATAAAAATGTGGGTACCCATAGTATTCAAAAAAATAAAAAGGCCCGGTTTGACATTTATTTGTTAGCGAAACAATTAAAGTTCTATTCCTATAGCGGTGTCAATTTCCGATAGCGGTGTTAATTTACTATGGATTTGACGGCTGTCAAAACGGAATTCTTAGATTTCGTCTACCTACTCTAGTGACCTAGAACATTAATTATGAAATGCAATCTATACATAATTATAATAAAATCGTTGAGACCAAAAAATCTGTACATTGAAGATTTCAAAAAAAAAACCGACCAGGGTGACTTAAAATAAGTAACTGAACATATTAAAACCATTTTTAAAATTTTTGTTTGTTTGTTTGTTTGTTTGAACGCGCATCACGTAAAAACTGCTAGACGGATTTTAATGAAAACTTTACTATTCTATTTAAATAAACTCAGAATAACATTTAGGCTATATAAATTATGGAAAATTTTGGAAAAAGGGGGTGAAAAGGGGGGGTAAAGTTTGTATGAAAAAAAAAAAAATTAGATTGTTCTAGAATCATAAAACTCAGAGTAAATACTTATTATTAAAAATAAAGAAATACCTGTTTCAGCATTTTTTTTAAATCTCACCCAGAGACTTAAAAAAGAGGGTTTTGTGTTTAAAATTAACTAACTTCATACACCTATATAGAATAAAATCCAATGAAGTGTAAACCTTTAAAAGTTGTTGTAAATACTTCAAATCTAATACAGGTAAATATAATTTCTCAATTTTAATGAAATTTGATTTTTAGGGTTCCGTAGCCAAATGGCAAAAAACGGAACCCTTATAGTTTCGCCATGTCTGTCTGTCTGTCTGTCCGCGGATAATCTCAGTGACCGTTAGCACCAGAAAGCTGAAATTTGGTACCAATATGTATATCAATCATGCCGACAAAGTGCAAAAATAAAAATTAAAAAAAACATTTTTATTAGGGTACCTCCCCCAGACGTAAAGTGGGGAGCGATTTTTTTTTTAATTTTGACCCTGACGTGTGATATATTGTTGGATAGGTATTTAAAAATGAATAGGGGTTTTCTAAAATCATTTTTTGATAATATTAATATTTTAGGAAATAATCGCTCCGAAAGTCAAAAACAATGTGTCCCCCCCCCCTCTAACTTTTGAACCATAAGTTTAAAAAATATGAAAAAAATCACAGAAGTAGACCTTTATATGAACTTTCTAGGAAAATTATTTTCAACTTGATGAGTTGAATAGTTTTTGAGTTATATAGCACTTTTTAAAAAAAACGCAAATGATAACTTTGTTTTTCATACAAATACTATGAAAAACAAAGTTATTTTTGCTGACGAAAAATGTTGGTATTTTTAATGGTCTGGGAAGCTACGGAACCCTACAGTGAGCGTGGCCCGACACGCTCTTGGCCGGTTTTTGAAGTGAATACGCCCAATATAGCGGAACTCAAGAAAATCGGCTTTCCTCGGTATAAGTAGTTGGTAATACAGGATGGAAACGGTAAACGGGGAAGTAAGGGGAGCTGCAGCTACACGAAAATGGTCTTAGAAAACAACCCGTATTTTTTTTGAGAAATGTTGTTCACAGATTTAATAAAAAAGTAAAGTACAGTTAGCAAGAAAATTGCCATTTTACATAAAACATTTTTTTTGATGCCAATCGATCTTCTTTCCGACACTGATCAAAAAGTTCTTCCAGACCAACCCAGGTTAGAGTACTCAAAAAGTCACTG
This sequence comes from Xestia ashworthii, assembly GCA_950022955.1. Lineage (NCBI taxonomy): Eukaryota > Metazoa > Arthropoda > Insecta > Lepidoptera > Noctuidae > Xestia > Xestia ashworthii. The sequence goes on from OX465574.1 coordinate 12,629,924, forward strand.
CAGCTACATGAAAATGGTCTCAGAAAACCATCCAGAAATTTTTCGTGAAATTTTGATCCCCATTCACAGATTAAAAAAAAAACGTACGGGTAGCAAGAAAATTGCTATTTTACACAACATTTTTTTGATGCCAATCGATCCTGTTTCTCATACTCGACGGTTAAGGTAGCTCCCTTTACTGCCCCGTTAACCGTTTCCACCCTGTTTATTACTTACATATTACAAATAAAGTAATACAACGAACTACTGGTCCAATCTATTTCAAATTTTTAACAGAATTGATGGAAGACGTGTTTAATTGAAATTGAATTGATGAAAAAAGGGGTAGAAAGTTATTTTGGCGGTGATCTGTTTCGAATTTGATATCAACACTCCTTAGGTCCATGTTCACCGAAGAGATAACTGTCTGATTTTCTAAAAACCGCTGTCCCTGTGACATGCTCCCATACAAAAATGTGTTTTAAACGGCCGTTTTTAGATGTTTTTGATGAACATTATTTAGTGCTTTTGATTTAAACTACATGTTATTTTGATAAATGTTTGAAAACTCAATCCTATTTTATTCAAAAAAGGTTGGACTCGCATAAAAACTTGGTGCTAATACTCTTTAAAATTGGAATGTCCCGATAGTCACCGTACTATATTAACACCGCATTTGAAGGTTTCTAAGCTTTAAAGAGGTTGTGCACTTTAGGACACGGCCTCATAGGCACGTAGAGTTCGAAATTTGAAATGGCTTATAGTTGTAAGAGGTCCGCAACAGTTTACAGCAGCTATATCGTGTCGCGGCTCATTTCATACACGTTGATGAGAACTTCAGACCTAGCTGGAGTATGAGACTGTCATTGAGTGTCTAAGGATGAAGACGTTAGGACGTCGAGAGAAGCCCTTTAAACTGTTTTTATATACATGGTAATTTATCCTTATCAAAATAAATACGTTGTTAATCACAAGTACTTAATTTTAAACATAATTGCCCTTGGATACGTAATTTGATTTCAATGAATATCAGAGATACACCGTTTTAAATAACTCAGCAGCAAAATAATGATCATGTACCGGACGCGCTTTTCATTTCATGATGTGCTCTTTGACAATTGTATTAGAGGTGCTTACGACCCACTCTCTGTATCCCTGTCTTTCACTTATGTGTCGCAGACGAAGTTGCGCGGGTCAGCTAGTAATTAATATCGCAACACCGAATACTTAGGTCCATGTTCACCGAAAAGATAACAGCCTGATTAGCTAAAATCAGCTGTCACTGTGACATATTACATACAAAAATGTGTTTTAAACAGCTGTTTTAGATAATCAGACTGTCATCTTTTTGGTGAACATGGACCTTAATCAGTTTTAGATGTAAAAAAAGTATTTGGAAACTTTCCAAATGCCTTTTCTACACGTAAAACGGTGACAATATCAAATTCAGTGTTTTAATTGCAATTCACTATTGATATTCTAGTTCACTAGTTAGACACATTTCTTATTTTCGTTCAATAATATTGCCAAAATAATTAAAATAGGCAAATATTTGACAGTTATTTGCGACGTTGCAAACTTTTTGGTTCAATCGTCGCGGATTCATAACGAGATAGCCACAGGGATACTTTTATATGAGACAGCGTTCTAAATTACTAACACCCGCATCTACAAATGTGATAACTTAATGTGATTACTTTTACTGAGTGTCCCAGCAGTGGGAACATAATTAGTCTAATGATGTTGTCTTATTATTCCTTCAATTTCCAGATGTATATTCTACATGGCAGAATCTCTAATCACGGGCGGTTTCACGGGAACATGGTGCGACTCCTTGACATCAGCTCTCAGTGGAAACTGTACTTCTTATGAGAGATTGAGGATGGGTGGCAAAACGGCAAAAACTGGGTAAGTAGAATTGTAACCACATAACACTTTAATTCCAGATCTACCACAGTTATTGAACCCTAGATTTTTCTTCTCACAGTGATATTTTTCCTTAAAATTAGTAGTCCATGGAAAGAGTAACATATAAGGAGCATACCTTGCATCGAATAAGGTAATTCTGATTTGGAAGAGGGCCCAAGCCTGCCGGGGTTGCGGGACTGTTCGAAAGAGATACCGCGGCCCCGGAACATAAAGGGCGAGGAAGGAACATGGATGGGTTTACTCAGTAAAAGTCTGACACTCCCTTCCGCTCCGCCCAGAGTGGGAGGGGTCATTTGATGATCTCCCATCCGAAAAAAAAGGGGTTGAAATGGGGGATGAAATTTTGTTCTTTAAGTTAGTCACTAATATTATTCCATTTTTTACTATGTTGTATGTGATGAAGTAGTTGTGTCAAAACCAACCTCCGAACAGAAAATGATCGCAATGACGGGGAGAACAAGACTTATTCGATTTCGTTAAGAGTTCTAGTATACCTACTACTGATTTGCTTGCCAAAAACACAGTTTTTTTATATATTTTTTTTTTTATTTAATATCTAAAAAACTTAATCTAATACAGGGATGTTTTAGCCACACATCGAAAACCTCTTAGGGCTTATCTGTGTGCGTGCGAGCCGTTCTTATACTTAACTTATTTAAATGTAACAACTACAATACATTATAAAACTTACTTTTTAATGATGATAATAATTATTGTTCTACATACCTAATTTAGGAGAAGTTTTGTATAAAGAAACGTTTTAATTTACACTTATAACTTTTCGAACTCGTTTTATACATCGCTTGCAAGTCCTCTGGCAGTTATATGTTTTTATTTATATTACAATCTAGCCTATTAAGGCTAATAAGCAATTTTAATCTAACTTAATTTGCTAAAAGTAAAATTATATCTAAGAGCACGTCCATTGCGTTTACTTAGCGTCTATTAAGGCGATGTCACTTTGTTCTTGTGTCCATATAAATAGCTAGTTACTATATTACACTCGCGGTAAAGTCACAAATATATAACACTACACTACACTAACTCATAAGGTTTAGTTCTTTTGAGCCTTCTTACTATGTCCGTGTTATCGAGGAGCTGGATGGCCTCGACATTAACATGATGATGAAGCCGATGTTCGTGAGCTTCTGCATATTTTTGGATAATACTGTTTACGAACTCTATATTCAGGTCCCGATGGATGTCGTCAATTCTTATATACCAAGGCGCGTTAATGATGTTCCTCAAGAACATCATTAACGCGTCATTACTTTGTTCTGGAATTTTTGTATAATTTCTAAAAACACAGTGAGTGTATAGGCAAGAAATTAGCTATATGTATAACCCAAGTAGATACCTAACTATTTTAATTATCAGTAATTTAAGTTTATTTAATTATACCATTGTTTTGTTTTCAGATCAACTGGGCTGTATTTTGTGGCAACCAACGCTAATTCACCGTATTCACAAGGATAAAATTAATTAATTTATTAACACCAAAACTAAGATATTTTATTCATTTATTTATACTGATTTCCTTTGCTAAACAGTTTTTTTTTCCACTGCATCTAATCCCTAGCTCTCGATAACCACCCTAGGAAGTCATCAAATGGATGTGCAGTCGCTGTTGCCGAACTCGGTTAGATGTCGTCATCATCATCTACCAAGCCTTTTCCCAACTATGTTGGGGTCGGCTTCCAGTCTAACCGGATGCAGCTGAATACCAATATGTTACATGGAGCGACTGCCTATCTGACCTCCACAACCCAGTTAGTACTGGGTAATACGATACCCATTTTTGTTCTTTTTTCGAATGGGATATCATCGAATAACTTCTCCCGCTCTGGGTGGAGCGGGAGGGAGTGTCAGATTTTTACCCATTCATGTTCCTTCCTCGCCCTTTATGTTACGGAGGAGGTATTTCTTTCGTCCAACACACACGTCACAACAGTCCCGTAGTAGCCCAGACAGGCTTCGGCCCTTGCGGGCTACGTGCTGAGATAGATATCTCATTGAGGCCGTCGAATCGGCCATCAAGTGGCCCCCGGCAATTTATAGGCCATAACAACAAGAGCTGAGATAGCTTACACCTGCTTAAAGATAAGTGATAACAGCGTTATCATAATCTTACATTAATTATCATTTAATAGTGAGCGTGTTAATTGATTGTCAGTGTTTTTAAGTTCACTCATTTTAATTTTAATACAAAAATATGTACGTTTGTATAGGTATCTATACAGGGTGTAAACCACCTCATCACAAAGCCGTTAACCAAGCATTCTGTACATCAAACTAAGTAACTTTACGCAAAAATTATTGCTGGGAAACAACTTTTTTTTTTGTGGTTATAACTCATGTTTTGTGGTAGAACTCAATGTAACGCACTTAAAACATTGTGCTGATGGATGGAATGAATAGTACGGGGGTCGTGGAGGTGTTAGAAGTTAAAATATTACAAAAAAACTTGTATCTAAAATAAAAACTTGTCAAAATTTGTATAACTTTGACTCCCCATATCTCCGTAACTAGAAGGTTCCCAGCTAAGCTGTAGAACAAAAAAAATTATCGCAATGACGGGGAGAACAAGCGCCTTTCGTCTTCGTGAAGAGGTGTTTTACACCCTTTATAGTCTGCAATGCTGCGACATTGGATGAAACTCCACACATAATCTAACCTTTTGTATGTCTACTAACACTAGTATTTAAGACCATTGTTACTAACACTATGGGCGTACCCCGAAATAATCGTTATTATTATTATATATGTTTTTTTTGTTAGAATTACCAGACAATTTTTTGAAACAGCGATGACGACAGTAACAAAAAACACAAAAAAAAAAAAAAAAAAACATACAGACGAATTGATAACCTCCTCTTTTTGGAAGTCGGTTGAAAATGACAAAACTTATATTGTCACTTACGGGATATCTTCCGTGATTATTTGTTGTTTTGAGCTCCCGATATTACGACGCTGTTGCAAGCGCCATGATCGCGGGTTGACTGGAGACTGCGGGTGGATGGAAAATAAAATTGTTACGAGCAGACAAATCTGTCTACCCTCAAAACAACAAATAATCACGGAAGATATCCCGTAAGTGACAATATCCGTCTTATTATAAAAACTTCCATAAGTACCAGGTTTAAAACAGAACTAAAAGGTCTAGGTTTAGTACGGTACTAACGTTAGTTCTTTCATTCGTATTACAAATCGAAGACCAACAAAGGACTAACTAGTACCAAAGAAAGTCTCTGGTCTTAACATTTTCCACAGATTATAAGCAACAAAATATTTAAACTGTTCATTCATTCGTTCATAGTTCTATGCGCCGTTCCTTTTTACAAAATGTTGTAACGTAAATTAAAGAAAAAATATTTCATAAATTTTTATTTGTAGTGATGAAATATAAATAAAATAAAAATAAAATAAAAATAAAAATAAAAATATTTTATTGTCAGGCATCAAGGCCCATAGGGTGTTAGTATCACATTTTCCTTAAAGACTATGTTAGTAACAACCAGGAACAGTAAAAAAGAACAAAGACACAAAAAATAAATCCTCCTGCAATACAAATTACAGGAAGGTTTAACAAGCTTTGTTGCCAACGTGTAGCTTGATAAACCTCCCCATTGTAGGCCCATCCAGCCTCTCCGCAAACACCCTCAGAACGCTGTTGCTGCTTCCCCTCACTCGGGATATTACTGAGGCAACTTTCTTCCGCATTATCGCGAAGTAATCGTCAGTGTGCGCATCGGCGAACATACCTGACGCACTACAGTAGGGTGGAAGCCTCAACAGCGCCCTGAAGGCATTGTTGTATTGAATGCGCAGAGCATTGTCTGCTTTTAGGGTGTGGTTATCCCAAAGGCTGCTGGTATAAAATATTTGGCAGTAGGCCTTAAAAAGAGTTAATTTCACGGGAACTGAACAACCATTAAATCTTCTGCATATCATATTTCCCCTCACAGCCAGTGCCCTGCGCTCCCTTTCCATATCCAAGTCGTCCTTTAACTCTTCAGTGACAATGTGGCCTAAATATTTAAAGTGGGCAACTCTTTGTAAAAGTGAACCATTTAGTTTTACAGGAGGGACAAATGTTGGATTTTTATTCCTACCTCGAATTACTAACAGCTCACTCTTTGTAGGATTATATCTTAGCCCGTGCTGTTCGGCATATCGTTCACAAATGGAGAGTAACTTTCTAATTCCACTGATAGTAGGGCTAAGCAGCACCATGTCGTCTGCATAACTTAAGTTATTTAAACATACTCCATCTATATGGCATCCGACATGAGTGCTGCTGAGCTCAACAAGTAGCTCATTTACGTAGATATTAAAAAGCCTCGGGGAAGTTAGACCTCCCTGCCTAACGCCGCACTCAAGTTTATAGGGGTCAGACAATGCATTAGACCATTTGACGAAGTTCCTCTGCTTATCATACCAAAAAGATAACGTAGACACTAATGCCGTAGGAACGCCAGCCTCCCGAAGCTTCTCCCATAAGACATTGTAAGAAACAAGGTCGAAGGCCTTAGAGAGGTCCAGGAAACAAGCATACACAGGTGTTTTCCTGTCATTATAATATTTGACAGTATGCTTCAACGCAAGTATTGCGCTTTCGGTAGATAGCCCAGCACGGAAACCAAACTGTGTATCGTGTAACTGGGTGTATCTACCGAGGTGTGAGTCGAGCACACTGTCAAACACTTTGGCTATCACAGTTGCCAGTGAAATAGGCCTGTAGTTACCTTTGTCTGCTATGTCCCCCGTCCGATTCTTCACAACAGGTACAACAATTGTATCCAATAACTCCTGAGGCAAGTAGGAATGTCCCAAACACAAATTGAATAACATAGTCAATACTCGCGGCAGATGACTACCAGCATTTTGAAGGTGCTCGATGCTAAGTCCATCATGACCCGGTGATTTACCCCTCTTCATACTATTAATCACCGATTTTAGTTCTTTACATGGAAACCAGAGGGGTGATCCTGATCGGCATGTCTCAGCATCGTGCACCCTCGGCACAGACTGAAGAGGTGAGCTCACTTTAAAATGGTCTTTAAAACAATTGGCTATCTCAGTGGTATCGTTTTTACCATCCACGCTAACTGGTAAGCTTGGAGTATTATGCAACCTTTTAGTACCTTTCCAAAAAGATGAAAAACGTTTTTCTGAATGGAGTGAAGCTAAAATATCCATTTCTATTCTTTCTTGGTTTTTAATGCACCATTTCAATTTTGATTTAAATATTTTACGACTTAATGTCATATCCTCAAAAATTGGCCCACTGCTGGGTTGACCATACCACATCCATAATTTAAATTTAATTCTAGCCTGTGTGTGAAAATCTTTAACGTGTTTGTTCCACCCTTTTATACACTTTTTTCTTACAATGCCTTTTGGGGTTCTGCTTATACTAGCAGCTTCACTTAATATAGACACAATTTGACCATACATTTTATCCAATAAAAATGTATGGTGGGTATTATCACAAAATTTATCAGCACAAAGTTCAAACTCTTTAGGAAAATCTAATTTCTTTAATTTATCGTTACATAACGAAGAGTATAGACTGATTTCCTCTGGTTTTCGTTCCCCCCAACATACACTGTTATTCAGAGACTTAATTACATTAGCTTTCACTCTAATAACATTAATATCACATTCTATTTTCAAAGGAAAGTGATCAGACCAGAACGAATCGTAAATAACTTTGATGCTTAGAATTGTTTTTCCTGCGGACTGTGTAACAAGACAATGGTCAAGCCAACGCTTACACCCGTGTGAGTCACTGATAAAAGTGTAAGTTTGCGTTGACATGCTTAGGTAATCAATGTCCGCACATAATAAGTCTTGCTCAGTACAAAAACTAAGAAGTTCGTTACAAAATGACTCACCCGGGTGCGCGTTGAAATCTCCCAATACAAACACTGATTCAACATTACTATTTTGTATGATAGAATACATTTCACTGAGACATTCCGTAAAATGTAGTAAGTTATCACTGCAATCTGTTGGCATATACATATTTATAACCATGAAGTATCGGTTACTTATCACTACACTTACTGCACAAATTCGGTTATTGTCACACTGCACTACAGACACGTTATCAACTGCACTTTTTCGCCACAATATGGCAAGGCCTCCATACGGTCTACCTTTACAAATCCCAGCTGAAGTGTCCACTGAAGACTTCGCGGTATAACTGAAGTCGTTATCTATATTTTCCAGAAATGATAAATCATGTGGATATAACCACGTTTCTTGTAACAAAATAATGTCAGCTGTTTTGCATAGTAAGCGCACACAGTCAACAGATCTCTTAATATTTTTACAGTTAAATGTTATAATGTTCAATTTCCATGTACTATCCATTTTTAATTGTATTGTTTATTCCACCCGTCTCAGAAATAATTTTATTTCTGTCTTGTTTACTATTCTTGAAGTGAATAAAGCGACGAAATGTGATGCCATCTGGCCACATCTGGTCGTCTAAAAATGTTTCCAACTGGCTTTTATTGACCAATAGTTTAAAAGCATTATATGGCTTTTCCCTCTTCATAGTAATTTTCTCGAGTGTAACAACCTGCTCCGTTTTCTTTTTAATATATTGGCAGATATCTTCCACCGCTGTGTCCTTGTTTACGTTAGAGATAAACAAAGAAACTTTCATATCCGCGGCTTTAAATTTCTCTGACAAGTTGGTTGATGCTTTGCCCGTTCTTCCAGCAAAACGGTTTCTAGATCTACGATTTTGCACTGTTATCCATTCGTCAGCTGGTTTCATTTCCGTCCTCCACTCGCCATTTCTCACAGCCTCCGCCATGGTGGGCTTCATTGTTTGTTTCAACTCTGTATGGCAAACAGTTGACTCAATCTCCGTATTATATTCGCTTTCCAACACCGTCGAATTAACCGGTGCGTGCGCACTTAGCTTATCTCCTTCAGTATAAGCGTGAGCGAGAGAGCGATATTTTGGTGAGTCAACGCGCTCTGACTCTGTGCTCGAACGCCCCGTCATCGCTGTATCGTCAGGCGGTAGACCAACCGGCCCGCTATCGAGCAAATACCCTCCTCTTTTATTTGTATTGATGTTACAAGTTAATAACGATGCTGGCAGCCTGCTATATCCTAATTCTGCCTTCATCTCATCCAATTGACGGACTGTTGCATAATTGCCTTTTATTTCATTAATTTCAGCACGCACAATTAGCAAGTCTTTTAATAATTTAGTGACATCGACGTGGTCAAATGTTACGGGCGGTAATTTTTGCAAGTCACGCGCCACAAAGATCGGCATAAGATCTGGTTCGGTCACTTTAAAAACACATATGATATCCTCTAAGTCTCTCTGTGTTTTGCCTTCTTTACGCCTGGATATCTTCTTCTGGTTAGTCTTTAAGGAGCTAAACAGCAACTCTTTAGCACTAACAACATCTTCTTCGCGAAATGCAGATACACAGATTCTTATTAGGCTTTCATTGTCTATCACATCTATCTTGTTCTGTATAAATGATAATAGTTCACATATCACGATGTTACAGTTCACACATTTTAGCGTATTTACAGACATTGTCGCGGAAGCAGGTGGGGTACCCACATTCGAACCGTTCGCTAGCGCGTTCGGCGGCCGACCATATAAAGTTTTGTTTATTTTTATTTAAATATTCCGACTTGTATTTTTTTTGAATGCATGTTCATAATTCAATGGTTCTGGTTTGGAACAACTATCGAGCTAGCGCGTATAACGGAGTGAACTGGGCAGCGCGCGTAGTTCGAGTAAGATATCGAAATAAGTTGCAAACTTAAAGGATGTCCTCGAGGATCGTGGGATAAATCATCACGTAGCAAATCGACAATCTTTTGGCCAAAACGTTTTGTAAATCTGTATTTACATCGAAAATCTTCGTCAGATAATTGAAATGGATTTCGTCGCTGACGAACTCGGTTGGGTCCCCGGGAAGTCTCAAAAATACCCAACAGATCCAAATCTTCCAAATCAATCGTATCAATAATATCAATCCTATCAATAATATCCATTTTTGTTTAAATCACAAAAACTTTCCGAAAATTAACCTCAAACTAAAAAAGGATTTGACGTTTGACAATTTAGTACCATAGTTAAACTAGGGGTCACGATGGTCTAACTTTGGTACCATAGATAGTTCTAGGACTAGCGATAAACTTCGTTTTGTAATAACGTTTTTTCAAGTTCATGGTTTAGACCTAGTACTATATAAGTTTAGTTTTAAACCGTGAAAGCCTAAAACAGTGTTTAAAAAATGACAAATCTATTTAAGTAGTACGTCAGTTAGATTATTGGATAAAATAAATAAAAAAAAAAATCAAAACAAAAATGAAATAAAAATAAAATAAAAATCAAAACAAAAATGAAATAAAAATAAAATAAAAATCAAAACAAAAAAAAAATGACTAATTCGAATTAAAAAACAAAACTAACAAAAAAATTATAACTTGATCTGATTTCTTTTTAAAAAAAAAGAGAACCGACTTCAAAAAACCAATCCACTGAAAAGAACAAAATAATTGAAAAAAATTGAATGCACCTCACTCCTATCCTAATTCAGTCCCTATTCCGTCTTTATTTCAACCCCGTAAAGCAAATTTGTCCAAAAAAGATTAATACTAATAATAAGAAAACTAAAAATTATCTGGGTTTATATGTACCTACTTAGTTTTTGAAGTCGGTGCCAAACCAACAAGTTACATATTTAAGTACATATTTTAAGTACATATTTTTTAAAACAATGAACTTACGAGTAAATTAAAAACAATTGCACACGAAGCGACGGCGACGGCGGCGTCGGAGAAGTAAGCCCCGCCCCCTGGGCCTATATAAGCGACGCGCAACCCGAAAGACCAAACCATAGTCCGGTTAAGCAGACGACAACCTCTCTAGGTTGAACTGCGAGATGCCATTCCGAAAAAAAAAGAAAGGCCAAACACTTGAAGGCACACTTCGTTGCGAGCAGATGTTATTTCTGTGAATATTCGAATGCACTAGTATTATTATTTTCGAAACATTTTTGGTTTGGTTTGTTCATCGTATTATTTTCTCTGTTTGACAGCATTTTTTTTTTGTTTTTGTTGGTTTGGCACCGACTTCAAAAACTAAGTAGGTACATATAAACCCAGATAATTTTTAGTTTTCTTATTATTAGTATTAATCTTTTTTGGACAAATTTGCTTTACGGGGTTGAAATAAAGACGGAATAGGGACTGAATTAGGATAGGAGTGAGGTGCATTCAATTTTTTTCAATTATTTTGTTCTTTTCAGTGGATTGGTTTTTTGAAGTCGGTTCTCTTTTTTTTTAAAAAGAAATCAGATCAAGTTATAATTTTTTTGTTAGTTTTGTTTTTTAATTCGAATTAGTCATTTTTGTTTTGATTTTTATTTTATTTTTATTTCATTTTTGTTTTGATTTTTTTTTTTATTTATTTTATTTTTTTTTCATACTTTTTAGTGATAGGTACTCCATTTATTTTAGGTTTTGGGATAATTTCTAGTTTGTACATAGTTAGGTTCCCTCTCACAGAGAGGAGGCCTGTCCCAGCAGTGGGAACATTAATGGGCCGATGATGATGATGATGACATAGTTAGGTCCTCCATTTATTTTAAAGGTAGGTTTTTAGTGATAAGTTTTAGAGTAGTACTTGTATCAGTCTGTAATTATGACATTGACATATCTACTATTATTCAGTGTGCCTATGGGCCTAGGTAGAAAAACGAAGGATGGTTTAAGGAAATGTCGCACAAGGGAGAATGAAAACTCCCGATGAAAAAAAGCGACGAGTTGATGCTGCAAGAGATCGTCAACATATTATTCGTGCTGCAGAAACTGATGAGCAAAGAAAGGGTCGCTTGTCAAAACTTCGTGAGAACGCCCATTCTATTAGAGCCTCCAAATGTGAGGAGCAAACCAGTCAGCGTTTGTTACACATGCGGGAACATATTCGTCAAGCTAGGGCAAATGAAACTGAGGAGCAAACTATACTCTGCGCTTGTTGTCCATGCGTGAACATGCTCGTCAGAGTAGAGCCAATGCAACTGATGAGCAAACTTCTCAGCGCTTATCAAAAGTTGTTCGGTCTGATGGGCATTTCCTGTTGACTTATAAAAAATCGAAGATCAGAAACATCTGATGTAAAAATTATTGCAAAGCTATCACTGATTTCACTGTATAAAATAACATAAGCTGGGAGTACCTCCACGCGGTGCGGTAACAGTTTAGGACTGATTTTCGATGACGATGGTATATCATTGCAAATTTGACTCTACTGGCCAAAACTTCCATTTATTATTTTATCGAATAAGTATGCCTTCGGGCTTATGTTATTTGAGTGTTTAATTTCCTTTTCCATTTATCTTCGTGACTCAGTAGCCTACCGGGTAACGCAGGGGAGCAGTCACTAAGATTTTATTGATCAGGTATCTTCACAACAAAACTATAACCATGCCTAGAAAGAGGTCAAATCTTTCCCAATGTTCCAAAGGAGCTAAAAGATTGGGGATCATAAGATCCCAAGAATCTACCGAAGAGCGTCAGGAGAGACTTGATGCTGTTCGAGAACATCAGGCTGCAACTTGCTCCGTGGAAACCTCTTCGGATCGCGAAGCACGCCTGCGTTCTCAGCGTTTTTATACGCATCTACATCCAGGTCTCTAGAGACCAGTGAAGAATAGATGCGCGACTGACTGCTGATCGTGAACGTCATGCATTGTCTCGCGAGTCGGAGACGTTTACGGATAGAGAATTGCGCTTGAGTTCTCAGCGTATCTACGCATCTGCTTCTGGGTCTCTAGAGACAAGTGCGGAACGTGATGCGCGACTGTCCGCTGATTGTGAGCGACATGCATTGTCTCGCGAATCGGAAACGTTTACCGATACAGAATCACGCTTGAGTTCTCAGTATATCCTTTCAAAATCTACAATCCAAGAAAGCAAAACGGGATCTATGCGGCAACGTCACGGGATATCCATTAGTGTCACACACTAAAACCTTCCCCAGAATGTAACCAACACTTTTCTGAAAACCGTATCAAAATCGGTTCAGCCAAACGAGAGATAATCGCGGACAAACATACATACATACGGGTCGAACTGAGAATCTCCTTTTTTTGAAGTCGGTTAAAAACGGGATCTATGCGGCAACGTCACGGGATACCCATAAGTGTCATACACTAAAACCTTTCCCAGAATGTAACAAACACTTTTCTGAAAACTGCATCAAAATCGGTTCAGCCAAACGCGAGATAATCGCGGACAAACATACAATCGTCTTTCAAAATCTACAATCCAAGAAAGAAAAACGGGATCTATGCGGCAACGTCACGGGATATCCATAAGTGTCATACACTTAAACCTTCATCAGAATGTAACAAACACTTTTCTGAAAACCGCATCAAAATCGGTTCAGCCAAACGCGAGATAATCGCGGACAAACATACAATCGTCTTTCAAAATCTACAATCCAAGAAAAGAAAAACGGGATCTATGCGACAACGTCACGGGATATCCATTAGTGTCACACACTAAGGTCCATGTTCACCAAAAAGATGACGGTTTGATTATCTAAATACAGCTGCTTAAAACACATTTTTGTATGGGAACATGTCAAAGTAACAGCTGTTTTTAGATAATCAGGCTGTTATCTTTTTGGTGAACATGGACCTAAAACCTTCCCCAGAATGTAACCAACACTTTTCTGAAAACCGCATCAAAATCGGTTCAGCCAAACGCGAGATAATCGCGGACAAACATACATACATACATACATACATACATACGGGTCGAACTGAGAACCCTCCTTTTTTTGAAGTCGGTTAAAAATAAGGGACACACATATGTTTTGTTTTTGTTAATCAATGAATATTGACAAAGATAAAACGCATCAAAACTCGGGAGTGGGGGCTCGTGACGTCAGAACTAGCTAAAAATCATACCAAGGCGTGACGTATTGGGAATTTTAATGGCGTCGTATCTTCGTCAATTTTGATTTACGTAAAAACAAAAATACGCTTCAAATATTTTTAAATAATACATCTGACGGACTATTTTGATTTTTTTTGTTGTATACTCCATTGTCCCACGGTTTTATACTATTGGGACAAAAAATACAAATATTATAAATACGAAAGGTTGTGGATGGATGTCTGTTACTCTTTAACGCAAAAACTGCTCAGAGGATTTCGATGAAATTTTGCATAGAGATAGTTTATAACCTGGATTAACACATGGGATAATTTTTATCCCGGTTGTATGACCTTATGGGACAATTATTATCAATGCGGGTGAAGCCGCGAGTACCTATAAGGTAGTTAAATCTAATCTTATAACACTAAATATCTGTATAATTAAGTCATATCTTTAAGATAAAGATTTGACACTGTGGACCTTGATTAATTGACAATATTAGTTGTTAAAATTAAACGACATTAAATCAGCAATCATGGGCAAGGCGGTAGCATTAGTTTTATTTGGATTGGCTGTCGTTTCAGGTGAACTTTATATTTATTTTCAACACACTTGCTCATAAAGTGGCTCTAATTTCACCGCAATTAGGCACATAATGACACCTGTAATCAAACTGTGACTTTTTCATTGCTATTATTCACAAGTGAGTTATAGGGTTTTTTTTTATTTTATTGGTTGAATTGCTTTGTTCTCAAAAAAGTTTCGATACAAAAAAGATCGTGTTCTATAGTACAAATAAATTAATATACCTATTGCTTTCTCATTTCATGCAACTTCGTATCTACATAGATAATTTCAACTTATAAGTTTTTAATAAATAAAACTTTCACTCAAATCTAACTTTTTTTTCCTAAAGCTTTAAATTCCCCATTTCGTACGTGGGTAAAACGCTACCCGCGAAAAGCAAAAAAAAAAGAAACCTCATTCTTTTAGTCTATGGCCGATCGCCATTGTTAGATGCGCGCGCATAGGAAAACTGATGAATTATTCCCGCCATTGCGAAAAAAAATTCACAACTCGTTTTCACTGTTGAAATTATAGTTATTTTTAGTATTATTTTATTCTCAAGTGTGTTGAAAAACGTCGTATGATACACGTGTGTGTTGATGATTACCGTCCTCGGCTCTCTTAAGACCCTCGCCTAACGGCTCGGGTCTCAATGGCGCCTCAGCGGTAATCACCAACATTACACACTTGTACCATAATGTACTATTATCATCATCATCGTCCATACATCTCCATACAACAATCAATCAATAATTTATTTCCCGATCATACAATCTATACGAGGCCGCCAATCAAGCATTCTAAAGAGTGTAAAAAATTTCTTAACGAAGCCGAAAACCCTGTCACTGCGATATTTTTTTCGTTCTAGACTATAATTGGGAACCCTCTATTTACGGTTATATTGGGCGTCAAAGTGCCAACTTCTTTTTTTTTATATTCTTGTTTTTATTTTAAACACCTCTACGAACCACTACTATTCAATCCATCCATCAACACAATATTTTAAGTGCGTTACATTGAGTTCTACCACAAAACATAATTTTTCACCCTAAAAAAAAGTCGTTTCCCAGCAATATTTTTTGCGTAAAGTGTCTTAGTTTGATGAACAGAATACTTGGTTGACGGCTTCGTGCTAAGGTTGTTTACACCCTGTACGTATACATCAAACAAGTAACTCGACGCAGTAAATTACTGGGAATCGACTCTTTTTGGGTAAAATATCACGTTACGATAGAACTCAATCTAAAGTGTTCAAAACATGGAGCTGATGGGTGGATTGAATAATACCACGGGCCGTGAAAGATTTAAATTAAAGTTATAACATTAAAAAAACTTAGGAACGTGAAAAGTTGGAACTTTGATCGCCAATATTTCCGGAACTAGAAGGTTCCCAGATATGATCCGGAACAAAAAAAAAGATCACAATGACGGAGAACAATCGCCTTTCAGCTTCATTTAGGATACTTTTTCACCCATTGTACATTAATTAATCATCTTTACCCACAAATATGATTTATTTCTTCATTTTTGAACTGCCTTGTTGGACCAGTAGTTTTAACAGCGTCATCTACTGAGCGTGTTTTGGGTTTGATCCATAGGCTAGGTAAAATACGTTAGCAAAATGAAGGGGCAAGGTGCCGAATACTGCCGGGGCTGCGGGACTGTTCGAAAGAGATACCGTGGCCCCGGAACATAAAGGGCGAGGAAAGAACATGGATGGGTTTTAGTCAGTAAAAGTCTCAGTCCCTCCCGCTCCGCCCAGAGTGGGAGAAGTCATTTGATGATTTCCCATCCTAAAAAATAAAAAGGCAAAATACTTAAATTTTCAGTAGCAGCCCAAGAATCAAATTCAAACTCCGGGAGTCTGAATTTTATGTCGGGCCAGATTTGACAGAATTTATTTCCTGCTTCTCCGCTATTCTTTTCGTTGCGGGATCCTAGATAGTTGTTTCCCTGAGACTTCGTCGTGATTTATTGTCTCGGTGCTTTTCGGGTGGACGCTACTGTTGATTCTGTTTTCAGAAGTTGCTGTGGTTTGAGAATAGTGTAGCGGCCTAGTTCAAAAAATTAAACTAGTCAGATTCACTGAGATATCATTCATTGACGATCCGCGAATAGCGTAGCGGTAGTGAGGCTGCCTTACGTTCTTGGGGTCCCGGCTTCGAATCCCGGTAGGAGCAAATGTTTGTGTGAACAGCATGGATATTTGATTCCGAGTCATGGATTATGTTTAATAAGTATATATTTACAAACAAAACGTCTACCTTGTGTCCACGACACAAGCCTCGTTGCAAAGTTTCGCACTAGGTGGCACTATATGTGTGGTTCAGCGATACCTATTTATTTATTTATTAATCAAACTCAATGGCTTTGCCAAAGTCATGTTTAGTTTCTAACTTAATTGGTCTTAAAGAACTCATCAGTATCGGAATTCAGTCCTTGGATAGAACACTAGGTGACTTTGCAAACAATTTATAAGTGTCCGAGTCTTCCAAGTTTTTTGTAATCTTATCAGTTATCATATAAACCATATGTAAATCTGTAATATCTTACTAATTCTGTATCTTAATACTTTGGAATGCAAGATAGTTTTTAACAAAATATAATAAACTACTTTTTCATGACTATTTCACGACATTATCAATACGTAGTTTAAAACAAAGTCCCACTCTGTCCCTATGTATGCTTAGATCTTTAAAACTACGAAACAGATTTTGATGCGGGTTTTTTTGATAGATAGAGTGATTCAAGAGGAAGGTTTTAGTATAATTTTTACGCGGAAGAAGCTGCGGGCATTAGCTAGTTTAAACTATTATTATAATGAGGAAAGATTAGATTTTTTGTTTGTTTGTTATGATTTAACTCAAGAACTATTCAACCGATTTAAAAAATCTTTAACTATTAGAAAGTTACATATTTACCGAGTAACATAGACTATAAATTGTATTAATGACACGCAAATTAGCCGAGCTATCACCATTTTCGCGGAGGACGACGCAGGTGGAGTGCTAGTACATAATATGCACCCATCGTTTTTACCTCAACTCCAGCGGTACGAAATTATTTTTATGAAACTCTATGCTGCACTTGCGTCCATCGTGACTCTTAGAGCCTTACCCTTTCCCAACTATGTTGGGGTCCGATTCTAATCTAACCGGATGCAGCTGAATATCAGCATGGAACGCATCACCTCAACTTAAACCTAGCTGCATTTTTTTTTTATGAAACTCCGTACTGAATCATCGTCTGCTTAGCTTTGTCCCAGCTGTCACCTTAGGGTAGCTACCCTTAATATTTAAAGAAACCTCTTCTTTATTCCACGTTTATAAAGACTACTCTACCAATATCTCTTGCTTTTAGCCCCCCCCCCCCCCCCCCTATTATTACTTTCCAAATTATTCCTCATAGGACTCTCGTCTTCAATCCACAATAGTAAAGTCTACTATACCAAATCCCCGTATCTTCCTTTTTAGCTGGCCATTTTACAATAGATACAGGACTTGAGCATGGCCGACCAGAAAAGCATGCTCCGAAAGTGAGGGAGGTTATACTAACAGACGATGGAACATGATTGTATTGTATTGTACGGGCTGGTGTCCGCAACTCCACGTCAAAGCGCGTATTTTGCGTATGGGCTATAATCCACCACGCGGGCCTAGTGCGGTTTGGTAGATGTCACATGTCTTCGATTTTTTGGTTCTAGGACATGCCGGTTTCCTCACAATGTTTTCCTTCACCGTTTTTGACAGCAGAGGCAATACGCCTGCCTGGGTTCGAACCCTCGACTTACTGTTCGTAAGTCGGGGCCGCCACCACTGGGCCACCGCTGCTCCGATGGAACAATCATACAAAACTCACACCTTTTTACAATAGATAGGTAAACCCGATAGCCCGATTTGGGCTTTGGACAGATGCGGGTTGCGACCCAATTTGGCGATCGACAGTTAAGAGGGATCCATACATACTCCTTTCGTCTGGTACACGTTGAAACACCTGGTCATACACGCACGCTGGTTGCGAGTACTACACCTGGAACTTATTACTGATCTTCTTCTTCCAGCGCTCCCCTACGACCCGGTGATCAGGAAGCTGGACGATGGTCTTCGCTACCAGTACGCTGAGGGTCCCGACGGGGCCCACCTGGTGGACTTGTGGGGAACTCTCAGCGATGTCGCCGAGGCCGCCAGATATAACCCGGATAGGCAGAATGTGTACCATCTGTTTACTAGGTAAGGATTGAATTGAACAATAGTCAACATTGGAATTTCAGGAGCTTCAAGTAAAGTTTCTAAAATGACAAAGGCGCGGCAGGCCACGGCCGGGGTGCCAGTTCTTTCAGAATCCAATGGCTTGGCACGCGTCGATGGAAAGAGGTTTCTTTTTCCATGGGCTAGATTTAATTGTAGTCCACTGCATGGCAAAGGCTCCCTATCTCCCTGCAAACTTCTCTGTCATGTGCGATTCCTGGCCAAATTTTCCTCACGAACATGATCAGATCGTTGTTTTTACTGACATAAAAAGAAGATTTTTTTCTATTTACTCGTCTTTTATCTATGAGTGTGTTTCTTTGGGATACAGATGCAGTCAGAGAGTCCTACATTATAGCCCTGCACATAATAATTGCGGAGGTTCTATTCATCATCAACGTTATCACTGGGATAAGTCGGGATGTCAAAAAAGTGCGGATAGCCTTGCATTTGTTTCTTTTAAAGTCACTCAAAAAAAAAACAATTCGATTACTTTGATGACGATACGATATATATTTTTTTTTTGGCACAAGCCCGCCACACACGCCCAAACCACTGTAACTACTGAAAGCCAGAATCAACAGTGGCGACCACCAGAAAAGCGCCGAGACAATGAAGCTCGACGAAGTCCCAGAGAATGAATTTAACTGTCTTGGATACCGCAACGAAATTAATAGAATAGAATATAATCCTTTATTCGTTAATGGACATCACATTCACAACACAATAGAGCAGCACATACAGATACATTATAAGATTATAACAGCAGACAGCTTAACAACTAATTAAAAACAGCTCAACTGCGCTGAGCATGCCCATAACGAAAGGGTAGCCAACTCAGCATATGCTGGGTGTAAAACACTCAGCGCTGGTTTTCAGTAGGCCCCCCGCAGTGACACACGGATGAGGGTAGTAGGTAGTAAATAAATAATGATATTATATTAATTGGGCATTTTTAAGTGTGTAATAAATAAATAATATACAATAAATGTTTTTGTCAAAAAGGAAAACATAATTATATTAGTAATAATTGAACATGAAGATACCTGCTAAATAAAATAAGTACTTATCCGAAAACGAAAGAAAAAAAAAATAAGTAAAAAGTAAGTAAAAAGTATAGCGGAGGAATATATACGATATATGCTCTCATATCTCCAATTCATTCTTCTCAATATAGCCACAACCCTCATCAAATTCTCCATTCTCAATTCTACTTCCAGACAGAACCCCACCGTGAGCCAGCCTCTCCTCATCGGCAGCGAGGGTCTGCTGGGCATCACCAACTACAACCCCAACAGGAGGACCATCCTCCTCATCCACGGATGGCTCGACTCGGTCACCGCTGACTTCAACACTGTGCTAGTTCCTGGTGAGTTTTTCTTTTTGAAATTTTTGTCTTTGATACCGGACGGAGATTAAAAACAAAATCGCGGAAGTTAATCCGGCCACGTTTCATACAAAAATCTTGGAAGATTTTTGTATGAAACGTGGCCGGATTAACTTCCGCGATTTTGTTTTTTTTTTCAAAGTAGGACACGCGTAAGACAAATTAATCGATAGATGGTATCAAAACAAACAAGTTTGGTCTGAGACAAATAATTATTCTAAACTAAAGGATCAAGTTTCTGAAATATCGTTGTGATCGCTACCAGCAAATAGCTTAAATCTCGGAAACGTGACACTTTAGAAGATTTTGGCTGAGACAAAACTTGTTTGTATTAATCCCAGTTATCGTTAGGAGTAGATTTGAAGAAAAAAAAAACAAAATGGCGGAAAGAAATCCGGCAAAAAAATTCAAACCCCTTACAGAATGGAGGAGACTTATACCGCAAATCGCTGTAAAGCCACTGAAAATGCTTTTTATTTTCGAATTTATTAAGGATTGATAAACTTATTTGTTCGGGAAAACGCAACTAAGCGTTCGGCCTTTTGGGTAACTGAACAAAATGAATACGACAATTGCGTGTCTGCGCATTTATTATCGCTTTGGTTAGAATTAGAACATAACCTAGCTGCTCATGATATCACGTGCTCTGTTATAGTATCATTATTTTCTTCCCCTTATCCCTATTTATTTGGGTTCTGCGCAGCATGTCTTCTACTTCCATACTCCTCTATAACTCGTCATCACATCAGACACCTCCTTTCTAGCCATATCATACTTCACACAGTCCATCCATCGTTTCTTTGGTCTTCCTCTACTCTTATACGCATCCACATTCAAACTCAAAACTTACCTCACTACATTTTCCTCATTCCTCCGTATCACAATCATGCCCATACCAATTACCACATAACTGTACAGTCACCGGCGCTACTTTCAGACTTCCTCTTAGGTACTACTTATTTCTTATTTTATTCAGTCGCGTAACTCCCCACACCTTAGCATTTTCATCTTAGCGACATGCAAATGCGTTTCATTCATGCCTTTTGTGGCCCAACATTCTGATCCATCCAAGACAGCAGGTCTATCCATTGTTTTATAAATCTTCCTCTTAATTTCCCACCACTTCAAAACCGCTTTACCACGCCTTCTCTCGTGTGTATACAAAGAACTTTAAAATGCTCCATACCGTGGCTGTCTCTAAAACTGTTCTGCTTCTCCCCAGCGTTCCTGTCGGCTGAAGATGTGAACGTGATCGTGGTGGACTGGAGCGCCGGCGCGGGTTCCATCAACTACTTCACTGCCTTGGCTAACACTGTGCCTTCTGGTAAGTTAAATATCGTTTGCGACTGTAAGACGTACCTATGTAGTTACAGAATTATAATCATCAAAATCATCAATACAACTCTCTAAGTTCACAAAGGTCTAGGAACGACTTAGACACCTTGAATAATTCGTTCCTCGACCTTTATGAACTTGGAGGCCCGGGTTATATGTATATTGGTGTCATAGCATTATTTCATAATTTAGTACACCGCACGAACTCATCATCATCTGGCTGCCTTTTCCCAACTATGTTGTGGTCGGCTTGCAGTCTAACCGGATGCAGCTGAATACCAGTATTTTATATGGAGCGACTGCCTATCTGACCCCCACAACCCAGTCAGTAACTGGGTAATACGATACTCCGACTTTTTGGGCCACTGACTACCGGTAACACCGCGCGAACTAAATTATGAAATCATTCTATGTGAGTACTTGAAATAAAACCATCTATGATTTAAGTAAGCCATCGATTCCTCGGAGTTTAGGTACCTATAGTAATATTCTTCATTTCCATTTTCCAGGCGAAAGCGTAGCCAGGTTCATCAACTGGCTGAACTCAGCCACGGGCGCAGTCCCTGGCATGTACCACCTGGTGGGGCACAGCCTCGGAGGGCACCAGGTCGGCATCGCCGGCAGAAATGTTGATGGAAACATCGCTTACATAACTGGTAAGTGAGAGATCTTCAACATACATAAACGTACGTCTTCATCCCATGGCAATAGGCAGATACTGCAGTGCAGAACACACTTGCCTTCGTCTTTCCTTAGTGTACCGACTTTCTGCCTCTCGCGCGAAGTTACGTGCCGTATTCAAGCGGCGCAGGTGCCTGCCATCTACGTCTTCTGGTTTTCTTAGTTTTTGTCAGTAATAAAATAGCAGATGCTGCAGCAATTATGCTAACGGCTAACCGCGCGAACGCGCGCGCGCGCTGGATTTACTTATCAGTCATTCGAGATCTATTGAACAAGATGGCAAACCGATTGGCGTAAGAACACTACAATGCAACGGCACCTATGTCCATGGTATCCGTCACCGTGTTGAGAGTGCGCGCCCCAGCAGGTGAGTGCGTGCACTTGGCACCACCAGCAGCTGCGGCCTGCGCCGTCGCTCCACGTAATACCCATATCAATATGGTTCCTGCATACACCTAGCAAGTCCTTCGAAGAAAACACCCCTTAAGCATAATACAGGGTGTACACCACCTCATCACAGAGCCGTTAACCAAGCATTCTGTACATCAAACTAAGTAACTTTATGCAAAAATTATTGCTGGGAAACAACTTTTTTTTTTAAGGTTTTAAATAATGTTTTGTGGTAGAACTCAATGTATTGCACTTAAAACATTGTGCTAATGGATGTATTGATTAGTACGGGGGTCGTGGAGGTGTTAAAAATCAAAATCTTACAAAAAAAACTTGAATTTAAAAAACACTTGTCAAAAAGTTGTAACTTTTGACCCCCCATATCTCCGTAACTAGAAGGTTCCCAGGTATGGTGTAGAACAAAAAAAATATCGCAATGATGGGGAGAACAAGTGCCTTTCGGCTTCGTGAAGAGGTGTTTTACACCCTATTTAACCTATTCCAGCTCTAGACGCCGCTCTCCCCGGCTGGACTGGTCAAAACAACGACAAATTCAGGTCCAGCGACGGGGTTTACACTGAGGTCATCCACACCAACGCCGGGTTCCTGGGTTATATGGCCACGCTGGGAGATGCCGACTTCTACCCCAATGGGGGTATCGGCATGCCGGGGTGTAACTCCAACGACTGCGATCATTCAAGGTAAGACTGACAGAAAACAAGAGCGAGGCGGACTCGCCCATGAAGGGTTCCGTAACAGCAAGTAACATAGTACTTATAAAAGTTCTTGCAGTTCGTTGTACTTAAATGAAAGGTAAAATTCGGTTTACGATTTATGACGTATTAAAAAAAACTACTTACTAGATCTCGTTCAAACCAATTTTCGGTGGTAGTTTACATAGTAATGTACACTATAAATTTTTTTTTAGGTTTATCACTCTCTTATTTTAGAAGTTACAGGGGGCCGGACACACATTTCACCACTTCGGAAGTGTCTCTCGCGCAAACTATTCAGCTTAGAAAAAAATGATATTAGAAACCTCAATATCATTTTTAAAGACCTATTCATAAATACCACACACGTCTGGGTTTGATGAAAAAAACAATTTTGAGTTTCAGTTCTATGTATGGGGAACCCCCTAAATTTATTGTTTTTTTCTATTTTTCTGTGAAAATCTTAATGCGGTTCACAGAATACATCTACTTACCAAGTTTCAACAGCATAGTTCTTATAGTTTCGGAAAAAAGTGGCTGTGACGTACGGACGGACAGACAGACAGACAGACAGATATGACGAATCTACAAAGCCCGGTTTCCACCGCAAGCGGAGCGGACCCATTAATGACTTATTTTACCTCACAGGAGAAAACTGCTTACTCATATTGTTTTTCCACCAACAAAAAGTCGAGCGGAAATGACTCAGCGAGTAAAAAGAGTAAATAATGAGCTCGTTAATTTCTAATGGTGGAAGTATATGTAAGCAATTTTCTCTTGCGTGTTAAAAGAAGTCATTAATGGGTCCGCTCCGCTTGCGGTGGAAACCGGGCTTAAAGGTTCCGTTTTTTGCCATTTGGCAACGGAACCCTAAAAACCGGTTAAGTGCGAGTTGGACTAGCGCTATCTACTAGCGGGATATGTACAAACTTGTTAATGCAGGCTTTTGTTTTTGTTATAAAACTA
The DNA here is from genome assembly GCA_950022955.1 of Xestia ashworthii. NCBI lineage: Eukaryota > Metazoa > Arthropoda > Insecta > Lepidoptera > Noctuidae > Xestia > Xestia ashworthii. The sequence goes on from OX465574.1 coordinate 12,654,058, forward strand.
CATGTGTAAAGTTTTCAAATTCGTTCCGCTACATAGGTATGCTGTAAGGGTCAATACACATCGAGACGCGACGCGAAGCGACGCTGCGCGCTTTATTTACTACACGAAAACAAACACATTTCAATGCGAAGCGGTTCTCAGCGCCTCGCGAAATCGACGCGACGCGTCGTCTCGGTGTGAACCGACGCCGACGCTAAGACTCTGTTTCTTGCCAAATTTCACTGTTCTAGACAAACGGGAACCATCCCTTAGTTTTGGCCACTGATTACATAATGACTGTCAAAAATCTACAAATAACAGCCGAGACCAACGGCTTAACGCTTCTCGAGGCACTGAAGATGGACCTGAATTTTTTTTTTTTCGGATGATCAATCATCAAATAACTTCTCCCGCTCTGGGCGGAGCGGGAGGGAGTGTCAGTCTTTTACCGACTAAAACCCATCGATGTTCCTCGCCCTTTATGTTCCGAGGCCACCGACGGTATCTCTTTCAAACCGTCCCGCAGCCCAAGATCGACCGACCAGCTGTTATTATTATTTCGACACAAGCTGTTCAAAGTATCATTTAACTATTTAGGTTGATTATCAACATACTTAAAAGAATAACCAACAGAAAAAGCCGCTTATTCTACTCAAATAACTCTTTCTATTCTTGATCTAAATAAATTCTAAATAACCGTAAAATACTGCTTTAGCGTACTTCATCATCATCATTTCAGCCGAAAGACGTCCACTTCTGGACATAGGCCTCCCCCAAGTGTCGCCACATTGACCGATCCCATGCGACTTGCATCCAACGGATATAACCTTCACCAGGTCATGGGTCCACCTAGTGGGAGGTCTTACAAAGCACTGGCATCCGGTTTTGCGGTAGCCACTCCAGAACTTTTCGGCCCCATCGGCCATCCGTTCTGCGAGCACTGTGCCCTGCCCACTGACACTTAAGTTTGGCAATAATCGGGCTACTTTTCTTGCGTGATCCGATCACGCAAGAAAACTCTTTAACTTTTAAGTCTTCTAATAAGGCCAATATTCATCATTTTAATCATTTGCAACACACACTGGTCATAGACTTTCGTCTTGAGACACTGCACACCAGTGTACTTACTTCCTTTAAAATTTTCAGCACTTCTGTGTTCCAGGTCTTTCCACTACATGGCGGAATCACTGACCAGAGGAGGCTTCACAGGACGGCGCTGCCTGTCCTACCTGACGGCCATGACAGGGAACTGCCAGCTGTGGGGCAATCTGCGCATGGGAGGACTCGTACCTAAGACTGGGTAAGAGTGGCTGATGAGGAGTCGCTTTTATAAGCAACAAATTACTTGTATTCCACTGTTTACTGCTAAGTAGGATGTACACGGAAAGGTTGGCCACGTCAGCTGGTAATGTGGCTGTCCCGACGATCCTACCTAAATTCTACTAAAGCTGGCCATAAACAATGTCTGCCAATTTTCTGCATCCAAAGACAAGTTCCGTAAAATGGGGGGAATAGGGGTCCAGGGGTGAATAATTGGTGACAAAACTTTGAAAGGGATTTTATCGCTGAACTTGTTTATTGCCAACAAGGTACCTTTATAATTGAGTATAATTTAGTTAACACAATAGAGTACTTTATTGTTGGTACCATATCATGTGAATTCAACTTTAAAATCCATTCCAAAGTTTTGTTTCCATTCACCCCTGGATCCCTATTCCTCCCACCATTTTACCGGTTCCATAGAAGTTGGCTCATTTTCCACTACAACGATATGGTTGTTTTAATGGGTTTCTTGCTTTTTGGCTTCATCTATACATACGCGGGTGTAAACAACCTCATCACGAAGCCGTCAACCAAGCATTCTGTACCTACATCATAACTTTAAGCAAAAATGCGCTAAGAGAACCTTTTTTTGGGGTGAAATATCACTTTCTGCGGTAGAACTCAATGTAACGCACTCAATACATTGTGCTGGTGGATGGATTGAATAGTGCGGGGGTCGTGGAAGTGTTTAAAGGTAAAATCTTATATTAAAAAAAAACTTGTGAAAAATTTGAAACTTTGACCCCCAATATGTCCGTACCTAACTAGAAGATGGTGTAGAACAAAATAAATACCGCAATGACCCGTATTTTTTCTTTTGTTACATAAACCAAAATTGACGAAGATACGACGCTTTTAAAATTCTCAATACGTCACGCCTTGGTATAATTTTTAGCTAGTTCTGACGTCACGAGCCCCCACTTCCGAGTTTTGATGCGTTTTATCTTTGTCAATATTCTTTGATTTACAAAAACAAAAAATACGTGTTCATTATTTTCCAATACTCTAACTGACGGACTAAATAAATAGATTTGCAATTTATTGATACTGCCGTCATGCTTATTATACCTATTTTCTTTTTTTTTCAGACAATCCGGTATCTTCTATCTCGAAACCAACGCTTCTCCGCCGTTCTCCAGAAGTTAAGAAGTCAAAAACAAAATGAGGACCCAGAATTAACAACATTATTATTTTGTTATTCATCCTTTTTGGAAATAATAATTATGTCATTATAACCATCTGCATAAAGGAGTACAGTAGAAGACATAATAAAATGTAAATTAAATAAAGTAAGCTATTTTTTTTTTCTACCGGACCGAAACGTGGTCGCTCACAATGGGCCTTATCAAAAGGCTTAAAGTCAACCAAAGGGCAATGGAGAGGGCTATGCTCGGAATTTCCTTGCGTGATCGAATCAGAAATAGGAAGACATCCGCAAGAGAACTAAGGTCACCGACATAGCCCGAAGAATTGCCAAACTGAAGTGGCAGTGGGCAGGGCTCATTGCTCGCAGAACGGATGGCCGATGGGGCCGAAAAGTTCTGGAGTGGCGACCTCGAACCGGAAGACGATGCGTTGGAAGACCTCCCTGTAGGTGAACTGATGACCTGGTGAAGGTTGCTGGAATCCGCTGGCTGCGAGTCGCACGGGACCGGACAATGTGGCGATACTTGGGGGAGGCCTATGTCCAGCAGTGGACGTCTTTCGGCTGAAATGATGAATGATGATGATGATTTTTTTTTCTTAGCCGGCTCTGACCCACTCCTGGAGGAGCTCGCGCGTGCCAAGGGTATCCTCGATCCATCCCAAACAGATTGCCAGTGGAGTGGTGCCCCTCTGCAGGATATGCTCCACCTCCTGTCCTGTCCATCCTGCACATACAACATTTAAATTAAATCAATCAAAACGACACAACCTTCCGGCTCGCTACATGTTTGCGTTTGGGCGCTCCTTGTGGGGCCCCACATCGCTGTCAATGTGGTGAAGCAGTCGACTCCCTCGGACACCATGGACTTTCGTGCATTAAGAGTGCAGCGCGGCACGCCAGCATTAATGATCTCATCCGTCGTGCTCTTGCCACCGCCAGGGTGCCAGCTATATTAGAACCTACTGGCTTGGCACGCGTCGATGGCAAGAGACCAGATGGTATGACCATAATGCCATGGAAGTTGGGTAGGCCTTTGGTGTCGACACCCTTGCAACATCCCATCTTCCTAGCACGGAGTGCTGCGCTGGGGCGGCTGCTGCAGGTGCTGAAAACCTCAAACGGCGCAAATACAATGATTTCATTGGTAATTATGTGAGCCGTTTGGGGTTGAAACACTAGGGCCGTGGGGTCCGAGTGCCCACTTAGTATTTCGTGAAATCGCCAAACGGTTGGTCAACTCTTCACGTGACCAGAGGGCGGGCCTATTTTTTGGGCAAAGAATCAGCATTGCCCTGTAACTTGATGATTATGGGACTACCTGTAAAGGGGGAGGGACTACCTAAAAATCGGTCCAGCCATCTTCGAGTAATCGGGAAAAATACATTAAAAAAAATGTTCCGACGAATTGAGAACCTCTTCCTTTTGGAAGTCGGTTAAAAAGAGTATCGCTCGCTAGGCCTCACGTCTGTTACTAAATCTCCAGGAGATTTATGTCAGTATTGTTTAACTATTGTGTCTCTTCGTTATCAGTAAAAGGTCTAAGTGTGCGTCTCCGTATGGAGTTCTACATAGAGAGAACCCCGAACGGCTACAGCAAGATCCTGTGCAGTAATTAGGGTAAACGTACCGGTTTACCGGCCACTACCCCTTTTCGGCCACTTCGCACTTTATTTTGCATGGACAGTTTAATAGACTTGCAAGAATCATCTTTAGGCATAAATTTCATATGCATAAGATTTAAAAGTTGAACCATCTTACCGCAGAAAGTTCACAGTCAGAATCATCTTTTGGCATAATTTTCATATCGATAGTCTTTAAAGGCAGAACTATCATATCTCAGAAAGTTTACAGTTAGAATTATCTTTTGGCATACATTTCATATGCATAATAATGGAAAGACTCATTTATCAAATCACAGAAAATTCATAAAGTCAGTTGATTGTGAATACTTGGTTTTTATTTCCTTGTGAGAATCAGGCAAACATGCAAACGAGCATACATCTGTAAGAAGCAGGCAAACATGCAAACAAGCATATATCGTGCATGTAGCAAGCATGCAGTATGCAAGCAAGGATGAAGCATGTAAGCAAGCATGCAGCATGCATGCACCATGCAAGCAAGCATGTAGCAGGCATGCAAACATCTGAATAAGCATATACCATGCATACAGCAAGCATGCAGCAGCATGCAAACCACTATGCAGCAAGCATGCAGCAGCATGCAAACCACTATGCAGCAAGCATGCAGCATGCAAACAAGCATGCAGCATGCAAACAAGCATGCAGCATGCAAACAAGCATGCAGCAATCATGCAGCATGCAAACAAGCTTGCAGCAATCATGCAACATGCAGCAGGCATGGTTTCTGTCACGGCTCCGGCGCTGCGGGGCTACGGCGGTCCCACGCGACCTTACTCCTCAACTCGCGGCCCGCCTAGCCCCTCCGCGCCTACGCGATTTTAAATTACACTCTAGGGGTAGGGCAGACAAGACTACGTGGAGTCGGTTTTGGAGCGATTCGTTTCTGTCACTAACTTTTCTAGCACATTGACTTTTTAAGATAGTGTTTTAATTTTAAATTAAGGTTAAAAATGCTATTTTGTGGCATTGAAAAATGGCAATAATGCCAAATAAAATTATTCCAAATGAAATTCTGCAATCTTCATAGTATGCCAAGTGAAATTATATCAAATAATCGTCGTTCTAAATAAACATTATTCGAAACGAAATTATGCGAAATTTGAACACTGAAAATGGTAATTATGTCAAAAAAAATTCTGCCATCTAAAAGTATGCCATTCCAAATTCGGACATACAAACATTCGGCCAAACAATAAGTATATTTTTTTAAAAATATGCCTTTAATATATTCGTTTAAAGAAAATTATGCCAAGTGTGTTATGCGAAATGAATTTCGGAGCGACAAGATTCTGCCAGATAGATGGAACCCGGGGTTTCACCCCCCTGCTGTGTTTCCTGCCCCTACTAAGTAGGTAGGTAGTAGGTGACAGGACAACGTACTGTCGGGTCAGCTAGTTATTACAATAAATATTGCAATCGTAATCGAAAGAAGTTAAGCAATTGTGCAAATCTAACTTCGAAAAAATAAAAAATACTTTGTGCCAGCAGTTACAAGGTTTCGTTGTAGTGAAGTGTCAAATGTGATCTATTAAATTGGCCGTATAGTACGTACGAACCACTACGAAATAAACCATGTGTCGGTTTTCATTAGATTAAATGTTGAAGATCGTGATAAGTGACAGGCTTATTTTTGGAATTTAAACTTAAAAAAAACTTATTAAATGTAGTTGGGTTCCCATGATGTCAGATGCGTTCTAGTACCACAAAACATTAGACGACAGCGCTTTACATCACCAAAATATAACCCGACCAAGTGAAATTGCTCGTTAGTTTCGTATTACACGTATGATATAATTTGAGTTGATTGGACTTGGGAGTATTTGTTGATGATTGAATTGTCGCTACGTTTCTTAGTAAAAATTCTATGTTTAAAAAAAATTAGCTTCTCGTGGCGCGGACTACCTATACGTTATTGATTGGTCGGTCATTACCTTAGCTAATGTCACTTTTTTTTTTTTTTTAGGATGGGAAATCATAAATGACTTCTCCCACTCTGGGCGGAGCGGGAGGGAGTGTCAGACTCTTACTGACTAAAACCCATCCATGTTCCTTCCTCGCCCTTTACGTTCCGGGGCCGCGGTTTCTCTTTCGAACAGTCCCGCAACCCCGGCAGGCTTCGGCCCTTGCGGGCCCCTCTCTTATGCTGACATCTCTTTGAGGCGCGCGTGGAACACGAACGCGCCGTCGACACGGCCTGTCGTCGTTAGACGGACGGTCGGCTAGCTAGCCCATAGCCAACCGTCCACAGGCCCGCATCTACGGTGGCCGGTAGCCACCACGTGGCCCCCGACGCCCGGTGCGTCTCCCGCGGCGGCCGGGAAGTGAGGATCTCTCCCTCTCTCGTTCCGCCACCTCCTTCGCTAGCATGACTGCTTCGCAGAAGGAGGTGACGGCTTCCCATTCCGTCTCGCTCCGGACCATGGATTGAACCAGGGCCGGACGCGAGAGGTCGCCGCCGCCGATCGCCGCTACGAGGACACCGCGGTGCTCCGCCCACGCCGGGCAGACCTCCACCGTGTGCTCCACCGTGTCCTCCAGTCGATCCTCGCAGTGGAGACACCCGGGCGTTTCCTCCCGCCCGATTCGGTGCAGAATGTCACTTGGTTTAGACCTTTTAAACCTATCGATGGAGACGCTTGAACTTATGTCCTGTTGTAGACACATTTCGGGTGACGATGAATTTATCGATAGGACAAAAATAATGTAAGTAAGTACTTATTTTAAAAACTTTTTATTTATAAAATGATAATACAACTGTCAACCTTGGATATTCTTATTCTTATACTTAATATTATTACGCTTTACATCCGAGTCAGGAGTCTGAAACAAAATAATAGTATGTTACTAATATTGTTTAGGGAAAACAAGCTTTCGAATAACTAAAAAAACCATGTAAGCACACATTATACATGCTTGCACACATTATGTTTGTTTATTGTTTAGACCTGTGATTTTTCTTTTGTTACGTAAATCAAAATTGACGAAGCTACAACGCTCTTAAAATTCCCAATACGTCACGCCTAGGTATAATTTTTAGCTAGTTCTGACGTCACGAGCCCCCACTCCCGAGTTTTGATGCGTTTTATCTTTGTCAATATTCATTGATTTACAAAAACAAAAAACACGTGTCCATTATTCTTTAATAATCTAACTGACGGACTAAATAGATTTGTAATTTTTTGATACTGTCGTCATGCCTATTCTTCTTCTACATTGATTTAATAAGTTTTTTTAAGTTTAAATTCCAAAAATAGGCCTGTTCAAGTCTTGAATCGTCACTTATCGCGATCTTCAACATTTAATCTAATGAAAACCGACACATGGTTTATTTGTAGTGGTTCGTACTTACTATAGGGCCAATTTAATAGATCACATTTGACACTTCACTACAACGAAACCTTGTAACTGCTGGCACAAAGTATTTTTTATTTTTTCGAAGTTAGCGATTACAATATTTATTGTAATAACTAGCTGACCCGACAGACGTTGTCCCGTCACCTACTACCTACCTACTACTACTCTACTACTACCTACTACTACCTACTACTACCTAACTACTACTACCTACTACTACCTACTAATTTTTTTTTGAAATATGAACCTTCTCCTGACAATGACAAACAGTAGGTAGGTAGTAGTAGGTAGGTAGTAGTAGGTAGGTAGTGGTAGGTAGTAGTAGGTAGGTAGTAGTAGGTAGGTAGTAGTAGGTAGGTAGTAGGTAGGTAGTAGTAGGTAGGTAGTAGTAGGTACTAGGTAGGTAGTAGTTAGTAGGTAGGTAGCAGGTGACAGGACAACGTCTGTCGGGTCGGCTAGTCTCTTATATTAGAGAAAGGGCAATGACCGGGCTACTCCGATCTTAACTGCCAGCAACCATACAACTAAAAACTTCAATAAATTACCTTAATCTCAATGTTTTAACGCCCAAGACCGATACCTGTAATAAATAAATAATTTACTAAATGATCTTTTAAAAACACAAATCGTGAAAACAGAGACTGCCTCGTTGTTCGAGTAGTCGCAACCGGGCTTTTCAGAGTATGATCCGGGCAAAGTGTTGTTGCATTTTTGCCCGGATGATAGCAAAAACCTCGCCTCCTATTTGGTGCATGAGGCTTGAACATTACTAAAACACTGTTTTAAGCTTTCACGGTTTAAAACTAAGCTTTTAATGTCGCTTACGGGATTTCTCTCGTGATTATTGAGCTCCCGATATTTCGACGCTGTTGCAAGCGCCATGATCGCGTGGTAACAGGAGAATGTGGGTGCAGGGAAAATAAATTAATAGGAGCAGGCAAATCTGTGTACCTCTTTCTTAATTTCAATCGAGAGGATATGGCTTCAAATTGTCGAGAACGTGGAATCCAGTTTGGACTAAACTCAAAAGTAGCAACAGCCAACATAATAAAGACTCCACAAAACCTGGTGATACTGTGAGTGTATTTTGCCGTGATTAGTGCGCGTAGCAAAAGACATCGAGGGTGAATAATTTTTTCTGCTCCTAATAATCAAGTTTTCATCCACCCGCATTCTCCTGTCACCACCACGCGATCATGGCGCTTGCAACAGCGTCGAAATATCGGGAGCTCAATGGAAGATATCCCGAAAGTGAAAACATAAGTTCAATATTACTGTCGGGTGTAACAGGGTCACCTCTTCTAACTCTTCGATTATTACCGGCGTGAAGTTATGCTATCTATACGTACCGACTCCCCCGCCTACAAGCCCCTTAACCTTGCTGGCAGCACCTTTTACAATTCCACTAGCGACCTCCTTACCAGCACCTGAAAAAACATTCAAATTTACATGAGCATAATCAGCATACGATTGGGGAGCTCGACATGGCTCAATAATACCAGCGGCACATGTCGGTTTTGTCATAGGGTCGTCTTAGGGACATACCAATTGTGTGATATGCTATGGATCGCTTCGACATCGCTTCGTTTTTACGACAAACTGTTAGTCGGAGACAAAAAATACCAAGACACTTGTAGCCTTAAATTCAGGTGTTTTATACGATAGAATCTTCTCTTTTTGGCTATTTTTTTTTCAAGTCCTCGCGATGTAGCGCTCCTAAGGCTACACTCCAACCCAAGGTTTGCTTACAAAGCTTGCCAAGGGCCGTGGATGGGTCCCTTACTCATCATGCTCCCTCAGTGCCTCAAAAAGCACCTTAAGCCGTTGGTCCCAGCTGTCATTAGTGTATCTTTGATAGCTGTAAGTACTCATACACGAACTCAGCGGCGGCGGTGGCAGCGCGGGCTTGCTCCCCGAGGACGGTATGCTAGAACCCGCGCCCGCGCCGCCTTCGACCTTCGCTTTCGACAACTTCGCATACATACAAGGCCTTACAGGTAGGCAGTTGCCTGAAAGTGGGTATCGTATAACCCAGTAATAACTTGGTTGTGGAGTCTGATGCAGAGATTGAAAGCTATATTCATTCATTTCATTTTTCAAGGTCTTTATTAGTACATATGGTTTACAATACAGTTTACAAACGAGCTTATTCTATTTGTACACCAATCACGATTTATGTCGTTACACAGGCAGGTATCGCCTTTACAAACATTAAAACATGTTGCTACTTAACACTATTTAACAATGATTTAACATACTTATTACTAAATATTCAACTACGGATGTGCAAGTCTTAGTATGGACCCACATAAATTTTAAAATGATTTACTGTACAAAATGTACGCTTTAATTATAATGACTAAGATAAACTAAAATATGAGTTAAGTAGCGGGTAGTCCGCAAAAAGATCACGCATTCACCGGCCGAACGAGCGGCGTCGGCTAGTAAGCGAGCTGTCGTCATGATGGGTCATGGAGGAAATAGTGATGGGGCAGTCGGTATCGATTGTACGTACGGGCGTACGGTAATGAACTGAGTCTACTTTTACCAATCGACGATATTAGGAAGTTATGATGTGCTGGGTTTTTATATAAATAAAATTTACGTGCAGTTTTTAAAATGAAATCTTTTATGAATGGATAGTTTAAACGGTGGTGTAATGTTCTAAGGTTGGTGCGAAACGGTGTGTTATAAGATAGTTTTAGGGCTTTATTTTGTATTATTTGGAGTTTGTTATATTTGGTTTCCGATAGACTACACCACACAGGTGCTGCGTAAGTTAGGCAGGGTCTAACGAGTGTAGAATAAATGTGCAATTTGGTTGAGGAACTAAGAACAGATTTGCGATTCAAAATTGGTTTTAATGAATTTAAGGCTTTAACACCTTTACTTACAATTAATTCAGTGTTGTTATTCCAATTGAGTGTCTTGTCTAATATAATACCTAAATATTTAACCGAGGGACGCCATGTAATCTGGAAGTTATCAATATTTACAAGTCTGGTGGGAAGTGCGCGTTTCCTGGTAAACAGAATGCCTTCAGTTTTGGTCGAGTTTACTTTAAGTTTCCAGGTTTTAAAGAAATTACTGAGTAGTTCCAGTGAGTATTGTAGACGTCCAGTTACTACATCAACGTCTTTGTGTGTCGCGAAAGTTGCCGTATCGTCAGCGTAGATGGCGAGTTGTGTGTGAGCCTGTTTGGGAATGTCATTCAGGTACAGTATGAAGACGTAAGGGCCCACGAGCGAACCTTGGGGCACACCGGCTGGGATGGTTTTAGGGTCAGAATGGTCATTGCCTATATAAACTGAGAACGAACGGTTTCGCAGGTAGTTCTGGATGAGTTTTACTAGACAAAGAGGAACTTCAAATTTAATTAATTTGTGTAACAGGCCATCATGCCAAACCGAATCAAATGCTTTTTCTATGTCTAATAAAATCATGCCTGTGGAGAGGCCTCCGTTTAGCCCGTGAGCTATGTGCTCCGCTACTCTGGCTAGCTGTTGTGTGGTTGAGTGTGAGCTACGAAATCCAAACTGTTCGGGGATCAGAGTATGTGCAGTTACTTTAGTGAGGCGGGATAAGACAATGGCCTCTAGGAGTTTCCCTAAGCATGGTAGTAAACTAATTGGGCGATAGCTAGATGGGTTGAACTGATCTTTCCCAGGTTTTTTTATTGGTATGATTTTAGCGTGTTTTAATGCACTTGGGAAGTATGCAATGCGCAAACAACCATTAAACACTTTGGTCAAATAGACAATAGCTTTTTGAGGGAGGTTTTTCAATAAGCCATTTCCCAGGCCATCAAAACCAGGCGCTTTGTTTGATTTTAGTTTACCCAGAAGTTTTCGGATTTCATTCGGCCTAACAAGTGATGGGTAGTCACCCATCTGGTAACAGTCAAGCAGCCCGATCGATTCTTTTACTGCCTCTTCAATACTAGAATCACTAACCCAATGTTTAGTTAGGTTCATGTTTTCAAGGAAGGAATTAGCTAGAGTCTCACATTGCTCATGTACAGAGGAGGTGGTGGTGTTATTTGACATTTTAAGAGGGGGAATTGAGATAGGTTGATGGTTCAATGACTTGACCACTCTCCATAAATCTGTAGTGGGATTGGTGACTTGCGCTAATTTGTTGTTCCAGGCATGGTCATTTAGTGCTTGAATCCCAGACTTAATACATTTCTGTATGTTGTTCACTTGTGAGAAAAGCTGACGTCGTTTAAATGGATCGTACTCATCAAGGGCCAGTTTTCGAAGACGATTTTTGGTTTTGATTTGTGACCTGATCCGACGTGGGAGTTTATAACCACTATCACTGGGTAACTTTAGGAACAGCTTTGTCTCTTGCGTTTATGACAGATGTGGTGAAGTGTTCGATGGCAAGGTCAATTTCCAAAGGTGTGTTAAAAGTGGCTTGGTTCAAAGTTATAGACTCATTCAAGTGGGATCTATAACCTTTCCAGTCCGCCTTTGTATAATTAAATATGATGCGCCTATGTCTGTTGACTTTACCAGTTGCAGTGAAACAAACAGGTAGGTGGTTTGACGAAAGGCGAGTGATTACCTGAGGCTCTGAAAGGTGATATACAGAGTTAGCTAGGATAATGTCAGGTGTAGATGGTGTATGCGTACTATGGTAGTGGACTAGAGTAGGACAAGATGGAGCAAGGATGTCATATTCGTTGTTTAACATGTGATCAAAAAGTACCTCGCCATGGATGTTTGAGCGGGAGCAATGCCAATAAGGGTGTTTGGTGTTCAAATCACCCATTATTAGGGTTTTTGAATGCACATGAATCATTTTGTCTAAGTCTGTGGCTAGTAGGGCTAGGTTAGGAGATTGATAAGCTGAGATAAAAGCAATAGTCTGATTCGATACAGCAACTTGTATTCCAACACATTCGAGGTTTTGAGTGACAGGTAAATTTAGTGGGGCATGTTCAATGTCAGATTTTACCAAAATGGCAACTCCCTGACCGAGTCCATCAGGTTTCTTGTCGCACCGATAACAGGTGAAACCTGGAGTGTGTAATTTAATATTCGGGGATATTCTAGTTTCTGACAAAGCTATGATATCAATAGAGAGCTCGCTTACCAGATCCAACAGTTCTGCAAGTTTAGAGCGAATGCCATCAGCATTCCAGTATAGAATTCGCACATTTTGTGTTTTACACATATTGACCAAGATGAGTTAAGATTAGAATGACTTTATCCATCATATTGGTACATCCTAGAAATTGGCTCTTGATGGTTTTTATGGTCATCAATATGGCTAGCATGTCGGCTGTGGCCGGATCTTGAGCATTATCTGCAACAGTGGCCTTTTGGGTACTGGGAGCAGCAACGAAGTTCCAGGGTCGCCCGTCGACAACATTATTTTTCAATGGGGGTTTCATAGTCCTAGCAGCTTTGAGTTGATCTTGACGTTCTCGCAGGATTTTTAAATAATTTTCTCTCTCTTTACATTGACGAAAGTTGGCAGGGTGATTTCCACCACAGTTGCAGCACTTGGCCGGTTGTTCCCGGGTCTTTTTGGGACAATCCTCGGTCTGGTTTTGGGATTGAAAGCTATAGCTATGCTCTACCTTCTCCTTAACAAATCCTGCCCTCTAAGCCCCAAATCATACACAAAAACCTTGCACACTTATCCGCGTCGAATCGGACGAATAAACAACTTTATACGGATGAGAATATGTTTCGGCGCAGTCGGTTGTTTCGGCGCGGATAAGTGTGGTTCCCCTTTAAACATACCGGCTGCGCTGCCGACGGCACCGACCGCTCCTTTAACTTTGCTAGCTATATCACTGGCTAGATCCGCGGCTCCACCTGTTGACATTGTTAAAATTGGGTAATAACAACATAGAACTGAGGCATATGCTGCATGTGGCTGGAAGCCGACCACATCATAATTTCGTACCTGTTTCGGCACCCACACTTGCTGAAGCGTCGCCGTTAAGGTTACTTCCCAAGTCTGTAGACCCGCCTGTCAAACATTTATCAAATTAATAACAATACTTCAGCTTATTTAAACTTCAGATTATTTCTTAATTTAGGGCAAAGACTTCACCACATACAAAGAAGGTTTTTTGAGAATTGGTTATTAGAGAATAATTAAACAAAAAAATCACTTTTGTTTAGGACCACAGAACTGATAAAGAGGTTTGAAGGGCCTTGTGTCCACGAGGCCCTTCAAACATCACAGGATATATGAGCGGGGCAGGCGCACCGCTCATATAAGTAAACGCTCATAATTATGTCAATCAAACAACAGTCGCGCTCTTATTGTGTGCGTGTGTGCACGTCAAGCACAGTTTTTGCGTTAGTGTGACAATCAGTAGCAAGCTCGCGATCTAAGTGTGAGTAGTTTATTTGTGTGAGTAATGCACGTACGTATGAGTCTCTTGCTTGTGGTGGAGTTAAGACGAGCGTTCTAATACAAACCAGGGATTATTTTCCGTTTTTCAGGCTTGAACCCAAGCAGCACAGCTTTGTGTAAATTATTTCATCACTGCTCTCAAAACGGTTAAAGAAAATTTAAAAGACTTTTACTGCCCACTACGTCATAGATATACAAGGACCGTGTCCCAGCAATGGGAACATTATAGGTCGAATAATTGTAATGTCTAATCGAATATTATAAAGAGCAAAGATAAGAAAGCTACATCTTTACCGAGTAACAGGCCATTTATTTACTTATATTATTTTTTCCCCATGTCAACAATGCCTAACCTAGTGTCGGAGTGTATTTAGTGCTTATTGCTTATTTTTAATTATCTTAATTTGTATTATTATCGTGCTTGCTATTTAGTGATCTAAGTTTTCTACTATCATCTCTGTCTACTCGTGGGAACCTGTAATTGGCTCTGTGTCGCTTATTCAATTGTTACTCATTTATTTCCTTTTAATAAAAAAATAAATAAATAAAAAAATAAATAAATAAATTAATTAATTAATAAATACATAATATTGATATCAATGATATCATACAAATAAGCCGAGCTGTCACAATTTCGCGGCTGAAATCGCGGGCGAAAGGGTGGCCCGCGAAATTCAAATTTTCTTGTACTGGGTTGTATGTTGGTGGAAGTACCGTTCGCAATTGTGGGGCGTATGTGGTTGCAGAATTGTAGTCATCAGAATCATCGGTGCAGCCTTCAAAGTTCATGAAAGTCGAGGAACGATTTTTTTTTGCTGTGACGTGTTTTAATGTTACAGCACCATGCTGAGATAGGAGCCTTTTGGCCTCGCACAGGACGAGTTTCGTTGCTTTTTTAATTTTAATGTTTTTTATTTATGTTTAATTTTGATTAGTTTCAAATACTGTAAATTTTGATGTTTTGTCTTGTGCGGGCTAATAAATACATTTTCTTTATTTCTTATTCTTTTCTTTTCACGGTCAAAGTCGTTCCTCGACTTTTATGAACTTTGAGGGTTGTGTTGATGATTTTGATGATTATAATTCTGTGACTGCACTTATGTCGTGCAGCCGCGAACGATGTTTTCATCAGCGTACAACTTGGCACTGCCCTGCAAATTGCAAAAAACGTTGGAAAATTTTAATTTCGCGGTCTACCCTGGAGCACCAGCCTTAAAATAAAGTTGGTTTTTTACCTGATTCGCCACCTGCACCTAAGCCCCCTTCAAGCGCTTTGTTGACACCACCACTTAGGTCCGTGGATCCGCCTGAGAAACCAACAGCAGTTGAAAATTAAATAGTACTTAGTAGCTTTTGCAGGCTGCTTCGCCCGCGTACGAATAATATATGTCAGCGTCACATTATAAAAACCGTTATATTCTAATATAACTAGCGAGATTGTAAACTCTCGAAAGATTGTCAAACGAACTTAAGTACTGCTTACAATATGAAGCATTATTTATCGGTAGATTATAATATGATCAGATTATAGTCTGTCGTGTTATTTTTGTGTGCAATAAAGAATAAGAATAAGAATGATCCACCCATCCATGCTTAAACACTTTTAGTCCGGTCAATTTAGACATTTGGTGCTACATAAATTTAAAACAAGCTGATAATTGGTACCATTGTTCAAAATTTAATTATAAATAAAATGTTAAAGTTCCCCATGATTCCTGTGTATGGAAAAAAAATATTCAAGGTCAAAGGTCAAAAAAATAGTTTTTCGCGATTTTCAGCAAAACGGTAAGTTTTATCATAAAATACCGCAGACAAAATGTTGGTTCTGTGATTTACACGACAAGTGTTTACATTTATTTTGAGAAACCGCCCTCGAGAAACAAGAAAACTTTCAAGAAATTTTCAGAAGATGACCTTTATGTCGCCTATTTCCCAAAGCCCGATGTACTGTTTTGATAAATTGGTTTTCGGAGGATACATTCGTTCATGAGCTATCAGAAAAGTATCAGTTTAATATCCTGAATGGCGTAGATTTCTCACAATCGGCACTTTATGGTGTAAAGGTGGAACATTTCAAGGAAAACTTCGATTACAACTTTTTCAACTTTTTGAATTGTTATATCTCAAAAACGGTGGCTCTTAGGAAAAAAAAGTTTTGAAACAATTTTATAGATAATTATCTGATTTACAATTTTGGTCTGAGCTAATTTTATGATAAAACTTACCGTTTTGCTGAAAATCGCGAAAAATCCGTTAATGACCTTTGACACCACGTTATTTTTTTTGCACGTTCCGGATCGATGAGGGCTTTTCACATTTCCTATATAATAGTGTATTGAACAATCCTACCAATTTTCAGCCTAGTCGGAATGAATGTAACCTCACCCCTATTTTTTAGTCTAATTTAACCGGACTATTTGGTATCTAAAATAGTTGTAAGATATTTATTAAAGTAACATTTGTATTATATAAAGGATAGTTTACCGGATTCGCCTCCTAAACCTGTTTTCGAGTCAAGCTCATTTTTGACACCGCCAGTTAAGTCTGTAGATCCGCCTGAAAACAGTTACAAATAAATATTACTCCACCATTTTTTAAAAAAAGCTAGTTAAGGGGACTACAGGAGCTAAATTAGCAACTCACTCAGTCACTGCGGACCGAATAGTGCAAAATGAGTGGTTTCGATCGATTTACAAAAAATCTATTGATCGGACTAAAAAAGTAAAACACTATGATGATAATATGTTGCTTGTAAAATTATTTGCCGAAAAATCAGAATGGTCGCATATATTTCACACATGTCCATCAGCTTTCGCTTTAAAGACATGGGCAGAGTGCCCTTAAAATATTTCTTCATGGACCAGTAACCCTTCCAGGCATTTTCCGTACGCCTAGCAGTTTTAAGAAAAAAAAAACATGACCAGGTTTATGGTCCGAGACATCCCACGAGAGGTTGTGCGGTTAAGTCAATGTTACTCCTTGTAGACATTATTATTTTTTTCGTCTTTTCCAAAAAACTTTTCCACGTCCACTTCTTGATTGCCCCAGTGCCTCCACACCCTTATATACAGCCCTGTGTTGCGGGACCGACGAAACTACTGTGTAGGGGTAGATGGTGTGGTGTGTCTAGTTTCTATCTTTTAAATACGGAAAAATGTACTACATTGCATATTTACCTACCGTTAAGGTCTCAGTACACTATTACATCAACTCGTGTTAGTTTAGTTAGTAGTTAGTTTAAGTGTACTTCAATGATGTTGAAAGAGCGGAGCCTTCTAACACAGGCATTGTTTGCCTGAATACAAACAAGTGTGGGTGTGTGTGTTTGTTTGTTTTTTTGTTTGTCCAAACACATTAAACATGTAATGTAATATCTAATTGGCACAATAAACTATTTTGTATTTTTTTACTAACATTAGTTGGAAGCAAATTTTTCGTAACTAACCACCTCGCCGGGCCTGTCTTTTTTTCTGTAATAAATGTTTTTGAAGTGAAAACATCTTTTGCCGCATTGATCACTTTTTGAATGAACAAAAATCATGGAACTCGCGTGACCGTCACCTAACGCTTCGTAGCACTAGTAGCCGATCCGCTACGGCGTAGCACCACTTAGGCGTGCGCTGGGCACAACCTGTAGCAAATTTGGTTGCTTAGTTTTCACTTCAAGCGCAGTCCCCAAAAACTGACCCACATGTTTTTCATTTTTTAATAGGTATTGTTGGACAAGCTATTTGGCATACAGACAGTTATGCTACAGGCAACTATTTTCAAACATCATCATCTGCCTAGCCTTTTCCCAACTATGTTGGGGTCGGCTTCCAGTCTAACCGGATGCAGCTGAATACCAGTATTTTACATGGAGCGACTGCCTATCTAACCTCCACAACCCAGTTAATACTGGGAAATACGATACTACTTGGTAAGACTGGTGTCAGACTTTTGGAGCCACTGACTACCTGTAACGACTGTCACAGATAGATAAATGACAGCCGGGACCAACGGCTTAACGTGCTTTCCGAGGCACGGAGGTAACTCGGTATGTAAGGGTGGTCGCCCATCCACAGACCAACCTAGGCAAGCATGGCTTAACCTAAAGATCGACCCGAGCGGCTGATATTATTTAGCCATGAGCTCTATTCAACTATTTTCAAACAAATTACAAAAATCATCTCACCTTCAACAGATCCATCCTTAGATGTCGTGTCTGCTGCGTTTCCAGCAACGCCTTCTATAGCACTAGAAGCTCCAGATGTAGCCACACCAGATCCATCAACACTGCCCGTGCCTGATCCATAACCATCAAACGAAAGAAAAAAGTCATTAAAATTATTCAAGCTAGGTAATGAATTACACACATAATGTCACGTGTCTTCGGAGTTTTGGTTCTAGGACATGCCGGTTTCCTCACGATGTTTTCCTTCCGATGGTCAATGTGGGGACACTCGGGGGAGGCCTATGTCCAGCAGTGGACGTGTTTCGGCTGAAATGATGATGGTGATGATGAAGGTAATTTTTGTTTAATTTTTTCAGCCGTTTTTGACCTTACAAATTTCTTAAGAGTGTCACCTAAAACCTGTCTTTCACCATTTCTTAGTTATAGCCGGGTAGAAGAAGTGATCGAAAAGTTCCCCAACAAAACGTTTGTATTAGGTTGGAAAAACCCGATTTATTATTACACACCCGGTTTGCCACAATTTCTGTCAGCTAACATGCGTCAACATAGCAAAAAAAAGCAGAAAATTCATCAGCCTATAATGTTCCCACTGCTGGGACACGGCCTCCTCTCTAGACATGGCAGGCCCAGTGCGAATTGGTTGACGTCACATGTTTTCGAATTTTTGGTTCTGGGACATACCGGTTTCCTCACAATGTTTTCCATCACCGTTTTAAGAGAAGTGGTGATGAAATAAAATACACAAAGTAATGCGCCACTGGATCACCGCTCAGCGGTGAAGGGTGAAAATAGTATCAGGGGAAGCCGAAGAAAAAAAAATGAGAATTGTTTTTTTTTAACTCGTTTATGCCATGTTAATTTTGACCTCATTTTCATTATCAGCGACCGCAAAAACCACAAAAAGGACACCCATGACGAAAAACCTTAAATATTACGTCGGCGCCATTTTTGATTTTCATTTTAACCTCATTTTCATCATCAGCAACCCCAAAAACCACGAAACCGACCACCCATGATGAAAAATCCTCAAATTTTCGTCGGCGCCATTTTGGATTTTTATTTTGACTTCATTTTCATCATTAGCGACCCCAAAAACCACGAAAACGACACCCATGATGAAAAATGCAAAAAATTTCGTCGGTGCCATTTTCATATCATTTTGACCTCGTTTTCATTATCAGCGACCCCAAAAACTACGAAAATGACACCCATGATGAAAAATGCTAAAATTTTGGTCGGTGCTATTTTGGTTTTTAATTTTTTCCAATCTTCATTAGTAGCGACCCCAAAAATTAATAAAATGCAGAGGAATTATAAAAACAAAAAAAAAGTGATTTTATCATGATAATAGGTCAAAAAAATAAAAATACATTTGGTACCAAATACGATATCAACCATTACTCATTCTATCTCGTTCTACCACACATACTTTCTTTTTCTGCCCCTGCCGCAACTCGATAATCTTCGGCTTACCTAGGTCCCTACAAAACGGTACTGCCAGCCGCGATTAGTCACGATTTTAGTTCTGAATACTGACACCCGAGCACCGGCTTATTTGGCGCTACCTGTTGCTTTCTTTTTTTACATTTTTTTTTGCATTTTCGGAATGTTTTTGGCACTACGTGTAAAGTGCCTTGTTCCCGAAGGGAAGCCGGTAGGAAAGGGCTTCTTAAGAGCCTTCGGGCCTGCGCTTCACTTCGAAACTCACATAGAAAATTAGTTAAACCAAAAATGATTACCTGAAGGATTCAAGGATCCTGACCCGATATCCACTCCTTCTCTACCAGTTGATCCCAATCCTGTTAAAGCTCCTGCAGGCCCAGAGATAGAAGGAGTCCCATCTAGTGAAGGCCCATTTTCAGAACCGTCTTTTGATACAGAGATCAATGCTGATCCGGTTTCAGAAGTTTCTTTGGATGCAGAAAGATATACTGATTCCTGTTCACTGCCTTCTTTTGATGCAGAGAGATATGCTGATCCGGTTTTAGATCCATCAGATATAGATGGGGTTAACGATGCAGACCCAGCCTCACCATCTTTGGATGCAGATGTTGAACTATCTATCGCACCGGTGTCTTTACCGTCTTTCTGAATGGATCCAGAGCCATCTAGAGAAGCAGGCGTCCCTCCGTTCCCAGATCCATCTGAGAGTCCCGGTTCAGATAAGGATTTAGAATCTTTTACGGATAAACCTTTCCCGTCAACTTCTCCGGAACCACCTAAACTGGCTTTACCTAGAAATATCATACGTTTAAATTAAAATTCGTTACTCTGTAACAAGTGCGTTTCTTTGTACAACGAGCTTTTGGCGTATGAAAACTGCCGCCATATTATTTTTCAAATCACAGTTATTTTACATCTGGATTTGCTGACAAAATAATTATGATCATTATTTTCGTTACATTAAGGGTGCTGTTGGATTACTGCTGCCAGAGGTAAAATATCTGTCAATGTCACTTGAGGAGGGGAGTAATCTGGATTTATGCCTGGTTGCCTCGGCCCTAAAAGATTACTGTCAAAGTTTTGGTGTGCATTTACGTTTGATTTTAGGTGATGCTTCGGTATGTCATTTGAGCCCTAGCAGATAGTAGACTTTTATATGGCTACAATACGTGGGCAGAGCGTGAAAATGTTTGTGGGCTTATACCGTCTTTATATAGGGTGACTGGTAATTAGTGTACGAAACTTAAACACGTGATTATGCTCATGATAACAAACAACTTTTACTATGGGACCAACCCTGAAATCGCGAAAAAAAAACAGCTGTTCAGTACATTTATGTTCGCCTAATGTACCGAACAGCTGATTTTTTTTTCGCGATTTCAGCTAATTACCAGTCACCCTTTATACATCTGTCCGTCAGTATATCTATTTTAAACCCGTAACAGCCAGTTGACATTCCAACAGTATACGTTAAAGGCCCGTTTTCTATAACTTACTTACGTATAACTGTCAGTTAATATGCCACGTTTCGTAGCTATCGGTGTTTCTATAAACTAAGTTAGCTTGAAATGTATCCTATCCGCGTCAGCTCAATTTATTCATAGAAAAATTAGAGAAAGAGTTTCTGTGACGTTTTGTTTGTAATCGTCGACAAGCAAAATCTCAAACAGACTGGATAGCAACATAACGAAACCAAACAGTTAGTTATTGAAAATAGCCGTTAGTGAATAAAACTTACCATCGGTATTGCCGGTGCTGCTAGCTCCTCCACTATTGCCTAGGTCACCGCCTAGCCCCCCGCTGGTATTGCTACCTTGGCCTCCACCTAGGACACTGCCTAGTCCCCCGCTGCTGCCTAGGTCACTGCCTTGCCCCTCACTGCTGCCTAGGTCACCACCTAGCCCCCCGCTGCTTCCTAGATCACTGCCTAGCCAACCGCTGGTATTGCCACCTTGGCCTCCACCTAGGACACTGCCTAGTCCCCCGCTGCTGCTTAGGCCACTGCCTAGACCCCCGCTGGTATTGCCACCTTGGCCTCCACCTAGGACACTGCCTTGTCCCCCGCTGCTTTCTAGGTCACTGCCTAGTCCCCCGCTGGTATTGCCACCTTGGCCTCCACCTAGGACACTGCCTAGTCCTCCGTTGCTGCTTAGGTCACTGCCTATTCCCCCATTGCTGCCTAGGTCACTGCTTAGCCCCCCGCTGGTATTGCCACTTTGGCCTCCACCTAGAACACTGCCTAGTCCTCCGTTGCTGCCTAAGTCACTGCCTAGCCCCCCACTGGTATTGCCACCTTGGCCTCCACCTAGGACACTGCCTTGTCCCCCGCTGCTTCCTAGGACACTGCCTAGCCCCCCGCTGGTATTGCCACCTTGGCCTCCACCTAGGACACTGCCTTGTCCCCCGCTGCTTCCTAGGTCACTGCCTAGCCCCCCGCTGGTATTGCCACCTTGGCCTCCACCTAGGACACTGCCTTGTCCCCCGCTGCTTCCTAGGTCACTGCCTAGCCCCCCGCTGGTATTGCCACCTTGGCCTCCACCTAGGACACTGCCTTGTCCCCCGCTGCTTCCTAGGTCACTGCCTAGCCCCCCGCTGGTATTGCCACCTTGGCCTCCACCTAGGACACTGCCTTGTCCCCCGCTGCTTCCTAGGTCACTGCTTAGCCCCCCGCTGGTATTGCCACTTTGGCCTCCACCTAGAACACTGCCTAGTCCCCCGTTGCTGCCTAAGTCACTGCCTAGCCCCCCGCTGCCTGCGCCTAGCTCACTGCTGCTGAGGCCGTTTAGCCCCCCACTGCTGCTGAGGTCACCGCTTAGACCCCCGCTGCCACTGCCACCTTGGCTGCCTGGACCACCGCTTAGATCAACGCCAACTAAAATCGGAATTCAAAAATGAAACTGAATTTTTACTTACCGATTCTGAGCTACTTGAACCAAAAAAAAAAGTTGAAAACTAAAACCGAACTACAACAAAAACGTCAACTAAAAATTTATTTACGCGTTTTCAACTTTATTTTACACTAGCTGATTCCCTCTCACAGAGTGGAGGCCTGTGTCCTAGCAATGGGAACGTTAATAGGCTGTTGATGATGATGGTGCCCGCGGCTTCGCCCGAGTACGAATTATACAATAAAAGCTTCCTCGAGAACCACTCTAACAATTGGTGAAAACAGCATGAAAATCGGTGCAGTTTTTGATTTTATAGCGAACAGACAGACAGACAGACGCGGCGAAGGACTTTGTTTTATAATACGTAGATATGAAGTTTAAAATAGTAACGAGTTGGCACACTTTTTCACTTGTTTCGCACGTCTTTTTGTTTAGTTGTCAAAATGGGAAACTTACGAGATGGGCCGAAGCCACACATAGATGGCTAAACTCATAACCCTTTTGGCTTTGCCGTAGTTGAGTAGTTAGCTACCAAAACTACTTTATGAACAGTACCGCACTTGCAATCGCAATGTCATTTATTTCCGCGACCGACTCATAGTCACACCAAATTGCCACACGTGTGACTATGGTTAATTTTATTTATCTATTGTCACACTGGTATGACTACGACTGATCCATAGTCACACTGGTATGACTACGGATAATTTAACCTGATCCGTAGTCACACTGGTGTGGCTACGGCTGATCCGCAGTTACACTAGTATGACCATGGACAATTCAACCTGATCCGTAGTCACACCATCACACCATTGACTCAATTTGTGTTTCTTATTTGGGTTGCTTTTTTTATTTCTCTGTACTTACCGGTATTATTTCTTTTAATATTTATACTGGTAATGGAGTTTACAACCGGTAATTAACCATAGTCACACTGGTGTGCCACTTTGGTGTGACTATGGATCGGTCGTGGAAATTTTGACTGTTCGGATTAATAAGACTATACCTAATTTGCTTTAGAATTTGCATACTTACGTCCTCCGAGAGGAACACAGACAGCGCTGCTAACCTGTGAACAAGTAAAATTAAATTAAAATTAAAAAAAAACCCCGACACGTGATGTACCTACTAAAATTTAAATAGAAAATAATTCGTTAATCGTTTGGTCCTAGTTACCGTCACTCCATTTTTCGCATCTCATTTCGTTAGTTAGTATTCCTCATTCTCTTTCAATATAGTGTACACTACTGTACCTACTTTCATTATTTTGATTTTGAATAGTAAAAAAATGTATTCGCCATTTTGTGGTGGCCATCTTGGATAGTGTATAGTATTCTACTAGTCAAGCCGTTTCACTTGATAGCCATATTGAGGGAATTGTGAAAAAATAAATATGTAATCCGCCATCTTGTGGCGGCGGCCATCTTGGACCGATTTTCATCAAACTTACCTAAGTACACTGCCGAGTAATTCATCCTTCATACAATTAAATTACTTTTTTAAATAAAAATTAAAGAAAGGTTTTGGCCGTGTTGACCGTTTTTTTAGGGTTCCGTAGTCCCGACAAGGAACCCCTATAGTTTCGTCATGTCCGTCTGTCCGTCCGTCCGAACGAGGTTTTGCTCACTGACCATTAGCTGTACTAGAAAGCTGTTATTTTGTAGAGTATGTCACCGTAAAATTGACAAACACGTTATATTACAATAATATCATGTGTTTCTCTCTAGCGATATTGTAAACTCTCGAAATATTGTGAACTGAACATACGGAAGTATCTCTGCCCCCATAATCGGGCCACCTCTGGGCAAGGGGGACCCCTCCTTCCCTCCACACCGCGTGAGTTGACCACCATCGCATACATTTCACGAAAAATAATGCGTTTTATTGTAAGCAGCATGTTCGTTTGACAATATTTCGAGAGTTTACAATATCGCTAGAGAGATTACAATATAACGTATTTGACAATTTTACGGTGACATGTATATTAATTACACCGACAAAATAGTAAAAGATAATTTTCGAACTTTTTTTTTTGGGGTAGCTCCCTACATGTGAAGTGGAGATGAATTTGATTTTTCGTCGTTTGTCCCATCCTGTGTGTCGTTGAATAGGTCTTTTAAAATGACTTGGGGGTGCTAATTCTATTTTGCGATTTAATACTCCTTTAACGAAATATTAAACTTCAAAGTGCAAAAATATATGTGTTCCAGTAGTTCCCCCCCCCCCCTCTAAAAGCTAAACTGCTAGCTTGAAAAATGTAGACAAAATTCATGATGATGAGTACGTTTCATGACCTTTATAGAAAAATTATAGCGGTTAACATAACTTTATTAGTTTAGCAGGAATAGTCGTTGAACTTGAGTGTTGGATAATTTTGTGTCAAATCCAAAATCCTTAGAATAAATCGTTCTAAGTATATTGTGATAACGGGCTACTACGGAACCCTATTCTGAGCGTGGCCCGACATGCACTTGGCCGATTTTATACAGGGTGTAAACCACCTCATCACGAAGCCATCAACCAAGCATTCTGTACATCGAACTAAGTAACTTTTTTAACGACTTTTTTTTAGGGTGATAAATCATGTTTTGTGGTAGAACTCATTGTTACGCACTCAAAACAATTTGCAGGTCGCGGAAGTGTTTAAAGTAAAAATCTTACAATAAAAACTTGTATTTAAAAACAAACTTGTCAAAAAGTTGTAACTTTGACCCCTAATATCTCGGTAAGTAACTAGAAGGTTCCCAGGTATGAAAAAAAATATTGCAGTGACGGGGAGAACACCTGCTTTTCGGCTTCGTTAAGAGGTTTTTTTACACCATTTATACCTAATCAAGTCTTTGTTTTCTGGATGTTTGAACACAGCAGAAAATCTGTGCAGAAAACATTCCAGGGCCGCGGTATCTCACATTCCGCCACCAAGGAGGTGACGACCCAAGGCAGGACGCGAGAGGTCGCCGCCGCGGATCGCCGCTACGAGGATATGGGGCGCCCCAAACCTCCACCATGTCCTCCGGTCAATTCCCGCAGTTGTAATACCCGGGCGTTTTCTCCCTCGTGAATCGGTGCAGGAACCTCCGGTGAGGAACTGCGTCAGGTGGAAGGTAACGTGAGGGCGCCGCGGCGCCTCTCAAGTCAGTCCTTCATGTCCCCTCGGCTTATCGACACTATTGTGAAGTGCGCGAGGTTGCGACAGTCGCTCTCTCCATGTCGCCATTGAGATCACGCCGGAGGTCTGTTTCGGTTTCGGTTTTTTGCGAGACGTCTCGTATTGGATTAAAAATGTATCTCTAAACATAGAGAATAGCTCTCGTTCGAGAGTGTACAGTCATCTTTCGGTTTATTCATTTTGGAACACACAAGTAATTAATTTTGTTCTTATACCTGCTTACTCGTAAGGCCTAAGTAGCCCAGGACAGCATATGGCAAGGGATTTATTGTCAATGTACAATCACCTTATTTGTATAGAAATACGACCGCGGCGCGTCTTTCAATGGAAATCCCTTTCGAT
Organism: Xestia ashworthii; assembly: GCA_950022955.1. NCBI lineage: Eukaryota > Metazoa > Arthropoda > Insecta > Lepidoptera > Noctuidae > Xestia > Xestia ashworthii. Next base: position 12,679,898 of record OX465574.1, read on the forward strand.
GCCACGGCATGCCACATAAAAATGCAAAGGATAGCAATTTATATCGTATTACTATATCAATACGTTTGAATGTCCACTGGTAAAATATTAAATCTCTTTTCTTGCCATCCTGGTCTGCGTAGGCCTTCCATGAGTCACTACCTATCCATCATTTCTTTCTCTAGTCTATTTTGATATTGGGTACGGTATTTACGATGTAATTTGTGAGTTGAACTGTAAACCAAATAGCTTGTTCGACCGTACGAGATTACCATTCTATGACATTTCTTTCAATGGAGTGTCAGTGGTTGACCATTGAGAAGTCATAATGGCGGCATTTTATTAGTAGATTAACAAACTTGTCAAAACTTGACAGAACTTGACCATTATGAAATCATGATCGACTATTATAATAGCAGAATTGAGGCCCTGGTGTAAGAGTTCTATGCCTCCCATCACTTCACCAAAGCAAGTGGTAATTCAATACGCACATGAATCCGAAAAATCAGAGGTACGTGTCTTGGGTTCGAACTCAAGACCCGTACGACTTGACAATCGGGTATCCATACCACCACTAGGCTATGCTCAAGGTATAACAAAAAATATTCTTACCAAAATCCCAAATAAAAATATAGTCTTCATTTTCAAGCAGCGAAAGAACTATTTATAAACTACTAAAACTTGTAGAGGCTAGTTCACACAATATATACTTGCGTATACATACAGATGTGCGTATTGTCGAAATTGTAACAAAGCTAAATATTATTTTAACATAACAATCAACTTTTTGTATTCTAAAAATATATGTAATTTTGGGATTTCTGATAGTCTGTTCGTTATATTTTGTATCTTCATTTAAAACGAGGTTCTTTTTGTTTTTTTTTTCCGGATGAGCAATCATCAAGTAACTTCTCCAACTCTGGGCGGAGCGGGAGGGAGTGTCAGACTTTTATTGACTAAAACCCATCCATGTTCCTTCCTCGCCCTTTATGTTCGGGGGCCGCGGTATCTCTTTCGAACAGTCCCGCAGCTCCGGCAGATTTAAGAACGAGCTAGTGACTAAATAATAACAGCCGTTAGGGTTGATCTTTAGGATAAGCTTCGCTTGCCTAGGTTGGTTCGTGAATGGGTAACCAATTACAATGGCGACCCATTACAAATCGAGTTTCTTCCGTGTCTCGGAAAGCACGTTAAGACATCGGTCCCGGCTGTCATTTCATCTTTGACAGTGGTTACAGGTAGTCAGTAGCCCAATAAAAAAGCCCGTATTACCCAGTATTAACTGGGTTGTGGAGGTCAGATAGGCAGTCGCTCCATGTAAAATACTGGTATTCACCTGCATCCGGTTAGACTGCAAGCCGACCGAAATAAAGTTGGGAAAAGGCTAGGCATATGATTTCTTACAACTTATGTATAGTAAATAGCTGGCAAACACAGGTGAAAAAACATTTATCATGAATCTCAGAATGTGTCGAGTAAGTACATATTCAGTAAGACTTTGTTGAATATTTACTCAGGTGTTGCCATTCATATATTAAAAGAAAAATGACCAATTGCTACACACTTGTCGCATCGACTAATTTCATAGATTTATGTTGAAATACCCCCAATCATACTTATATTAAAAATGCGAAAGATTGTTACTCTTTCACGCAAAAGCTGACCGGATTTGGATGTTTTTTTTTCATAATCTGGATTAAAATAAGATACTTTATATGTCCTTTGTGAAAGCCCAGGACTGCCAGCTTTGAAAGGACGTCGTCAAATATTCGCGTGTGTTCACACGGACTAAAGTTCCAGGGGAGCCCGCGAAATTAAAATTTTCTTGGGTTTTTTGCAATTTGCAGGCCAGTGCTAGATTGTATGTTGATGAAAATATCGTTCGCGACTGTAAGACGTATGTAGTTACAGAATTATAATCATCAAAATCAACAACAACAACAACACAAACTCCAACAACAACAACCACAACAACAACAACAACAACAACAACAACTCTCCAAGTTCACAAAGGTCGTGGAACGATTTTGAACTTGAAAAAGTAGTTCCTTGACCTTTATGAACTTAGAGGGTTGTATTTGTATTGATGATTTTGATGATTGACGCTTTCACCTTAATGAATTGCAATTACACCGTAGGTAATATTGATGTGAAGTAATGATGCTTCCTTGTTTTTGATTCATTGAATAAATGTGTATTTAGACTTCATTAAATTAACAGTATTATGTGTACATTTCTTGATTATTATTTTAAGTACGTACCTACATTATAATGTTCGTACCAAAAATATGTTAATATTTAATATCCGTAACTTATTGTTTTTAAGTGATTGCGTCATAGCCTGTCTAAAGCATTGGTTACGAGTCATTTATTTGTTGTACCTTAGACCGATTTATTGAATGAAATCTTTCGTATTCGAGTGGTTAGTGACTAACCTGGTGTCAGAGTTTTTATGTCGCCCATGGACCTCTGACTTTCCTTTACATGCCGTCAAGAAATATCTCTCAGGCATGCTGGTTTCCTCACGATGTTTTCCTTCACCGTAACAAGTGATAGTTAAACAATACACACATCATCATAAGATTTTCATTAGCGAATGTTAAAAGTAGTGATTGTGAGATAATATTGAATAAAGAGAAACTCGAATTCGTAGATAAAACTGTTTTCATGGGGCCTACGCTTGATTCAAGGCTACAATGGGGTTCTCATTTGACATCTCTTGGGGGCGCTTAAGTTCAGCAGCATATGCCATTAGAAAAATCCGTCAATTCACTGATGTAGATACCGCTAGACTGGTCTATTTTAGTTACTTCCATAGTATAATGTCTTACGGTATTTTGCTATGGGGACGGGCTGCTGATATTGAGTCTATATTTATTCTGCAGAAAAGAGCCATCAGAGCCATATATAATATTCGTAGGCGCGATTCTCTAAGGGAACTATTTAAGGATATTGGCATCCTGGCGGTTCATTGCCAATACATCTACGAATACATAATGTACACATAAGGTACAATACATAAGGTACGTCTGAAAAAATCTTTTTGGTAAATGCGGTGACAGACACAATTACAGTACTAGAAATAGGGACCAACTAGTTCGTCCAGGCTTTAGTCTCGCTAAAGTAGACTCATTTTCATGGGGTAGATGCTATAATAAAATTCCCCGTAACTTTCACCAGGTCATCAGTCCACCTAAGCAGTAGGAGGTCTTCCAACGCAAGTGTCTTTCCATTCGCGGTTGCCCCTCCAGAACTTCTTGGCTCCATCGGATATCACTTGTGAACATTTTCTGTCTCTAAACACCGTTCCTTCTCCAGGTCTCGACCCAGCTGGCCCCGGCTTCGAAGACAACGTACACAAGTTCAATGCGACCGACGGCAACTACACAGAGGTTATTCACACCAATGCTGGGGTCGCAGGGTACATGAGACCTCTTGGAGATGTCGACTTCTACCCCAATGGAGGAGTTGGTATGCCTGGCTGTTCCACTGGTAGCTGTGATCATGACAGGTGGGTACCTTTTTTATTATTGAGCTATTTCAGTAACCTTTAAGCTACGGAATTATGACGTATTTAGAACTGAATCTGTGTAACCCGTAAAGGTACCCAAAATGCAAGGTCCTATACCTCTTCTTTCGTTTGCTGCGAAATGGAAATGGGCGGGCCACCCAATAAGTCCGGGACGCTGGTAGCAGGCTGCAAGTGGGTACTCTCCTAACGAAAAAGAAAATACAAAGAAAAACGACGATGCGTCTCGTACTCATATTATTTTTCCGGAGTGTGTTGACAAAATTAATCCGGAAATATACGAGTGTTCTCAGACATCTTATTTATGCCCTTAGCATTTCTAAGACGTTCTATATAAATAGGCAGAATTAGGCGTATTTCTATAAGACAAAACCTATCAAATTCGAGGTGGATGCTAAAATTTTCAAGCCCGCTTTTCGAATTCTACTTTTTTCGATTGATGAGCCTTTCTGGATAGATCGGCCAAGTTACTCCTTGAATCTAACATATCCGAGTCGAAATGCAAAAACAAACAATCTGTTTTCATGGAACTGAAGGTGTACCTTCCTGGAAAAATTCTGCCGGCGCCCATGCAATAAGGGACAAAAAGGAGAAATGGACTTTAGTAGCCCAATGATACAAATTGGGCTAATAAAGAGATAAGATTAAGAGAAGACACATGGGACGACGATATTGAAGCGACAGCGGGTTCAACGTGGAAGAGGGAAGCCGAAAGGAACCGAGAAACGTGAAAGAATATAGGAGACCTGTGCTAAAGCCAAATCATCTTCAGAAACCGGTGTCTAAAGACTATGTTTTTCTTATTAAGTCTTAATATCTTACAAATGTTTGAATTTATAAATTCAAACATTTGTGAGAATGGGTGGGTTTGGAACCCAAAAATTACAGGACGGATTTGGATGAAATTTAGCACACAGATCGTTTATAGCTTGGATAAACACAAATAATACTTTGTATCCCGGTGGTATGATCCTGTGGGGAAATTTTAGAACTCATGAGAAATCGCGGGTTAAGTCTAGTTTGTTATCAAATACTGTTTTATTCCTCTTCTTAAAATTGTCTGTTTTTCACAGATGCTACTACTATCTGGCAGAATCTCTGCGCACTGGAGGATTTACTGGACGCAGATGTTCCGACTTCAACTCCGCTTTAATTGGAAACTGCAGTACTACCTCACCAGACTTCTTACAGATGGGAGGCGCGTCACCTAAGTTTGGGTAAGATAATATTGTATTTATTTTACTCCTCATTATTTGCCTAGCCTTTCATAAGATGACCTGGTGAAGGTTGCGGGAATCCGTTGGATGCGAGTCGCACGGGACCGGTCAATGTGGCGACACTTGGGGAAGGCCTATGTTCAGCAGTGAACGTCTTGCGGATGAAATGATGATGATGACATGTAGCGCCCGCCTATTTTTAATCCCCGACGCAAAAACGACGGGGTGTTATAGGTAAGTTAGACGTGTCTGTGTATTCGCAACTGGTTGCGAATCGCAGTTGCGAAAACGGCCGGAGGGGTCTGTCTGTGGCATCGTAGGTAGCTCCCGATCGGATGAACCGATTTTGGTTTTGTTTTTATTATTTGTAAGGTGAATTTGTCGGGAGTTTTCTTAGCTATGTTTTATAAAATCAGTCCAAGATGGCCGCCGCCACAAAATGGCGGATTACATATTTATTCAACAAGTCCCTCAATATGGGTATCAAATGAAAGGGCTTGACTAATAGAATACTGTATGCTATATTAAATTTCAAATCCAAGATGAGATCTATCAAGTGAAAGGGCTTATGCAGTGGACTTAACTAGTACCATGCTAGTATGAATTATGAGTAGGTATGACCCGATGTGTCGGGGGTTTTAAATTTTTTTAATTTAATGTAACTTGTTATGATGTTTTATTGTATTTTCAGAGCACAAGGAGTTTACTACTTGACCACCCGTGCTTCTCCCCCATTCTCCATTTGGTGAGAAGAAGAGGAAGAACAATGAAGAAGATATTGTGAAATGTCTATCAGATAAACTTTCGAGATGTTTTAAAAATCTTCAATAAAGAGACTTATAGCATTATCTTGTTTTTTCTTTCAAAATTTACCACACATAACCTTCTTTTTGTAACACCTAGGTATACTCGCATACGGTCTGACAGACTGAAAGTTCAGAACTCCATTTCGGGGTAGGTAAGTAGGTATATTTGGTTCTCTGAGGATACTAAGAAATATCGAAAAAAATATAATTTACTCTCTGATAAATAGTTAATTTGTTGTAAAAGGTTGTAAATGTTAGCAAATACTTAGGTATACATTTTTACTTCCGAAAAACTTGCAGTTTCTAAAAGATACTAGGTTTATTAGCTATACTTAGTACCTACACACAAATCATTTTAGTCATAAGTTTCATAATCTAAAGGGGTTTGAATTTTTTGGCCGGATTTTTTTTCACCATTTTTTTTTTTTTTTCAAAGTAGCGGCCACTCATAAGACCTAAGTATATTAATCGATAGCTGGTATCTGGTATCACAATACAAACAAGTTTTGCATACAGCAAAATGTACTGAAGTGTCACGTTTCCGAGATAATTATTGGTGCCGATTCTGTTGTGCACAAACTAAACTTAATTTAGGCTATTACTATCTTTTTCTCACCAATAAAACGAGAAAGAGACGGACGTAATTTAGAGCTGTCAAATTTAATTCGAACTAATATTTCCATACTTACTAATGAAGGGTGCACGTAAAAACATGTCGACTAATAACACGGTGAAGCGCAAGGCATAAACTAGTTTGACATTTCTAACTTAATGCATAGCTATAGCCGTCCTTTTCTCGCCCTGCCTTTTAGTAAAAGATAGCAATAGTATAAATTAAGTTTAGTTTGTGCACAACAGAATCGACACCATAGCTATTAAAGTTAAAGTCCATTCACTTTATGTATCGAGTTCGTCCACGGTCTTTGAAATTGACACATTAAAGAACATAAAGATATACATATATGGAGACGGCACCGTGTTCAGTTCATTTAACAACAGTTTTTATCTAACTGCCTCTGTCTGTGCCAAGTAGTCACAAGCGAAACTGCTGGGTATGAGATCGACGTCGCACCAAGGGGGTATCCGGGTATCGGACTGGGTAACACGTGTTACCAAGTCGATAACTGGGTTGTGGAGGTCAGATAGGCAGTCTGCTCCGTCCAGTTAGACTGGAATCGGAGGCAGCTTATTTAGATGAGATATTTAACTCAGGCAGATGATACCGTCGAGTGCATGTCCGTGACTACCGACCACCAACGCCAATCGCTTCCATATTTGGTCAATAATTTGTACTCAATTGGTACCTACCAATTAGTACCCGAACAACAAAATTGGTAGGGTCAGGTGGGGCACAGTGTTACACGGGGTACAATGTTACAATGCACATATCTCCGTCCCTGTCTTTTACTTTTATGAAGTTGCTACACATGTTTGTCAAGCTCACAAGCAACAATGGGGAGCCACACTAAAAGGTAGGAACAGATGGCGCTGCGAGCGACTGTACCTTGTTTACGTCTGTTAGCAAGTGTGTGGTTGCGATTTTCTGTGTTTATTTTGTGATTTACCTTACAAAATGTACTCGCTGTTGTCTTTACGTGAACTTCGAACTGAGCTTCGACGAAGAAATGCATCGACTGCTGGACAATGACAACTTAATTTGGTCGGGTTTTACGCGGAGATTTAGTATGGAAAAGTAATGAAAGCTAATTTCTCTTAAAATACAACACTTGGGAATCTGAATTTTTGGTCACTATAACTTCTTTATGGGTACAAATTTTTGTATCAATTTGGGAAGAAATCACAGAGTTTTTAATAGGGAAATCTTGAAATGAAAATTTAACACCGTGACTACCGCCACCCCACCAATGGCATGGTATATCTCGTAAACTACTGAGGAACGCATTTTGAATTTTGGGCACTAATTTTATGTTCCTGGGTACAAATTTTCTATGTAGGTGTGAGGAAAGCGACAAAGTGCCTGAAACTTGGAATTAACATTCAAATTTGTGGCCCTGCTGAACGAGCGCACAAAGTTATCATCGTTGATTTCTCGGTAAATACAAATGTTTCAGTTCTGTTTTTTTTTACGAAATGAATCACATTTATGGGTACAAATTATTTGTATACTTAGAATAGCTGTAGAATGCCCCATTCTTCGGCGCTCATGGTGGTCCTGCTGAAGGGATCGTGACTACCGCCGGACCACCTTCAAAGTCTATTTTCTCGAAAACTGCTAAGGTACCAATTTTGTTGTTCGGGTACTAATTGGTACCCATTGAGTACAAATTATTGACCATATATGGAAGCGGTTGGCGTTGGTGGTCCGGCGGTAGTCACGGACATGTCGAGTGCAGATGTAGTGATGTTGCGTAGTGGTAGTGGATCGTGTTGACGGAAGACTGAAGACACGTAAACGAAAATTGAAGACATACGAAGCGAAGAATAGAAGAGTGGCCTCACAGCTCGCGACACTCTTTTCTTTATTCAGAAATCGTCGAACGTAAAAACAACAGCTCTTGTCAGAGTTATTCCTTAAGTGTCCAAAACGTTTTCGGCCTTATGAGGGCGCTCTGCTGTTTCTTTATCGGAGCATCAAAACGTGGTATTCTGGTCTTCTCTTCTAAGAGTCAATTTAGCATACTTAATAAAAACAATGGAATATTCTTATTCTTCAGAGTGTCAATCTCAATTGTGTTGGCCCAGAACTGAACTACTAATTTGGCGCTCTCGGTAGCGTCCATCAGTTCCTGTAGTGAACAAGCAAAAGGAAAGGCTGGACACGATATTCCGCTCCGCCGAGAGCTCCCAGGGAGTGTCAGACTTTTACTGACTAAAACCCATTCATATTCCTTCCACCAGGCCACGGCCCAAGGTATCTGTTTCGAACAATCCCGCAGCCCCGGCAGGCTGCGGCCCTTCATCTCTTGGTCGGCATGTCGTCATAATACGAACGGACGGCGTGCTAGCCCATAGCTCACCGTCCACAGGCCCGCGCCAACGTCGCACAGTGGTCTAGAAATCGAGCTCCATACTCATAGAAACTTAAAGTGAAGAATTAAAAAAATAAAAATTGTATTGGCTCTGGTATACCTCCCTTTACATCATATTAACGTATGGATGGTACAAGTCACACTACGCGTGAGAAAAAAAAGATTTAAGTTGTTTTTGTATGGGAGAAAACACTAAAAGTACGTTTTCTCGAATTTCATGGAACTGTTAGGCTGGTGCTCATACGAGCTATAGTCCCACACACGGCAATCAAGATGGCATACAATTCATATACCTTTAGGCGCCGCTTCGCACGTAGCAAATTCTTGAAATTTTGAATTTTCGACATGTGAGTTTTCAAATCTTTGCCGTGGTTTAATGACGTTGTCGATCGATTTACTTATATTACAGTTAGATTTAGCCTGCTAATGACCTTTATGATGACAATAATTAAAAAAGACATTGATTGTATAGGTTTCTTTGGCCATTCCAAGAACTAAAAAAATTGTTAATTACCGTGATTAGGGTTGAGATATAATTAGATACTAATGATATGAGCATTAAATAGCTCTAGCAGGGCCAAATGGGCCCTAGTCACAATACAATTCTATTGTCTGTAATATAGGTAACTAATTGGAGAATAGCGAACGATAATGAGGGTAGTTGTATAAAAACAGGACATTTGAGTCTAATTTTATCAGTAGCTCTCAGTACTTGTGCGCGCTAACTTATTACCTTATATTTGTTATTGTGTTGAGATGGAAGGTTTTGATACCAATTTGGACATTTTCGTGTTAATAGTGGCAAACAACAGTAGTTTTTCACAGCCCAATGTTTTGTTTGAAGCTTTTGAGAATACTGTTGAATTGTCGGAAAATTAAAAGAAGGAATTGAAACAATTCTGTCTGTAGAATTATGTGGGTAACATGAGGAAGAAATGGATCTCGTGTAATCGCACGAGACACACATATATAAAAAAGTATGAGACATGGCTGCAAGAGACCATCAAATGGCCTGAGGTCGTGAGGGAAAAAATTACTACCTACTTCTGTTGTGTCGCTAGAGCAGCAACCATGTTCCAGTTTTGACTTTGGTGTAAATGAGGGTGCATCAACATCCTACACACCGGAGACGTGCAGAAGCTTTCGAAGTGGCAGTATATAACATTAAGATCTTGTGCAAAAGAAGAAGGAATACCACTGTATCCTTCTTATACTGCCATCCTTGAGGCGAAGAAGGACTGCTACCCCCCAAAAGATACCATAAACATCACGGAAAGACCAAAGATCTGACCAAAGTCAGAACTGGAACATGGTTGCTGGTCTAGCGACACAACAGAAGTAGTCATTTTTTCCCTCACGACCTCAGGCCATTGGATAGTCTCTTTTAGCCATGTCTCATACTTTTTTAGATATGTGTGTCTCGTGCGATTACACGAGATCCATTTCTTCCTCATGTTACCCACATAATTCTACAGACAGAATTGTTTCAATTCCTTCTTTTAATTTTCCGACAATTCAACAGTATTCTCAAAAGCTTCAAATAAAACATTGGGCTGTGAAAAACTACTGTTGTTTGCCACTATTAACACGAAAATGTCCAAATTGGTATCAAAACCTTCCATCTCAACACAATAACAAATATAAGGTAATAAGTTAGCGCGCAAAAGTACTGAGAGCTACTGATAAAATTAGACTCAAATGTCCTGTTTTTATACAACTACCCTCATTATCGTTCGCTATTCTCTAATTAGTTACCTATATTACAGACAATAGAATTGTATTGTGACTAGAGCCCTTTTGGCCCTGCTAGAGCTATTTAATGCTCATGTCATTAGTATCTAATTATATCTCAACCTTAATCACGGTAATTAACAAGTTTGTCAGTTCTTGGAATGGCCAAAGAAACATCAATCAATGTCTTTTTTAATTATTGTCATCATAAAGGTCATTAACAGGCTAAATCTAACTGTAATATAAGTAAATCGATCGACAACGTCATTAAACCACGGCAAAGATTTGAAAACTCAGATGTCGAAAATTCAAAATTTCAAAAATTTGCTACGTGCGAAGCGGCGCCTAAAGGTATATGAATTGTATGCCATCTTGATTGCCGTGTGTGGGACTATAGCTCGTGTGAGCACCAGCCTAACAGTTCCATTAAGTTTCGAAAAAACGTACTTTTAGTGTTTTCTCCCATACAAAAACAACTTAAATATTTTTTTTCTCACGCGTAGTGTGACTTGTACCATCCATACGTTAATATGATGTAAAGGGAGGTATACCAGAGCCATTACAATTTTTATTTTTTAATTCTTCACTTTAAGTTTCTATGAGTATGGAGCTAGATTTCCAGACCACTGTGCGTCGGTCGGGTGCCACCACGTGGTCCCCGACGCCCGGTGCGTCTCCCGCGGCACCTGGGGCGGGAGGTTCTCTCCCTGAGCATGAATTCAATGAGTTCAATTCTCATGTCAGGCGAAGTGTCATTTTTTCCACTAGAAATACCTCAGTAGCAGCTCGAAGTCGGAATTTGAGCCCAGTCGATGGCAAAAGGGTCGCCCTCAATTACATGGGACTTGAAACATAAATTGGCGAAATGTGGGTATTCTATTATAATTGGGTACATCATAATTTTGTAAAATAAAAAATAACTAGGTACAAAAATCACATCATTTATTTACAATATCTAACACATTGAAACAACAAGAATGAAAAAAAATCCTTAAAATTAAATAAATCAAAAATACTTATTTCTAAATAATCCTTATTGCGTTTAAAGGGCTTAAAATGATTGCAAATGGTAGAAAAACTTAAAAAAGCGGTCACATATAGTGAAATCATTGGTCAACACAGGGTCACTGAAAGCTCGTTCAATTCTGTTAAAAATACAGAGTGTTAACAACCTCATCACGAAGTCGTCAACTAAGCATTCTGTACATCAAACTAAGTAACTATACCTACGCAAAAATTATTGCTGGGAAACGACTTTTTTCGGGAGTTTAAAAACACGTTTTACAGTAAAAATCAATGTATCACACTCAAACATTGTGCCGACGAATGCTTCGAATAGTAGGTAAACGGGTCATGGAGGTAATTGAAATGATTACCTTAAAAGCAAGTATTTAAAAAAAGACTTGTGAAATGTTTGGAATTTTGACCCACAATATCACTCTTTTATTTATTAGGGTAGACGAGAAAAAATCTAATTAGTCCGTCAGTTAGATTGTCAAAAAATATTTGGAACGTATTTTTTCTTTTGTTCGCTTTCAAAATTCTTACACGTCACGCCTAGGTATAATTTTTAGAGCGTGCTGACATAAAACGCATCAAAACTCGGGAGTGGGGGATCATGAAGATCCCCCACTCCCGAGTTTTGATGCGTTTTATGTGTCAATATTCATCGATTTACAAAAACAAAAAATACGTGACCATTATTTTCCAGTACTCTGATGGACTAAATAGATCTGTAATTTTTTGATACTGTCGTCATGCTTATTGGAAGTTTCCCTTAAGGTCTAGAACAATAAAATTATCGCAATGACAGTGCTTTCCAGAACAAGAGCTTCGATAAGGGGTCTTGTTAAACCCATTATGTTCGGTGATAGATTATTTTGTCAACCAAAACAGCCAACAAATAAACATCCAATATTACGAACATAGGTGGGAAAGACTTGCAAAACTTGACATTATTTAAAAAAAAACAACAGCGATGACAGATGTCAAACGGAGTTTGCTAATCTCTTCTACGGCAAAAGGCCTATAAGTCAAGAAAATGTAAAATATAGTACGAGATCACTCCGTGTGATTTTTCAGTCGAATAATTATAAATATTATGCTTGCTCCCATTACAACATGGGGCTTTTATACAGTGCTGGATGACAATATAGGCATTTAATATACGGGGTGTAAGCAACCTCATCACGAAGCCGTCAACCAAACATTCTGTACATCAAAATAAACTTTGCGCAAAAATTATTCCTGGGAAACGAGTTTTTTTTTTAATAATCACGTTTTGTGGTAGAACTCAATGTAACGCACTCAAAACATTGTGTTGAAGGATGAATTTAATAGTACGGGGGTCTTAGAGCTGTTTAGAGTAAAAATCTCACAGTCGAAAATTGTTTTAAAAAAAAATGTCAATAAGTTGGAACTTTGACTAGACGGTTCTCAGGTATGATGTAGAACAAAAAAAAATATCGCAATGACGAGGAGAACAAGTGCCTTTCGACTTCGTTAAGAGGTGTTTTACACCCTTTATACCCAGCCTACCCTTATCGGGTAATTAATATATGTATAATATGTAGATGTGATGTTACATAATATTATTCAGTCATACTATAATAATATGACAGTCGTCAAGGCCAATCAGAACCCTGGAAGTTTAACATTTAACGTTTAAAACTAGTTATTCATAAATCAATTCTGCCGCAGTAAGCAAAAAAGGATACAACTGCGAAAATAAAAGTCTTGCTAAGCAAAACAGGTGAATTTAGAAGGCTCATTTTTCTGCATTACGTTTTTTCTGATGTGTCCTTTTGTTATAAGCTGGTAAAATTGTGAAAAGCAGACGACAGTAAATCCATAATTTAAAAAAAATCGAGAAAATCCCTTCCTTTTGCCCCGCGAGTTTTGGTGGCGATGGTGCATACGCACAACTGGTGTCTCGACACAGGCATTTCTCTCTCTGTGTCTCATCTTTGAAATGCAGCAGCATCCAGAAATAGTTACGCGGGCGAAAGGTACAAAGCTAGCGACAATACCGCGACTGTATCAGGGCCGCATCATCATCATTTCAGCCGAAAGAACTCCACAGCTGGACATAGGCCGGGGAGGCAAGTGTCGCCACATTGACCGGTCCCGTGCGACTCGCATCCACCAGATCGCAACCGCAACCTTCACCAGACCCCATATTCACAACGCTTCGATTCGGGAAGACGTATGTCTATCTCGCTCGTTTTTGTTATGCCAAAAAAGGATAGACATACGACTTGTCGAATTGAAATTCAATTCGAGTTTGTGAATACGGGAGCAGGTCATCGGTGCACCTAGTGGAAGGCCTTTCAACGCAACGTCTTTTGGCGTTTACATCGCAAACATCGCAATGTAGCAACAATGACTTGTCTCTAGCTACCATATATTTTACACGGCGTACAGAAATCGCGTTATGAAGGGTGCATTCCGAGATATGAAATAATCATTCACAGCGCTCACATCAATATTGTGCGTTCCGATTTAGTTTTCACGATTATGACAGCTAAGATCTGTCATTAGGTCATTTGACAGCGCTCACAGTGATTTATTTGGGGCTTGATCGGTGTAATCGCAAGATGGCGCGTGTCATGACGTCATCTATGACGATTCAAGGGACATCGATATCGCGCTCACGGTAATACGGAACGGGTTTATGGACGCTCAAATCGTTTACAGCCTATCTCGGAACACGGCCAAAGTTCATTTCCACAAGTTGAGTTTTCGACCAGCTAAGCGGTAACAGCATAACTATTCACAAATGCTTCGATTCGATAAGTCGTATGTCTATCTCCCTCGCTTTCGTAATGTCAAAAAAGATAAGAATACGACTTGTCGCATCGAAATCGAATCGAAGAATTTGTGAGTAGCTACGCAGGACTTTTAAACAAAAGTAATCTAGAAAATTTTAAACGCGAGATTATAAATAAAAGAACGCGTGTGCCATCTACGCCAAGACACAATATCACCGCAAATACCTTCAAAAAGAATAGGGATTCCAAAACTATTTAATTCTTTATTTCATGTTATTAATAGTGCCACAATTTTGTGTCGTTAGTGTACAGGGCACGAGCTTGCTTGTTACGTATATATGACAATGGCGTTCAAGAAGGTTCGTCATAATTCAAGGCGATAAGCTTTGGTCATGTAACTGAGCCATAACTTCGTATACATTACATTTTCATCGAAAAATTATATATATCTTAAAGTAAAACTTAATTAAGTTGTTTGACAAAAATTGATGCAATATTCAAGATAATATTTCAGGGCAGTGAATAGTGGTACTGTGATACTTAATAAATAAGTAGAAAAATCATTGGCACTTGTGTTTAAAGTAAAATGCTTTTTACAAACAAAAAATATCGTGAGGAAACCGGCATGTCCTACAGCCAAAAGATTCGAAGACATGTGACATCTACCAACCCGCACTGGGCCGGTATGGTGAATTGCAAGCCCACACCCTCTCATAGAGAGGGAACATCGTGATTATGCATATGCAAGACATATTTTAAGCGTCTTTGGAGAATTCTTTCTCAAAAGCTTTGTTCCTAACTAGTTAAACAATTAGTCTTAAAAAACGGAATCATAGAAAAATTCTAAACATTTCATAGAAAAAACCCAACGAATTTGGGAAAAAGCCGAAACGTATTCAGACATTTAATTTGCAGACCCCTTTTTGAGGGATAAACCCGCATTTTTTTATATTTTTTTTTGCAAATTAAATACAGTCCGTATTCCATTGTATGTAGATCAAACAATTTTGCTATTTGTAAGTTCCATATAGGGGCTGCTACCGAGTGAAAACACCAATAATACTTAAAAAATCATAATTACAACTTTTTAAATTTCCCTATCAAACTGCAGAAAAACGTTAGAAATTTTGCATTTTAAAGGCTATCCTGGCCGCTTTCGCGTTTATGTTAATTCATAGTACAACACACAGAATCTATTATAGTAAATCATAGTACTCCAACATCAGTAGTAGTGCTAACTAATCTAGACTGTAGTTTGTCTACAGCCTGATAAATTTCTATTTTTGGGTCTAAACCTATCCCCGAGGACTTATACTCATGAATGGTAAGACTTTCTATCTTAAAGTCAGAGGCATGATGCAAAACCATATGTTCTTTCAAAGAGTCAATCAAAAACTGAAAATCACATAGTTTACATTGAATGTACGTTTTTGGGTCCAAAATTTCATGTTTTAAAGTATGTTCGAAACACATATTTGGATCTACGTAACAAACATTGCAGTCTGAACATTTGTAGTAACAAATTTTTTCAATGTCACTGATATTGTCTGTTGTTTCACTTTCTTCACTGATTGCATTGTCACAGGTAAAACTGAGTTGGTTGGTATCATTGAGTGGGTTAGTATCATTGAGTGTGTTTGTATCATTGAGTGGGTTAGTATCATTGAGTGGGTTAGTATCATTGAGTGTGTTTGTATCATTGAGTGTGTTTGTATCATTGAGTGAACTGGTATCACCGAGTGGGTTATTGTCACAGTTTGGAGTAATGTCACAAATATCACTGACATTGACATCAGCAACTTTAATGTCATTTAAATTATCAGTATCACTGACGG
The DNA here is from genome assembly GCA_950022955.1 of Xestia ashworthii. Taxonomy (NCBI): domain Eukaryota; kingdom Metazoa; phylum Arthropoda; class Insecta; order Lepidoptera; family Noctuidae; genus Xestia; species Xestia ashworthii. Next base: position 12,695,755 of record OX465574.1, read on the forward strand.
AAAGATTTTTCGATTCGTTTTTAGATGTTAACATTTCAATTCTCTGTAAAACTTCTTCTGTGGGATTCAAGCTCTTTATTCTTTGCAAAATTTCACTTTGTTTACTATAAACCGTTTCTGTCAAAATGAGAAAATCACCTTTTTTCAATCTCATTTTGTCATGGTGTACGTATTTGTGCCGCGGAAGTGTGTACCTCGAAAAATCAAGTTCGCAAATGGCACATTTATGATTTTCTGATTCATCTTGGAGTTTGTGATTTTTAGCATGATAGTCAAACGAACCCTCTTTCAAATAATGCTGGTTGCAGTAAATACATTTGTATAGCTTGTTGCTATAACCTTTAACGAGAATTCTAGACTTCAATTTATTTGAGATACCGCTTTTATCTAGCGTTTCGTCTGTTCTGTCCGGTGATGACATTACTGAGGTGTCAAGATCAATGTCACTGATATTGTTGGTGTTATGGATTGATATTTCATCAGGAACAATAATTTCAGTTGGAATATCATCAAACATTTCAGAATGTCTGGATGTAGAAGGCTTTTCCATACATTTCCTAGCACTTCTTCGTTCAGATAATGGCATAGCCAATTCACTTGTACTTTCCTTTGGTTTTTTAACCAAAGGACTATTTTCTCCAGAAATGTCGCCTATTCTCTTCCTAGTCGACATTTTGGAGTCAGAGTTGCCATTATCTTTTTTTGTACCACGATTGTTGCCATGAATAAAGTCAAAAGTGCCATTGTCGGGATCTATTATTTTGATCCTGTAATCTTCATGAGGAAAACTGTGTATATTCATGTGTTTTTTGAACGAACAGTTGGTAAATCTTAGACCACATACCTCACATGTAGTAGGTGTCTTTTTTAGCGAATGGTTTACTTCAGTAGTGTGATATTTAAAAGAGTTCCTTCGCAGATAACAAATGTCGCAAGGAGTACACTTATAGACCGTACCTTCTTTCACAATCTTTTTCCTGAGCACTGTAATTTTATTTACATAAGTTGTGTTTTCAGAGCTACACAAATGATTCTTGTAGCAATTTTTACCGAAAGTTAGTCGGCATCTTTTACACTGAGACCCATTTTTGGGGTTACAGTTTTCTATATGTGAATTAAAATTGTTCATATTTGTGAAAAATAACGCACATTGGGAGCATTTGAAGATATTGTTCTTCGCAATTTTTTCTATGACAATCTTAGTTTCTTTATGATGATGATTGATTAAATGTGTTACTAGAACTTCAGTGGGAAAAACTAAATTGCATTTGCTGCACAATTCTTTAGACACTTCTACAGTGGGAGAGCAGTTATCTAAATGCTTTTCTACAGTTTTCAATGACGTAAAATGTAAACCGCATGTGCACCGGAAAATTTTCGCAATAACCTCTTTTTTCGGTGAAACTTTAGGCGTTGCGTATTTTTTGGGTGTAATTTTCGCAGTACCCTCTTTTCTCGGTAAAAATTTCCCCGCTGCGTCTCTTTTTAGAGTTTTATACGCGGTTAGGACACTTTTATTTGCCGCTTTCACAGTTTTCAAATCCTCATTGAAATAAGTTATGTGGAAACTGTATTTATTTATAAAAGGTTTCTTTCTATGGGCTTCTACATGGGTAGCTTTCTGTTTCACGCAGTAATATTGTCCGCAAATAGAACAAAAATACTTATCTCTGTCAGTAACGCATCTATGTCGACGAGCACTACTTTTTAAAGTAACACACGCTTCACAATTCGCACACTTATATAACTTATGAGTCGCTTTAGTACTCTCCGACAGTAATATGTCCCTTAATTTCGACAAAGGCATCTCCTTCGACGATTTTTTCGATTTAGACTCCATCAGACATAAATGATTGTTAAATTCCTTATCACACTCGTTGTTGAACGAAACTATAGTTTGAAGTTTCCGTGTTTTTTCATGACTACCCTCATGTTGCAAAAATTGTTTTAGGGTTTTGAAAATCTCGTGGCAGATGTTGCAAACTAGTTTGTTGTTTTTTAAGCATTTTGATAGAATATGTAGCTTGATATGGGGGCCTTCAATGAAATGATTGCAGTTCAAACAAAAATATTTGGTATCGTATGAGGGGGCACTTATCTCAATCTGCATCTTCACGCTTCTTGTGAACCTGAAAGCAGTGAATAGATTAAATTAGATAGTACGGGTGACATGAAGAAAAAAATCTACCGTAGCAAAAATTCAATTGTTCATTCTTCGAGAATTTGTACAATCCATCATTATTCTCTTGCCCTTATTCCAATATATTAGTGGTCGGGGCAACATGTCTTCTGTTTCCATATTCCATTTTATTTATTTTTTATTTTTATTATCTCATCAGACACCTCCTTTCTAGCCATTTCATCCTACCCACAATCCATCCATTGTTCACATACTCAGAACTTTTCTCACGACATTTTCCTCATTCCTCGGCATCACATGCCCATACCACGACAACCGATTACCACATGCATAACATTTCAATCACCGGCACCACCTTCAGAATTCCTCTTATGATAGTGGGGCCGGTAACTGAAAACCATACGGTAACATTACTAACTTGTACTAGACTAGCTTTAGCCCGCGGCTTCGCCTGCGTGAAGACTACCGGGATAAAAAGTATCCTATATGTTTATCCAGGGTATAAACTTTCTCTGTGCGTCTTGTGACGACAGGCCGTGTCGACGGCGCGTTCGTGTTCCACGCGCGCCTCAAAGAGATGTTAGCATAAAGGAAGGGCCGAAGCCTGCCGGGGCTGCGGGACTGTTCGAAAGATACCGTGGCCCCGGAACATAAAGGGCGAGGAAGGACATGGATGGGTTTTAGTCAGTAGTCTGACACTCCTATCCCGCTCCGTAGCGGGAGTAGTCATTTGATGATTTTTCCATCCGAAAAAGAAGAGTTACACACTATCTATGTGCAAAATTTCAACAAAATCCGTTCAGTACTTTTCGCGTGAAAGACTAACAAATATCGATCTAACCTCACAAACTTTCGCATTTATAATATTATTAAGATATTAAGAACTCACCTATAAATGCTTTTAGACAAGATCTGTTGCCTGTTCACTCTTGGCAACTCCTTAAACACCTGCAACCACTCTTTCTTGAACAAATTCTCATAGTCATACTTCAAGATCTTGAATGACTCCCGTTCTATAGCATCATTATCTGTATGCAACTTTTCATGAAGATGAAATTCCTTCTCGGCAATCCTTAAGTCACAAACTACACACTGTTTGTGCAAATCACTGATTATATAATTAAGATGACCTTGGGAATGGGTGACAGCAGAGTCATAGGTCATAGTCACGAGCTCACAAGACACACACATGTACATTATATTCCATGTACTATTGATCAAGTTATACTTCTTCATCAACTCCGGCATTAATTTATCAACGGAATGGAAAATCTTGTGGATTTCATACGCTTGTATGCTGAATTTTTTAGAGCATATCTTGCAACTTATATACTTTTCAGTTTCACAGTTATGGAGAGTTAAAGTACGACGACAGAGGAAGTGTTTTGAGCATTTCTGGCATTCGAAGAATTCTGACATTGGTGGGTCTATCGGCTTGCCCGTTAGAAGATTTATAATGTTGATATCTTTTAGGGAGAACGATCGTTTTTCGTGTAAAACCAAATGGGATGTTAAACTTTTGAGTGTAAAGCATAAACCACACTTTTCACAGTATCTTTTGGCTGCAGTATGTAATTTACATGATCCATCTGTATGTCCTTTATAGTTAAGGATGTATTGACAGCAACCACAGTATTCGCAATAGTATAGCGTAATTCCATCCTTATCTTTTGAAGCATTCAAAACTAACTTCTGTCGATGTCTCTGTCTATATAACTTTTGTCTCTCTTTCCTCCGAACTTTCGATATTTCCGTCTGGTTCTCGTCATTGATCCCCATAGCATTTTGGTCATAAAACTCAATAATAATAAAGTCTTTCTTTGTAAGTTTTTTTAAAGAATGCTTGAGCCTGTGTGCTTTGTAACGCGACAATGCGATGTTAACATCACAATCTTGGCAATAAGAAGAGTTTCGAACGGATTTCTTGCAATTTTGATAATGTGCCCAAAATGCGAGTTCATCAAAGCAAGCTGCGCATTTGGGGCACTTGCATAGCACCCTGTCGTAGATGCTCTTGTTCATCGTATAGATTTTCAGCTTATCATTATAACTGTGCTGCAATGCGTGTATTTTCACATCTTTAGTTTTAACTCTCCTCTTGCAAATCCCACATTTAACGAAACTTAATACTTTTCTGCAGCATTTAGCATGTTGTGCAGCACTAAAGCACGATATAAAACATATTTGGCAAACATTGCATTGGAAAAGCGTACTTTTCGGCACCAAAGAGGTATCAGCGAAAAATTTCCCGTCTCTCGACATTGGAGTCTTCAACTTCACTTTCAAATCTTCAACTTTGACTTGAGTCTCCTTAGGTTCCTTCTTCTGATGATGTAACTTGGTGATCACATGAGAAGTACTCTTAATCTTTTTCGGCCAAGGCATCTGGGAATACATCTTCCCTTTCGATGTTTCTGGTTCTTCCTTTTCTTCTTTGACTTGAGAAAAGTTATTTAAAGGCAAAAGCTCATATAGATGCTTTATCAGGGATGTGTCATCAGGAAACGTCTTCGAACAATGATTACAGTACTTTGAGGTGACTGTACTTTTTCTGGCTGTATTTCTCTGAGGTGACGCCATAGCAACTAAGTAAGAATGGCTAATCATTTTGTGGGCATCTAAAGCGTTGACTGTAGGGAACAAAATCTCGCAAGTCTCACAAAAACAGGGGCTGGATATTAATCGCTCTTCCCAGTTCTCAAGGTAGACTATCGGTTGTGAATTTAAAGCTTCTTGGTATAAAAGATCTAGGTCTAACGGTGGTTTGGAACCTGGAAATTAAAGATTCGTTGTTGAAATGACTGTTAAATGGGCCCAGTTACTTAGTAAGGACCCTTCGTGCATTCCATTATGCCTGTAATCCCGAGTGCTTGATCATATTTCATCATCATCATCATAATTAGCCTATTAATATTCCCACTGCTAGGACACAGGTGGCCTCTCTATGAGGAGGGACACACATCACATTTCGCCAGTTATACAACGTGTAACGTTAAATGCGCAAAACCTGAAAATAGTTTGATCAGAATCACGAGCAGAATCAATTGAACCACTTTTTAACATAGATCACATTTTTCAAAAAATCTTCATCAAGCCATCACGTGCGCAAACCCACCGAAATAGGTAAACAAACAAACACAAATGGTTATCGTCCAATTTAAATTGTCTCATACGCGGAATAATAACAGTTCTTGCCAGTAAAACTATAACAGAACATAAAACTATTTTTTTTTAAACGTTTTTTGCCCCGTGGAGGGGCGAAACACGTGTTGAGTAAAGGTTTGGTTGCATGGCATGCTAATTATTTCTCACTTGTTTTGTATGTGTGCATATGCATGAGGGCGGGAGGGTGGGCCCATATGTGCATGTGCATATGCATGACGGTGGGATTTGTGTCCTGCTTTCAGACCTGGATATTTTTGTCTAGCGGTATTAAAACTAAATATTTTTCATAGCATTTATTCCCAGACTGGTCAATTAAATTAAAAATCATTTGGGGTGTTTGAGGTTTTGCGCATTTAGTCAGACAAGTAATCGCTTCATGTAAAATATTGGTATTCAGGGGGTGTTTGAGGTTTTGCGCATTTAGTCAGACAAGTAATCGCTTCATGTAAAATATTGGTATTCAGCTGCACCCGGTTAGACTGAAAGCCGAATCAAACATAGTTGGGAAAATGCAGGGTAAGGCTGCGGAGCATGCGTCGTTCATACAAACGTAATACCAAAATAATTTGTAAATCAAACATATTCATAAGGTAGTGTGTATTAATTTCGATTGAATTACGGAATATCTAGGTTCTGAATGGACACTGATTTAAACAAGAGTTAAATAAGTTTTCTATAGAAACTATAAATTCTTTATCAAAAGTCGTCAAAATCGTCTATAGATCATTGTCTTTTCAAAATATATATTTGGGAACATAGATATTCTGTAATCCAATCGAAATAAATACACACTGCCATAAGAATATGTTTGATTTGCAAATAATTTTGGTATTACGTTTGTATGAACGACGCATGCTCCGCCGGCCTCTTAAATAGTGAATTATGAATGTACTATTGGAACATTTCTGCCAAAACCCTCTGGATAACAGGATATATTATGCCCTAAAAATAACACTTACCTAATATAATCTCATTGTTATAAAAATATGGTGTATTCTCTTCCTCTTCGTAATCTTCCTCAGTCTCTTGTGACACAGCTGCATCCCCTGCTATATTATCTGCCGTGGTTTCAAAACTGTACTCATATTGATACAGCATTTCTTGAGGTTCCTCCGTTGGTTGTAACAAGCCATATTGATCTGGAATTAAGTAAGTTTTAAAGATGAGTTAATATGAAGTTGAGATTCTCATAAGTGAAATTTTTTATTAGAAGAAATACGAGTATTATAGCGCGACAGAAAAATACGCGCACGTACACACGGGCTGGGTTGACCACGTCGCCGCGGTTTTTACCGGTTAATTTTGAGTAAATACCAAAATTCTTAAAAAACCGGTTACCGCATAAACCGGTAAAGTGCAACCTCTAACCTAAATCGCTTCCGGGTTGGGGGACAATGACCCTAACCGGTTTAGAATTTCAACTGGTTTCCGAGCCCTGCTCATCCCCAATTCAATCAAGATTTATCATCACAATCAGCCCTAAAGTGGTAACAAATAAACACATAATTCACTTTCGCATCTATATAGTTAGGATTAGAGTCATACCTTCAGGAATATCCTCATCATCAGGTAATTCCATCTTGACACATGACAAATCAGGGAAGATGCTCTTGATCCTGGGGTTGTCCATCACATCGTGCTCCTCGATGTCTATGTCGTCGTCCATGGTGGATGGGTGGCTGGAAACCATAGACATACCATAAATAATAAGAAACTGGCTGCCCCTTCAAGGATTGAGTATCATCATCATCATTATTTCAGTCAAAAGACATCCACTGCTGAACGTAGGCCTCCCTCAAGTGTTGCCACATTGACAGAGGCAGATTATTTGTTGGAAGAAGGGACATCAGCTATAAATAACCGCACAAAAAATCTGCTATAAGTTTACAACTGATTGCAAGATGCAAAAAAGAAAAAAATAATGTTCAATCCCTGATTGATGTATTTTCACTAGGCACCGTACGTGAGATATATTTCTCTGAGTTGCAAGTGGCAGTAAGTGGAATCGAGGGCATTGTTTGTTGTAACTTAGATAATGGTTATTAAATTAGTGACCTAAGAACTCTAAATTTATACCTAGTTGATTGATTTATTAAAATTACAGTACAAGACATTGGCTATAACTAGAATTTGCCTTGTTGTTTTAATTGCTTGCTGGCCAGAGGAGCAGTTTCTAAATATGAGCCTAAAATCCTCTTTGCTGAGACACTAGGCTCCGTTGTGAGGGGGCAAGGCCTCAGGCCTCAATCCAACAGGCAGGTTGAGCACAGATTGGTGCCACATGTCTTCAAAGGTTCTAAGACATGAGGACAGATTCCTTCCACTGTTTTCTTTTACCGTTCTGAAAGCAGTTATTTTGCATTTGACTAAAAGAGTAATTAATAAAAATGTTGATGAATTCAGAGGGAGAGGAAGATAAAAGAAAAGATGGGAGGATTGTGTGAAGCATGGTATGAAGGTAAAAAGAGTAAAAGATGAGAAGAAGAAGAAGAGGAAGAATAGAAGAATTAAAAGGGCAAGAAGATAATGATGATGAGAAAAGTTATGAATTTAACCTGTCTGGAAGAAAAAGGAAATAAAAACACCTGTCTGGGTTAGAACCTACCAGCTATAAACCTCTTAAACTAGGACCTATACAACTGGACCACAAAGACAAATAGTTTCATTCAATTAAGCAAGTATAAGTTTCAACAGATTGTATACAACGTATTTATTACGTCAAATGGTCCTCTCTTAAGGGACATTATACACAAGTAACTGGCGAAATTATCTTGTGTAATAAATTATCGAGTAATATGGATGAAATACAGGTGCACCTCTGAATTACCGTGTGGGAATCTCAGGGGTGAGGTGTAAACAATGTTTATTAAATTATCTCGGCAATATTTAATGAAATTATTGTACATACTTCCGTTTGCGTTATTATTAAAAATAACACATGAAACTTTATTTTGCCTAATGGAATTGTTTGAAAATAATCTGATTGATGAATCAAATGAATTAAAACATTGCAATATTGTTATAATATCAAAGATGCAACGAAAACCGTTACAATAAAAATAATCAGAGCTGCAAAATTACGTGGAATTTAGGTTACCTTAAGCGATGTTCTGCTTGAAATTAATCACATATTAATATGAAATAACAGATATTTAACACACAAACGCGATTGTTTGTTATTATTTGTGATAATTCTATTAACAATAACCTAGAAACCTTAGTTTATAGACAGAAATCAAGAAAAAATGTTCAATAATATATTTTTTTTTATGTCAGTGTTCCCATTACTCATTTTTAGTTTTACCCAGATTAATGACTGTAACCCAGATTTTTGTCGAGAATCAAGAATCATAAAATTAAAGATTTGTTGTTAATGATTCATGGGTAGTTCAAAGTGTTTTTTAGGGTTCCGTACCCAAAAGGTAAAAACGGGAAGCTATTACTAAGACTCAACTGTCCGTCTGTCTGTCTGTCACCAGGTTGTATCTCATGAACCGTGATCGTTGGACTGTTGAAATTTTCACAGATGATGTATTTCTGTTGCCGCGATAACAACAAATAAAAAAAATGCAAATAAAAGGGGGCTCCTCTATTGCGATGGTATAGAAACCTCCACACGCGAGTTGAACTCGCTCTTGGCCGGTTTTTAAAATCATACAGTCATGAGTATGAACAACATGACAACATGTTAGATCTTTCCAGTGCTGTTAAAGATCAAAAGTTGGATAGCGAATTTGTAAAAAAACTGACTTTTAATAACATAGCTGTTTGAGCTCTCTTTATTTGCGACTAGCTGTTGCCCGCGACTTCGTCCGCGTAAACCACCCTTGTCACATAGGGGTAATAAAAGTAGCCTACGACTTGTTCTCTGACCTACCATATAACTATACACAAAAAAAAAATCGATGAAGTCGTTTCGGAGGACTTCGATAACAAACAATGTGACACGAGGTATTTTTATGTATTAGATAGCTTTGTCTGCGGCTTTGCTCGCGTTGAATTCGGGGTAATTTTAATTAAAAAATGGAAGAATTTCATTGCGCTTAAAACAAAGAGTAAGTAAAATTCAAGATCCAGCAGACTTTTAAAGATATACATATCTGGGTTGCTCATAAATTAGTTGGTTTCAAAGCAGAACAGAGGAACTTTTCAGAAGTATTATTAGTAAATGACACACATGACGAAAAATTTACTTCAACGCCATTTCGATTTTCATTTCGATCTCATTTTTGTAATCAGCGACCTCGAAAACCATGTAAACGACACCCGAGATGGAAAAACAAATACTTTTCCTGGGCGCTATCTTGTATTTATCAATAGGAGTACTCTTGTGAGGTTTCGAATGAAATAGTCTTACCAATCTTGTTTTCCCTTAGAAACATTTGAGGCCCGTTTCACCCCTTGGAGGGTAAATTTTGAAAAATTCTTTCTTAGTGCACCCCTAGGCTACATAAGGAACCTACTTGCCAAATTTGGAATCAGTAGACCCAGCAGTTTGGGCTGTGCGTTGATTTTTAGACTTTGTCACCCCATTTACCCCTCTTAGGGGTTGAATTTTGAAAAACCTGAAACCCGTTTCTACTCATTTATCAATAGGAGTACTTTTGTGAAGTTTCGAATGAAATAGTCTAACTTATCTTGTTTCCCCATACAAACTTTGGAGGCCCGTTTCACCCCCTTAGAGGGTGAATTTTGAAAAATGTTTTCTTAGTGCACTCGTAGACCACATAAGGAACCTACTTGCCGAATTTGAAATCTGTAGATCCAGCGGTTTAGGCTGTGCGTTGATTTTTTCACTTTGTCACCCCATTTACCCCTCTTAGGGGTTGAATTTTGAAAAACCTGAAACCCGTTTCTACTCATTTATCAATAAGAGTACTCTTGTGAAGTTTCGAATGAAATAGTCTAACTTATCTTGTTTCCCCATTCAAACTTTGGAGGCCCATTTTACCCCTCTTAGGGGTTGAATTTTGAACAAAACTGAAACCCGTTTCTTCTCATTTATCAATAGGAGTACTCTTGTGAAGTTTTGAATGAAATAGTCTAACTAATTTTGTTTTCCCATACAAACTTTGGGGGCCCGTTTCACCCCCTTAGAGGGTGAATTTTGAAAAATCCTTTCTTAGTGCACCCCTAGACCACATAAGGAACCTTCTTGCCAAATTTGGAATCTGTAGACCCAGCGGTTTGGGCTGTGCGTTGATATATCACCCAGTCAGTCAGTCAGTCAGTCAGTCAGTTTACCATTTTATATATATAGATAATTATCGATATTTCGATAATTGCATGGCACAAGATGTGATAGCGTGAAGCAGAGATAAATCCCATCAGAATAATTGAGTTACACAAGACTCAATTATTCTGATGGGATTTATCTCTGCTTCGATTTTAAGTTATTCACCGAAGTTGCTTATTCATAACTCGATTATAGATTGGGTTGAGAAGTAAAAGCTTGAAATTTTAAATTTTGAAGATTTTACCCTATAAATAGGAAAATACCCAGAATTTGGCAACACTAAATAATCAACTGAGGCACAGATAATATAATTTGCCAAGAACGAATGAATGAAGAACAATTTGGAATGAATTTATGCAGGCGACATTATCTTTACTTAACAAGTACCAAAAGCCTTTAAATCAAACAAAAACCGTAATTTATTTTTATTGACACGTTTGTTTGACATTTCGACAATAAAAATATTATTTTCGCGCGTTTTCCGGTCAGGCCTTGTTGACTTGCTGAAGTTGTAATTCAATAATTTCGAGATTATTGTAGTCATTGAATGTGTTTTTAATCAAATTACTGTGCCGTCAAGCCAAAAATAGGAATATGGCCCGAACAAAGGCGTCGGTCGGCAACAAAGGTGAGTTTTACAACTTCATTCTTTGTTTCATTTTGGACATAGTCCGCGAAGTTTTATGACAATAAGAACTTCAAGAGAAGTTGGTAACAGGAAAGTATTTAGTTTGTTTCTAAGATGCTCGCCGGGGAAGTTCGGTGATAATAATAACTTTTTTTTCTGCCAAATAACACTACTGTGAGTACTGTGTGCTGTGTTTAGGTACCTAAGAACCGTCCGGGTGCCGGTGTAATGCTCTTGACACATTGTTTCTAGGTGGCTAGTGGCTTTTGAATTCTAGGGGTGGTTTTCCATATCATCTGTTAGTTGGAAAACAAAGAACATTCAATAATAATTCATGTATTGCTATGTTCCAGTTGCTGCTGGAAAAAGCAGTAAAGCAAGGTGCAGTGTAGCTCCGACTCCTAGCAGTTCTGGGACTTCAGGTAAAGAACGTTTGTTTACTTAATTTAGTATCACTAAAATCCAGTGTACATTTCTGAAATGGGTGAAGTGATCACAATGACAGGGAGAACAAGTACCTTTCAGCCTCGTTAAAGAGGTTTTTTATACCCTTTATTATGCAGTGAAATGAGAAGAGTTTTGAATATGTATGTGGGCTTCTATTAGAGTTGAAGCTGTGAGCAAATTTATTTTGTTTTGTCTGTGTGTGTTACAATTGTTCAGTTTTCCAAAATAAGTAGCAATGTGTTTAAAATTACGTTGCAACTTGTAAGAAATAATGCATGCCTATTGAACTTGCTCATTGCTTATTCCATCATGCATTCATAACTCTTTGTTGATTTTCGGCACTTGCTAGTAACCTCCCACTTCGGCCAAAATTCAGCCACTCAAATTAAGTTCAACTCAAATTAAATGTTGTATTAATGAATACAACTTAATTTGGGTGGCTGAATTTTGACCGAATTTGTGAGCCAGCTCAATGACTGTATTATGTCTACCTGTTGATGTGTAAGATAAAAATTTGTTAAATAACATAATAATTGCGTTTTTATTTCATCAGTAGATGCATTTTAAAGTTGGATTTGTTGTGAATAGGTCAATATTTTATTTACGTGCAGAACAGAAAGATACATCATTTTGAAGACAGATTAGAAAATAGTACTAGCGTACAGAAGTTGCACTCTTTTGATCTTGAAGAAAGCGGACATTTTAAATTCCTAAACTGGGCACACTCGATCTAAATTGTGCCTCGCGGCACGCGTTAGCGTTTCTTATTCGGCGTCTAGCTGCTTAATGGTCAATCGGTAGGGCTGCCACAAGTACTATAAATAAAATACTACTAACATTTATTTTAATGTGTTAATAACAATTGTTTTACTTAAATTAATATAATATCTCATATGTTTCTTGCCTTCTGTTTTTTTTTTCTTCATTTAAATGTAATTAAACATCCATACACGCAACAGTTTATCCGGCTTGTCATTTTCACTAATAATGATTAATAATCAACTCAGATGATCAATAAATCAGTCAGTTCACAAACAAGAAGTATGAGTAGGACCGCGTCGCGCGCGACCCGCCACGCGACCAGCGCTGTGTGTAATGTCCAGCGATATAATATTTATTTAGCATTGATTTATCAGAACAGCAAAGTATTTCACAGCTATTTGCGACAATACCAACTTTTAGAAGAGACACAGCCTCAGGGTAGCCCGCGAAATTCTTTTTACTTTTGTTTTTACAATTTGCCAGTCAGTGTCAACCCGGCATTTTCATGTTTCAAGTGCTTAGCTCATACACCAACTGTGCCTCCATAAAATGTATCTCATCATCTCCACAGGTAGTTCAGGAGGTGCATCAAAGAGCCACTCAGGTGGCAACCCAGTCTGTCCCCGAGAGACTCCTAAATGGCAGCGACCGATCACCACCTTCTTTATCAACAAGGATGAGCCGAAACGACATGATGAGGTAGACGTGGAAGATAACGATGAAGAGGAAGGTGAGGCTCTTATATTGTAGATGTTGCTAGTGACAGTAAGGCTTTGTGGGAAGACATTTGGGAATGTACGATACGAGTAAAAGCATCCAAACATATTTCTGCTGCCAAGAACAGTTGTGTTCGGTTACTGGTGATGCTGTATTTACAGGCGCATAAGACGCTGGCTTTATCTCAAAGATGCCTGTAGTAATTTGTGTCACAGTGTCGTCAATTTTATGAAGTATAATTAACTTCATAACACTAGTTTACACGATTTTGGTGCCCCAGCTGAAAATTGTTAATAATTGTTTATTATGAAGAAAGAGTTATCCACAACAAATATAATAAAAAGAAATATGTCATGAAAAAAAGAACAATGGTAAATTTTCATCATTTTTTTTTAAGTTTTGTGCCAAACGGTCCTCTGGTCAGGCACTCATACTTCCTAAGTTTTCACGGAATAAACATTAACTTTTGACGACTGATGATGAATCTAAGAAATGGTGCAGGATAAGAGTTTTGAGGAATTGTCTTGCCATTGCCATGCCATTTTGATTATATGATGAATGATAAATCAAAAACATATTTCCTTTTACAGCTGGCACTTCAAAACCTAAAAAATCCAACGTAATTCACTCAGACACTGAAGAGGAGATTTTGACAGAAAAACCAAAAAACACAGTATTAGACGAAAGCATTACCTTGGAACCACTGAATGGGGAGGATAGCCATAAAATTGAAGAGTATTACAATAAGGGGGCCAAAGGTAAGGGCGTGGGGAAGAAAACTAAGGGTAAGGAGAATAAGAGGGCTAGGGAAGAGGAAGAACTGGAGAATTCGAGTAAAAGAGTTAAGGTTAATTGATTTTTGTGATATGAGCGTCTTAAATTGTGAGTCAGTTAGTTACAAAGTTCAAAATTTAACAATGTTGAAAATCTAAAAATGAATTGTACGGACATACAAAAATTTTTGAAAGAGATTTTTTGTCACATGTTTAGGAATTTGTGTGACAATTTGTTTATCAACTGTAATGAAATGTAAAAAGAAATTAGGCATAATAAAATGTTTTATGCATAAAGGAATCTGCCCACTACATCGTTCACCATGAACAAGCTGACTACTATGCCCACTAGAACGTATCAACAGTGTATCATACTCGTATACAGGGTGATTGGGTCTGGCCTGCCATAGCAAATTCGCAGATAGAGGAGGTAATTTACTAATTATTGAACCCTACTTTCCTAAGCCAAAGTTTTATAGTTTGGGAGATATTTAAATTTTTATACTCTATTGAGATTTTTCCATTATTGTAGTACTTTTTTTATAATTTTTTGATAGTTATAAACATTTGTGATTAAAATACCTCGGAACTACGCTCAAACTAGGCTTAAAAATAATATGGTAGGATTTAAAAATAATACAAAAAAAAAATGAACTTAACTAAAAAGTCTGAAGTCCAATAATTAGCAAATGACATCGTACGCGATTAAACCCTATATTCTTTGTTTTTTTTAAATAATGAGACTATGATTACACGGTTCGGTCACCATCAAGTTGCCGGTGCTGACACGCTACGTGCATGTCTTACTCCTTTACGCATGCATGACTCATGCAATGTCACCTTAGAGGTGTCTTTTTTCAATATAAAGAATATTTTTTGCCTGATCCCTTCTGTCCGTCTGTGAACCACAACCGTATCGGTCTGAAGCCATTGTTTGTCTTATGTGTCTACTTCGAAGGTTTATACGTTCATAGCACGGTCATACTATGGTACAGTGTAGTGGACAGAATCCCTTAAAAATCTCAGGTTCGATAACCGGTTATGGAATTTACATGTATATTTCTTGGCAAAGAAAATTTTTCAGCCTGGATAATTAACTGATCTACGATTTAAGGTACAAAGATTTCAGCATAAACCACTCTTGGTTTCTGGAAACTCGTCCAAAAAATGTGCTAGTTAAATTAATGTCAACTAAAGCTGATATCAGATGCTTCACTCAAGTGAATGTTCACGTTTTGTTTCATTTCATTAACTTCAAACAAAACAGTCAAGTATTAACTCCAATCGTTAATATTTGACTTTGACGAGTGAACTTACTACATAGTTCATTTTTAAATTTTTACTATACCGGGTGAATTTTTCAAATGGGTGCTAGATGACTAAATCTGAAAGTATGAGGAATAGCGAAAAATACTCAAAGGTGTCTCGAGTCCGATTTTCATGAGAACTAAAGCTGCATCATTAGATTATTGGAAAATCCTCCTAACTAGGAATCGAACTCATTGATTTTAACAAAAAAAAATACACAATTATTGCACTATTCAATAGCTTCAAACAAAACAGTATGAATAAGTATGCTATGGATCTTGAAAAATTATAAATATTTTCGCAAAATATGCCACTTGAAAAATTCATTATACATGTTATCAAAGCATTTAAAGATGGAGACATTAAAAGGGCAAGGAGCAAGTGCGATATTATTAACACAAAATGAACCAAAAGTGAAGAATCATATTTCTGCTTAATGAAATTGGTCGGACTAAATCAGTCAGATCGTATCAGGCTTTTAGAAACTAAGTAATATTTAATAATGTTGACCATTATGATATGCAAGTATTGTATGATACAGGGATAAAACTATTTTGTGATGACAGGTAACTGTCCCGAAAGAATAAGTATTGGTGCGTGTTGGCGAATATATCGCTGATTAACTTAATTAAAAAAAAAATGAAATTAAGGGTTACGTATCATAATACCTAAGTTTATAACTATTTTCATTATAACTACGGTTGATTCACATATGTTCACAACGCAAGGACGACTCACCTACTGTTTAACTTACCTAATTTTGATTCAACTAAAATCAATCGCACTAACGAACGATAAATCTAATCGTTATTTAAGATATTGGCTATGACATTGATTGGATGTGAAGCGCGCTCGCTACGCTCGCATTTTACGTTACACACCCACTTTCTGTCACAAATATCGTCGTAGCTCCGCCGGCCTTCGGCCTACGATCCTCACCCCAGCTAGCAAGACCCAATGCAGAATAGCACTAAGCAATACTGAGTTTAGGTGAGTTAACCGTATGAATGAATAAATGAATGGTCCTTTATGGATTTCGTTCATTTTCGAAACTGTAACCTCGCCTTTCAAAAGTAAGACTTGAAATTGTGCTTTTTCTACTTTTTCCTAAGTTTTTTTTTCAATCAAAGATCATGTAGTATTTGAAATGTATTCCTAAGATTTTGTTACTAAACTTATTTACGTTAACATTTTCTTATGAAATAATAAGGAGAACAGCCATAGGGACACAAAACATTAGGTATCTGATATTGCAGATATCCATAGGACGGTGACCAGTTACCCTTAGGAAGGTCGGATAGTGTCCTTGCCTAAAACTCTGCGAAAGACAGAAAGTCTGTCCGTTGTATATGTAACGAGTAAACTTAATACTACTGGACCGATTTGAAAAATTCTTTCAGCTACGGATAGTTACATTATCAGCGAGTAACATAGGCTATATTTTATCCCCGTACTGTCACGGGAACAGAACTACGTGGGTGAAACCGGGTGACGTCCGCTAATACTTATACAACGTGTAACGTTAAATGCGCAAAACCTCAGTAGGCACCCCGAATGACTTTTAATTCAACTGACCTAAAGAAAAAATTAGTTGTCTGTAAAGTCGGTTTACGGACGTCATAACAAAACATTAATGAAATGATTGCATACATACGCTCCGATCGTAACGAGACAGAGCGTAACGGGACACTTTTTCGTGCGCGCAGCCGGTGTTCATGGATTTAATAGACGTTGTCACGTCAAAAAAACATTACTTACAAGAAATTAAGGTTTTGTGTGCTGTTTTAGTTTTAAATTGGACGAGAACCATTTGTGTTTGTTTGTTTACCTATTTTGGCGGGTTTGCGCACGTGATGGCTTGACCTATTAATAAATAGACAGGGCAACATTTATAATGAATATTTTTTGAAAAATGTGACCTAAGTATATTAAAAAGTGGTTCAATTGATTCTGCTCGTGATTCTGATCAAACGATTTACAGGTTTTGCGCATTTAACGTTACACGTTCTATAAAAACACGCGCGGGGATGGGCAATAATGTAGATCGCCACCTTTTGCGATACCTATATTCCTAACCTATAACTTATTATTTCATAAGAGGATATGAGTAGGTATACTTATGAAACCTAGTATGTATGAAAACCATTTTGTTTAGTTAAGTTTGAGCATTTAAGAATAAGATCCTCATTTTTTTTTTGACCAAAATAAATCTAAGTTATGACCAAATATTAAACAATCTTTCATTTTATAAAAAGGTACTACCATTTTTCCCATCTGTACTGAGGTCGGATTTTCTAGTTGGAAAAGCTGACAAAGTAAAATTAGTTTTTTAAATATTTGTAAAAATAATTCATAAGCATTCGAAACTGCTGATTAGACAGAGAGATCCGGTACCTTTCATGACGACATTCGACATATCGATGTACAAAATCCATACTAGTTTCCACGATCAATAAATTATAAATCTATTTAGTCCGTCAGTTACGATTGGAGAATAATGGACACGACGTATTTTTTGTTTTTGTAAATCAATGAATACCTATTGACCAAAGATAAAACGCATCAAAATTCGGGAGTGGGGCTCGTGACGTCAGAACTAGCTAACAATTATCCCAAGGCGTGACGTATTCAGAATTTTAAAAGCGTCGTATCTTCGCTTGGTTTATGTATGAAAAGAAAAAATACGGGTCGAATATTTTTGTTGATAATCTAACTGACACTACTATAATTTTCTTTTTGTCTTCTGCCCTATTCCGAGACATCTCTCTGCTCACCCGTTTCCACTAAAGCTAAGCAGAGACGAGAAGTATAAATAACGAAATTATATTGGTGGTTTACAACTTTACAACACATCTCTCGTCTCGTCTTCGGTGGAGTCCAGCCTTTAGTACTTGTTCACGTAGGAACGCGCGGGTGCAGGCGCGAATACGTGCCGGGTTCGTGTTCACATTGGCCGCCAGGCGTTTGCGCGAGTCAGTTTCTAGCGACAAGTTAATACTGGTTGAACTTACCTGACGTCGCGAGTGAATCGCGCGCTCCGCCGCTAGTTCGACGTGAACACACACAAACATCTCACGCGTTTGATATTGCCGCGAGCCCGCCGCGCGCGCCAGTCGCTAGCTTGCCCGCTACTTAGACCGCACGTGCGTTGTGTACGTGAACACTTGGATATTACGCCATATGTTTGATATTTCGTGACCGCGCTCGCGAGTCAACGTGAATGAGTACTTACTATGGCAGTCGAGGTGTGTGTGTTTCTGTCTAGCTTTGTTATTTGGTTGTCTTTGACTGCCTAAAGAACGATTCAAGATCTCCAAATGGATTTGTTGTTTTGTGTACTGTTGGTGCGAAATAAAACGAAGAAAATTAATGTTTATATATTCTATTGTTCTATAATAATCTACAAAATTACTAAATCGTAGAAAATTTGAAATAATCGCGTACAAAACTACTACATAGGGCTTAAACTTAATAATAAATAATCACAATTCGTTTTTTTTTTGTAATAAAAATATAATTTTACCAATGTCAGTTTTCAAACAATATAATTTTTAAAGAAACATTTTTAAATTGGAAAATATGCTGTAAAGGAGACTTATTTAGAGGTCACGTGATACCCAGGTATTTGGCTGTGGAGGTCAGATAGGCAGTCGCTCCATGTAAAATACTGGTATTCAGCTGCATCCGGAAGCTGCATGCAGACTGAAAGCTGACCACCGCGTGGAAATGTCCTAATCCTCCGTTGAAAAAGGAAAATACGTCAGTGTATAGTTTGTATGAGAGGTATTCTTTTTGAGAATTAAAAAAATAGTTTCCAATAACTCGGTAGATGGCGTTGAACTGACTACGATGCTAGATGCCTAAGTCGCTTGAAAAAACACACATCACATACGCTAGTTGACTGACACTTTCGTTTGCATAAGCTTCCGAATATAACCATTAGGTCCAAGTGAAATATGACGTTCTGTTCCTTGCAGTAACATACCGAGATCAGCGCCATCTATCCAGCGACTAGGGACGAGTTGAAAAAGAAAATCCCTCATAATCAGATGATTGATAATAATAAATTGAGTGTCATATTACGGTGGGATTCAAATATTCTTGTTTTTTTCATAATATAAATAAACTTTATAACACTTTTCAAAGCTAAAATGTCGTCTTTACAGCATATTTTCTTTAAAATAAAAATAAAGTAAACAAACATTTTAATTCCTTAGTATGAGTAATATTATAGTAGGTTTTGTAAAATAATGGTTATTAAGTACTATTTCAGATTTGAATATTTTTTTTTCTGTCTTACTAAAAGATTTGTTTTCCCAAGTACTAACTGGGTTGTGGAGGTCAGATAGACAGTCGCTCCATGTAAAATACTGGTACTCAGCTGCATCCGGTTAGACTGGAAGCCGACCCCAACATAGTTGGGAAAAGGCCGGCAGATGAATACTACTTCATCAATAAATTCGATGAAAAGTAAAATATTCGAAAATGTTAAGAATTTTAAGCTGAAATTTTGTTTTATTGTACTGATAACTTTTTTTGTCATTCCTTAGTTCTTATTAACCGCTATTTTACATAATATTAGGATAAATTAATATAAAAATGGTAGAAAATTGTCAATACGTCATCTCTAAAAGTACAAATTATCTAAGTATATATTTCTTAGGATTTTTTTTCCAATTCGAATTATTAAAGTAATGTCATACGATAATATCTAGTTTTCGTATTTATAGTCAATTAAACTTAGATTTTAAAAGCTCTAATTCTTTTGTACACCAACTAGATGAAAACTGTTGCTATCTCTTTTTCACAGATGGAATAGGAAAGAGACGGAAGACAGAGCTGTTAATGTACTGTATGCATATGACACTTCTTTTGAACGCCACTGTCACATATATTTGACAAGCAAGTGCGTGCCCTAACGACACAAGTATTTGACAAAAAAGAAAACATTTCCACTGAAATATGAATTAAACAATAAGTAATAGTTTTGGAATCCCAATATTCTTTTTGCAGGATTTTTGAGAACACGCACGTGCGTTAATGCTCTGGTGTTCAAAAGTTTGATAGTAGTAACTATAAATTTTAGTTGGTGCACACAAAAATCAGCGCTAATTATGGGCAGTAATAAGATTTCATGTCACCAAGTAATTTGGTTAAAAAGGTCAGATAGGCAATTGATTCGTGCAAAATACAGGTATTCAGCTGCATCCGGTTAGACTGGAAGCCAACCCCAACATAGTTGGGAAAAGCTAAATATCATGGACTTACTTATTTTTCAGTAGAGGTAATATTTTGAATACTTGAAAGAATTATGGATTGAGTGATATAAAAACACAATGTAAATCTTACAGCTGCCATTTTTTTTAAATATAATTTGAGATCAATTTTGTTCCGTATGTTAATTATAAGTACGGATAATTTTCTTAAAAGTTAAGGATTTTTCTGTATTTTTGATAAGTTTAAAATACGGGGCAAAATTGATTTTCAAATTACACAATTACGTTTTTTGTATAATATCATCAACAAGTATATTAAAGACAATTTGCTTGTAATGTTTTTAAATATCTTGTTGTGTTGGTTGAAAAGAGAACATTTACAAAAGAAAAGTAACTATGTAGTATATCAACTATATGGTGTCCACGACACAACTTGACACAAGCCTCGATGCTTCGTGTGACACTAGATGACGCTGTGTGTTATATCCAGCGATATACATATTTTTTAAATAAAATTTATTATTGTCAAAAAGTTCTTTCAATTATTTGTTTATTTTGATATGCGATAGTCTTGCATTTGACTACTATCTCAATTGATGTTTAGCAATAATATTCCCACTGCTGGGACACAGGCCTACTCTCTATGAAAAGGAGTGGGCCCAGTGCAGATTGGCGTGCAATTGCCTAGAAGTAACTTTTGATAATATTATACAAAAAGTCTAGTTAAATACAATAATACTTTTTTGTTGTTGGAAATATTTTGATTATTATTCCACTGACTTTAGAGGTCAGATAGGCAGTCGCTCCATGTACTTAAAATACTGGTATTCAGCTGCATCCGGTTAGACTGGAAGCCGACCCCGACATAGTTGTAAAAGACGGGCAGATGTATTCATATAAAAATAATCAAAATATTTGTTGTTCTAAAAACTTAATTACTAACGAATACAAATCACTTATGGTACCTATATTTTAGTTCACTAACTACTATAAATTGTTTACATATCTAAACAAAATTTGGCTGTCTTCATACTTTCGCATCAGTCCCATAATTTCAACTTGAAACTTTTAAATAAGTCGCCATTTTGTTCATGTATATATGTTTTCTTATTACTCTTAAATACCTGAATGTATTTGGATGAAATATAGCATGCTAATTGTATTGAATGATGGCCATGTTTTTTTTTGGAATAAAATGTAGAATAGGTACTTTTTTCCGACATTTATAGAGTACTTTCTATATTGTCAGATTCTGTGGCTAGTGCCTAACCTGGTGTCAGAGTTTTTATGCCACCCCAAGGACTTCTGACTTGGCTTTACATGCCGTCGAGGAATATCTCTCAGGCATGCTGGTTTCCTCACGATGTTTCCCTTCACCGAACCAAGTTATGATCATACATTATGCGCATACGGTATTTTTTAATGCAAGAGTTTTTTTTTTTAACAAAAATGGATCCCATTACAAAAAATCTTACACATTGACAGTTACTCTATTTCTGATTGACTTACTTTACTTTTATCTCAGAAAAAATCATGTAATCTCCGAATGGCTGTTCTTTATTTTAAGAGGTTTAAAGTTGATATTTCCTCGACAAGAATATCAGAGCTTTACTGTATTTTATGCAACTTCATTATAGGCAACTTATTTAAAAGTTTTTTAACACAATCGTAATACTATTCCAATCATTCCTATATTTTGTTATTTTTATATGCGTTTAGGTATATTTCTAGGCAGATAGCAGATACAGTCTTAAACATAACTGTCTAGATTATAATTGAATCATCAAATTGCCTATCACCTATCTGCCTAAAACCTAGTTTGATAATGGACTAATTTTGGGCTGATTACTGCCTGATAATGCCCTGTTTCTGGCAAGAATATTGTACGACATTATTTTTGGGTCAATAAGCCTATAATGTTCCCACTGCTGGGACACGGCCTCCTGTCTATGAGAGGGAATGGGCTATGATCCACCACGCGGGCTCAGTGCGGGTTGGTAGATGTCACATGTCTTGAATGTTTGGTTTTAAGACATGCCGGTTTCCTAACGATGTTTTCCTTCACCATTTTGAGAGCAGTGGTGATGAAATAAATGACACAAAGTAATGCGCCTGTCTGGGTTCGAACCCACGACTTACTGTTCGTAAATCGGGTTGCCACCGCTGCTCCAAATTTATAGGTATTTGGGAAAGTGAAAGTTTCATTAATATTAACCGATATGCATAATGATGAGTCCAAGGGGGTATCGTATTACTAACTGGGTTGTGGAGGTCAGATAGGCAGTCGCTCCATGTAAAATACTGGTATTCAGCTGAATCCGGTTAGACTGGAAGTCACCGATAGTTTGGGGAAAGGCCAAATTCCCCAAAATTAGTCCATTTTAACTATACATGTTGTTTTAACTGTGCCTAATATAAAATGCAGGTAAAAATGCGATTATTATTAATAATTGATAAGAAATACTAATAATATTGTCTCTAAATACTATTATTAGATGGAATAAATCGATGAGCTGTGTATAACGATCTTGTTTTTATTAACAAAATGCAACACCGCAACTACTATAGTCCGCGCCACTAGAAGCTAAATTTTTTTTAAACAAATAATTTCTACTAAGTTACGTAGCGACAATTCAATCAACTCATATTATCATACGTGTAATACGAAACTAACGAGCAATTTCACTTGGTCGGGTTATATTTTGGCGATATAAAGCGCTGTCGTCTAATGTTTTGTGGTACTGGAACACATCTGACTTTATAGAACGTAAACATTTAGGTCGCCGTTTTGAAGTAAGTTAACGCTGACGTTTTTTATTGATTCAAAGGTTGCGAACCCGAATGTACCTACGTTTATAATCATAACATGAATGATGTAACCAAGATTTTGTAACAATGTATTGATTTAAAAGAGTGTGCATGAAGTTTCTTGCCCGTTCTTCTCCATAGAGAAGAACGCCTAATTATGCCTTGTAACTGTGACTGTAGCTTTGATTTTGTTTTGTATTTTTGACATTCAAAAGTGCCGTAATGGTCTAGTTGAAATAAATGGTTTGAGTTTACAAAATTTACAGCTTCTCGTGGCGGGGACTTTACCTAAGATTTACGGCGTACCTTAGTGTTCGTGAAAATGGGCACTACTTTTATAGCGAAAGAGGAGCTACCAAGAAACACATAACGCTTGTAAACCCTGAATGGTTGGCAGATGTGTATCTAATTATTAGTTTTGTAATGCCTCCTCGCTATAAATATACTAGTTTTTAATGATCTTATTTCATACAATGTTTTGTAATAAATAAATGTAGTTTTGAACAGGATCTGAAACCAAAAGAAAACTGCATTTTAATATCAAATCTGCGTTCATCAAGTTAGTTTGAGGAGCTCGTGGCTTAATAATAAAAGCCGCTCGGGTCGATCCTTAGGTTAAGCCGTGCTTGCCTAGGTTGGAATGTGGATGGGTGACCACCCTTACAATTATAGAGTTTCCTCCGTGCCTCGGAAAGCACGTTAAGCTGTTGGTCCCGGCTGTCATTTGTCTATCATTGGCTGTCGTTACAGGTAGTAAGTAGCCCAAAAAGTATGACAACCAGTCTTACCAAGTGGTATCGTATTTATTACCCAGTACTAACTGGGTTGTGGAGGTCAGGTAGTCAGTCGCTCCATGTAAAATACGTTGACTACTTCTCATTTACGCGGGAAGAAATTTAGTGTGCTTTTGCGTGTGAGCATACATATTTACTAGGTAGGTAGGTAGGTAGGATAGATATCTCGTCTCGTACAGACTCGAATATCAGTCTCTTTTATTTGATCACAAAATGAAGAATGGGTATAGGCTGTGTAGTAAGTTGTACTAGGTAAACAGAAGTGAGTAGGTACCCAAATAAGCCGACCCTAACATAGTTGTGAAAAAGCGGGCAGATGATGATTCATAAAGTTAGTTTTGACCACAGAACACATAAAAGAGGTAAGATAGGAACTAGTTCCTGATTTGTATTAGAACGCGTGTCGCCACTTGTCTCCCACACTCCACAACAAGCTAGAGACCCGTACATACGTGCATTACGCACACAAATAAACTACTCAAATTTAGATCGCGAGCTTGCTATTGATTGTCACACTAACGCAACAACTGTGCTTGACGTGCACTCACACACACAATAAGAGCGCGAGTGTTGATCGATTGACATATGAGCGTTCACTTATATGAGCGGCCTGCTCCGCCCACAAGGCACTTCTTTTATCTGTTCTGTAGTTTTGACCAACCAGAAAAAACTCTTGCGTATTTTTGTTGTCACTGAGTAAGTATTACCTTTCAGTCAGCCTTACCCAGGGATATCATATTCTAACTTCGATAGCGTATATCTCGGAAACGTGACGCTTTTGAAGACTCTATTTCATATTGAACTTGTATGTATTGATACTAGCCATTCTTGTTTATTTAGTAACCGCCAAATAATTGTGAAGTGTGAGAGACGAAGCAAATAAATGTCGATATCAGAGAAGTACTATTACTGTTCATAAATAAATCTTTGGGCTTCTTCTGACTGCCGCGCCGCACCTTGTATAGTACTCACTCTAAACGCTATCGGCCGCACCTTGTATAGTACTCACTCTAAACGCTATCGGCCGCACCTTGTATAGTACTCACTCTAAACGCTATCGGCCGCACCTTGTATAGTACTCACTCTAAACGCTATCGGCCGCACCTTGTATAGTACTCACTCTAAACGCTATCGGCCGCACCTTGTATAGTACTCACTCTAAACGCTATCGGCCGCACCTTGTATAGTACTCACTCTAAACGCTATCGGCCGCACCTTGTATAGTACTCACTCTAAACGCTATCGGCCGCACCTTGTATAGTACTCACTCTAAACGCTATCGGCCGCACCTTGTATAGTACTCACTCTAAACGCTATCGGCCGCACCTTGTATAGTACTCACTCTAAACGCTATCGGCCGCACCTTGTATAGTACTCACTCTAAACGCTATCGGCCGCACCTTGTATAGTACTCACTCTAAACGCTATCGGCGGGACTCTGGAACTCAGCGAGCGCGTGTATGGGGGAGGGTTGTTTCTTCTGACTGCCGCGCCGCACCTTGGCGCGCACTTCTTCCGGCTTCTCCGGGCGAATCAGGGGCTTCTTCTCCGGGGCTTTCATGCGCCATACTACTATCGGTGACTGGAGATACAGAGAGTCAAGTTAGAATGGACGAAAAGATTTAAAATTTTTGTGTGGACGCTGATGTAGTCGATCAAGTATCAGTATTTTATTGAGATATTGAAGGTTGAATAGAACTAGTACACTTTACGAATAAAATGTAGTGTGTAACTACCTCGGACGACTTCACATAAGAATACTACTGCTACATAAAATTGATACGTTCGTGTTTGAGACTAGAAATTTAGTTCAGGTTTAGAATTGAAAAAAAAAAAGTAGTAAAGCTATAAAAACAAACATTGCAATACAAATACTACCAGATGCGGCTGTAACATGCTGATGGTGTCATTGAGTTGTAATATGAACTACATTTATGCCCATTAGAAAATAATTTAATGCACGGTACAGCACTTGGGCTTCACTTACATTTTTATGTAGGTGAAGCCCAGTGAAAACATGCTTTAACCGCGAAATTTCAGCATGCGATGTAATTTATTGAACAATGACCATAAAGTTAGTTTTATTAATAAAATGTTTAAATAGTGGTTTTAAGAGAAATTATGTAGGGGCAGGCAAAAATATTGCTATTGAAAAATATATTGTGTGCTGCACAGTTTTAAGTGCGTTTTAATACTAGTTTTGCAAAAAGACATGCGGGGCAGTGTTTGGGGACTGTCGATAGATGTAAAAACTAAGTAATCTATATCTGCTACGGGTTATGCCCCGCGCTCACCAAAGAGGTGTTACGCCGTAGCGGATCGGCTACGAGTGCCACGAAGCGTTAGGTGATGGTCACGCGAGTTCTGTGATTTTTGTTCATCACCCAAAAAGTGCTCAACGCGTCTAAAGAGGTTTTCACTTAAAAAAATGAATATATGAAGCTATATGACAAAATTACTATAAGAAGGGTTCTGTTTTTTAAATTTAAATGTACAGATGTCAGCACATCAAGCTAATACAATCCGTCAAATTTTTTTAATAGATTTGACACTTAAAGCTTTAACTTTTATTGAAAAGCTTACTTTTAATATTTATTTAAACAAGTATTATTTTCAAGCTACAACTCTTTATAAGCCAGCGGTTGGTCGACTCTTTGCGTGACTAGAGGGCGGGCCTATTTATTGACCAAAGAATCAGCATTGCCATCCAACATGGCAATGCTGCCACGTGGCAATGCTGCCAGCCTTCTGGGCACTTTTCCTGTTGACAGCGATGTGGACGATTTTTTTGGCGCCCTGTAACCGTTTTGATACTTGTTATTTTCATTACTATTTACGAGTTGTAGTTTATAAATAGTGTAAATAATACTGCTTCTTGTAAATAAAAATCGATAATAGTAAAAATAAAAATGTACAAGTATCAAGTGTTACAGGGCGTCAAAAAATTCGTCCACATCGCTGTCAACAGGAAAAGATAGATTTTGAACTTCATTGCTTAGGTTCAAGATTGGGTTATTTCGGGTAGCTTGATGTGTTTGATTCTGTACAGAACCACAGAAAAAACAATATAAAACTATTTAAATAAGAAACATCTATATAAATGATATAACAGCTCTACAACTCACATAGTTCTGTCCACAGCACAGCGTAGTAACAAATTAGCAATATATTCGTTAAAATAAGTTTTTATACTGAAATATTCACTAAAATTTTCATTAAAATTAAAAACGGGATATTTACTATGTTTACTGTTTGTTGTGAGTTCCCGATATTTGGGCGCTGTTGCAAGCACCATGATTACGAATAAACAGTAAAAAAAAAACAAATGGTAAACATGCAAAATATTCCGTTTTGCGTGATAATGAAAATATTTGTTAATAACTTATTACTAAAGCAAGTCTCACACAAGACGCGTCCTAAGACAGACGTTATTTCAAATGTTTTGCTTGGCAATTTAAAAAATAAGTTGTAGCCGTTAGTGCTTCGATGTCCCTTTCCTCCCGTATTGGTGCCCGAGAATACGTTTCGTATAGCCAGTTTTTGCCAATCATATTTAAGTTGGTAGGGATCGAGCCTAACGTTATCAACTTAAGACGCGTCTTATGCAAAAAACAGTATACTTATTTTAAGCTTAGCTTAACTACGCGGGGCAATTTCAAGCCTCTTTAATACCTACTTATAATATACATACTTATACATATATTTTCTTTTTTTTTCTTCCAAGCGACTTCAAGTTCGGTCAAACCTCGGAAACGTGATAATTTAGAACGTTTTGTTTGGAACAAAACTTGTTTGTATTGATGCCAGCTATCGATTAATACACGTTTTATGCGTGTCTGATAAAATCAAAGTTGTGCTGAAGATTCCATCAGTGAATGGACTTTAACTTTGTGTTGAATTAAAACGGAGATTTGAAAGATTTAAGTGGATTTTATTGTAATTTATTACAGTCAAAAATAAGACGTTACAAGTTGGCAGAGCGTACCACAGATAAGAGAAATAAAAAAGTAGTTTGTCATAAACACAATAAGGCGGCAAATTTAAACTATTTAACACTCCCTCTAAATTCTAGCCTTATTATTCTACTCAGTTAATAGATAAGACTACAATAATAATCTAGTTAAATGCTTATCAGCAACATTGCACATTAAAAAATGAACAGCAATATGGCATAGTTTTTAAAACAGTACAAAGATAACTTTAAAGTTTAGTTACATCCCTTTGGATTTTCAATTAAACCTAACTTATTTCTGAAATATTCAAACTTAGCTCTAGGCAAAGGTTTTGTAAAAATATCTGCTAACTGTTCATTAGTATTAATGTAATTAAGATCTATTACCTTTTGAGCATACTTTTCTTTAACAAAATTATATTTTATGTCAATATGTTTACACCTCTTGTGATATTCCGAATTTTTAATTAAACATATAGCACTTTGATTATCAATGTTAATTGTTATACAATTTTGTTTATATTCATCTATATCTAACAGTAACTGTCTAACCCAGAGTGCTTCTTTGGTTGCACAACATGAGGCCATGAACTCTGCTTCGGTGGTAGATAATGCAACTGTTGTTTGTCTTTGACTGCTCCATGTGACAGCAGCTCCGTTTTTCATGAAGACATAACCAGTGGTTGATCGCCTTGTCACAAGATCATTAGCATAATCAGCATCAGAGTAAGATTTCAGAGTGTTATTTTCTGTTGATCTGAAACAGAGACCGTAACACATTGTTCCTTTTAAGTATTTTAAGATTCGCTTGACAGCGTTCCAGTGACTTTGATCATGGCTGTTTAGGAATCGACTAACAGTGCTCACTGCATACATTATGTCAGGTCTAGAGACTATGGCAGCAAACATAAGTGATCCCACTGCTTCTCTGTAAGGAAAATTCTTTTCATTTTTCAGCACTGTGCTTTTCTGTAGTGTAACATGCGGATCAGCTGGTACACTATTTGGATTAGCATTATCCAAGTCAAATTTTGACAACAAATCTTCAATATATTTTCTTTGGTGTATGAAAATGTAATCCTTACATTGTTCAATCTGTATACCAATAAAGTTTGAAGTTTTACAAATCTTGACACAAAATTCCTTTTGAAGATCATCCAGGACTTCTTTAATTATTGTTGGACTGGTAGAACATACAAGTCCATCATCAACATAAAGTAGGAGATATACTTTTACTTCTCTATCAGAACTAACATACACACATTTGTCTGCATGACAGTTTACAAAACCATATTTATTTAAGACTGAGTTGAACTTAGCATTCCAGCAGCGTGGTGCTTGTTTCAATCCATACAATGATTTTACTAACTTGCAAACCATATTATTTTCAACATTAAGCCCTTCAGGTGGTTTCATATATATTTGTTCTTGCAACTCACCATACAGGAAGGCGGTTTTAATATCAAATTGCATTATAGTCATGCATTTTTCCACTGCAATAGACAACAGTAAGCGAATAGAGTCATACCTGACAGTCGGAGAGAAAGTTTCAGTGTAATCTATGCCGCTCTTCTGAGCATAACCTTTTGCACAAAGTCTAGATTTGTACCTAGGACCTGTAGGTTCATTTTTCACACGAAACACCCATTTACTGTCTAATAGCCGCACATCATCTGGTTTGTTTACTAGCTCCCAAGTGCCATTTTCCTCATGCGCCTTAAATTCTTCTTTAATGGACTTAACCCACATCTCAGAATCCTTGGAAGAGAGAGCATCTTCATATGTCAGTGGTACATCAACCATACATACATAGGACTCAGGTTTCATTGTTGGTTTTGGTCTGTTACGAGGACGAAGTGTGATGTTTGAGGGTTGGGGTGTCTCATTTGACCATTCAGGCACATATTCCTCATCATCAGTGTTACTTGTTTCCACTGCAGTATGAGTAGACAGATCTGTGCTACAGTCACTACTTTCAGAGAGACTACTTGTACTTACATGTTGTTCTTCAGTGTTTGATAAGGAAACTGGTACTGTATCATTTTTGATAGAATTTTCTAGAAACACTACATCCCTGCTTCTGGTTACAGTCCTTGTTTTAGGATTGAGTAGTCGATATGCTTTGGATTCCTCACAGTACCCAACAAAAATCATCTTACATGACTTAGAATCCCACTTTTTTAATTTTTCATTAGGTATATGCATCATGACATCGCAGCCAAATATCCTCATATGACTCAAGTTAGGTTTGCAGCCACTCCATACTTCCTCTGGTGTCTTGTAGTTCAGTGCTCGCGTCGGTGAACGGTTGGTGATGTATGCAGCAGTTCTGATTGCTTCTGCCCATAGGTTTTTCTGTAAATTGGCATTTATTAACATACATCTAGCTTTTTCAAGTAATGTTCTGTTCATGCGCTCTGACAGACCATTTTGCTGTGGAGTATATGGAGTTGATGTCTGGTGTTTAATTCCATGTAACTTTAGAAATTCAGTAAAGTTTTTATTTGTGTACTCAGTTCCATTATCAGTTCGAAGTGTTTTGATTTTAGTATCAAGTTTATTTTCAACCAATGATTTATATTCCTTAAATTTTTCAAGACATTCCGACTTTGATTTTATAGTAAAGACACACACCCTTCTAGAATAATCATCAGTGAATGTAAGAAAATACCTTGCATTTCCGAGGGACTTTACCTCCATCGGTCCACATACATCTGAATGAACGATTTCTAGCAGTTGACTTGCTCGGGAACCTTCATTTGGAAATGGTAATCTTGCCTGTTTTCCTTTAATGCATGGGATGCAGGTCAGCTCGCTGCTCTGAGGTATTTTCACTCCTTCGGTGTGGTCTTTTAGCTTCTTCATATCATTGTAGTTCAAATGACCTAGTCGCTGATGCCAGAGATAAAAATCATCATTAGTATTGGTTGACATAAATGCTTGCACGGAGACAACATTCAGCTTGTACATATTATTAACAAGTGTTGCCATTGCAACTTCAACATTTTCTGTATTATACAAATAACAACCTTGGCTGTCAAACTTTATATTACCTTTATTTTTGACTATATTACTGACTGACAGAAGATTCGTGGATAACTCTGGTACATAAAGAACGTCTGTTACCTGTATTCTGTTTGTAAGTCCATTTTTACTTTTAACATACAGATTCACCTTACCACAGGACTC
The DNA here is from genome assembly GCA_950022955.1 of Xestia ashworthii. NCBI lineage: Eukaryota > Metazoa > Arthropoda > Insecta > Lepidoptera > Noctuidae > Xestia > Xestia ashworthii. Next base: position 12,726,890 of record OX465574.1, read on the forward strand.
AACTCGCAGCTCTTTGTTATTGGCTACACGGATGGTTTTGATTTGAGATGGACTTTCATCATAAAGCCATTCCCTATTCATGGTCATATGCTTTGCTGCACCCGAGTCCACATACCATCCAGAATCATGGTTACATGAGGCTGAAAAAACGGCTACAAAAGAGTTATCACTTTGTTTCTTGTTATTTTTGTCTTTACAGTCTTTACTGATATGTCCATATTTGTTACATGTAAAACATCTTGGTCCTTTAGATTGTTTATTTTGTTTGAGAGGTTGCTTCTTGTATTTGCTCTTGTTTGCAAGGAATACACTTGGATCAGTATTTTTGACTTCTTGTAACAGTTTTGTTTTGATCAAATCTGCTGTTATACCGACACCGGAGCTTTCTATCGCCATAATCATAGGCTTATACTGATCGGGGAGTCCAGCGAGTAATAACGTTCCAAGCCACTCGTCGTCGACCTTGAACCCGATGTTTCGAAGCTTGTGCGCTGTAGTCATAATTTTATTTACGTATTCTTCAATACTTTGACAATTTTCAAGTGTTGTCGTGATGAGATCTCGTAGCAATCCAACTCGACGTGTTAAGCCGGAGTCGTCGAAGACTTTACAGAGGTTATCCCATACCTCCTTGGCACTATTGGCCTCCTGAATATGGATGTAATTTATCGGATCCACCAGGAGTATAATCTTTGACTTTGCTTTTACGTCCTTCTTAGGATTGTGCTCACCGGTACCTGATACGCATTCCCATAGTTCCTCATGTTGTAAATACGTCTTTACTGCAAACTTCCAGGTTGCAAAATTATCTCTGCCGGTCAATTTTTCTATCAGGGTCATATTGTTGTTCGAACCCATGATTTTCTTCCGAAAACTGATGCACCAGTAATTTATGCAAAATGAAGTTAAAACCGAATTTCAAAAAATCTTTTCCTATATAATCTTTCAATATCTGGGCATACTGGGCCCATAACCTGTTGAATTAAAACGGAGATTTGAAAGATTTAAGTGGATTTTATTGTAATTTATTACAGTCAAAAATAAGACGTTACAAGTTGGCAGAGCGTACCACAGATAAGAGAAACAAAAAAGTAGTTTGTCATAAACACAATAAGGCGGCAAATTTAAACTATTTAACACTTTGATAGTTCATATCTCAGAAACGTGACACTTTAAAATATTTTTCCAAATGTAAAATTTGTTTGTATTGATACCAGCTATCGATTAATATAAGTCTTATGCGTGGCCGCTACTTTAAAAAAAAAACAAAATGGCGGAAAAAAATCCGGCCAAAAAGTTCAAACCCCTTTCCCCACTTATATCAAAATGTATTATTATTTCATCTCATGAAAAAATAACGTGATTTGTCCTAGACCTTTGTGTTCCGGGGCCACGGTATCTCTTTCGAACCATCCCGCAGCTCCGGCAAACAATCCCGCAACCCCGGCAATTATCCCCCATCAAATTTGTCAGTGTCCGATGTCCAGAGATACGCAAGCTGTCCATACCGGTTTGACCGAATCTTAACATAGTATTTGTTAGCCTACCTATCAAACGCGGGGTAAGCACATAACCAAGCGATTTTATTTTCTCAATCTCAATAATTCTCAAGCACTTTTTTTTGCATACACATGCTTTGAAATACAGGTTGATATATTTTTTTTGCTATACAGAATGAGTTCAAAATAATATTGTCTCGAAAAATTACAGTTGAATTGAGAAAATTCAACTTTTTACTGCAAATTGCAAGCCAATCTTTCATACTATAGTGTTTTTTATCTTTATTGTATAAGCAGATATGTTTTAGAAGCTTTAGGTACTGGGTTTTGCATGTGTTCGGTTATATTTTTATATACTCATGCATTCTTTGATATACAGGATGCTTGATTATATATTTTGGTATATTTGAACTAATATTTTTACTGTATTATTTGAAATTAGTTATTTACTTGCTTCGTAAATCCCATTTTTAAGGTTAGTATGGCGCTTCTGATTTAGCTACTGGGATGGTGTGTCTGCCTTCATCTGTATAATTAATTTAAATGTATTTAAGCATTATGTCTCATTTCTGAGTAAAAATGTCTTTAATTCGAAATGGTTGGTCCATTTTTCAACCATTTGCAGTACAACTAAAGAGACAACTTGGAGTTGCTCAAGTAATTTCTTGAGCCATTTTAAGCATGATGTAACTTAGGATTTATAAGTAAACTTAAAATACCACTTACGGGATAATAATATCATTCGTTATTATTGTTGATTTTGAAGATATGACGTACCTAAGTGACATTTTCAGTTTAGTGAAGAACCGTGATAGTTAAAAACAATGTCAGATTTATAAGCTTTAAATGAATATAATTTGATGCTGAATACCTAAACCCTTTCTTATATTATAAAAGTTAGTTAGATTACCTGCTAAATCACTGTTTGTACATGTACGATCATACGAGCTCCCAACAAGTGAATTTTAACCGTAAATAATTAATAATAATAATGTATAAAATGCAAATAATGTATAAAGCAATGTTGCTTTGGCACAGTGACGAGCGCCAATATGCCAATTAGGCACTTTAGCTTTAATTCAAAAGCCATTTTTTCACAAGACTTTAAGAGGCGTAGTTCATATAAACGTAATACCAAAATAATTTGTAAATCAAACATATTCTTAAGGTAGTGTGTATTTATTTCGATTGGTTTACAGAATATCCATGTTCCCAAATATATATTTTGAAAGGACAATGATATGAGGAATTTAAAATTTCTATAGAAAACTTATTTTTCTCATAACTCTTGTTTAAATCAGTGTCCATTCAAAATGTATATTTGGGAACCTAGATATTCTGTAATCCAATCAAAATAAAAACACACTACCTTAAGAACATGTTTGATTTACAAATTATTTTGGTATTACGTTTGTATGAACGACGCATGCTCCGCAGGCCTCTTAAAATACGTCGATTTCATAATTATTTTCTAATACCATTATCATAAGAACATTTGCAATAAATATATTATGAGAAAATCACTTTTAAAAACCGGCCAAGAGCGTGTCGGGCCACGCTCACTGTAGGGTTCCGTAGCTTCCCAGACCATTAAAAATACCAACATTTTTCGTCAGCAAAAATAACTTTGTTTTTCATAGTATTTGTATGAAAAACAAAGTTATCATTTGCGTTTTTTTGAAAAAGTGCTATATAACTCAAAAACTATTCAACTCATCAAGTTGAAAATAATTTTCCTAGAAAGTTCATATAAAGGTCTACTTCTGTGATTTTTTTCATATTTTTTAAACTTATGGTTCAAAAGTTAGAGGGGGGGGGACACATTGTTTTTGACTTTCGGAGCGATTATTTCCTAAAATATTAATATTATCAAAAAATGATTTTAGAAAACCCCTATTCATTTTTAAATACCTATCCAACAATATATCACACGTCAGGGTCAAAATTAAAAAAAAAATCGCTCCCCACTTTACGTCTGGGGGAGGTACCCTAATAAAAATGTTTTTTTAAATTTTTATTTTTGCACTTTGTCGGCATGATTGATATACATATTGGTACCAAATTTCAGCTTTCTGGTGCTAACGGTCACTGAGATTATCCGCGGACAGACAGACAGACAGACATGGCGAAACTATAAGGGTTCCGTTTTTTGCCATTTGGCTACGGAACCCTAAAAAGCTGCTAAAGTGATGTTGTAGGTTGGCAACGACATCATCATTCAATACGACGATAAAATAAACGCTTAGATATGTCACCGTAAAATTGTAAATACCGTTAGATTATAATCTACTTCGCGAGATTGTAAACTCTCGAAAGATTGCGAACACGCATCTCGCGTGCTGATTGGTTGAACGTCACGTGCCCGCGCCGCCATATTTGTTTGTTTATTTATGCCCTGAATAGACACAATACGCGTACCAACAATGATTTAGAAGTATTATATTAAGTATATTAAGTATTATATATTGTGTTATATTAAGTATTATTTTTAGAAAATCTCTGCCGTATTTAATTCAGCTCAAGTTTCAGTAAGTAACTAATAATAATCTAAATAGAATAACAAAGTGAACTCACAGCAATGGTCCCCTGTCTGGTATACTTCGTTGAGGCAACGTACGATGCCTTCACAGTGAGGACGACGGCGTTCATCAGATTCTTAGCCGCTTGGATGAGAGAGGTGGCGCTGTCGAGCTGAAGAAGACACATACGTATTAGTTTTGGTTATGAACGTAAAACGCGTGTTTTTCCCTAAATTTTAAGGTTTAAAATTCAAATTTTATTACGTTTTTGGAAAATTGCAGGTCAGTTCTAGGTTGTATGCTGATGAAAATATTGTTTTCACTCCTCTTGCTCAAAAAGATCGTTATAATAGCGTACCAGAGCGGACGTAAAATTGTCTGTGAAGACGAATATAATATTGTGACGTTTGTGGGATAAACGTAGGAGATAAAAAGGAATCCTTCTTATAATTCAAATAAATAATGCAGAAGAATTTCGCGCCAATGCCTTTTTTTATGTCTTCTGTAGCTGGAATGCAACGCACACATTCTGCCAAAGAGTTCGGCGTTCGGCGCGTTTGGTTCCATTTTTAAAATATATATATTTTTTTAATGGAACAGTAATAATATGTCGATTCTATGTATGAGTATGAATTATGAATAAAGACTTATGTTTTTTCGAACACCGACGACGAAAATTAAAAAAAAATACTTTGCGACTGTGAGACGTTTGTAGTTACAGAATTATAATTATCAACATCTTCAATATAACCCACCAAGTTCATAAAGGTGTAGGAACGATTTTCACCATGTAAAAGTCAAGTCGAACGATATTTTCATCAACGTACAACCTAGCCACTGGCATGCAAATTGCAAAAAAACGTATGACAATTTAAATTTCGCGGGCTACCCTGGAGCATCCACCTTAAGAAAAGATTAATCACAATTAAAAGAAATCTATGAAGGATTTTTTTTTCTTCTTTCAAATACACGGTTCTTTTTAGGTCGTTCTGGAACCGAAAGCCATAAACTTGATCATCGAACTCAGAATGTAATTTTTATTTTTCATTCCTATTTTTTGAAAAAAGAATCACGAAAACTGAATTTCAAATTGTTTAAAAAAAAAAGAAAAAAAACAGTCCCAATCGTTCCGAGCTGGATGATCGAGTTTATGGCTTTCGGTACCAGAATAACCTAAAAATAACCGTGAATAAATAACTAATTATGTAATGAACATCTGCATGTAACCCATGTATCACAAATAAACAATTTGAATTGATTGAAAATCACACCATTTTTAAGATTTTCACAGGTTTTGCAATACCTAATGAATTGTATTTTTCGCTTTCTTTAATAACATCAAATACACATGATTTTATTAAAAATACATTGAAGGAAACAACCCATAACTCTGTATGACAAACAACAGAAGCAACGTACCGCATCCCTGCAGGACACCAAGCGTGTTGAAGCCATACACCTTCAAATGTGCGGACACACGGCATAAAGCTAGATACTGGTCAACAATACAATCTACCGTGAACGCGTTTCTAAACCTAAGCGAACTCAGACAATCACAAAACATATTAAGCTGTCCTGCACACCTCAAAGAAATCTCGGATCTTAAAATCAAAGCTTGATCGATCGTCTTGGTATGTATGAGGAGGGACCATACGGTCATGTGATGAGGAGGGACGAATCACATGTGACTAAATGAGTGATGAATACGTTGTTGGATGGAGAGAGAAAGACCAATAAAAAGATGGGAGGATTGTGTGAAGCTTGATATGAAAGAAAAAGGAGTAGATGATAGAGTAACGGTTGACATGGAAGAATGGAAGTAAAAAACGTGTTGCGCCGACCCAAAGTAACATGGGACAAGGGTTGGAATGATGATGATGATAAAACATCAACAAGTTTTGAAAACGCCCGTGATAACGAAGGCTTACTGTGTGATTTGAAATAATATACACAATGTTAGGCCACAAAAGGGATGAATGAAAGGCATATGGCTGAGATGAGAATTCCAAGGGGGATGTGTGGTGTTACGCGAATGGATAAAATACAAAATGAGTACATAAGAGGAAGTCTGAAAGTGGCGCCGGGGACTGAAATGTTGTGTGGTAATCGGTTGTTGTGGTACACCTAGGCATGTTATGCTGAGGAATGAGAAAAATGTTGTGAGGAAAGTTCAGAGTATGAATTTGGATGGCTATAAGAGTGGAGGATGTATAAAGTATGTTTAGAATGATATAGCTAGAAAGGAGGTGTCTGATGAGATGACGAGTAATAGAGAGGTATGTAAGAAGAAGACATGCTGAATACCCTAAATGAATTAGGATAAAGGCAAGAGAATGATGATACACAAAACTCGGACAAACAACCTAAAAAACGCAACATTGGTAGGACATTTTCACAAGAGCTTCTGTAGACAAAACCGGACAACACTCGTACAAGTACCGTAACCAGCCCGGACATGTAAACTCACCCCAGAAAAAATAATCCCTCCGCTGGTTTGTGACTGCATTTCTGTATTATTCTGTCGGAAAATACCACTCGATGGTGTATTAAAATGTTGGTGTTTTTTTATTATCCCGTAAAAGGGATGGGGAGGGGATATCATGAGCTCGTAGCTCGTCGTGTCGCTGGCACGACAATTTAAATATTTTGTTAGCCCGAAACTTCGCTATTTCCACCGCGTCGTTGGTGGCAGCACAAAGGTGACTTCGGATGAATGTTTTTGGGCTCAGAGGGCAAGATAATTAGGAGATGGAGCAGTTATTTTTGGGACAAGCCCGCCACACTATTCCCAAACCACTGTAACTACTGAAAGCCAGAATCAACAGTGAAGACCACTAGAAAAGCGCCGAGACAATGAAGCTCGACGAAGTCCCAGAGAATGAATTTAACTGTCTTGGAACCCGTAACAAAATTTATCAGAAAGTATAGCGGAGGAGTAGGAAAAAACCGTAATTTCCACTTCCCTCCATATCAGCAGGAGACAACGAAACAAGGCCAATTGTCACAAAGGGACGTTTACAACTGGGATAGGCCCAGTTGCCTTTTTTTCTCATGGGAAATCATCAAATAATTTCTCCCACTCTGGGCGGAGCGGGAGGGAGTGTCTGACTTTTACTGACTAAAACCCACCCATGTTCCTTCCTCGCCCTTTATGTTCCGGGGCCGCGGTATCTCTTTCGAACAGTCCCGCAACCCCAGGCCTAGATGGGCAAAGGAGCTCGTGGCTAATAAAAACTGGCCGAACTTTAGGTTAAGCCGTGCTTGCCTTGGTTGGTCTGCGGATGGGTGACCACCCTTACATACCGAGTTTCCTCCGTGCTTCGGAAAGTACGTTAAGCTGTTGGTTCCGGCTGTCATCTGTCCATCTTTGGCAGTCGTTACAGGTAGTCAGTGGCCAAAAAAGTTTGACAACCAGTCTTGGCAAGTGGTACCGTATTACCCAGTATTAACTGGGTTGTGGAGGTCAGATAGGCAGTCGCTCCATGTAAAATACTAGTATTCAGCTGCATCCGGTTAGACTGGAAGCCGACCCCAACATAGTTGGGAAAAGGCTAGGCAGATGTTGAGGCGAAGAAGGTGCACGGTACGCGTTTGTCGATTCCATGGAGAAGAACCGGCAAGAAACACCATGGTTAGTCTTTTCTCATGGTTACTCACCCCGCTAACGATGAGCTCTCCGGAGATGTTCTGGACATCTGCTTTGACCTTGCTGGTGATCTGTATCTGATGGCAGTACAGGGCTATGCGCTGTAAGTACGCCAGCAAGTCTTGTTTCGTTGATGATTCTGGACACTGTAACACAAAGAAAACGTTTGTGTACTGTTACGTCGACTGTTTTACGAGAACATTTTAGATTACGTTCGAGTCTAGAATGTTCTACTGTGGAACTTCTCGAAGGACGATGTTCCACTATGAAACTAGTTTAGAAGATTCGAAAAAGCAGTGGAACTTTCTCGATAATTATGTAGTTTCTTCTATAAATGGTGTAAAAATATCCTTTACGAAGCCGAATTGCACTTGTTCTCTCCGAAATAGCGATTTATTTTTTTGTTGTAGAGCATACCTAGGAACCTTCTAGGATTGTTGGAGGCTTGGAGGTCCAAAACTCCAAACTTTCACTTACGATTTTTTTAAATACAAGTTTTAATACCTCCACGACCCTCTTTTGTGTGCGTAACATTGAGTAATACCGTAAAACGTGAGAATTCACCCAAAAAAAAAGTAGATCCCCAGCAATAATTTTGAAATAGGTAAATGACAAATATCCAGCGCTATGTCGCGACGAAGCATTCAAGAAATGAATCCACGGATGCTCCCATAAATTAATCAAACAAAGTCGGTGATCTTTGTTTGATTGATTTAGTTACGTTTTATTTTTTGCAAAAAAGTTTTTTTGCAAAAAATAAATGCTTTTTAGTGGTTCAATAGTGCTTGCCCCTTCACAGCGTAGCAGCGTGATGTTATGTTATGAACTAGTGTAAACAATAGATAGACATGAGAATTCAGCAATCCCAGGCCATTTGTTATCATTTATTGAGGAGTTCCGTTGTATATCTCCGAAGTTCTTCATCAGCCCGCGTAGTATGACCACCGGAGAAACGAGAGACTCGACAAATCTTTTGTTCATCTGTCATTAAATCGACAAAATGACAGATGAACAAAAGATTTGTCGACTCTCTGTCGTGTCTATGGTGGTCATGCTACGCGGGCAGGTCTTCACTAAATTGAAATGGGACCACTTTAAGAAAGAACTCTTCCAAAAACTACCCAAATCACATCAAGTGTGCCTTTAAAATTTGAAGAGTTCCCGACTCGATTTAAAAAAAAAAACCGGCCAAGAGCGTGTCGGGCCACGCTCACTGTAGGGTTCCGTAGCTTCCCAGACCATTAAAAATACCAACATTTTTCGTCAGCAAAAATAACTTTGTTTTTCATAGTATTTGTATGAAAAACAAAGTTATCATTTGCGTTTTTTTGAAAAAGTGCTATATAACTCAAAAACTATTCAACTCATCAAGTTGAAAATAATTTTCCTAGAAAGTTCATATAAAGGTCTACTTCTGTGATTTTTTTCATATTTTTTAAACTTATGGTTCAAAAGTTAGAGGGGGGGGGGACACATTGTTTTTGACTTTCGGAGCGATTATTTCCTAAAATATTAATATTATCAAAAAATGATTTTAGAAAACCCCTATTCATTTTTAAATACCTATCCAACAATATATCACACGTCAGGGTCAAAATTAAAAAAAAAATCGCTCCCCACTTTACGTCTGGGGGAGGTACCCTAATAAAATGTTTTTTTAAATTTTTATTTTTGCACTTTGTCGGCATGATTGATATACATATTGGTACCAAATTTCAGCTTTCTGGTGCTAACGGTCACTGAGATTATCCGCGGACAGACAGACAGACAGACAGACAGACGTGGCGAAACTATAAGGGTTCCGTTTTTTGCCATTTGGCTACGGAACCCTAAAAAAAGAATAATTCCAGTCGCTCCAGCCATCTTCGAGTAATCGGGTAACATACACAAAAAATAAATAAAAAGAAAGGTTCCGACGAATTGAGAACCTCCTCCTTTTTGAAGTCGGTTAAAAAGACAAGAACAGTGACATATCTCTCACCTGCTCTGCAATCTCCCTGGTAAGCTTGTCAAGTTTGGTACCAGCCTCAGAGATCTTCTTAGCTGCGTTGATGACATCCATTGTGGTCTTGAGCGGACCGCGACCTCTGCGAGGGGAATACAAAGTTAGTTTAGTTACTTAGAGTTCGCATTGACCTGGCCAAACCTGGATATTAAAGCGGTAATTTTTAAGATATTGTCCGATATTTATGGGTAACCAAGATGTAATTAGGCAATACAGCACAGCGGATATTTTTTTGATGTACATGTACCTAGTATATTTTTTTCGGATTTTATAAGAATAACGTTGCTGTTGTTTTTGGGATAATCTTACGTATGATTTGGATATTGTCGCGGATATTTACAGATAAATTCGCCGATGTGCTTGTGATATTCTGCGTAATATTTTTTGGATTCAAGTAAGATTTTTTTTCGGATATTTTTGAGGTGCCTTCACAAATATTTTTGGATATTCTGGTAGATAATTTTCGCAAATTTGAGTTATGATTTTCGGATATTAAAAAATTATCAGCTTTTAGGTTAGCTGATAATTTTCGAAAATCCTACCAAATATTTTTCGGATATTCTTACTACATTTTCGGATATTCTACCAAAATGATTTTCGGATATTCTACCAAATGATTTTCGGATATCCTACCAAAAAATTCTACCTACCTAGTAAAGTCCGTCATCTCCAGCATGATCATACACATGTGCTTGGCGAGCATGATGATGTCGTTACCAGCGTCGTCCCACTTCGCCACCTCGTTGTCGAAGGTCATCTTCTCGCGACGGAACAGCTCCACTTGCTGGAGAATCTTGCGCTTGTCTTCCTCTGTCATCTTTCGCATGGCTTCCTGAGAGATTCAAGAAAGAAGAGTATTGGTTAGTGTTTTTACTGACACATTGCACTTATAATGCACACTATAATCAGAGATTACCGTCATCTATACATCTCGAATATTACCTAAAACAGACGGACATAGAATCCAAAAACTTGTTATGTCTCTCTGTCTGTTTGTTCCGGATAATCTTCGAAACGGTTGAACCGATTTTGACAGGACTTTTACGGGCTTGTAGCCATCTATCAGTACCATTTGTGCAGAGCCTAAGACATTTCTTTTAACAATAAGTAGAGAACAAAAAGTACTAACCCTAGCATTAGTAATGCCACTAATATCCGGATACTCATCGACGCCATGTTCTCCAGTGTGAGCGCTCGCTGTAAACATAGAAACAGTATTATAAAAACTACCAACACGTTGCTGGGAACCCCCTAGCCGCAAAATAGATAGGTACAGAGAGCTAGGACCCTAAAATGGCCGTTTTAACAGAATTGTAATAGACCGAAAATAATAAACTGAAAGGCACTTGTTCTCCCCGTCATTGCGATCTTTAGGTTAAGCCGTGCTTGCCTCAGTTGGTCTGCGGATTTGTGACCACCCTTACATACCGAGTTTCCTCCGTGCCTCGGAAAGCTGTTGGTCCCGGCTGTCATTTGTAGATCTTTGACTGTCGTTACAGGTAGTCAGTGGCCCAAAGAGTCTAACAACCAGTCTTACCTAGTGGTATCGTATTTCCCAGTATTACCTGGGTTGTGGAGGTCAGATAGGCAGTCGCTCCATGTAAAATACTGGTATTCAGCTGCATCCGGTTAGACTGGAAGCCGACCCCAACATAGTTGGAAAAAGGCGGGCAGAAGATGATGATGATTATACCTGGGAACCTTCTAGTTACGGAGATATTGGGGGTCAAAGTTCCAACTTTCTTTTAATACACGTCTTTAATGCAAGATGTTTACTTTAAACATCTCCACGGCCCCCAAACTATTCAGTCCATCCATCTTGACAATGTTTTGATTGCGTTTACATTGAGGTCTACGACAAAACAAGATTATTCACCCCAAAAAAAAAGTCATTTCCCAGTAATATTTTTTTGCGTACAGTTAATAAGTTTGATGTACAGATTGCTTGGTTAACGGCTTTGTGATGAGGTGGTTTACACCCTGTATATGGATTAGGTTCCCCTCGTTGTGTGGCCTCGCTCCTGCATCTATCTATTTCGTGGATGTATTATTCTAATGAAAATTACATTAATTTAAACTCATTACATTAATAAAAACATGTAAGAAGCAAGCTGAAACATGCCAAATCTAGCTTTAATCACAACATAAATGATGATGATGATGACTTTTACCCATGCTTTACCCCCAATGGTGGGTTGTACGCGAGACGTATGTGTTGAATGATTTGTCTACTAAAATAGGAGATCCCATGAACGCCAGATCTACGTAATTTTATAAAAAAAAAGCTGAAACTTTTTCTGAGGAAGTGGTCGTATTAGTCCGAGCAGTTTTGGCGCTCAACGTGGGGCAGAATTGGCGCCCACCGTGGGGCTGCCCCGACTGCCTGTCCGTCGAGTTGTTCCGACCGCCTATTCAGTGAAGCTGCCCCGTCATCTGTTCTACGGTGTCATCCCGACGAGGAATTCAAGAACTACTCTAAAAACCTCCTTCCTCTTTCCTCTAGAGAGTGTGTGCTAGGTAGGTATATTAATAACCAAAACTGTATTTCTTATTACCTCCCACTGTAAATTTAATTTAATTTAACTCATTTAATTAATTGTTCAGTTTACTTATACCCTTTTTTATTCGTTAGGGATAGTAAAAATGACAAAGTATTTTACTATAGGTAAGTACAATTGGATATTATGCCGGTCGTGGTGGCTTTGACAGATATCAAGTAATGAAGGTCTAGTAGGCTTGTGTCCTAAAAAAATCTAATTACTCCGTCAGTTAGATTATAAAAAATATTTGACCCGTATTTTTTCTTTTGTTACATAAATCAAAATTAACGAAGGTACGACGCTTTTAAAATACGCAATACGTCAGCCCTTCCTATAGTTTTTAGTGCGTTGTAACGTCACGAGCCCCCACTCCCGAGTTTTGATGCGTTTTATCTTTGTCAGTACTCAGTGATTTACAAAAACAAAAAATACGTGTCCATTATTTTCCAATACTCTAACTGACGGACTAATTAGTTTTGCAATTTATTGATGGTGGAAACTAGCCTATATGATGCTCTCCCTTATCCTCTCTCTAGTCTACTGGACACGTAACGCCATTTGTTCAAATATTGCGCACGTTTACCCTACCACCTAGTACTTACCGTTGCGTTTTTCATATCAATTCCTACTTTCCTTCATTCAACTAGCGATATAACGCAACATTCTAATCATTCATTTGTGGATTTGCGGAATATTACCCTAACAAGTACCCCACCAAATATTTCTTGTGTTTTTTACCCTGACGTTACTAACATCGGCTCAGTCTTCATAATCATGTCCTCAACGTATCCAAGTATCCAAGTCCTTGCTGCCGCGCTTTGTTACTCTCTCATTAAACCGAAAACGTAATACCATTTGTTACAATATTGGACACGTTTACCACATGACCCAGTACTTACCCTAGCCCAATAAGTACCCCACCACCTATTTCTTGTTTTTTTTTTACCCTCCATCTTACCTCCTCCTTTCCATCATTCAGCTAGCGATGTAACGCAACTCACTAACCCTTAATTTGCGGAATTTTACCCCACCACCTATTTCTTGTTTATTTGTTACCCTTGCGTTACTTACATCGGCTCCTAGTCTCCATAGTCATGTCCTCAACGGGTTCGAACTCGGTATCGGTATCCAACTCCTCGCTGGTCTGCGTTAGTGACGAAACATGCAAACAAACGTACACATGTAGCATGCGAGTAGGAAGGATTTTGTTTAGTTATACAGTTATTAGTTTTATTATTGTGTGATAAAGTTGAATTTAGAATGACCTGGTCTATCCTGGTATATATGTATGTAGCGAGATTGAGGGAGATATCACGATTGTTAAGCAAATTTGAACCTACAGTCAAGCTTTTAAAGCAATTTTTGTGTTACTAACGTGCTTGTGGGCCGTTTGGCTTTTCAACAAGCTTATTTTAACTATAAAGTATTTTTTACTACAAGATTTAGGAAATCATTATCAGGAAATGGGGGGTGGCAATCAAATCACTTGAACAGTTTGTTCAGGGATTTTGATAACAGTATATTTGAAAAAAAATAACTATGTTTTAGATCTCGCTAGGTGAAATAACCAATTTCGTTACATATTTTTAAACAAAATCCTTTCTACATTTAAACACAAAATGAATGATGAGACAAAACGACATTAAAACACAACACAACAAAGGAACCAAAAGCAACCAAAAAACGAAGCAAGCAGCAACAGCAACAGCCTGCTTCTTGTACGAAGCAGGCAGCAACCACCTGCTTCTTGTGCGAAGCAGGTAGCAACCGCCTGCTTCTTGTACAAAGCAGGCAGCAAACGCCTGCTTCTTATAGATTTTCTTGCTCGCAGTTGCTTTCAATTCACATTGTAAAACCATATTAAAATGACACTGAAAATGGACACAAGGTTACAACAACCAAAAACAACCACTGGACATACGGTTGCTCTAAAAAGCAACTTTCTATTAAATAAGTCAACCTGTAATGACATTATAAGCTAGCCTACACCGAAGTAAGATTTGTGAAAAACTAGAATCAGTCTAAAACATTATAATCATGATTTGCAAGACATTTTCCGAAATGATGATTTGTTTAAGAAAAAAAAAAATAGAAACATCCGAATTGAGAACCTCCTCCTTTTTTAGAAGTCGGTTAAAAATAAAAGTGAACAATGTAAGTAAACAATTTTGTTCACTTTTAATTCCACTTTCTTAGCGTAAATTTAATAAATTTTTGTTCAAGTGCCTTCGGCGTAGCTCAGCAAAAAAGCAACCAAAAATAACATTCACATTACAACCTAGATGAGACAATGAGATTAGCAACCACGTTAAAACGGACAAGACATTCGAGCAACCAGAAGCAACCAATTTAGCAGAAGTTGTGGGTTGCTCTCACATTTACTGCGCGTCTCCAGCGTGTAATGCTCGTCGAGTTCCACGTCCTCAGGGTCCAGTTCTTCTTCCTCCTAGTTAAGTAGAAGTATGATAAACACCGATATTTATTCATTAGTATTATATTGAAGTCTACGGTTGACAAAGGGCAACCAAACACGGCTGACCAAATGCTACATAACCTAACATCACCCCTGTAATAACGGTTAGGCAAAGGTGTATTTAATAGTTCACCCACGTGGTTTAAGTCCCATGTGATATGGGATCACCCTTTACCATCAACCGGGCGCAAATCCGTGGATGCTACTGAGAATCAATTCGTTTGTATAAAATTTAGAAACCACCTCTTGTAACTCGTTCACGTTCCTTGTATTAGGTATATTATTTCTGTAGGTGAAAAGTGAAGAACCTTAAGTCACATTTTATAAAGTATTCAGTAGAGCTCATTAAAGATGTCCACACCCGAAATAAATCTAGAGACTTAATGTTATTTATAATTTTACATCTGCGAAATTAGCGGCTGTAGGACTTAATGTCTTTTACCATTTTGATCAATACGGGTATTCTGAATATAAAATGACAAAAAATGAACTTAAGGTCTTTTAGCTTTCACCTATAGATTTATTCACTAACTACATTACACGCTGCGACACATCAAGCTATACCTCGCTTTGTATGAGCTTCCGGTATAATGAGAGATCAGCTTAATTTGGTTTTGCATAACTTGATTGATCTTAGCGTAGTTCCTGTAGTGTAATAGTGTAACTTACCCACAGAAAGCCAAGAAATTCAACCTATTAACTTCATTTAAAAAACTCACCAATCGCCCAGTTTTTCAGTTATAAAAAAAAACGACGAATCGATCAGTTACCTCCCGACCGTCATCAAGGACGGACGTGCCCGCTCTCTTGCTACAAAATAACAAATTAATGCTCTCGTAAAACCTTTATAACACTTACCCTATTCATCAGTACAGCACGTCTGATCTCCCTGACGGCATCGTAGACCAGTCTGCTAGCGTCTATAAAGTCGTTTTCGTCTAAGGCTGCGCCGGCGCCGCCGCCTAAAGCGGAGACCGCTGCGTCGACGCGGACGCCGAATTTTGACATGACTGTGGAAAGAGCGAGAAAAGGTTTTGAGTACATTTATATGACAATATATTATTGATAAGCAGGGGTCTGTCGGATGTCGTCACAGGTGTGGGCTCGTATATTATAAGACTGGAACTCATCAATTGACTCTTCTCGCTCCGGACGGAGCGGAAGGAAGTGTCAGACTTTTACTGACTAAAACCCATCCATGTTTCTTCTTAGCCTTTTGGGTTTTAAAGGTCTTAGCCCAGTTACACGACTCTGCTCCCACCCGCCAAAAAGCATATCATTCAAAAATGGGCTTTAAGTATTCCTGTTTATGTTATAATTTCCATTGACAACATAAATTAGCAGACAGCTCGCTGTCAGCCTACCGCCGCCGTCAATGCCAATGTAAAGTATATCTAAATAGGAATACATTAAGCGCATATTTGAATGATATTCTTTTTGTTGGGTGGGAGCGGAGTCATTTATGTGGTCTAAGACCCGACAGCAAGACGGGGTCGCAGTAAACGTGGACGCCTTAGGTGGCCTTCATAAACCCTTTCATTTGATACCCATATTGAGAGAGTTGTTATTAAATAAGTAATCCGCCATTTTGTGGCGGCGTCCATCTTGAACTGATTTTTATCAAACAGCTAAGAACAATCCCGACTAATTCACCTTCCAAAAAAAAAAAAAATTAAACACACACACACACACACACACACGTCAAACTTAAAACACCCCGTAAATAATACTAACAACACTTGGAAACGTTACTCTACAAAAAGTAACTGCGGTGTGGAAGCACCATTAGACCTCTTTGAGTTAAAAGTCGAGCTACTGCGCGATAAATGATAAATGCACTGACTGGTGCAAGCATGGTGGTGATGGCACTGGTGGTGAACTGGTGGACTCAAATCTGGGTGGTCCTATCTTCAAAAGATCTTCTCAGATACAAATCTGCTTAGTCCTCATGTGAGTTGACCAAGTTATACAGGCTGTAAACCACCTCATCATGAAGCCATCAAACTAACTTTTAACAAAAATTATTGCTGGAAAAAAATTTTTTTTGGGGTGAAAAATCGTGTTTTGTGGTAGAACTCCATGTAACGCACTTAAAACATTGTGCTGATGGATGGATTGAATAATACGGGGGTCGTAGAGGTGGTTACAGTAAAAAACTTACAGAAAAACTTGTATATAAAAAAACTTGCAAATAAGTTGAAACTAAGTAATTGTATTTAAAAAAAAACTTGTCAAAAAGTTGTAACTTTGACCCCCAATATCTCCGTAACTAGAAGGTTCCCAGGTATGATGCAGAATAACAAAATGATCGCAATGACGAGAATTAGAGCCTTTCGGCTTCGTTAAGAGGTGTTTTACACCCTTTATATGTCGACTATGACGGCTGTTTCTTCGCCAAGTAGTCGGGTACGAAATATCCATGTATTCCCGTTGTCCCCGTAATCTGTGTCCCCGTCGCGGGGATAACAGGACGTCAAATAATTCCTTACCGTTGTTCCCCTTATGTACATATGGGCCATGGGGACAACGGACAGTTAAAATTTCACGTATCGTTGGCCACTTTAAATTTTTCGACCATTTCTTTCTAAATATCATTTATCATAAGATGCATGTATGATTATCCAGAAAGGTTGTCGCGCTCATTAACACTTTACAGAGTCATAAAATCAAAGTTAACTGCGCACGCGGGCGCGGCTCATCAAACAGCACACATATTCATCAACACCGAGCTACATCTTATTAACTTATTGCGTAAGTCAGCCATGACCCCAACATTTTCAAGGATATGCAGAGGTAGCTGTGCGCCCTACAGTTCACCCACATTTTAACATTTTAAAAAGTATCCTATCTGTGAATCCAGGTTATAAACTATTTGTGTACAAATTTTCATCCAAATCCGTTAAGCCGTTTGGGCGTGTAGGAGTAACAAACATCCACACATACACAATTTCGCCTTTTATAACATTAAGTGTGAAATGTGATGACTAGCTTTTGCTCGTGTCTTCGTGCGGCTCATGTACGCAAATTAAGGCGACAACATGAGCTTAATTAGCAACTCTATTTGTAGTGGTTCAAACATCGTTTGAAATACTGTTGGAACAAAGTTCTAATCAGCTTGCACTACAAAGTGGTTGTTACGTCAGTCACTGCGGGCCGAATAGTGCGAAATGAGTGGTTTCGATAGATTTACAAAAAATCCTTTGATTAGACTAAATAAATAAAACACTATGATGCTAATATGTTGCTTGTAGTATTATTTGCCAAAAAATCTGAATCATCGCATGTATTTTAGTATGGTTTTCACTTTTTACTCGTTAAAAGATTTGTTTACAGATAGTTCGTGATTTTTTTTATCGACTAAAATTAATTATATTATGTTTTCAAAACACTATCATACTAGCATATATCCTGAAGAATATACACCCCTAATTTTTAATTAGTGCAAAAAAAAATATGGCTGTATCCGTAATTCCGTACCCTTTACTGATCATATTTGTGTAGTCAAAACTCAAAAAAACGAAATCCCAAAATTGTCTACGAATATTTGTCATAAACTCATAACTGAATGACGCAACGATGATCGGATGAATGACTGAATGACGGATGATGGTCGCAAAAACAATTAATGAATACTAATAAGAATTTAAGATTGGCCTGTATCAATTTCCATAAATTGAGTGACATTTTTGGATTTATACAAACGCTAATAACTTTGCTGTTTATCAATATTATTTATTGAGACTTCACATATATAATAACAAGACCATCTTTGACAAGCCCTTAATGTATTTGTACTAATTAAAATATATGGTGTATATTTTTCTGGATTTGTTTATTGCAGTGAATCATATACAATCAGGCATTATAAAACTAGCGTTTAGCTCCTGTAGTCGCCTTAATTAAGTCCCATGTAATAGGGAAAGCCTATTGCCATCAACCGGGCACAAATAGGGGAGCCCAATTGCCATCAACCGGGCACAAATAGGGGAGCCCAATTGCCATCAACCGGGCACAAATAGGGGAGCCCAATTGCCATCAACCGGGCACAAATAGGGGAGCCCAATTGCCATCAACCGGGCATAAATAGGGGAGCCCAATTGCCATCAACCGGGCACAAATAGGGGAGCCCAATTGCCATCAACCGGGCATAAATCCAAACTCTATGGCTGCTGATGAAAAAAATAATCCAAAAACACTTTACTGAACCTAGGTTGATTGCATGGTCTGATAGTAGCGCTTGTGGCTTTATAGGTCAACGAGGCGGTTCTAGGTTCTCTAGTTTATCAAACCTTCCTTACTGCTGGGACAGGCCCTCTTCTGTGTTAGGAGTGCGCCAAACACACAGGATACCCAGGCCAAACAGACGTGACAAAATCGTAACCTTAACTTGGGTCAAAGAAATAGGTTTGGATGCGTTGGTTACTGTGGAAAAACAGTCAAGTGCATTTCGGGGCACACACAATGTAGTGTTTTTACGTTGGCTAGTTAGGGCCTCTGACTTGGTTTTACATGCCTCGAGAAATATCTCTCTGTCATGCTGGTTTCCTCACGATGTTTTCCTTCACCGAAGCAAGTGATAATTATACAATACGCACATGACTCCAAAAATAAGAGGTGCGTGTCTAAGCTTCGAACTTGAGACCTTATGACGGTCACACAACAAATCTATCATAGCTATTCGAACATCCATAGAGTAGTTTCTCTGCTCTTGATAAATATGTAAAGATGACAGTAAACGGAAACAGCAAAATATCTATAAATATAACCATGGGAACTGGTGACCGATTGCCCTGAATTTTAACGTCACCTACGAAAGGGTCACGGTGACCTGACGCAATAACTCACCAAGATGAGGTTGACAGATGTTGTGAAAACTGTTTAGAAAAACATCGTAAGAATTTTGTAGAATCGAAAATTCGAAAACATTCGATGTCTACCAAAGAGATTTTAAAGACTCGAGTAATATCTTTCAGGCATGCTGGTTTCCTCACGATGCTATCATTCATCGAAGCAAGTGATAATTATACAATACGCACATGAATCCGAAAAATCAGAGGTTCATGTCTTGGATTCGAACTCGATACCTATGACTTGGCAGTCTGACGGTCACGCTAGCAAGCAAGCAAGCAAGCAAGCAATCATGCTAGCAAGCAAGTGAGTTACGAGTACTAAGCGTACCTTTCTCAATTATTCACCTCTGCCTAACACGTCGTATTTCCAGGCGTGACGTAATGTTGTGTTGTCAAACAACGTATTAACACAGTAAACACGGCGCGTTAGAAGGCCGACATCAATAAATCAAGTATTCTCAATGACCATTTTACAATAGACTATTGATGGTCGAACAATAAAAAAAACACGAGGTCCATGGATAGTTTATGACTTTTAATTCATTTGTCAATTTATAGGGTGTAAAATCCCCATAACGAAGCAGATAGGTAGGTACTTGTTCTCATCGATGTTGTTCTCACCTTCTAGTTGCGGAGATATTGGGGACAAAGTTCCAACTTCTTCACAAGTTTGTTATAGTGTTATAACTTATAACCTCCAACGATCCAGGTACTATTTAATGCATTCATCAGAAATATGTTTTTCTGCGTTTCATTGAGTCCTATCGTCAAACACAGTACAGTGAATGCAGTAAACAACTGATTTATTTGAATAGGCACTCAGGTCCATGTTCACCGAAAAGATAACGGTGTGATAATCTAAAAACAGCTGTTTTTAAATAATCACACCGTCATCTTTTCGGTGAACATGGACCTCAGTAACTTCATCAGTCCATCAGTGCAATAATGGCGCCGGTGACTGAAAAGGTAAGTCGTAATCGGTTGTTGTGTTATGTGCATGTGATGCGGAGGAATGAGGAAAATGTTGTGAGGAAAGTTTCTGAGTATGAATGTGGATAATGGCAGAATAAGAGTCTCTACTCTAGTCAGACATGACTATGATGGACAGTGTGAATGATGATATGGCACTGGGACAAAGGTGTCTGACGAAATGATGAGGGTAATACAAAAGTATGGAAAAAAAAAAGACTTGCTGCCCCGACCACAAATAAATTGGGAAAGGTCAGAAGAGAAATGATGATCAGTGCAAAAACAACATATACATCATCATCTGCCAAGCCTTTTCCCACCTATGTTGGGATCGGCTTCCAATCTAACCGGATGCAGCTACCAGTAGCAGACCAGTAGTAGTAGCTGACCAGTATTTTACATCGAGCGACAAAAACAGCATATACGAGTAATCATAATACACAGTTTCTGATGTTGATGATTAGTTTATACTTAATCATTTACTGTTTTTTTTTTTATTTAATTTTTAATTACTTTTTGTAATAACTTGTGCATTAGTCTCAATATTGTTAATATTACGGGAAAGAGCGAGATACCCCCAACACAGGTATTATCAATTACCTACTGGGGATGTCTCATTTATATACTCCATGTAACTGTTTTGGGACAATTTTTTTTTTTTTTTTTTTTTTTCATTTTGATGGCAAGACTGCTAACGATCACGAATGCAAGAATGTAAAATAAAACAAGATGTATCTACAAAATAGAACTCTGACATTTACTACACAAGATTTTACAAAAAAAAACAACAACAATATACAAATACCTCATAAATCTCATTTCGTATTGACCGTAAGTAACCAAACTTGAATTGAAAAGGTCCTTTACAAAAAAATTGTAGGTATTTCCTGAAATGTCGCCTAAAGGAGTGAGCACACTCATTGTGCGGAAATTGGTTGTTGCGATATGGGCATGTGATGCGGAGGAATGAGGAAAACGTCGTGAGGACAGTTTTGAGTATGAATGTGGATGGGTGTATGAGTAGAGGAAGAGCAAAGAAACGATGATGATATGGCTAGAAAGGAGATATCCAATGACGTATTATAAATAGACGCGTCATGCATGAACATCACGGCTGTCGAAAACAGCGTAAATACTGTCGGTAGCTAGATAGCTACTTAGACGCACGAAGAAAGGGAAAGAAAATTAAACGTCATCTACGGAATTTTTGTTGTTAGAGAGAGATAAATATATTTTTTTAATTCCGTTGTCATTCTGTGGTGCATGCTCATTGGCGCGTGACTTACCTCAGGCGGCAGCCGCCATTAGAAGGCATCGAAAAAAATAAAATAAAATACATTTTTCTTGATACTTACGCATGAAAATTTTCTATCTTTCACAGTTAAAGTATAGTTTTTATTTTACATGTCCTAAAAACACAGGACGGCATTCTTTTTTCGTTGTTTGAGGAAGTTATGCACTAAAGTTATTTTAATGTCACGTAAAAGAAAGAAAGAAAAAACGTTTATTCGTCGCAAAGTCTTGACTGGTTGGTACGCGACTAAATGAAAGTCCGGCAATTGCCTTGCATTCATGTTGCCACTACAGAGCGCGGGCAACGTATCTATAGTTTTATAAATCATTGGAGGTATCTGATAAGATGACACGTAGAGAAGTATGGAATAGGGAGACATATTGCGAGGACCACTAATAATACTACTACGAATTGGGATGATGATGATCAAGGCAAAAATGGCATATAAGAGTAATTTCTTTATCCCAAAATCATTTTAATGAGTCGCTCGTGTTCTGCACTGTGTCATAGGCCCTAGTAAACACGCAACCACTTCTAAATAGGATAGACGACAAAAAAAAACTAATTAGTCCGTCAGGTAGATTATTAAAAAATATTTGACCCGTATTTTTTCTTTTGTTACGTAAATCAAAATTGACGAAGATACGACGCTTTTAAAATTCCCAATACGTCACGCCTAGGTATATTTTTTAGCTAGTTCTAACGTTACGAGCCCCCACTCCCGCGTTTTCATGCGTTCTATCTTTGTCAATATTCATTGATTTACAAAAACAAAAAATACGTGTCCATTATTTTTCAATAATCTAACTGACGGACTTAAGGCGCTACCCCAGGCAAAATTAGCAACTCTATTTGTGGTGATTCAAACTTCGTTTGAAATACTATTAGAATAAAGTTCTAATCAGCTTGCACTACAAAGTGGTTTTTACGTCAGTCACTGCGGGTCGAATAGTGCGAAATTAGTGATTTTTATTCTTTATAAAATCAAATTTCCGTCTTTTGAAAAAAAAAAAAAAACTAGCATTATGTTCATTATTAAATTGTCTATCCATTAGTATAAGAAGCAAATCAAAATAATGTTAACTTTACGAGAAGAAGCATGTTATAAATATTTTTTTCTCATTTTTGTGGTTTCATTGTGAGGGGATTTATTACACATTATGAGACTTAAAATAAAAAATAAAACTACCACTTTGCAGTCTAAGAATATGTAGAAATTTAATGTATTTTTATTACTTGGTATTTCTTTTGGATAAAGAGGAGTTGGCTCCAAAAAACTGCACAAAAAACGGCTTTTGCTTGGGGTAGCGCCTTAATAGATTTGTAATTTTATGATACTGTCGTCATGCCTATTGCACCCTACCCTCATCGCTCAAACTTTTGTGTCATTTCTTGTGTCTTATACGTAACCTACCTTCTTCTGATTTGATAATCTTGTAAGTACTTGCTGTTCTGTTAAGGCGCGTCCCCGAGCAAAAGCCGTTTTTTGTGCTTTTTTTGGAGCCAACTACTCTATAACCAAAAGAAATACCAAGTAATAACAAATACATTCAATTTCTACATATTCTTGACTGCAAAACGGTAGTTTTTTTTTTTAAGTCTCAAAATATTTAATAAATCCATCACAATGAAACGACAAAAATGAGTAAAAAATATTTATAACATGCTTCTTCTCGTAAAGTTAACATTATTTTGATTTCCTTCATATACTAATGGATAGGTAACTTAATAATGAACATAATGCTAGTTTTTTTTTTCTTAAAGACTGAAATTTGATTTTATAAAGAATAAAAACCACTAATTTCGCACTATTCGACCCGCAGTGACTGACGTAAAAACCACTTCGTAGTGCAAGCTGATCAGAACTGTATTCTAACAGTGATTCAAACGAAGTTTGAATCATCACAAATAGAGTTGCTAATTTCGCTTGGGGTAGCGCCTTAATTCCGTACCATTTTGACCCAAGCCAAAGGAGGCCGAAGGGGAAGCCGAAGCTTTGGTCGGAAACTACTTATTTTATATTAATCTCTATCTGCTCGCTCGAGCTAATTCTGCGTCGATAAGTCTGATCACTCCCTAATATTATGCATCGGTCAACTCAAAGCTCGTTATGTATGCACCTTGACCTCTGGCTTGTAGACTTATAAATGTGTTAGACGCGGTCAGAATAACAAGATGTCTATATTGGCTATTTGTTTTGTATTTTTATCAAGACTGTATTAATCTATACTTCTATACTAATATTATAAAGCAGAAGAGTTTGTTTGTTTGGTTGAACGCGCTAATCTCAGGAACTACAGGCTCGAATTGAAAAATTCTTTTTGCGTTGGATAGTCCATTTATCGAGGAAGGCTATAGGCTATATAACATCACGCTACGACCAATAGGAGCGGAGCAGCAATAAGAAATGTGGCATGCGGGAAATTCACGCGAACGAAGTCGCGGGCAGAAGCTAGTAAGTACTGTAATATTATAGAATTTCACTGACATGTTTGTGTAACATCATAATCTGCCAGCGATATTATTTATCTTTTCCTAACTTTTTGTTTACGTGAAAAAAGAAAAAAACATGTGTCCAATATTTTTTGGAAATCTATGTGATTGATTAATTATATAATTTGGCGCTCAAATTATTGCTGTGTTGGCAATTATTTACTACTTTTGGCACGTGCCGATATGTAATGAACTTGTGAGTACCTAGTCAAAACTAACACGTCAGTCACAAATCCACAAACCACTACATAATAAACTAATAAAGAGTGTAAAACACCTCTTTACGAAGCCGAAAGGCACTTGTTCTCCCCGTCATTGGTATTTTTTTTTTGTTCTACACCATACCTGGGAACCTTCTAGCTACCGAGATATGGGGGGTCAAAGTTACAACGTTTTGACAACTTTTTTTTAAATAAAAGTTTTTATTGTAAGCACCTCTATGACTCCCGTACTATTCAATCCACCCATCAGCACAATGTTTTAAGTGCGTTACATTGAGTTCTATCACAAAATATGATTTTGCGACCCAAAAAAAAGTTATTTCCCAGCAATAATTGCTGCATAAAGTTACTTAGTTTGATGTGCAGAATGCTTGGTTGACTGCTTCGTGATAAGGTGGTTTACATTCTGTATAATTTGCCGCTCAAATGTAGCAATTATTGCTCTGTTGGCAATTATTTACTAATTTTGACACGTGCCGCTATGTAATGAACTTGTGAGTACCTAGTCAAAACTAACACGTCAGTCACAAATCCATAAACCACAATATAGTAAACTAATATATTGCGTAGTTAAATACACATCAGTTTGTAAACGAATAGAATAAAGGTGAAGGCCGAAACGTGGACAGAATCGTGGAGCTTTAGAACGGTAATGAGATAATAAGGTATTTATAGATATCGTTAAAAAGATGAGCTTGTTAGAGTACTGTGATTATAAACTTTTTGACCATATTTCAATTTATTTTGTGTTTTTGTGTTACTCCTTATTAGTTAGCGATGGCCTGTGTGTGACCATAGATATAATGAAGAAGGAGATATGCCCGTTAGACGAAAATGTATTGGAACCCTGTGTCTCCACTTTATCCCTACCACACGGCAACTACTACACATGCAGTTCAGTAAAAGCACTTCTTAAATCAGAACGTAGTACACAATCAATTAATATAAACCTTATGCCATCAAACACATCGTGTATTTACCAAGCAACGTACAACATACTCACACAAAAACATCGGTACACAAGCACATCACTAACTCGTCGTAAGAATAAGCGGCCGAACCACGCGACGCATGTGCTTATTGAACTATCGTTTGGTGATTTTTACATTGCTTGTTCAGTCACTTAGCGACAAACTTAGATAGTGGTTGAGGATCAGTGTATTTATTGAAAAATAGTATAGCCATTTGCTTATGATTGGCACAAGAGGTCAGGGTAGAGGGGTCTTGTGCCTGTCGTGCGGACACCGACACGACCCCTTGCCACTTCTCCTGTTTTTTTATACTTCTATGGGTGTGACCGTAAAACTGCCATAGGTCTAATTAACACTTGAGTTGCTTCGGTGAAACAAAACATCGTGAGGAAACCAGCATGACAGAGATATTTCTCGACGGCATGTAAAACCAAGTCAGGGGCCCACATGGGCGGTATAAAAACTCAGACACCAGGGTGTCTACACTAACCACACGAAAAAGAAAAGATTCTAATATATTTGTGGTCCCCGCAGCATATCTTCTACTTCCATACTCCGCTATAACTCGTCATAACATCAGACACCTCCTTTCTAGCCATATCATACTTCACACAGTCCATCCATCGTTTCTTTGGTCTTCCTCTACTCTAACAGACATGCACAATCCACATTCATACTCAACATTTTAACCCACTTGCCAAGGTTGGTCTGTGGATGGGTGAACACCCATTGCACATTGAGTTCACTACGTGCCTCGGAAAGCACGTTAAGTGGTATGGTTCCGGCTGTCAATTCTAGATCTTTGACAGTCGTTAAATGTAGTCAGTGCCACACGGGGGCTCTTTAGTAAACTCACAGGTGGACCTATTGAATTTTTGAATTGGTCAACTGATCTTGTGACCAATTTTATGATTTGTATAGTCAAGTAGAAAAGTTTCTTGATATTAATAATTTATGTAGTGATTCCCGTTAGTCCCATCGCCCGTGTCGACACTGGTGGGGCGGGGGTCGTTTTGATTTGTGATTCCTCCTAACATTTTTCTACACGCTGCGCTGTTACTCAAATTTGACCAATACCAATAACCGGGACCAATTTACTAAAGAGCCGTGACACGATTGTCTAATAACCAGTCTCACTAAAGATCAGATAGGCAGTCGCTCCATGTAAAATACTGGTATTCAGCTGCATTCGAAGGATTCGACTCGATTGGAAGTCGACTCCAATATAATTGGGAAAAAGGTAATCAGATGAAGATTTACGCTCAACATTTTGCTCGCAGCAGCAGTGGCCAAGTAATGGCGGCCCCGACTTACGGTCGTGGGTTCGAACCCAAGCAGGCGCATTACTTTGTATAATTTATTTCATCACCACTGCTCTCAAAACGGTGAAGGAAAACATCGTGAGGAAACCGGCATGTCCTAGAACCAACAAAATCGATGACCTCGACATCTACCAATCCGCACTGGGCCCGCGTGGTGTATTATAGTTCACTCCCTCTCCTAGAGAGGTCTGTGTCCCAGCTGTGGGAATGAATAGGTTAATGATGATTTTCCTCAATACATTTTCCTCATTCCTCCGCATCACATGCCCATACAACGACAACCGATTACCCCACAACTTTCAGTCAACGATATTTGCTTCAATTTCTCAGTAGTATTTCCTAAAGAATTCGACATTGACATTTAGGCATTCATTTTATGTTAGTTAAAAAGATTAACATAATAAATAATTCATTAATTTAGAATTAATACTATCATCGATCATTCAGTTAGCGTGAATAACTGCGACTCAGCTGTTACGACAGACATTAACGACTGTTTAATTTGGTATATAGTTGTCGGAAGTGCAGCTGCTGAGGGCTTGTATTTAATCAATACTAATATTATAAACCTGAAGAGTCTGTCCTCAGGAACTGGACTAAGTACTGCTTTATCGTTGGATAGCCCATTTATCGAGAAAGGTTATATATGTCACCGTAAAATTGTCAAATACGTTATATTACAATATAACGTGTATCTCTCTAGCGATATTGTAAAGTCTCGAATT
This sequence comes from Xestia ashworthii, assembly GCA_950022955.1. Taxonomy (NCBI): domain Eukaryota; kingdom Metazoa; phylum Arthropoda; class Insecta; order Lepidoptera; family Noctuidae; genus Xestia; species Xestia ashworthii. The sequence continues at coordinate 12,754,417 of OX465574.1, forward strand.
ATTGTTAACTGAACATACGGAAGTATCTCTGCCCCCATAATCGGGACTTGGGGCACCCCCCCGTTAGGTTAGTTAGGTTCCCCCCTGCTCCGTCGACTACGCTTTTTAGGGGAATATAAAGTGTTTTAAGGTTAGGTAATAATAATCGGTATTTCTCAGGAATGGTACAATATCTTTTCATGAGAGTTGTACCACTGGGCAAGTGGGACTCCTCCTTCCCTCCACACCACGTGAGTTGACTACCATCGCATGCATTTCACGTAAAATAATGCGTTTTGTTGATGCGTTTTGTTGTAAGCAGTATGTTTGTTTGACAATATTTCGAGAGTTTACAATCTCTCTAGTTATTTTTCAATCTAACGTGTTTGACAATTTTACGATGACATATATATTAATAATAATAAATAATAATAATAAATTCTGAAATGCATGCGACGGAAGTATCTAATTTTATTACGAAATACGGTTTAAGATCACGCCTTGTGTTTTTCATCAAATGAATAGTGGTCTCTTCGCCTCTCCTGTTGTGTTTTTCTGTGTGGACTAAGTTTTATCAAACATAGCTAAGAATACTCCCGAATAATTGACCTTTCAAACAAAAAAATAAATTTAAAATCGGTTCACCCGTTCGGGAGCTACGATACCACAGACAGAGACACGTCAAACTTATAACTCCAAGTCGTTTTTGCGTCGGGTGTTAAAAAACTAACTACCTTAATTAAAAATCTGTTGTTTTTTTTTCATATTTCTGACCTACACTTCAAAACAAACGAGGTCTATCGGACCAGCAACCTTTGAAATAAATTAGCTTATAAGCACATCAGAACTTGTTGAACTTTGTGTATTTAAATATTTACTATGCTTGTGTAGGCTTATTGACATATGCATATGATGATGATTTAATTATTGGCGGAATAATTATGATCTCCCGTTGTTTTATGATACACTAGCTTATGTCCGCGTGGTGTTCGATAATTGTCCCATGGGATCTTACTACCGGGATAAAAAGTATCCTAAGTGTTAATCCAGGTTATAAACTATCTGTGTGCTAAATTTCGTCTAAATCCGTTAAGCCGTTTGGGCGTGGAGGAGTAATAAACATACAGGGTGTAAACCACCTCATCACAAAGCCATCAACCAACTATTCTGTACATCAAACTAAGTAACTTTACGCAAAAAATATTGCTGGGAAACAACTTTTTTTTTTTGGGTGAAAAATCACGTTTGTGGTATAACTCAATCTAACGTACTCAAAACATTGTGCAGATGGATGGATTGAATAGTACTGGTATTTAAAGTAAAAATCTTACAATAAAAACTTGTATAAGTATAAAAAAAAACTTGTAAGTACTCAATATCTCCGTAACTAGAAGGTTCCCAGGTATGGTGTAGAACAAAAAAAATACGAGTATCGCAATGACGGGAGAACAAGTGCCTTTCGGCTTCGTTAAGAGGTGTTTATACCCTTTATAGTCCACGCCACGAGAAACTATAATTTTTGTACACAAAGAATTTCTACCAAGATACGTAGCGACAATTCAATCAACAAGAAATACTCCCAAACTCAATCTACTTAAATTTTCAGACGTGTAATACGAAACTAACGAGCAATTTCACTTGGTCGGGTTATATTTTGGCGATATAAAGCGCTGTCGCCTAATGTTTAGTGGTACTGGAACGCATCTGCATCATGGAACGCCATTTTGAAGTAAGATCACGCTGACGCTGTCATTTTTGAATTTGATCCAAAGGTTGCAAACCCGAATGTGTGTTTACAAAATTTACAGCTTCTCGTGGCGGGGACTGTACTCACATACAAAATTTCGCCTTTGTATTAGTGTGGAATGAGATGACTAGCTTTGCTCGTGTCTAAGTGCGGCTCATGTACACAAATTAACCCACGGAGACGTTTTAAATCATATATAATAATATACTACGAGTATATAACACAAAGATAGATGGGCAACTCTGGTTTTCGTTTTTAAAACTGTGTACCCAAACTGTTACATGGCGCTGTTAGTTATTGTTCAACCAAATAAATACAAAAATAAATTCTGAGGATTCGAACTTGTGAATTGTGAACTATTAGTCACAAGGCAACCGCTGTCACCGCTAGGCTATCTACTTCACTAGCTATTAGTCTAAAATAGCTGTTCTCGTTATGACAGTTGAAAAGTTGGTGTACCTAAACACACAGATGGCAGCACTATCTATGAAAATTTTGATTGAAGCCAATGTATGGAAGTTTCACCCCCCTGTTTTAAATGTAGCCAATAACACTCAGGAATAATAAAGCTTTTCGTTAGTGCCAGGGGTCAAGGTGCATAAATAATGAGCTGTACCTAAACACACAGATGGCAGCACTATCTATGAAAATTTTGATTGAAGCCAATGTATGGAAGTTTCACCCCCCTGTTTTAAATGTAGCCAATAACACTCAGGAATAATAAAGCTTTTCGTTAGTGCCAGGGGTCAAGGTGCATAAATAATGAGCTTAGAGTTGACCGATGCATAATATTAGGGAGTGATCAGACTTATCGACGCAAGGTACAATACTTTAAATTGGCTCGAGCGATCAGAAGCTCATATAAAACAAGTAAAATTAAATTTAAAATTTAAAAACCAGTTAAAATGTACTAAAAGTTAAATGAAACATAAATAGTTAGATCCTGGGTATCAGTTATCACTCCACTTTCCTCACCTCATTTCGTTAGTTAGTATTCCTTATTCCCTTTCAATATACTTACTACTTAGTGTACATTATTCTACTAGTCAAGCCCTTTCATTTATTTATTTATTTATTTATTAAAACTTTATGCACAAGTAAAAACTGTACAAAGGCGGACTTAATGCCTTGGGCATTTTCTACCAGTCATTTTCATTTCATACCCATATTGAAGGATTTGTGAAAAGCAAATGTAATTCGCCATTTTGTGGTGGCGGCCATCTTGGAATTGAAATTTATCATAGTGTATAGCATTCTACTAGTCAAGGCCTTTCATTTGATAGTACACATATTGAGGGCACAGCTAAGAACACTCCCGACTAATTCACCTTTCAAACAAAAAAAAAACAAAATCAAAATTGGTTCATCGGTTTGGGAGCTACGATATCAAACACACACCTACCCACACACACACACGCACACGCACACCCACCTACACATACGCATACACACGACACACAAACACACACGCACACACACACACACACAAATCCCCGTCGCTTTTGTGTCGGGGGTTAATAAATAGTGTCCGACTGAAGCTGAGGCTTGACCTTCAGCTTCAAGATAAGTGGTAGATAAGTGACCACAGTTATCGAGGCGCTATCTTGCCCTTTTACCAATATATGGGGTCGGCGCAGCTTCGACTTCCATACTTCTACATTACTCGTCATCTTATCAGACACCTCTTTTCTAGCCATACCATCCTTTGGTCTTCCTCTACTCTTACACCCATCCACATACATAAGTACTCAGAAATTTCCTCAAAGATTTCCTCATTCCTCCGCATTACATGCCCATACCACGACAACCGATTAACACAACAAGTGTGCTCACTTCTTTAGGCGATTATTTCAGGAAATACCAAAATTTTTTTGAAGGACATTTTCAAATCAAGTTTGGTTACTTACGGTCAATAAAATATGAAATTAATGTGTGTTTGTTGTTTTTTCTTTTATAATACTTGGCTAGGAAATGTCAAAGTTCTACTTTAATTCAGCTGCATGCGATTAGACTGTAAGTGTAAGTCAACCCCAACATAATTGGCTAAAGTCGAGATAAATGATGAAGTTCAAAATACTCGTAACATAAATAAATAAATAATAAATAAATCTGCCAAGGCTTTTCCTAACTATGTTGGGGTCGGCTTCCAGTCTAACCGCATGCAGCTGAATACTAGTATTATACATGGAGCGACTGCCTATCTGACCTCCACAACCCAATTAATTAATACTGGGTAAGACGGGTTGTCAGACTTTTTGGGCTACTGACTACCTGTAACGACTGTCAAAGATGGACAAATGACAGCCGGAACCAACAGCTTAACGTGCTTTCCGAGGCACGGAGGAAACCCGGTATGTAATGGTGGTCATCCATCCACAGACAAATCTAGGTAAGCACGGCTTAACCTAAAGATTGGCCCGAGCGGCTGTTATTATATAGCTCCTTAAGTTCAATATACTTAACATCAAAAAATACTATTCACAAATTAACTCTAAATTCTCAAAGCTCACAGAAACATTTCTAAAGATTCGTTAGTCAATATCAGATGATCTTAAGTAACAAAATCTTTGAATACTCAAATGTCATCTGCAAACATTTGTAAGTAATAATTAATTTTAAAATACGTCAGTCCGTCCGTCACCGGTCACTGTGTTGGTACATTTCGTAACTATGGAGAAATACGCACTTTTGTTATATGAATGACTTTCGCGTAGGTTGAACTTTGAAAAGGTTATGTATTTTTGTTAAATGATAAATGATGTTTATTTTTGCAAATAGGTTTTTACAAACACTCTTTTTTAAACTAGATGGGGCCGGTGTTTCGTACATGACTACTCTGAGAAGAAACAGCCGAAACAAACTCAGAGGCCATGTCTCTTTTGAAATGAGGACTATGCAGATTAGTGTCTAAGATGGTCTTTTGAGTGGACCTGTGGACCAGTTATCGTGTAGCTCGACTTAGAACTCAAGGAGCTCAACGAAACGAGTTGTTGATTAATTAAATGAATTCTTAGAGGACCTCGTGGTTGAATAATAACAGTCGTGAGGATCGATCTTTAGGTTAAGCCATGCTTGCCTAGGTTGGTATGTGGATGGGTGACCGCCCATTACATACCTAGGTTGTTCAGTGCCTCGGAAAGCACGTAAAGCCGTTTAGGGTGCAAGTAGTCTAGCTTCTAACCGTCTGTCCGTCTTATGACGACAGGTCGTGTCGACGGCGCATTCGTGTTCCACGCGCGCCTCAAAGAGATGTCACCAAAAAGGAAGGGGTCCGTAAGGCCCGAATCCGGGACTGTTCGAAAGAAATACCGCGGCCGCGGAACACAAAGGGCGAGGAAGGAACATGGACGGATGGGTTTTAGTCAGTAAAAGTCTGACACTCCCTCCCGCTCAGTCCAGAGCGATAGGAGTCATGTGATGACTTCCCATCCGAAATAAAAAGGGTGCAAGTAGTGTATAGTCCACGACGCGCAATATTATTGTGGGCATCAGTACGTGAGAGAAAGCCCTTTATTCGATGTATTATCGAGACTTACTGAAAGTAGGTCGGCAGACGAGCATTAAAGTTCAATGTATTGTACTTCCAATCACATGTAGGGTTGTGCTAAAATGTTTATTATAGGAAAAAATAAGAAGTATAAAGGCGGATGGTATTCTGTAGTTTCTAAGCGTGAGGTTAAGTATAGTGTAATTAAAACTATAACAATTTAATATTTTTTTATATAGGTTGACTGCCAAAGTGTGATCCATGATGGATCAATTTTCATTAATGTTCGTCTGACTGGTCAAAATGTACTGAACAGCTGATTTTTTTTATGCGATTTTAGGTTTGGTTCTATAGTAAAAGTTGTTTGTAATCATAAGTACAATCACGTGTTTACGTATCGTACTGTCACTTTATATAAAGGGTGTAAAGCCGAAAGGCACTTGTTCTCCCCATCATTGCGATAATTTTTCAGTTCTACACCATACCTGGGAACCTACTAGAACCTACTAGTAACGTTGGAACTTTGATGTCCACAGGTAACCAGTTGGCTGACATACTTACTAAATCATTTTAATACAATTTTTCTCCACTTGTTCCCTAGAGAAGTTTTTTTTTTTCAAATTCTCGTTTTTAAAGTCATAAGTCATAACTTTACTTTAAATATCTCCACGACCCGTTTATTATTAAAAGCATCCATCAGCATAAGTAATATGTTGAGTGCGTTACATTGATTTGTATCATAAAGGGTGTAAAACACCTCTTCACGAAGCCGAAAGGCACTTGTTCTCCCCATCATTGCGATCATTTTTTTGTTCTACACCATACCTGGGAACCTTCTAGTTACGGAGATATGGGGGGTCAATGTTACAACTTTTTGACAAGTTTTTTTTTAAATACAATTATTTTTTGTAAGATTTTGACTTTTAACACCTCCACGACCCCCGTACTATTCAATCCATCCATCAGCACAATGTTTCATGTGCGTTACATTGAGTTCTACCACAAAACATGATTTATAACCTCAAAAAAAAAGTTGTTTCCCAGCAATAATTTTTGCGTAAAGTTACTGAGTTTGATGTACAGAATGCTTGGTTAACGGCTTTGTGATGAGGTGGTTTACACCCTGTATAACGTAATTTTTCACACCATAAAAAGTCTTCCCAGTTATAATTTTTGCGTAGAGTTACTTAGTTTGATGTATATGTCACTGTAAAATTGCCATTGTAAACTCATATTCTCAACTGAACATACTGCTTACCATAAACGCATTATTTTTCGGTACATTGTGATCTATCGAAGTGAAACCGTGATATTGTGAAATGTATGTAACTGACCTGCCTTATATACGAATTTGCTATGGCGTGGCGGGTCCAGTATGCTTAGTGCGAGTTTTTTGTACGTATCGACCGTGTCAGCGTTTACGCAAATTTGTATGGCGCTGAGCAAGCGCCATCTAGCGTAATACGGGAGAACTACATATTGTAAGTGCTAATTCTAAACGCATCGACAATTGTTAACTTGCGAGTGTGAGTGTCTAGAATACGTTCGTTCGTTTCGTGTTAATTCACTGCGAGAAGCGGCGCGTACATTAGTAACCGACCAAAATAAATTGACAGTCGTATTTTGTGTTCATAACAGAAGCGACTGCCTATTCAACTAGTTGTGGTTATACAATGAAGTTAGACGATATTATTTATCTGTGGTCAATGGTCATTAGTTTTGTTTGTGTTTACGAAAGTTTTTGTTGTGATTTGCATACAGTTTTGAATATTATTGTTAAAATAAAGACTAGTCCGTCCCAATTTGAAATGTTGGTAACATAAACGGAGCAGTTAGTGTAATTTATATCTTTTGGTGTGTAGTGAGCGACCTTGATCCATCCGTGAAGTTTGTAAAACTAAGTTTGTTACTTTTTAAGCATGGAGATCTAAGCAAATGATCTAATAATGCCCGAGTGGCTTGTAGTGGAGCACTCTATCATTGTTCAAGTGACCGTGTTTACGTGAACGTGTTTTTTTTTTTTGTGGCGGAAATTACGCTTATCTTGTGCTTTTGCGGTCTCAAACATTCTCCAAACGAAATACTACGAGATTCCATTGTAAGTTTTATTCACAATATGAAATTAAATAAAATTACTTTGTTATTATGACCACTCTCACGATGCTCTCACCACAAAATCTTAAGTGACAATTTTCGCGCTCGCAAGTGACTGTGTTTCGTATTCAAGCTGTCAAAACTGTCGAAATTGTAACTTGCACTCGCGTTATACATGAAAATGTTAGCAATGTGCTCGAAACGGTCCTTACTTTCTTAGAGGCACTGGATTGTCACTATCGACGACGTACACTCGATCTACGCGATTCAGACGTTACTCGAATTTTAGTATGAAACTCGCACTAAGCATACAGACCCAATTACCCTGTACACACGCTAAAAAAATACGGTGCATAAATGACGCTGTTATGAGATAACAAACATGAAAAAACTTTTTTGCAAAAAATAAAACGACTTCAAAAAAAAAAACCAAAAAAGTGAAAAATAACTTTAGCTTCTGAAGTCGGTGACGTTTGTATGATTGATTTAATTTTTTTGTCACCGACTTCAGAAGCTAAAGTTATTTTTCACTTTTTTGGTTTTTTTTTTGAAGTCCCGTTTATTTTTTGCAAAAATGTTTTTATTTTTCACTTTTTAGTGGTTCACATGTACCGTTACAATTACAACAAGCCCAAACACGACTAGGATACAATTGTCTCATTATGTAGTTCCGTGACTCTTGGCTTCATCATCAGATCTGATGGTAGAATGGTTCTTATCAAACGCAAATGCTTCACTTGTTGTAGAAAATACCAAAATTGCTGTACGTTATCCTATAAAATTTGAAGAGTTCCCTCGATTTCGCCAAGATTCCATCATCAGATCCCGACTTGGCGACTATGGGACCAACTTGGAAGTATACCCTTTCAAACAAAAAAAGAATTTTTCAAATCGGTTCAGGCGTCTTCGAGTAATCGGTGAACATACATAAAAAAAAAAAATACATACAGTCGAATAGAGAACCTCCTCCTTTTTGGAAGTCGGTTAAAAATACAATCGTATTTAGAACCTCCTCGTTTTTTTTAAGTCGATTAAAAATAAACTTTTACTTTCGACACCCCTACAAAGAAAGCTTTCAATGATTAATAATAACGTCTTCGCGTTAAAAATGATGTCACGCATGTGTTTCGACAACGTAACCTTACTGGTTAAGCAACTCCGCCCAAGGTTGGGATAATGATTGGTGACCAATGACCAGATGTTTTTTTATTATAATTTAGGTCAGCTTTACACCCACACACACCTCTGCTTATCCCTTCTGAGACAAACAAGCGTTATGATATGTCATATTTTACCTGAATGTATGTTAAAATTTGAATATAATATCTTGGCTCTCAAAACGCTGAAGGAAAACATCGTGAGGAAACCGGCATGTCCTAGAACCAAAAATTCGAAGACATGTGACATCTACCAATCCGCACTGGGCCCGCGTGGTGGATTATATCCCATTTCCTCTCATTGAGAGGAGGCCGTGTCCCAGCAGTGGGAACACTATAGGCTGATGATGATATTATCTAGATGAATGTTTTTGCTAGTCTAGTAGTCGAAATTCATGCATGATGACCTGGTTACAATACCCAGGTAAGGCCAATTGTTACTGGATTTTTCCATCAGGAGTTACTCATTAGCACGAAATCTGGATTTGGGCCCGGTTGGTGGCAATAGGCTCGCCTATAACATGGGACTTAAGAGGCCTGCGGAGCATGCGAAGTTCATACAAACGTAATACCAAAATAGTTTGTAAATCAAACATATTCTTAAAGCAGTGTGTGTTTGTTTCGATTAGATTAGAGAATATATTGGTTCCCAAACACATATTTTGAGTGTACACTAATTTAAACAAGAAGAACAAGTTATGAGAAAATTAATTTTTCTATAGAAATTTTAAATTCCTCATATCTCGTCTTTATATCATTGTCCTTTCAAAATTATTAAATTATTTATTTGGGAACATAGATGTTCTGTAATCTAATCGAAATATATATGTCACCGTAAAATTGTCAAACACGTTATATTGTAATCTCTCTAGCGATATTGTAAACTCTCGAAATATTGTCAAACGAACATACTGCTTACAATAAAACGCATTATTTTTCGTGAAATGCATGCGATGGTAGTCAACTCACGCGGTGTGGAGGGGAGGAGGGGTCCCCTTGCCCAGTGGTACCACTCTCATGAAAAGAGAATGTACCATTCCTGAGAAATACCGATTAATATAACCTAACCTTAAAACACTCTATACTCCCCTAAAAAGCGTAGTCGACGGGCCCCTATTTCCGAGTGCAGGGTTTAAAGGAACCTAACTAACCTAACGAGGGGGTGCCCCAAGTCGCGATTATGGGGCAGAGATACTTCCGTATGTTCAGTTGACAATATTTCGAGAGTTTACAATATCGCTAGAGAGAAACACGTTATATTGTAATATAACGTGTTTGACAATTTTATATTTTGGTATTACGTTTGTATGAAAAAATGCATACTCCGATTTTGTATGAGACGCGTACGCGCTGAACGCGCGCGTACGCGTCGCGAACAAAATCGTTGTTTTCTATGGGCATAAGCTGAATAGAGCTGAATAAGTGTGCGTAGTCCCTAAATATGGGTGTACAATTAGAGACACCTCTGTATAACCCTTTTGGAATTATAGGTTTGATATTATGTTATAAGTGAGTGTCATCTTTTTACCTTGATGGAAAATGAATAGAGCATTATGAGCGGTGAAATACAACCACATTGCATATTCTAACCTTATATGTTCCTAATACTCGATTTCTCTAACACTTGAAGATGAATGGACCATCATCTGCCTAGCCTTTTTCAACTATGTTGGCGTCGGCTTCCAGTCTTACCGTATACAGCTGAATACCGGTATTTACACGGAGTACTACCTACCTGACTGCCACAACCCAGTTAGTACTGGGTAATACTATTATAATACTGTACCACTTGGTAAGACTGGTTGTCAAACTTTTTTTTTGTTGCCTGTAACGACTGTCGAATATCTACTAATGACAGCCAGGACCAACAGATTAACGTGCTTTCCGAGGCACGGAGGAAACTCGGTATGAAATTAGTGGTCACCCATCCATAGACCAACTTAGGCCAGCACGGCTTTACCTAAAAATCGACCCGAATACGAATAGGAATTACTATACTGACTGAAAAATTCGTTCTCTCTCACAGCTCATTTCTACACACACCCTAGCCTCCTAGCTACTTCGGTGAAGGAAAACTTCGTAAGGATGCCTTCAGCATGCCTGAGAGATATTTCTCAACACCATGTAGACCCAAGTCATAGGTCCATGGGCTGCATAAAACTCAAACACTAGTTTACTATAATAAAGCTCAATAATTCTGCCCATCGTATGTCAAATAGCAGTCGTGAAGTGTCGCGGCCTTGCAAGCGACTCGGTAATAATGATTTATATACAGCAGAGCATATAAGTTTAACTCAGTCGACTGAGGGATCTTGTGCAGTGCAGTGAACAGCTAAAGTTAAAATGGTGAGCTTCTTAAACTATATTTTAGTTTATTATTTTATTATAGGTAGCAAAACAACTTTTTTTTGGATGTGATCGTTGTTGTTTCATAAAAAATTGTTTTTTTGTGTTGCAACCTAAATTTATGTTAAGTAAAGAAACCAATTTATCTTTTTTAAGTTAGTTGGTTAGAATTAGGGAGTCGATTGATTCCTGCCAACCCCTTGGGAATTTATGTCTGTATTGAGTTTAACTGCTCACTTTATTTTAAATATTCATTAAAAACTACTTCATAAATGGTGTCAAAAACCTCTTAACGAAGCCGAAAGGCATCTGTTTTTCCCGTCATTGCGATCATTTTTTTATCTACACCATACCTGGGATTCTTCTAGTTACGGAGATATTGGGGGCAAAAGTTCCAACTTTTCGGCAAGTTTTTAAAAAATAAAACGTTTTATTGTAAGATTTTTACTTTTAAACACCTCCACGACTCCCTTACTATTCAATCTATCCATGAGCACAATGTATTGAGTGCGTTACATAAAGTTCTACCACAAAACATGCTATTTCACCCCAAAAAAAAAAGTCGTTTCTCAGGAATAATTTTTGCGTAAAGTTACTTAGTCTGATGTACAGAATGCTTGACGACTTCGTGATAAGGTTGTTTACACCCTGTATAGTATTCAGTCATCTCTAAAAATATTTGATCAAAAATTGCATTTATTATGATTAGCAGATTATCACAAATCATCATATACGAGTACCTTTCGGCTTCGTTAAGAGGTGTTTTACATTTACAGCCTTTATACAACTTATTTTTTATTTATCAAGTTTTCTGCGTTTCATCTTTGTTTTTTATATAAATAATGCATTTAAGTATATTCGAGTTTTTTTTTTTAAATGCAAATACACATCACCACTGCTTTCAAAAACGGTGAAGGAAAACATCGTGAGGAAACCGGCATGTCCTAGAACCAAAAATTCGAACACAATCATGTGACATCTACCAACCCGCACTGGGCCCGCGTGGTGGATCATTATAGCCCATACGCAAAATACGCGCTTTGACGTGGAGTTGCGGACACCAGCCCGTTGTACAATGCAATTTAATTAGTATCCCTACTGTTTATTTTACCATTTCAAATCAATGTTTGGAATTTTAAGATGTATGTGCATATTAAATAATCGACTTTGAAAATCTATCAAAAAGTGGGTAAAAATTCAAACAAAATTATTATTATTTACATTTTAGTGGCAGTATTTCATACTTTTATTTTTTTTAAATGCGAGTTATGGTTATTTTCGTTTTTTATTATTATAAGTAACTATAATTATATCCTTTTAATCATTTTTTTTTTCTACACAGTGAATTTTAAGAAATAAATAACTTATGACTTATTTAGACACGTGTAGAGTAGTACCATCGTCACGAAAAGAAAAAAGAAAAATAATGTTTTTTTTAAACAAAAAAAAAATATCCCGACGAAAAAGTTCGTACGTTCTTGCATAACTCTTAATGTTTAACCCTTGGGCCCTAAGTTATAAGGTTTAAAATTGGTCGCCTGTCTGTGATCTCGGTAGTACACGCGTAACTTTTTACAGAGCTGTCCGATTTTGACGTTTTTTTTTCTTACAGAAATTCCTAATCCTATCAGTGTGCGTGGCGATGGTCGCTGCCGACGTCTCCCATATCCTGCCTAAACAAGGCAAGGACGAGACGCACGCGCAGATTTTGAGGCAAGATCTCGGTAAGTTGATACATACATACGGAAACTGAGCTACCTTAACTACTTGCTAAGATCCTCACATACTTTTGTTTAAGACGGCTGTGATTCTAAATACTAATTGTATTCCCCTGTTTTCTTTGTGAATAATGCCTCTAGAAGTGAGCAATCTTTAAGGAGGTTCTCAATTCGGCTGTATTTTTTGTTTATAACCTCATGAAGTCATAACTCCGTGATTTCATCAACTGCATAGCTTTTTCCGAACTATGTTGGAGTCGGCTTCCATACCAGTATTTTAAATGGAGCAACCAACCAACCCGGCCAACCACCTCCAACTCTCTCCAAAACTCCTGATTTCTGGTCCGATTTACTTGATTCTTTTTTTATCTTTTTTTCTTGCATACCTTTCTATGTGGATGATCTGTCAATAACTTACAGTAACAATGGAAAATGAATACTCGACAAGAATTTAAGTGATACCACAACTAAAAAGGATGAAATATTTTTTTTTTGTAAGTGAAAACTTATTTATGCGCGTTGAGCACTTTTTGTTTGAACAAAAATCATGGAACTCGCGTGACCGTCACCTAACGCTTCGTAACACTCGTAGCCGATCCGATACGGCGTAGCACCATTTAGGCGTGCGCGGGGCATAACCCGTAGCAGAAATAGATTACTTAATAGTCTGAGAGGTACGGTTGCATTTTAGGTAGTGTTTTTTACGCCGATCGGTTGCCATCTTGTTCAATAGATCTCGAATGACTGATAAGCAAACCCAGCGTCAGCTGACGCACCCGCGGTGGGTCTAGGATTGAGAGGGTAGGTTAGGTTAGAACATAAAATAAAATAAAGTCATAGTTCGCCGGCTGAAACTTGTTTCATAAATAGTTTGCATCATACTGAGCTTAAAAAAAATCGTCAGCTGCATGGTGGAGAGGGGATTTTGCGTCAGCCGCTCGCATGAACTTGTAAATGATGTACGCCTGATAAAAAGTAAAAGACCGGTAACATTTACAAGTTCATGCGAGCAGCTGACGCAAAATCCCCCCACCACCATGCAGCTGACGATTTTTTTTAAGCTCATTAACTTTTTAAGAAAAAAGTTTCAACCGGCGTACTATGACAAATTTTTTTTTTTACAACTTTCTTAATATCCCATTCCTACACCCACCGCCACTTGAGCAACTGACGATTGGTTTACTTATTATTAAGTTAAGAGACCTTCGATGACAATATCGGCCGGTATACGATGACTTTTTTTTTTGCAACGGTACCTCCCGGACTATTAAGTTTTCACTTCCATCGCCTCCCGAAGAATACTTTTGATATTGAACAAAATTATTTTACAATCTAGTTACATTTAGCTGACTATGTAGGTACAGTCAGCAAAACAGGTTTACAGGCTAGCAATTCTCTACTATTATAAATGGATCTGGTTGCAATTTTATCCAAATCCTTTCAGTAGTTTCTGCGTGAAAGTATAACAAAAATCGATCTTTACAGACTTTCACATTTATAATGGTCGTAATAAGATTGCTAGACTGCATACCTAACTGTTTTGCTGACTGTTCACTCACATTTCTCTCATGAATTATTTAACCCTGTATTCGTTTTGTTCTAGACGTGGGGGTAGAGGGAGCATACCAGTGGGCCTACGAAACCGATAACGGTATCGCAGCCAGCGAGACCGGCTCTGTCAAGAACGTAGGCTCGGTAAGTGTACCGTGTTGAGGTCTGAGGATTGGCAATCGACACTTGACAGAGAGACATAAGTCTGCGTCACATAAGAGAGAAAAGCTCACAAAGGGAATAAAGTTTACCCCGTTTTTCAAACGTATTTAATTTATGCTCCGCTCCTAATTGTCGTAGCGTGATGTTATATAGCCTAAAGCCTTCCTCGATAAATGGACTATCCAACACAAAACTTTTCAATTCGAACCATTAGCTCCTGAGATTAGCGCGTTCAAACAAACAAACAAACTCTTCAGGTTTATAATATTAGTATAGATACCAGGTCTGACTAAGCTAACTGCCCTGTTGGCTGGGGTTACAAGACAAGTTTAACTGTTGACAGTGGGGTTCTTGAGTTCGATTCCCAAATCGAGCTGTGTTATTCATGTAACTTTTTCAATTCATATGTACTTTCTAAGTTTATCTTAGACATCTTTGAAGGAAAACATCGTGAGGAAACCTGGACTTATAATGAAGTCTGAAATCACCAACCCGTCTTGAGCAAGCGTGGTGATCAAAGCTCGTGCCTTCTCTGTACGAGCAGAGGCTTTTGCCCAGCAGTGGGACAGTAACAGGCTGGTATTCTTGTACTTAAATATCGATATGTCACCGTAAAATTGTCAAACACGTTAGATTTTAATCGCTCTAGCGATATTGTAAACTCTCGAAATATTGTCAACTTAACATACGGAAGTATCTCTGCCCCCATAATCGGGACTTGGGGCACCCCCCCGTTAGGTTACTTAGGTTCCTTTAAACCCTGCACTCGAAACAGGGGCCCCGCGAAGCGGGGCTCCGTCGACTACGCTTTTTAGGGGAATATAAAGTGTTTTAAGGTTAGGTTATATTAATCGGTATTTCTCAGGAATGGTGCATTATTTTTTCATGAGAGTGGTACCATTGTGCAAGGGGGACCCCTCCTTCCCTCCACACCACACGAGTTGACTACCATCGCATGCATTTCACGAAAAATAATGTGTTTTATTGTCAGCAGTATGTTCGTTTGATAATATTTCGAGAGTTTACAATCCCTCTAGTTATTTTACAATCTAACGTGTTTGACAATTTTACGGTGACAGATACACATCGCGACTGCGGAATTTCACAAGCTAATTTAATCTGTCACTCACTGGATGTCTGTCGGAGGATATCGTCGTCGAGGTAGACTACGGCGAAGGTGGTGAGACGATCTGAACTCGTTTACGGGGCGAACATGTTCAGATATCGCACAAGATAGGGAGGTTTGGAAGGAAAAAAGGGAGGATTTTGTTCAGCTGTAGGACACTCAAATAGGCAAATAAATTGACCGTTGAGGGTTGTCTCAGTGTCAATAGTGTGTTCCGAACTGTCTTCAGTGGGTACAGCAGCATCAAACTCCCGAAGCGTCTCTATTACGTCCCAAGCGTCAATTATTGCAATTGAAACCTGACGTCATTGTCATAAGAGCCACGATTTAACCTGTAACATGTTTGTCATGTATAGGAGACGGAAGCGCACGTAGCACAAGGCTCTGCTAGCTGGACTTCCCCGGAAGGTGAAGTTATCCAGCTCCAGTACACCGCTGATGAGAACGGATTCCAGCCTCAGGTGAGAACGTCGAGGAAACGTATTCCACATAACGTGAAAGGGACTCTGGCGTTAAATCAGTTACCCAGTATACGTGTCACAATACTGTCATAGAAACTTGATCATTAATTCATTTATTAAAATAAAAAAATTATGTATTAATACAAGTTCACCGACAGCTTCTGTGTACAATATAAAATTATACAGTCGCTAATTACTGGTAATTAATAATACTTAAGGTGAAAGCGTCAGGGTGGCCCGCGAATTCAAATTTTCTTGTTTTTTTTTTTGCAATTTGCGGGCCAGTGCTGGGTCGTATGTTGGTGGAAGTCGCGTTCGCGGCTGTGGGGCGTATGTGGTTGCAGAATTGTAATCATCAGAATCATCGGTGCAGGCCTCCAAGTTCATGAAAGTCGAGGAACGAATTTTTCACGGTCAAAGTCGTTCCTCGACTTTTATGAACTTTGAGGGTTGTGTTGATGATTTTGATGATTATAATTCTGTGACTGCAAATATCGTGCAACCGCGAACGATGTTTTTATCAGCGTACAACTTGGCACTGCCATGCAAATTGCAAAAAGCGTTGTAAAATTTGAATTTCGCGGGCTACCCTGGAACATTAGTCTTAATAATAACCCTATTTTAATAAAGGGTGTAAAAATACTTTACGCAGCCGAAAGGCACTTGTTCCCCCCGACATTGCGATCTTTTTTTTGTTCTACACCATACCTTCTAGATAGGGAGATATTTTAGGTCAAAGTTCTAACTCGCGAGTCGCATTGTAAATGGAACTGCTGTGATACACTAAATTTATTGAAATGAAATAAAGTTCCCATCTGATGTCCATGACACAGGCCTCGTTGCTTAGTGTGGCACTAGATGGCGCTGTGTGCAAAGCTCAGCGATATTATTGTTATTTTTATATTAATTTTCTTTTAATTTCAGGGTTCTCACATCCCCACCCCCCCTCCGATCCCGGAAGCCATCCTCCGCGCACTACAGTACATCAGGGATCACCCCCCCAAAGAAGAGAACTAAGCACGAGAACTATCCTTAGTAAAACATCCCCTTTATTCATAAATGTCTAGCTAGTAGTAGTAGTAGCTTAAACCCAGTTTGTACATTATATATAAATAATCTGATTTCAAGGGTTACTCATATATTTTTTTGCATGATACTCTATTATTTTTTCTGAAAAAAAAAATACAGACGAATTGAGAACCTCCTCTTTTTGGAAGTCGGGTCGGGATGAAAAGTAGCCTAACTTCTTATAACATCAGCTATCTGCTAGTAAAAGTCCCGTAAAAATCGGTCCAGCCGTTTCGGAGATTAACCGGACCACACAGACAGACAAAAACGTTTTATTTTATTTTTTTCACGAAAAAACGGTAATTTCAAATTAAAAATTGTGTAAGTTTTTTAATAGATAGCCAATCAAAGCACAGTTAACTAGAGTTTAAAAGTCTGTTAACTCATTTTTGAATGGATAATCCTTTGAGACATCGGGTGCTATAACTGCCTTGTTAATCTAATGGTCGCAAGCGGTCTGGGAGGTATCGTTGCAAATAAAATAAGTCATAGTAAACCAGCTGGTATTGTCATCGCAGGTTGATCTTATATTACCAATAAGTGAACTAACCGTCAGCTGCTCAATTAGTGGTGGGTGTAGGATTGCGATGTTACGAAAGTTGTAACAATAAATAAAGAAATCAGTCATAGAACGCCGGCTGAAACTGTTTTCATAAATAGTTTACATCATAATGAGTTGAAGACGACCCGAATGGCGTAGTGGCAGTGGGGCTGCCTTACGTTCTTAGGGTCCTGGGTTCGAATCCCGGTAGGAGCAAATGTTTGTGTGATGAGCATGGACATTTGTTTCCGAGTCATGGATGTTATATGTATAATAAGTATATATTTACGAACAAAAAGTTGTATATGTAGTATATCAACTATCTGGTGGCCACGACACAATCCTTGCTTAGTGTGGCACTAGATGGCGCTGTGTGTAATGTCCAGCGATATTATTATTATAATTTTTAAAAAAAATCGTCAGCTGCATGGTGGAGGCAGTATGATGTAAACTATTTATAGAACAATTTTCATCCGGCGTACTATAACATTTTTGTTCTAACCTAACCTAACCTCCCAATCCTACACACACCGCGGGCGCGTCAGCTGACGGTTTACTTATCAGTAATTCGAGATCTATTGAACAAGATGGCAACCGATCGGCGTAAAAACACTACATACGGTCTAACAAGCTAATTGGTTTACAGTTTAACCCACAGGTTACATTGTAAAGTGTAAACCAAATAGCTTGTTCGACCGTACAATGCAACGAAACCTCCCGGACTATGAGCATGATATCCTCAATTCGATTCATGGAACGGACAGTGTTATTGGGCCATCAAGAAGGAAATTCTAGGTTTTATGGACAAAGGGGAGTTAATATCCATTAAAATAACTTTGATTAGTTCGTAAGAAAATTGAAATACTCGTTCACGTATATTTTTTATAAAAATAAACTACTGTGATAAGAATTTACTTTTTAAATAAAAATATTTTTCATAATGTTATTGGTGTTTTTCTTGTATCTAATTATACCTTTAAAGCTTTCCGGTCTGATATTAGTTGGGTTTAAAAATAGTAAATCATCATCGATCATCATTCAATAGGCTTGTGTCCTAAAAAAATCTAATTAGTCCGTCAGTTAGATTATAAAAAAAATATTTGACCCGTATTTTTTCTTTTGTTACATAAACCAAAATTGACGAAGACACGACGCTTTAAAAATTCGCAATACGTCACGGCGTGCTATAGTTTTTAGTGCGTTGTGACGTCACGAGCCCCCACTCCCGAGTTTTGAAGCTTTTTATCTTTGTCAGTACTCAGTGATTTACAAAAACAAAAAATACGTGTCCATTATTTTCCAATACTCTAACTGACGGACTAATTAGTTTTGCAATTTATTGTTGGTGGAAACTAGCCTATTGCCCTTATCTCAATCCATTTGTGGTCTGCGCTAGACATGAGAAATCGACGCATTTGGCATTAACGAAACTAGACCGTCCATTTTTGTTCATCGACTAGTCCATCAACTAGTTGAATTCGTCGACTAGTTTATGCGTCGACTTGGTTATGCAGACGTTTAAATAAACGTTGCAAAGTCTACTACGTTGAGGGCGACGTAGACAGTAGACTAGACTCCAAAATAATAGCTCAAATAAATTTTAACTCTAAATCTAGCAGGAGACAGTTGAGAACGTAGGCAAGTAACAAAAAATATTTCTAAGGACGAATGAATGGAAAAACAAAAAAAAAAAAGTTTATTACGTATCGATTTGGGTTACATTGCATGTCAAGGAGTCTCCATTTAGGCATAAAAAATGTACAAGTAAACAAACATAAACTTATATTGTCACTTGATATCTTCCGTGATTATGTTATTTCGAGCTTCCGATATTTCGACGCAGTTGAGACAAAGAGGGTACACAGATTTACCTGCACCAAACAATTTATTTTCATCCACCCGCATTCTCCAGTCAATTCGCGATCATGGCGGTTTCCAATAATATTAAGTTTTTTGCATATTTGCATTTATTATAAAATATTAGTATTAGTAAGGATTTCGCGAGTTCGAACGCACAGTTCGGGCGAGGGGTAAGAAACTCCTTAGATGACGTCACCGATATTAAAGTAGTAATGTTTTAATTATGAAGTCGCACATAAAGCTGGTTTAAGTTCACTGTAAATAAGATGTCATGATATTTTGACCCTTAGGGCGCGGGGTAAGAAACTCCTTAGACGACGTCGCCTAAAGTAGCAATGTTTTTAAGTATAAAGTCGTCAAATAAAGCTCATTTAAGTTCACAGTAAATAAGATGTCATGATGTTTTGACCCTTAGGGCGCGGGGTAAGAAACTCCTTAGATGACGTCGCCGATATCAAAGTAGCAATGTTTTTCAAGTCGTCACACAAAGCTCGTTTAAGTTCACTGTAAATAAGATGTCATGATACATTGACCCTTAGGGTGCGGGGTAAGGGCTGTGGGACTGTTAATGGGCTACGAGATTGTTCGAAAGAGATACCGCGACCCTAAGAAAGAACATGAATGGGTTTTAGTCAGTAAAAATCTCTCGCTCCTCCCAGAGCGAGTGGAGTTATTCAATGAAATCCCACCCAAAAAAACAAAAAACGTTGCGGGGTAAGACACTCCATAGATGACGCCGCCGATATTAAAGTAACAGCGTTTCTAAGTATAAAGTCGTCACATAAAGCTCGTTCAAGTTTCACTGTAAACATGACATATTATCTGACGCACTGACCTTGATCTCTGAGCACGGTCACAGCTTCCAGCACTCGCTTGGTGTAGATGCACGGCTCGTAGTTGTCCATCTCTTGAGTCACAACCGAGCATACCCTGTGGAGCATATGCACATGTTAGACTTATTTAGCTGAGCATCAGGTCCTGGATACGATTCAAGCGTCGTGCTAAGTGTTATTGATTAATCAAGTGCCAGTACATTATTCTACTAGTCCCTTTCATTTGATACCCATATTGAAGGAGCTTTTTGTGATGGCGGCCATCTTGGATTTGAAATTTATTATAGCGTACAGTATTATACCAGTCAAGTTCATTTGATACTCCCTCAAGAGTTGCTGAATAAATTTCATCACCATCATCATAATTTCAGCCGGAAGACGTCCACTGCTGGACATAGGCCTCCCCCAAGTGTCGTCACATTGACCCGTCCCGAAAAAACATGTAATCTGCCAATTTGTGGCGGCGGCCATCTTAGACTGATTTTTTATCAAACATAGCTAAGAACACTCCCGACTAATTCATCTATCAAACCAAATCAAAATCGGTTCATCTGTTCAAGCGCCGAAACGGGCCGCTAGTGAAAGAGAAAGTAGTAAATGATGCCGTGATGTCTGACAGGGTAACCTGTCACACACATACACACACACACACACACACATACACACACACACACACATACACACACACACACACATACACACACACACACACACACATACACACACACACACACACACAAGTCACATGGGAGTAGTGCGGGAAGATGATGATCTAGTTACCTGTTGGCTCTCCCACGTATGGCTCCGGCGGTCCTCTCCAGCGAGTCGGGGTCTCCCTCCTGCAGCGCCACCACGCACTTGTTCACATCCTCCAGGATGTGGTTCTCTGTGCGGCGAGAGAAAGAGAAAGAGATGTAGTAGGTAACATAACAGTGTATGTGAGACTCACGGCTTTAAACTCCCACGTATACAGGTCGTTTCGCTTTGCATCTTGGTCAGATTCAAGGGTGTGCTACAGACCATTAAACTGAACAACTTTTGAATTTAATATTTTTTACGTCTACGACGGTGGTTCCATGGAGAAAGTAGTTGCGCAACTTTGAATTTAACCAAGATGAGACAACACCTTATACATTTTTCGACAGTTCAAAAGTGCCTGTAACTGGCCTACTTGAAATGAATGCTTTGATTTTGATTTTGACTGTAAACGAAATAGGTTGTTCGAGCGTAGAAAGGTTAGAAGACGATGAGGTATAGTACTATAGGTGATGACTGACCGCTGACAGCGAGGAAGTCGTCGATGGTGGTGATGTCGTCGACGGCATCCGTCAGCAGCTTGACGGCGCTCTCCCAGGCGCGCGCGAACGTCGCCGCGTTCTCCTGCGCCACGCGCGACCGCGGCCGGGCGCCCAGTACACGCGCTGAGTTTATTACCTGCGAGGGGGGATATACAAACATACAGAGCTCCAATACATAAGCACTAAAGTATTTCTAGCTTTGACATACTTCAATGTCTCAATGACTCTCTCTCTCTCTCTCTTTGAGCGTATCATCATCATTTCAGCCGAAAGACGTCCACTGCTGGACATAGGCCTCACCAAGTGTCGCCACATTGACCGGCCCCGTGCGACTCGCATCCAGTGGATTCCCGCAACCTTCACCAGGTCATCGATCCACCTAGTGGGAGGTCTTCCAACGTATCGTCTTCCGGTTCGCGGTCGCCACTCCAGAACTTTTCGGCCCCATCGGCCATCCGTTCTGCGAGCAATGTGCCTTGCACACTGCCACTTAAGTTTAGCAATTCCTCGGACTACGTCGATGACCTTAGTTCTCTTGCGGATGTCTTCATTTCTGATTCGATCACGCAACGAAACTCCGAGCATAGCCCTCTCCATTGCCCTTTGGGTGACTTTAAGCCTTTTGATAAGGCCCATTGTGAGCGACCACGTTTCGGTCCCATAATGTAATCACTGGCAACACACACTGGTCATAGACTTTCGTCTTGAGACACTGCGGTATATTACGCGAATACAGTGTGGAATTTTACAATGCCACCTGGAGGGAAAGTACTCTAAATACTGGAGATAGCAAATTTTACTAAAATGAGACATTCCTTTATTTTTAAAAAGAAACAAATCTGCATTCACAGTTTTTCGAAAATTATTTTGCCACACTCGTGCATCGAACCCGGGATGGATCGACTAAAGTTCGACCAAATAACATACTGTACCTTTTTGACATCAATCGATAGGGTCAATCATATCGATCAAATCTCTCTAACAAACATGATAAATTAAATATAAGAAAAACCATGAATAAAAGTGCTTTATCTTGTTGGATTTATAACTGTTCTTTAGATTTCATGGTTTTCCTTTCATTTCATTTATCATGTTTCTTAGAAAGATTTGATCCATATGATTTGAATGAATGCATAATTATTCGGGCTACCGTGGAGGTGTAGTGCGTCGGGCATGTTTGCGGAGAAACAGAGTAGATGATTTTTATGCCGTATTACGAAAAGCGAGGGCCTCCTTTATGAGCCGTGTACATGATTCTGACAATGGAATATTGAGAGCCATATATGAAGCTAATTATTTCTTTGTGGCTGTCAATATTCCTGCTAAGCATTTTTAATTCTTTTTAATTTTATTCATTTTTAATTTATTTCATTTAAGTCCAACTTTAATTAGTATATTCGATTTATTTCAATTTCTTTTTATTTATTTCCATTTTAATTTTATATTTTCAGTCATTGATTCTGTTGTTATTATTATGAAATTTGTACCTATATTTGTATTTTTTGTTTTTTTTTTGAATTGTGTCCTTTGTATGGGCGTCTTGCCTGAAATAAATGAATTTTATTTTATTTTTTATTTATTTTATAATTATGATTGATTGATTCATGTCAAAAAATTACAGGATGTTATTTTTCCGAAATTTAGTCGATTCGATTCCCGAGTGTGGCAAGCGAATTTTTGAAAATCTGTGAATGCAGATTTGTTTCATTTTAAAAATAAAGGAATGTTCCCTTTGAGTAAAATTTGCTATCTCCAGTAATTCGAGTACTTTCCCTCCAGGTGGCATTGAAAAAATCTATTCTGTGTATGTACAGGGTTATTTATAAAACACCTCGCAGGAGTAGATTACTACCATCATAAACAACAACATTTGTTCTAAGACTTTTTCGAAAAGAGGCACGGCCCACGATATCTCTTTCGAACAGTCCCGCAGCCCCGGCAGGCTTCGACCCTTGCGGACCCCTCTCTTTATGTTGACATCTCTTTCAGGCGCGCGTGTTTTTAAAGAGTCTTGTCGTCTCTGTCACTCATACTGTCTCTGTCTTATCCACGATGTGTCACGGTGTTACCTTATCTACACTAATATTATAAAGAGGAAAAATTTTGTATTTTTGTGTGTATGTTTGTAATGAATAAACTCAAAAACTACTGTGCCGATTTCAAAAATTCTTTCACCATTGGAAAGCTACATTATGAGCGAGTAACATAGGCTATATTTTATCCCCGTACTTCCACGGGAAACTGCGTGACGTCTGCTAGTCATACAATACGATGGTAAACTTACTTGTGGGCAGAGCGACTCGATGTGTTCGGCTGCGTGACGCACCATCTTCACGCCGTCCTCGTTGTTCGACATCGAGCACACGAGGTTGGCAACCTAACGACATTAATATAAAATAATATAACCTAAATAGAAAACTAATTTACTTTGGGACCTAACTTAGCATAGCGAGACGCATTAAATACTTCGGGACGAGCTCAAGACACCATGAGACGTATATTTAAGGTAAGTTGACCCGGTTCCAGTTTCGTAATAAATCGAGAGTGAATAAAAGTGAGTTGTATTCACCGTTATCGATGAATAAAATGCCCTTTTCCGAGTGGCGATGGTAAAAATTCTTTGTTATAATCGCGTACATACCTCGACCAGCTTGTTGGCGTGTTCGGTGAAGACGAGAGCGTACTCCTCGACTTCCTTCTCGTTACCGTTACGAGCTGCCTCCATCAGCACTAGAAGTGGTACGTTGGTTTCCAGGAAACTGCACAGATTGTAACAATAAAAATCATGTTTAAAGCCGGAAACACACTTACGTGGCGTGGCGTGGCGCTTGCTGTCGTGACGTTGACCGTGCACACTATTATGTCGTGTCGTGACCTTCGTCGTGATTGAACCTTTGCAGCGTTTAAACGTGCATAATGTTTCCTTCGACAAGCTCGCCACGAGCCACGCGGTGTAGAAACACATTTGTCTGTTGTGTCGTGTCGCGCCATAACCCCACCACCACTCTGGCGCAATCGGTGGTGAGCAGTCAGCGCCACGACAGAACGCGCCACGACACGACACGACCTACAAATATGTCTCTAACCATAGTACATGTATGAAACCGATGCTTCTGGCACGCCACACCACGTAAGTGTTTTTCCGGCTTAAGTCGAGTGCAATTAGACAACAAGGTGACGAAGATTATAGTTGTCTGATTTTCATTTGACTTCTTTTATCGAGTTCCTAGAGGAGTGGAGAAGAAAGTTAAAAAAAAATCCCAGCTCGTGATTTTTTTTTTTATTTCCTTTGGAATATATTTTATTCGTTCATGAATAACTTCAAATTCGACGAATTCATATTTGGTTCTTTTTTTGTGTAAATTGGTGTGTGTATGTCACCGTAAAATTGTCAAATACGTTATATTACAATATAACGTGTATCTCTCTAGCGATATTGTAAACTCTCGAATTATTGTCAACTGAACATACGGAAGTATCTCTTGCCCCCATAAACGGGACTTGGGGCACCCCCCCGTTAGGTTAGTTAGGTTCCTTTAAACCCTGCACTCGGAAATAGGGGCCCCGCGAAGCGGGGCTCCGTCGACTACGCTTTTTAGGGGAATATGAAGTGTTTTAAGGTTAGGTTATATTAATCGATATTTTTCAGGAATGGTACAGTATCTTTTCCTGAGAGTGGTACCACTGGGAAGGAAGACCCCTCCTTCTCTCCACACCGCGTGAGTTGACTACCATCGCATGCATTACACGAAAAATAATGCGTTTTATTGTAATCAGTATGTTCATTTGACAATAATTCGAGACTTTACAATATCGCTAGTGATATTACAATATAACGTATTTGACAATTTTACGGTGACATGTGTATCAATGTGCGCAAGACGCGCTGGCGACCGCAACAGCGACGCTGCACGCGACCTCTGCTTGCCCTTGAATGGGCCGCTGCAGGCTGCTTCAGTTCTACGCCACACATGAAGGACGATAGACGCATGTCCTTCACCTTTGCAATTATCCGCAAATTAAGTCTAATTATTGCGCGCGCGCACCCTTTATAAGGGTAGGAGACAGTACCTACGAACGTTCTGTGTTTGTGTGATTTTGGTGATACCTGGACCACGGAAAATTGTGACCCGTCATCCCGAGGTCGCACCAGATTGTGGGAGTCCCGCTGAAGGCGTCACGTTGGTGTGTTACAGCCGATTTGCATGAATACGGAATTATTTCTCCTGGCCTCTTACTTTGTGAACCTCCCTTCGCTCTCCGCAGAAATTTTGAAAAATAATATCAGATCCAGCACCCGCGTGGTGAAAAATAATTTTGTCAGATTTTGAATTTGTAAGAATTATTTCCACCAATATTGAATACATTTAAATCATTTTTTTTTTTGGGGGGACAAGATATTTTTTTAATTACAAGTTTTTAATGACAGATTTTTACTTTTAATACCTTCACGACCGTCACACTATTAAATCCATCCGTCAGCATATTTTGAGTGCATTACATTTAGTTTTACCACAAAACATGATTTTTTACGCTAAAAAAAGCTGTTTTCCAGCGTTAATTTTAGCGTTAGGTTACTTAATTTTATTTACTGAACGTTTGGTTGACGGCTTCGTGATGAGGTTGTTTAAACCCTATATTAATATCATGCATAGAACGAGAACTATGCGGGTGAAACCAAATGACGTCCGCTAGTATTAAAAAAATGCGGGACAGTCTTTGGGACTGCCGATAGTAGTGAAAACTAAGTAATCCAAAATAAACTTTATCTACTCGTATAGGCTTGTGTCCTAAAAAAATCTAATTAGTCCGTCAGTTAGATTATAAAAAAATATGTGACCCGTATTTTTTCTTTTGTTACATAAACCAAAATTGAAGAAGATACGACGCTTTTAAAATTTGCAATACGTCACGCCGTGCTATAGTTTTAGTGCGTTGTGACGTCACGAGCCCCCACTCCCGAGTTTTGATGCGTTTTGTCTTTGTCAGTACTCAGTGATTTACAAAACCAAAAAATACGTGTCCATTATTTTCCAATACTCTGACGGACTAAATAGTTTTGCAATTTATTGATGGTGGAAACTAGCCTATTGTATTTGTATTGTACAACGGGCTGGTGTCCGCAACTCCACATCAAAGCGCGTATAATACAAATACAATACAGTTTATTTTGGATTACTTGAATAAACTATAATATATCTTAATTGCATAAGGTTGATTTTGAGTAACCGTTCTCCCTCCGTCTTAGGAATTTCCGATCAGGTCACGTGTCCTGACCAGGGACTCAAACTGTAACCGTAATATTAACACTGTTTTTAAAACAGCTTCAACAGAAAAACACTTTTAGATGTAACACATACAATAATGTTACCGAATCAAACTGTAACCTTTTATATGTGTTAATATGTGTAACTGAAATATTCAACACTTATAATTCTGTAACCTTTATGAAGGTGTTTTTAAGTCCCTGGTCCTGACGCGAGTTTAAAATTTTTTATCCATCCCAAAACGCCGCTAAAGTAGTTTTCAGTTGAATAACAACAGTATCGTCACCTATCGGAGACGTGGTCGACGACGGCCTTCCTGAGCTGTCTCCGGAGGTCCCTGGTCTTCCTGCACATGTTCTCCAGTGCACGCTCCAGCCCCGCCTCGTGCTCCGCCACGCCCGTCTGCAACCCAACACATCAGCTGGGAATCTCACTTGAATCCCGAGACCAGCGAAGCATTCTACAGTAGAATCCTGAGTGGAACGAGGGTTACAAGAACGGAGATGTATTTTTTTTCACGAGTTGTGTACTCTACTTTTTGAGATTGGCTGCGAGAAAATAAATAATAGTATAGTTATTATATTTCTCGTGGATTAACAATAACAGTCAATAGTGTCGATCTTCAAAACAAAAATCATCTCGGTTTTTGTATCCCTCGCTCCGATCAGGACCTTACTCTAGAATCTTTCGCTGCTCTCGGGATACAACTTAGTACCTCGAATTAAATTCCCTTTTTATACTATTTGTATAATCTACTATTATCAATATAAATAAACAAATAAAGGGTGATTTATCGAATGAATCAAAAAATTTTTGGCGACTAATTTACTGATGGGCGAGTGAGTAACTATTTATCCGGTTATTGCGACAAAAATATCACAGGAAGCAAGAGTCTACCGGGTCTTGTGGCACCTCGAATAGGTTAGGTTCGAAGGGGATAGCGGGGTCTAATAAGCGGGCGAAGCGCCTAAACTAAGACCCCGTCGTCCCCATATCTATGGCCGGCAGTCTCGACAGAGATAACGACCAAATTTCTAACTTTCGATCGCTGATTACTAACGAATAAATTCGGTTGCAATAATTATGCTTACGAGAAACACGTCTAGGATGTCGAGACTGCCGGCCCATGTCATTCAATAGAAATATGACTCCGCGCAGCAGAGTTCGGTACGCGAGGCTCCTATATCGGTAACGCACATAACTTAATCAAAGTTAAGCCCATTCACTGATGATGGAATTATCAAATCAAAGTTGTGCTGAAAATTCTATCAGTGAATGGACTTCAACTTTAATAGCTCATATCTCAAAAACATGACAATTTAGAACATTTTGTCTCTTACGAAACTTGATTGTATTGGTACCAGCTATCGATTTATATAGTTTTTATGCGTGACCGCTAATTCGAAAAAAAAAACAAAATGGCGGAAAAACATCCGTCCACGCTTCATACAAAAATGTTCCAAGCCCCCGTTGTTTAAGGGACTACTCACATCTATTCAGCTCTATTCAGCTTATGCCTCATTAAATCGTTGTTTTCTATGAACATAAGCTGAATAGAGCTGAATAGATGTGAGTAGTCCCTAACTTGTAACATCTGCCTTCTCTTTCACTCATTCTCTTCACTCAGTCGAACCCGAGCAATCAGTGGTGAGTATGAACAGTGTAACACTCACGTTGGCCATGTACTCGTGTAGCAGATCCTGCAGAGCTTGTCTCACCGCGTTGCACTCCGCTACGATGCGCTCGCGACGTTCGTCTCTGTGGAGGACATTATACTGTGTTCATTATCATCTTTATACGTTATTATCTGGCTAGGCTTCTCCCACATATGTTGGGGTCAGCTTCCAGTCCAACCGAATGCAGCTGAATGCCAGTATTTTTAACCCCCGACGAAAAACGACGGGTTGTTGTAAGTTTGACGTGTCTGGATGTGGGTGTGTGTGTGTTGTGTGTGTGTGTGGGTGTGTGTGGGTGTGTATGTGTGGGTGTGTGTGTGGGTGTATGTGTGGGTGTGTGTGGGTGTATGTGTGGGTGTGTGTGTGTCTGTATGTGTGGGTGTGTATGTGTGGGTGTGTGTGTGTGTGGGTGTATGTGTGGGTGTGTGTGTGTGGGTCTAAATAATAACAGCCACTCGAGCCGATCTTTAGGTTCAGCCGTGCTTGCCTAGGTTGGTCTGTGGATGGGTGACCCTTACATACCGAGTTTCCTCCGTGATTCGGAAATCACGGTAAGCTTTTGGTCCCGACTTTCATTTGTAGATATTTGGCAGTCGTTACAGGTAGGTAGTTTCCCAAAAAGTCTGACAACCAATCTTACCAAGAGGTACAATATTTAAATATTACCCTGTACTAACTGGGTTGTGGAGGTCAGATAGGCAGTCGCTCCATGTAAAATACTGGTATTCAGCTGCATCCAGTTAGACTGGAAGCCGACCCCAACATAGTTGGGAAAAGTCTGGCAGATGATCAGTAGGATCATTTTCATTAGTAGATCCTTATAGCAGACAAAAAAAATAGTCAAACACATCAATCAAATAAAATTTGTCGCTCAGTTTTTGTCTATGGCAGGCACAAAAATGTCGGTCGTCTGGGTTGCCTCATACAGTGCTAAATTCACGTTAAGAGTTACGCGTTGAGGTCTTTAACATTACACCCTATGTTGTGGGTGTAAAAGACATCAACGCGCCAACTCTTAACTACGTCCCGAGAACATTTGAGTTTGTAACAACGGGACCCTTTATTTGTATACGTTTATCCGAGTCTACTTGTATGGCCCGCGTGGAGTTCAGTAATGGGGAAGACGACAAAATAGTTATTTGTTATACAAGAGTGCAATGTTGCTTTTTAACCGCGTGCTTGATTTTGATGACCGAGCAAGCGAAAGATTTTAAAATTGAGTCACGAGCGCAGCGAGTGATTCGAAACTTAGAATCTTGAGAAGACGGAATCAAAAGAGCACGAGGTGAAAAATCTTTGCACTCGAGTGCAACACGTAACTTTTCATCCTACCTCAGCCAGGAAATGACTAAATGCAAAAAAAAATATTGCGCATTATTAACAGTTTCAGTAAATTCTGTTGGCGTCAAATAAACTTCCTCGTCGCTAGAACCACTCATTTTAGGTTTTTCACTTGTTTTCAAGTTTCTTGTTTTTAACCTAAGGTTTTAACAATATGACGTGAAAAGAAAATGGCGGGCGCAAAACAAATTAAAAAAAAAAACCCCAAGAAGGTTCCGAGTCTGAGTTTTTAACAAATTTTATAAGGTTGTATGATAAATTCGGCGCCATGGAGGTAGAAGTAAATAGGTTTAATGATGTTTTTAATTCACAAACTTAGTGCACACGAGGTTCTAAATTCAAATTTACTTTATTCCTCTAGAGGACAAAAACGGCTTTTGAAATACGCTTTCCGAGATGGGGGGATGAAAAAATAATTAATAAGTCCGTCAGATAGATTTCCGTAAAATATTAGAAACTATAATGGTGGCGGTGGAATAAAACTAACGATTGACCACAAATAGGACGTTATTCTCTCTACCTAGTGGACCTAGGGATGCACTACGGGGCTATCCTATCCCTTCACCTCCTAGCTAGCTATTCCTGAGGGCGACGGGGCCTCCGCTCAGGTCAAGCTTATAACAACACTGGTGAAGGACTGCGGGGCTATCGACCACTATGCCGTCTAAGTAGCGTACACCCATCCACAGACCAACCTAGGCAAACACGACTCAACCTAAAGATCGACCCGAGCGGCTCTTTGAGAGCGAAGTGGCTATTTAACCCGCACTGGGTCCCGCGTGGTGGACACAGCCCACTCCCTCATAGATAGGATGCCTGTGTCCCAGCAGTGGGAACAGCAGACTACGCCCATGCAACGCTTACCTGGTACAAGAGCTGTCAGCCATGAGAGCGGCGCCAGAGATGATGGACTCCAGTCGTTCTTCCAGTGAGGGTCGAGTGCGGAGTTCGGAGTAGGCGAGAGGTTCCATTACCATGCGTTCCTGTAAGTAAATAATGAGGGTGTAAATAATAAGGGTGTAAATAATGAGGGTGTAAATAAAGTGGGGTTTAAGTAATGAGGGTGTAAATAATGAAGGTGTTAATAATGAGGGTGTAAATAATGAGGCTGTAAATAATGAGGGTGTAAATAATGAAGGTGTAAACCACGTCATCACGAAGCCGTCAACCAAGCATCTGTACATCAAACTTAGTAACTTTACGCAAAAATTATTGCTTAGAAACTACTTTTTTTTGGGGTAAAAAAACATGTTTTGTGGTACAACTCTATGTGACGCACTCAGAACATTGTGCTGATGGACGCATTTAATAGTAAACGGATGTATTTAAAGTGAAGTTATGACCATAAAAACTAGTATTTGAAAAAAAAAAGCTGGAACTCCAATATCTTCCAAGTATGGTGTAGAACAAAAAATATCGTAATGACGGGGAAAACAAATGCCTTTCGGCTTCGCAGTCTATGTACTGTACACCCTTTATTATGCAAGTGAAAAAAAATGGAATTTAATTCGAGGGGCTAAATTGAATCCCGAGAGCAGCGAAAGATCCTAGTTTAGAATCCTGAGCAGAGCGAGGAATACAAGGACAAATATGATTTTTTGTTTTTTTTTTTTTCGTTTTACTTACATCAAAATCATCGAGCGCTTGAGCCAATTCACCTGGGCCTTCTATGGGACGATTTCCACCTGTTAAATAAATAAAACCTTTTTAAAACAAGCTAGGAGAGAGGAGACGGTCCTGACTCCAGGGTTGTCATGTCTGTCACAAGTGTATTGTAAACCAGAACCAAAAGTAGTTATTTATTTAGATTCTGATGTAGTTAGGTCACTTATATCATTCTCTCAGAAAGGAGGCATGTGTCCCAGCAGTGGGAACAATTGAATGTAACGCTAATAATTAAGCTGTGGGGCAAGAAATTCAAATCTGGAAAATCTCCAGAGATTCCAAAATAAAGCTCTCAGAACTACAACACACGCTCCTGGGTTTATGAAGACCTCAGAATTACACGATCATCTACAAATCAGAACCATAAAAGAAGTCTAGAACATAAGTGATACCAAAGTGATACGATAACTAAGAAAAGTGCTCAAATGCCACCATACATATAATAAATAAATAAATATCGATGGATATTACACACAGCGCCATTTAGTGCACACTAAGCAACGAGGCTTGTGTCGTGGACTATTAATCAGGGTGTAAACCACCTCATCACAAAGCCGTTAACCAAGCATTCTGTACATCAAACTAAGTAACTTTACGCAAAAAATATTGCTGGGAAACAACTTTTTTTTTGAGGTTATAAATCATGTTTTGTGGTAGAACTCAATGTAACGCGCTTAAAACATTATTCTGATGGATGGGTTGAATAGTACGGGGGTCGTGGAGGTGTTAAAAGTAAAAATCATACAGAAAAAACTTGTATTTTCAAAAATACTTGTCAAAAAGTTGTAACTTTGACCCCCCATATCTAGAAGGTAGCTAGAAGGTTCCCAGGTATGGTGTAGAACAAAAAATGATCGCAATGATGAGGAGAACAAGTGCCTTTTGGCTTCGTGAAGAGGTGTTTTACACCCTTTATAATAAATAATTAAAGGCTTGTAATTAACGATGCACCAGATTTAACAAAATGGAACGGCAAAAAAATCACTTTTGATTGCTAAAATTAGTAAATGATCACTTTCGAAAATTAAAATCAATAATGATATAATTACGGATGCAAAACAAATTGCTAATCAATTTAATAAATATTTTATTGATAAAATACAACCCATTCAGTCAATATATGAAACTACACGGCTCATCTTAAACTTAAAAAACTCGATGTTTATGGCACCCTGCACACCACAACAGGTACAGACAATTGTTATGGCATTAAAAAACACAAATAGTGTGGGGTACGATGGCATATCAACCAAAGTAATAAAAGCAGTAGCATCTGAAATATGTGACCATTTGTCCCATATTATGAATCTGTGTATCGTAGCCGGCACGTTTCCTGACGCACTAAAGATAGCTATCGTAAAGCCATTATTTAAGAAAGAGGATCGAGAGCTTATGGAGTACTATAGGCCTATTTCTCTGATTCCTATCTTCTCGAAAGTATTTGAGAAATTCATTCAAAAAGAGCTAAATGTTTACATTGAAAAGAATAATATACTTACTATGTAATGAGCAAAAGGGATTTCGCGAAAATAAGACTATAAACATGGCAATCTACGACTTTTTATACACTGTATTGACAAAAATGGACAATAAAAGACCTGTATGTTCCATCTTCTGTGATATGACTCAAGCATTTGACTACGTAAATCATGACATTCTAATAAAAAAACTTGACGCATATGGTATAAGAGGTAATGTTCTGAATTTAATTAAATCCTACTTAGACAATAGAAAACAAAAGACAGAAATCACTAGAATTAATATAACCACTAAAAAGGAAGAGATATACCTATCAGCGGAACGACAAACAACTTTTGGTGTTCCACAAGGTAGTGTATTGGGACCTCCACTTTTTATATTATACATAAATGACTTGCCAAAATCAATTCCACACCCGATGACTTTATTTGCGGATGATAGCACGGTGACCATTTCTAGTAATAGCAAAGACATGATCCAATATAAATCTGACATTCACAGTACCTTGACATCTACAATAGAATGGATGAAGAATAATAATTTAAAGATTAATCTAGACAAAACAAAAATCATACATTTTAGCCAAAGACTGACGTTGGAAAATATGGACATAAACATAGATAATAAAATCGTTGAAAGTGTAAATACTACCAAATTCCTTGGACTAATAATTGACAAAAAGCTTAACTGGAAATCTCAAATAGAGAACCTTTGTAAAAAAATTAGTAGTTCCGCATTTGCATTGTACTCACTAGCTGCAGTTGTGAATGTAGATACCTTGCTTTCGGCATACCATGGCTTAGCTGCGTCTCACCTA
Source organism: Xestia ashworthii (assembly GCA_950022955.1). Lineage (NCBI taxonomy): Eukaryota > Metazoa > Arthropoda > Insecta > Lepidoptera > Noctuidae > Xestia > Xestia ashworthii. The sequence goes on from OX465574.1 coordinate 12,788,090, forward strand.
AGATACGGCATCATATTCTGGGGAAATTCTACCGACGCTAACACGGCATTTAAGGCCCAAAAGAGATGCATTCGATCTATGTTTGGGTTAAAAACGGTCGACACATGTAAGCCATATTTTAAAAGGTACAAGCTATTGACTCTTCCTTGTCTGTATATCCTCGAAACTGCAATGTTCGTTAAAACAAACCCAAAACTATTTCCGCGTTTGCAGGACGTGGTACCGCGTAACAGACGGGATATGACCATTCTTCGAGTCTATCCAGCAAAAACGGCACTAATGCGCAAAAGTATCGTCTGCATGGCGCCTACTATATTTAACAAATTGCCTAAATGTTGGAAGGAGCTGAATGGTAGGGCATTCAAACGCCAATTAAAAATATTTCTTTTGCAAAAAGCATATTATAGTATATCCGAATTTCTAGCCGAAACTGATTTCTCTGTTTTGATCTAATTTAATTAATTTTAATTTTATCTTTTCTTGACATTAATACTAAATTTATATTAATATGGAATTTTGACATTATAATGACAGAGTATATATATATATATATTTTTTAATTTATTAAAATTGTTAAATTATAAACTTTGCGTGTGCCTAATCTAAGTAATTTTCAGATTAAGTAATTTTTATTGTTATTATCTCTGTGACAATGTTATGGAAATATTTGTACGCCGAAACTTACGGCTAAACATGTTTGGACTTAATCAAAATAATATCTTGCATGCTCTTGTGTGTATACAATGTTTAGACAAATAAAGAATCTTATCTTATCTTATCTTATCTTATCTTATCTTATCTTATCTTATCTTATCTTATCTTATCTTATCTTATCTTATCTTATCACCAAAAATTGATCCCCATTTTATCATGAAATTAGAACCAAAAATTTATTTTTTTAGTTAATGACCACCAGGAATTGAACTGATATGCTCTTGCATCCGAGTCGAGGGAGAACTGGTCGACGGAGCCCCGCTTCGCGGGGCTCCTACTTCTGAATGGTTTATAAAAAAATACCCTTCTAACCTAATCTATCCGTGTCGGGGTGCCCCAAGTCGGCCTAGGCAAAACTAGTTTGTCATCAAACACCTCATTATAATTTGGTGCTCAATTTACTAAATTTGGTGATCAATTGATATTTTAGGTGATAGATGTTAGTGGTCACAAAGTAATTTTTGGAGGTCATTATATTTTCCCCCATAAATAAATATCGCTGGACATTACACACAGCGCCATTAAGTGCACACTAAGCAACGAGGCTTGTGTCGTGGACTATATGGGACAATATTTAAATTAAGCACAGTACTTACCACCTAAGCCTACATTGTGGAATGCAATAAAGTATTGAGTATTGAGTATTGAGTAAATAAGTTTGAGAGGCAGATTATTATCTACACTAATATTATAAAGAGGAAAACTTTGTTTGTTTGTTTGTTTGGTTGTAATGAATAGGCTTAAAAACTACTGGACCGTTTTTAAAAATTCTTTCACCATTCGAAAGCTACATTATCCACGAGTAACATAGGATATATTTTATCCCCGTACTCCCACGGGAACGGGAACTATGCGGGTGAAACCGCGGGACGTCCGCTAGTAGTTAATATTTCCCTGGCTTTTAGACAACTGCTTCTACTCGGTTAATGAATTTTTAAATTATAAATTTTGACATTATTTTTATCACCTATTGACTTGTATTGCTTTTTCAATTTTATATTTGTACTTTTAATCATTTGGCCATTTGACATTGTGTAGCTAGTAAATTTTGACATTTCATTCATACTTGGTCACTTTGTAAGCTAATTTAAATATTTATACACCGGCAACGGTAGTGTATGTGAAACTGACTAGTTAAAAGATCTAAAAAAATAATAATAATAATAAAATAAAAAAAAATACTCAGAAAAAATAAATATCTTATCTTATTAGCTGGAAGAATAGATAGTTTGCAAGATGAACAAGAAAAAACATGGCTTACCGACGACGGGAATAGGCTGTCCCTTAGCGACAGCGGAGATGCTGTCGACAGCTTGGCACACAGCGCGCAGGACGTAGTCCCGGTTGGCCTTCGCCGCCGCCAACTCCGGGTGACGGACGTACACCTGAATAACAAACATTCGTTTAAAAGTCATCCTCATTTGTTTCATAACAACCTCCTTTTTCGGCTGCAACGATCTGACTGGCCGCTTTTAGAATCTAAATTTAAACTATAGAGAAGAGTGTCAGAATAGTACATTTTGATACAAGTGTAGAAAGTTTGTTTTTTTTGGAATTATTACGCGAGGCTAGGGCGAGGGTGTCATTGCGCTGAGAAAAGCAATAACAAATGTCCACGTGTATCAAACAACGTTTTTCAATACACTTTTATAGAAATAAAAATACGTAAAATATTTTTTTTTTATTTTTTTTTCACGAATTAGGAGATATGATTTTATTATCGTTCGCCAATTTTAAGGAGAAGCAAAGGTATGAAGACGGAACGGCGGATTATTTCTGGCAATTTTTATTCCCGCACAAGTGTTGGAAAAAGAAAAAAACGCATGCGTGTGACATACACATACACTGCATGTTGTACCTAATCGTAGTGCGATAAGAATCAGTTTCCGAGGAAGTGTATTGAATAAACACTTAGCAGCCTGTCAAAATAAAAAAAAAACCATCGCTAATACAATCTTCTGCAAACCACGTACGTCTCAAAACTCAGCTACTGACTGGAAGCCGACCCCAACATAGTTGCTTATCTTTCTCACGGACATGTCTATGTATGGCATGCCTAAGACAAGTTGGAGCGTTCCGAGCGTCGCTTAACTTAAAAATCTTACCACGACGAAGGCACTGCGCTTGTTAGACTTGGTTTTTGGATTCCACCAGATTTACTTAGTCCACGCATTTTTATTTCTCCGCTCCTGGTCTTGAGGAATCGACGTAAACGCGTCGATATATGGTCCTTCGAGCCGGATACGCGTCAATAGACAAGTTATATTAGAACACCTGAGTCCCAGCAGTCACATGGACTAACCTTGGAAGCCGTGAGCAGCATGGTGGAATGCTTCTTGAGCACAGCCCTAGCGGCCGCTAGCTCGTCCTTCATGCGCGGCTCCTTCAGTTCCCGCTGCCTCTTGGCGGCCTGCGCGGCGAGCTCGGAGGCCGAGCGCCCGAACTGACGCGCTGACTCCATCAGCTCCGATTGGGACGAGGCCGATTTTAGCTTGTCTAAGTCGTTTTCGACCTGTGGGGAAAATGGGAAAAAATACTAAGTTTAAGACCCGTATCTAAAACTTCATGTAATAAAACATTTTTCACATTTTGAAAGAATTTTTCAATAATTCCTTGGTATATCTATACAAATAAATAAAATTGAAGCGTCTATTTGTAATATCAAAATAACAGCACATTTTACTGAATGCATATGAAACAGCACTTATAACAAAAACGCATTCTTTTCAATTTTTTTTGTCCGTCTGTTTGTTCCGGCTAATCTCCGAAGCGGCTGGACCAATTTTGACAGGACGTTTACTGGCAGTTAGCAGGTGTTCTGAGGTCTAAATTAAGCTACTTTTATTTTAGAAAAATAATTAAGGTTCCAAACAAAAAAAAACCCTTGAAGTTGTGAACAGAATCCGACTCAAAACTGGAAAGTAATATTTTTATTAATAACTAGCTGATGCCCGCGGCTTCGCCCGCGTAAAAATTATCTACAAGATACATCGAGAATCACTCTATCCATTGGTGAAAACAGCATGAAAATCGGTGCAGTAGTTTATGAGTTTATCGCGAACAAACAGACGCGGCGGGGGACTTTGTTTTATAATTTACTAGCCGACCCGACAGACGTTGTCCTGTCAACTATGAATTTTTAATTCGAATTGACCTACCCACTACCTACCTACCAACTACTACTTACCTACCACCTACCCACTACCTACCTACCAACTACCCACTACCTACCTACCACCTACCCAATACCAACATACTAACAACCCACTACCTACCTACCACCTACCCATTACCTACCCCTACCACCTACCCACTACCTACCTACAACCTACCTACCAGCTACCCACTACCTACCTACCAACTACCCACTACCTACCTACCACCTACCCCTACCTACCCAATACCTACCCACTACCTACCTACCACCTACCCCTACCTACCCAATACCTACCCACTACCTACCGACGAAAAAATTAAAAAAACAAAAAAAGTATCCTATGTCCGTCTCCCGGTTCTAAGCTACCTCTCCACCAATTTTCAGCCAAATCGGTTCAGCCGTTCTTGAGTTATAAATAGTGTAACTAACACAACTTTCTTTTATATATATAGATGTAGTGATAGTGATGCAACAGGCAGGAGGAGGAGGTCAGATAGGCAGTCGCTCCATGTAAAATACTGGCATTCAACTGCATCCAGTTAGACTGGAAGCCGACCCCAACATAGTTGGGAAATGTCTGGCAGATGATGTGATACTCACAGTGTTCAACTTGTTAAGCAGCAGATGCACATCCACGCAGTCAGCCAGGATGAGCAGACGAGTGACGGCTGAGAGCAGACCTCTGGCCGCGCGCACCATGCTGGAGCGCACCTGGGACGCGCACGGCTCCTCGGAGAACTCGCGCGCGGCCAGGCTCATTGCAGCTCCTGTGGGTAAAAGTTTAAATAAAAACCGGCACAGTGCGAGTCTGACTCGCGCACTAACGGTTCCGTACCACTATTTATACAACACTAGCTGACCCACGTAACTTCGTTTGCGTCACATATTATAAGAGAGAAAAAAAGACCCCGTTTTTGCAACATTTTTCATTCATGCTCCGCTCCTAATGGTCGTAGCGTGATGTTATATAGCCTACAGCCTTCCTCGATAAATGGACTATCCAACACAAAAAATATTTTTTCAATTCGAACCAGTAGTTCCTGAGATTAGACCATTACAACATTGGATCAAACGATTTCTTGTTGCCGCTCTTGCTTAGCTGGCTCTGTAGTCCACTACAGAGCCATATTTCTTATATATCTTAAATTGCCAAATTAATTAAAACACGTAAATATTTGACAGCTATTTGCGACGTTGCCAACTTTTGGAATACGCGCTCTTAATACCAATCTTATGACATTCTCGGTTGGTATCAAAGTTCGGTAACAACCGAAGCTCGTTAGTCACTGGTATCAGAAAGTTACGCCCAGCTGAGGAGGCTCAACACAAGAAAGTTAGCGAAACCCCGGAACGCTTCAGGGATTATAGACGAGAAGTAATGTCTCGTCTCAGATACGTACCAGCCTTGCGCACGTCTTCCACGGCCGTCAGCATCTGCTGCGTTATCTCGGGGTTCTCATAGGCGATGATCTGACCTCTCTCGATAAAGATCTCCGTGGCTCGCTCCACGGTCGCGACTAGGGCGCTGGCTCGCTTGGACTTGCCCGCTAAAACAGAAAGAATAGGTTGGTTCAATACTTCACTTTAGGACTAATAGTCAATTTTATCTGAAAATGGTTCTACATAAATCAACCCAAATGAAGTTAACGATGTGCCATATAGAAGTGGTGAACATGGTAATGTTTAGCAACTATGTATGATTCATCATGACTCTGTAGGTATATCTTGACATCACTGATATCGGTAAAGGAAAACATCGTGAGAACACCTGAGTCCTGATACCCTTTTTTTTTTTTTTTTTTTTTTTTTTTTTTTAGGATGGGAAATCATCAAATGACTTCTACCACTCTGGGCGGAGCAGGAGGGAGTGTCAGACTCTTACTGACTAAAACCCATCCATGTTCCTTCCTCGCCCTTTACGTTCCGGGGCCGCGGTATCTCTTTCGAACAGTCCCGCAACCCCGGCAGGCTTCGGCCCTTGCGGAGTCCTGATACCCTAGCGATGGTTCACTTTATTTCACATGTGCCTCAGTGGTCTAATGGCCGCAAGAGCTCCTGCTGCACTTATTCTCCCCGTCATTGCGATATTTTTTTTTTTTTTTTTTTTTTTTTTTGTTCTGGACCATTAAAGTTACAACATTTTCCCTAGTTTTTTCTTTTTTTTAATACGTGTTTTAAATGTACCGGGTTTCCTCCGTACGTAGATCTCGGCTGTCATTTGTAGATCTTTGACGGTCGTTACAGGTAGTCAGTGGCCCAAAAGTCTGACACCAGTCTTACCAAGTTGTATCGTATTTGCCAGTATTAACCGGGTCGTGGAGGTCAGATAGGCAGTCGCTCTATGTAAAATACTGGTGCTCAGCTGCATCCGGTTAGACTGGAAGCCGACCCCAACATAGTTGTAGGCTGGCAGATGATGATGATGACATCTTTTAATTGTAAGAACTTAAGTTTAACGACCTCCACACTATTCAATCCATCGACTAGCACAATGTTTTGAGTGCTTTACATTGAGATTTAGAACGTAAAACTTGAAATGTGATTTATCACCCAAAAAAAAACTTTCCCAGCAATCATTTCTGTGTAGTTTAATCTACAGAATGCTTGATTAACGGCTTCGTGAAAGTCTGTTTACACTCTGTATTATGTATTTAAAAAAAAATTGTAAAAAACTTACGTCTTTTTTTCTTGGCATCCCGATCCTTGCTGTTCACAAGCGTGGTGACCTGCAGTACCAAGGGCTCCAGGGTCCTCTCCACCGACATGGTGCGGATTTCCAGGTTGCGAGGGTCCCATTTCAGGGTAAGGGTCCCCGTGGTGCCGTACTGGTCGGTCATGGTAGCCATGGTTGCTGAAATGAGAAGTTTTGATGGTTTTATTTTAATGTATTGTTACGCTTGTGAGTTTTTTTTTCACTTTCACACTGGGTATCACTGCGGCCCCGTTCCTATTATGTCGTGACCAGAGATAATCGTGTAGTTTTAAGTGTCGTGACTTGTGTGTTCACATATTAGGACGACACTATAACTGACGTATATGACTTTTGCCAACTAAAAACCTACGATAAAGGGGTTTGAACTTTTGGGCCGGATTTTTTCCGGACCAGCCACAGCAACAGGGTCTAACAGTCCTATGTTGCAGCTTGCATGGAGGTGGAGGAAACAGTGGTACGTGAGTGCACCAACATCACCCAGATCTGCAAGGAAACTCTTGGGACACCAAGATCCCTTGCGGATTCCATAAGAAGTCTGGGAAGTTCGATCTGCCCTGCGTCTGGGCTGGTTTGAGTAACAACCACCATGGAACACGTACAATGGTCCTTTAAGTGCACAAACCAAAACCCTAACTCAGAATTTACTCTTGTGAACTGTTGTTGCTGCGCTGCCTAGCAAAATATAAGCAAGAAAAACTCCGGTGTCATGGCTAACCTTCGATAGAGAGGCACAAAAAGAAAAAGGATTTCACTATTTGGAAGAAACACTAGTTAGGCTTTTGTATTTAAAGTAGGTACAACCCACAAATTATCAGTAAGTGGAGAATGATGAACAACAATTTCTCAGTACCAGCCACAGTCTGGATTCGTAAAACATATTAAAAATAATTATAGCCTAAAATGCGGAGGTGCTTCGAATTCTTTTAAAGCCCGCAATTTAGTTTCTTTACTTTGTCCATGTCATTAAATCAGCAGTTCAGTACTTAAAACAAATTAAAATACCACGCAACTAATGACAAATGAATAAATAGAACCTACAACCCTTTACAAATCGGTATTTCACAGTTAGACAAAGGTTGTTGACGTCACATTGAACAAATACAACATAGAATTTTATTCTTCATTTAACCAGTAAGTTGGTACTTGTAGCTTCTCACTTTTACTTGCCAATTAACAATAATCAGCGAGTAACTAATCAACACTTGGAAATGGTGAAAGAGGCCCTAAGCAAAATAAAAAAATTAATGCTTTGAATATTATCATCTGCCTGCTTTTTCCCAACTATGTTGAAGTCAGCTTCCAGTCTAACCAGATGCAGCTGAATACCAGAATTTTACATGGAGCGACCACCACAGTAAGTACTGGGGAATACAATACCCCTTGGTAAGACTGGTTATCAGACTTTCGGTCCACTGACTACCTCTACCGACTGTCAAAGATCTACAAATGACACCCGGGATCAACGGCTCTATTGTCTGCTACAAGAATTTGATCCATTACAGAAATAGTTCGCTTTTGAAATTGCGCAAAGGTTACTAAGTATAAATAATGCTTGTTCTGAAATTAAAGCCCGGAATACAACCTACTAACACTAGATTTTGCAATAGCATTTGTCAATGCCTTGACGAATTATTCTGGAGTAAGTAGAGGTTTCAAAGAAATACTTTAGTATATACCACGGAATGTGTATTGTACTTGTAATATAATACCTCTTGATAAGACTTGTCACACTTTCAGTCCACTGACTACCTGTTATGACTGTCAAAGATCTACAAATGACAGCCCAGATCAATGGCTCTACTGTCTGCTTCAAGAATTTGTCCCATTACAGAAATAATTTGCTTTTGAAATTGCACAAAGGTTACTAAGTATAAATAATGCTTGTTCTGAAATTGAAGGCCGGAATACAACCCACAGCCAATGTTTTGTCTTTGAAAGTGAATTTGACACCAGATAACACAAAGAGAAAGAATAAATGTTTGATTGATCGCTAACAAGCTACAATGGCTGCTTAGTACAGTTTGCCATGGCATCAAGTTACTAATAATAATAATAATAAATACGTCGATTCAATATCACCTTTCTAATTTAAATTTATTTTAATTTGTTTTGATACAGATATACAATAGCTGTAATTTTAATATCCAACGCAAATCATACAAATAAAAATTTTATAACAAAAATCACCAAGAAAATCAAAAGAGGAATAATCAAAATATTACACCACGAGTTGACATGACGTTTGTAAAAGTCAAAATGAAACCGAAAATGAAAAAACCAACAATAAGCCATAAGAATGTGATATAACGAAAAATAACGACATGATTACGAGAGCAGCAGCAAAACGCGCACGCCCACCACCCCCGGACTCGTCGCTCAGCTCCGCCTTGCCGCCGCCGGACCCCGGGTCACCTGTGTCACCGGTTGCGGCAGTTGCGTCGAGCTCCAGCGACGAATATTTCTCTCCGCCGACGTCGCCAACACCTGTACGTCGTGCGGGGAGAGGCCGGCCACCGAGGAGCTTGGGACTTAGGAGCCAACAGGCCCCGAGCCGGGTCCCCGCTACCGGTGGTTGTGTGCAGCGCATGAGATGGACTCAGTCTATGAACGAGAACGTCATGCGCGCATATTACGGGTCTACAGAGGGGGGAACTAACCTCACTGCGTACCGTGTTAGGATGCTGTCTGTGTTTCAGGATCTTGAGCCAACCGTCAACACCTCGGCCCAACGACTGTCGGATCAAGTGCGGGCCATCCATCGCAATCATCTGTTGGACGACGCCGCGCTTGATAGGCTGCGCTCAGAGGTACTGAGCAACTGTATCATCTTAACTCCAGCACAAACCGCGGTACAAGCGTCAGCTATTAATGCAACCCCACCGCGGTCCATACCTGCTGTTGTAGAGGAGGATGATAGGGTTGCCACGGTAAGTAGCCAGTGCAACGACCGATTGAGGAGCGCTCTGGAGGATGCGCTTCGTGAATATCGGTCAACCCCTACCGAACTTAGGCCCCGATTACCACGGTTACCCATGCATAAGAAAAATAGGGCGTTGGTGTGTGCCTTGGACTCGCAACTCAAGAATATATTCGAGAGTAGCGAGGATCTCGTTGATACACATTCGATTCTGTTCTGTGGGGCTGTTGCGGCATGTCGAGTAGCTAATGTCAAGTTCCCAAATTGTGACGTAGTTACTCGACCAAAACCAGCCGTACCAGCCTGGCAGCACAGGATTGAGCGACGTATCGACGGGGCCAGGGTACTCATCGGCAAACTATACTGCTTCAGGGAGGGGAATACACGACCACGAGTGATGCGCTTTGTGAGGCGGGCATTCTCGGGGACTGAAATCAGTCCTCAAGAATACATGTCCCGTGTCACAGAGCGCATCGACTTCCTGAAGCAGAAAGTTTATGCATGGGCGAACCGTATTCGGCGGTATAAGCGGCGGGTTGATCGGTACTCGCAGAATCGCATGTTCCAGAGCGATGAGAGGTGGGTTTACAGAGCTTGGGAGCGACCTAAGCAAAATGTGACCGACGTGTGCCGCCCAGATGATGCCGCCACGAGTTCTTTCTGGCGCAGCATATGGTCGGCACCCGTTTGTCATACTGAGGCTGACTGGATGCGTGATGTCGAGCGAGTGTGTGAACCTATTCCAGAAATGGAGCCAATTGTTATTACGCCAATAGATATAGCCAAAGCAGTTCGTCCGTTACCAAACTGGAAGTCACCGGGGCCGGACGGACTGCACAACTTCTGGCTCAAATGGCTCAGTAGTTCGCACACTTGCCTGGCATCCCAATTCCAGTCATCCTTAGAGTCTGGGTCCCTACCGCAGTTTTTAACAACAGGCGTTACCCACCTGCTCCATAAGTCAGGTAGTGCCGCGGAACCCAAGAATTATAGACCAATCACGTGTTTGTCGACGGTTTATAAACTTCTTACATCCATTTTGAGAGTGAAAATTAATACTCATATTGACAAAAACTCTATTATGTCTGCCTCTCAAAATGGATGTAGGAATGGGTCCCGCGGTACTAAGGAGCTACTCCTCATCGACATGGCCATTAGCCAACAGGTCCGTCGATCCCGCAAGGATCTGTCAACATGTTGGATAGATTACAAGAAGGCCTACGACTCGGTGCCACATTCATGGCTCATGAGGGTGCTGGAGTTGTACAAGATAGATGCAACTCTACGCGCCTTCCTTGAGTCATGTATGGGGCAATGGAGGACGGTCCTTCGATATCCAGGATGTCGACAGATCCAGGGGAACGATGAACCTGTATGGATTAAACGGGGAATATTCCAGGGCGACAGTCTGAGTCCACTTTGGTTCTGTTTAGCCCTGAATCCTCTAAGCACTTTGCTGGAGAATTCAGGGCTAGGCTACCGGTTGAGGAAAGATGGTCAGGTCATATCTCACCTGCTTTACATGGATGATCTGAAACTCTTTGCCCCCAACAAATTGCAACTGATGGAGCTATTGAAAGTAACCGAAACTTTTAGTAGCGCCATCAGGATGGAATTTGGTGTGGAAAAATGTGCAGTCATGTATGTAAAGCGAGGGGAGATTATGGGATCCGAGGGACTTCAACTCTCGGATTCCATACACCTAAGATCCCTTTCCTCATCCGAGAGCTATAAGTATTTGGGTATGTCGGAAGCGTTAGGCATTAACGTAACTGACATGAAGCAATCGTTGAGGGAGCGCTTCTTCGGTCGCCTAAAGAAGGTATTAAATAGCCTTCTTTCAGGTGGGAACAAGGTGCGCGCCTTCAACGGTTGGGTCATGCCGGTTTTAATGTACTCTTTCGGCATACTCAAATGGACTCAGACCGAGCTCGACGCTCTGGATAGAAGAGTCCGTACACTGTTGACCGAAAACCGGATGCATCACCCACGATCATCGGTGATGAGACTGTACATCCCGCGGAAGTGCGGGGGTCGAGGCTTTTTAAATGCCAAGACCCTCCACAACCGCGAGGTGTGCAGCCTCAGAGAATATTTTTTAAAAGTCGAGGTGGGTATGCATCAGGATGTGGTCACAGTGGACAAGGGACTCACCCCGTTGTCCATGGCTAAAGAGAACTGGCGCAAACCTGTGGTACTTACTACTGATGACCGCAAGAAAGAATGGCAGGGCAAGGAGCTTCACGGGCGCTTCTACCGGGCTCTTCATGGGCTCGATGTAGATTTTCTAGCGTCCGTGTCCTGGCTACGTTTTGGCGACCTCTTTGGGGAAACTGAAGGTTTTGTCTGTGCGATTATGGACGAAGTTATGTTGACGAACAACTACCGGAAATATATTATGAAGGACGGGACGGTTGACGTGTGTCGGGCATGCCACCTTCCGGGTGAGTCCATCAGACATATTATTTCTGGTTGTTCTCGTCTAGCTAACGGCGAGTACTTGCACAGACACAATCAAGTAGCCAGGATTATTCACCAGCAACTTGCCTTGAAATATAATCTTGTGGAATCAGAAGTACCGTACTACAAGTATGTGCCCGACCCAGTTCTCGTGAAAGACCATGTCACGTTGTACTGGGATCAGTCTATCATTACTGACAGGACTATTGTCGCCAATAAGCCTGACATAGTGGTGATAGACCGATCAGCGCGCCGCGTAATGATAATCGATGTTACCATTCCGCATGACGAGAACCTCGTGAAAGCTGAAAAAGAGAAACAAATAAAATATCTCGACTTGGCACACGAGGTTCGCGACATGTGGAATATGAACTCGGTTATCATTGTGCCGATTGTCGTGACGGCCAATGGCCTTATTGCCAAGAGCTTCGATGACCATCTATCGAAGCTCTCTTTAGGCGGCTGGATCAAGAGCCTGATACAGAAGGCAGTACTCCTCGATACGGCTCGCATTGTGAGGAGGTTCCTGTCTCTGCAGCCCTAACCACCGGTAGCTTGGACCCTGCTCCCGATATCGGTGGACCACTATTTTTTATGTTTTTAAATGTATTTTTTAGTTTTTATTTAAGATATATTTAAAAATGTAAACAATATGTTTTAGACTGAATAAACGAAATAATAATAATAATAATGTTTATTTAAGATAACAAAGATCCAATTGGTTAGTAGTACAATGAAACTTACGACTAGTGTTAGGATAATTCAGATAATTCTAGAATGTTAGTAAACAATTTAACTTATAAACTATGTTAGTACTTATATTCTACTACAGACAGGGTGGTTTTTATAAGATGCCTCACTATGGGGCTTTCATCATGCCTACCGGCAATAATTCTCAAGAGGCTGTTGCCACTGCCACGCAATCTGGCGAGAAGAGACGCATTCTTTTTTCGCACTACAGCTGAGAAGCTGTCTACTCTCGCTTGCGCAAACATTTCAGATGCACTGCAATATCGTGGCAGTCGCAAAAGCGCCCTGAGAGCGTTATTATATTGAACACGCATCGCATTGGCTGCACGTTTAGTACAGCTGATCCATAGGGCGCTCGAGTACAGAGATGTGCAGTATGCTTTAAAAAGCGTGATTTTGACCGCATCTGTACATCGAGCGAACCTACGGGCCAACATATTCGCCCGCACCGCCAATGCTCTGCGTTCCCGTTCAACATCATCATCATCCCTAAGATCGTCAGCAATGAAATGTCCAAGGTATTTGAAGCGGTGTACCTGAAGAATCGGTACGTCATTAATTCTAATAGGTGGGACATTTTCTGGACATTTCCTGCCAGCCGCCTTAAAGACCATTAGCTCCGACTTTTTCACATTATATTTTAACCCATGGTTGGCAGCGTAGTTCTCACAAATCTCAACCAATTTTCTGAGTGCACTGACCGAGGGAGCCAGCAACACCATATCATCGGCGTAGCTGATGTTGTTAAAACACAACCCGTCAATAAAGCAGCCCACATGCGCGCTGCTGAGTTCCTCGATCAATGCATTCAGATAAAGATTAAAAAGATTAGGGGTGGTTAAGCCCCCCTGCCTAACGCCACATTCCAACCTGTATGGTACAGACGACTCATTCCCCCACCTTACAACGTTTGTTTGGTTATCATACCAGTACCTAAAAACGTTCAGCAACTCGTTGGGGATACCTGTAGCCTTTAACTTATCCCAGAGAACGTCGTAAGAGACTAAGTCGAAGGCCTTGGAGAGGTCTAGAAACGCCCCGTAAACTGGTGTACTCCTGTCACTATAGTACCTGACAGTGTGCTTAAGACAAGCGATTGCACTTTCGGTGGATAACCCAGGTCGAAAACCAAACTGTGCATCGTGCAGCCGCAAATATTTTTCTAGCTGCACGTTTAGCACACTGTCAAGCACCTTAGCCACAATAGTTGCGAGAGAGATGGGTCTATAATTCGACCTATCTGATGCATCCCCAGTTTTGTTTTTAATTACTGGTACGACCACCGTTTTCATCATACTGTCAGGCAGATGAGAGTGCGCGATACACACGTTAAAAAGTAATGCCAACACCCTAGGTAGGTGGCAACCAGCATGCTGCAAGTGCTCGATACTGAGACCATCATGACCCGGGGATTTCCCTTTTTTCATATTTTTAAGAGTTACCCTGACATCTTTAGCTGTGATAAGGGTTGAGACTAGTCCTGTTTGGGCCTCAGCATCGATCACTGGCTGCGCTGGTCCCAATAGCGACCGAACCATGAAATGGTCTTTAAACAGTTCGGCTACTAAGTGTGGTTCTGTAACCCCATCTACGCTCACAGGGAGCCCCTGGGCCCCGTTCATTCTATTGGTACATTTCCAGAAACTACGGAAGTCAGACTTGGTATGGTGTGAGGCTAGTATGTCCATTTTAATTTCCTCTTGGTTATTTTGACACCATTTTAGCCTACCTTTAAAAACTTTCCGCGCTTCTACCATATCATCATAAAGGTGCCCTGATGATGGTCTGCCGTGCAAGTCCCACATTTTGAACTTCGCCTGGGCCTCCCTGTGCGCACTACCGACGTGTCTGTTCCAACCTGCCACACACCTAATGTCAATGTTTCTCATTTTGTTTGTTTTTTGAACTTAACCATCGAAATTTTTAGGTTTAAAATCATTTGGAGAAATAGGTGATTTTTGAAACTACTGATCTGAATCAAGTAACAGGAAACTATATTGTGACAGTGTCATAGGCGACATTTAAAATGTTCCTTTCATTAGTTAAATTTTCATACATAACGGGAGCAAAGCCATGAACTTATGCTACTTAAATAAGGTTAATTATTATTGTGCTTTTCTTTTATTTTTAAACATTCAGAAATGGTGATGGGTTGTTTTATTAACACTATGCTGCGTTATTTAAATTAGTTTCTGCACTCCTTCAAGCAGACCAATGTGCAAGAACCCTGGTGACCAACATTGGTCATTCCGGTGAAATAGATCTAAAATAAACCTGTCAGACAACCGGGTGACCAATTTTAGGTCATCTGTTTGTTGTTTATTTTAGATCAACATGCAGGAGCAGCCATGGGCAAAACCTAGGCTTGTAAGACTGCATAAATAATACACACCCATTTCTAGATCAACTAACATGATTCATTCAGAAATGGGTACACCAAAGAGGGTCTAATTACTGAGTGAAAGTATGAGATGTAAAATGAGAATTATTAAGGTAGGTAAGTACATCATTTTAACTTTTTAAAGTTCGTGACATTTTTGTTTCACAACAAACTTAGAAACCTTCAGAGCATGCCTCCCAAGTAACACAGTCTTGGAGGCTTAAAACAAATCTGTCTATTGACAGCCTATTCATGGTTAATCTTTAGATATGAGCTTTCTAAAGATGGTTTCAATAAAGAAAATCTATTCTTATAGAGTTTTCTTTCTCAAGCTCGATTATTTCTAGAGCATTTCTTCTATAGCACACTTATTTTAAGTACGTTTGTAGGTATATTGAATGTTTTAAGATAAAATGCTCTACAAATAGTTAATAAAGCCTAAAGGTACCTAACTTGAAGTAATTTTATAGATAATATGATATATTTTAAGATAAAACATTCTATTTTAGCTAATGGTACTCTTATCTTTGTTTGTAAAGATACTTAGATAAAATACTTTAATAGATATTTTTAAGTAAGTCTACAAAAATGATAGTGAAAATGTGTTTTTAGTGGTTTTTGTCCTAAAAATGGCTTAATTAAGTGCATTTGTATTAAATATTTAAATTGGATGGTTTTATGCAATGAAGACAGTGAAAAAATTAAAAGGCTTCCTGGCTTTCGTCGAAAAATAGGCATATATTTAAAAAGAAAGAAAAATGAAGATCAGTTGCAAAATAATTAAGATTCAAAATCGAATCGAGTAACTTCTTCCAAAACGCGGAAGACATTGTTCTACGACAGCAGATACAACTGAACCCCTCCCCTAAAACATCACAAAATTTGTCTACAAATGAAACAGAAATATCTTTTTCATTACTCATACTCGGAAAGTAGGTCTGAAGTGGCCAGAGGAGCGCGAGCGGGTTGAAAGTAATACTTTTCAGCCCTAGGGAGAATCGTTTTCAACTGATAAGCTGTCAAATTATTAAAAAAAAAACTAGTTCTTTTTTCACATATCTATTGAACCATGTTCCAACTTTCTACTCATATACTACGTTAAGTATTAATTAAAGAATTATATTTTTTAAATAACTTTATTATAATTTAGTTTTTAAAACAACATAGATTTGGGCAAAATAGTAACCATTTTTTCGATAGATGCTGAGTAGCAGGCAGGACGGCAACAGATAAAAAAAATAGGCGGGGGAAAGCAGCAATCCGATCTTCATTTGTTTTTTCGAGTTTAGTTGATTCATGTTTTTATTTTTATTTTCCTTGTATTTGCAATGAAAAGCACAGTGTTTACCTCGGGTTAAAGACTTATTTAGTCCTTCGAACTATTGGCACCCTTACTAAGTGCTATTTATTACTTACCCTCTTGGATTGATTAATAAATTTAATTGCTCTGTTACTGCATAAAATGGTCTTTTGTTCATATCACATTAAATTACCTGTTCACTGATGAAAGTCTAGAAATACTATTAGAAGATAAAAAGGAATACAAAGATGACAGTTACTAGGTAATCTTAAATCACTCATAAATCTATTTATTCTTTCACTAGATAGTTTAGTATGTAGCAAGTGAAATTATTCTTGTCATAGAACTAGAGCCATACTACAGAAAATTCTCAAGAGTGTTTGTTCTATTAAATTCGTTTTTCTAGTAAATTTTATCTTGACGCCATTTTTATTGCCTATTTTTGCTTCAAATGATTTTCGCTACATATTTTAATGCTTACTTTTTTGTTTTTATCATTAAATTATGTCTAATTAAACATTTAATATGTTTGAAATTACGATATTTTAAATAAAATGAATATTTTGAACATTAAAATGCAATTTAAAAAAATGCTTTTCATAAATAATATTCATATTTGGTAAAAAAAATATTAAATCTTACATTTACAGCGGGCGCTCTTATTTTAAGACAGTTTTACATAATATTCGACGATATAATTTCAATCGCATATAGATTTGCTTGTTTACCCATTATTAATACTATGCTAAACTAGCTAAAACACAAGTAATGTTAAAAATAAGAAATTGGTTACGCCATGATGCAATACAATAATAAGTTTAAATAACTCTTGTGAGTTCTGCGCCATTACATGTCGTTGTCTATTACAAATCAAATATAACTTAAAGTTGTTAGTCTTGAGTTAATTTTGGTTTAAAAACTTGACGGGTGAAGACTTCTTCAAAGGTCTCAACTTTATCTATAAACTATCTACTAGTAAAATTTGTGGTCTATAAACAGTTTAGTGAGACACTAGAAAAATCTCTACAGACAATTTGAAAATGTACAACTCTTATCTCTATCTATTCATGTTTTCTTAACTCATTCTTATGAGAACGGATAAGGTTGTGCCCACTTTTACTAAACTGTGTCTATAAGCGTTCTTGAATATTACTTGGGTGATATTTTACTCTTAAGGTAGACAATAATATTAAAGTCTATTAGATATCTAATAGTCCCTTTTTAGGCGGGACTGTGTTACTTGGGCTCCAAGTTAAAGAACAATAACGACTCTTCCAGATTTTACAATAGCATTCGTCAATGCCTTGACGATTAAAATTATGGTCAGTGGGTTGTCATATGGGTATTCTTGACTAGAGCAAGTAAAGGTTTCCAAGAAATACGATAGTATATAAGTACCACGGAATATGTATTGTACTTGAATACCGGATATAATAAATGATAACAGTACAAGATTTGTGTACATTCAACAACTCAAATAACAATGAATGACTCACTTCAAAACTATGAATTTTCTATCCTTTCAAAAA
Source organism: Xestia ashworthii (assembly GCA_950022955.1). Taxonomy (NCBI): domain Eukaryota; kingdom Metazoa; phylum Arthropoda; class Insecta; order Lepidoptera; family Noctuidae; genus Xestia; species Xestia ashworthii. Next base: position 12,806,010 of record OX465574.1, read on the forward strand.
GTTTTTGTGACGAAATTATGAGTCAATCATGAGATTCAATAAAGGTTGTGGTCAAATTCTTGTTTATTTTCGTTGATAATTATGTTTTTGGGCTATAAATAAATAAATAAACTTTTCCAAATACAACAGTATTATACGACGAAATAAAAATGTGCTGAATGGATAATGATGTACTTTAACAAATAAGGTTATTCAAATTGGTAGGTTTATACATTGTCAACATAATATAGCTACTTTTACCTTGTTATTAGCAACGACTCCTCAATTAGATTCACTTGAAATAATATCAAGAAGATGTAACAGTTCCTAACACACAATATTTCACTTAGTTTTTAGAAAATAACACAAGAAATCACACGATCTAAGTAAATATAGCTGAAGAAAACTAGCTAGGCGTGTCAAAAAAATTTCAACTGAAAGTTGCCAGCGTTGGAAAATATTATTTCATCCCCATTTTTTTTTAATTTTAAGACCTGGTAACTGGACCTTTAGGTCAAATTTTATTTTAAGAACACTGCACTATCACTTCATTTTTAAATTGTATTTATAGCTGTTTTAATGTTTATGTCACCGTAAAATTGTCAAACACGTTATATTACAATATAACGTGTGTCTCTCTAGCGATATTTTAAGTCTCGAATTATTGTCAACTGAGCACACGGAAGTATCTTTGCCCCCATATTTGGGACTTGGGGCACCCCCTGTTAGGTTAGTTAGGTTCCTTTAAACCCTGCACTCGGAAATAGGGGCCCCGCGAAGCGGGGCTCCGTCGACTACGCTTTTCAGGGGAACGTAAAGTGTTTTAAGGTTAGGTTATATTAATCGATATTTCTCAGGAAAGGTACAGTATCTTTTCATGAGAGTGGTACCACTGGGCAAGGGGGACCCCTCTTTCCCTCCACTCCGCGTGTGTTGAGTACCATCGCATGCATTTCACGAAAAACAATGCGTTTTATTGTAAGCAGTATGTTCGTTTGACAATAATTCGAGAGTTTACAATATCGCTAGAGATATTACAAGATAACGTTTTTGACAATTTTACGGTGACCTAAAAATATCGGTTTGTAGATTTTTTTTTTCTTTTAAAAAAGGTTTAAATCAAACTAGGTTTCGTCTCTTTGAAAGGAAATTCAAAGTTGGTAACGTCCAAATTAACCAATAGGAGTGCTCCATTTGAAACAAAACATTAGTGGCCGCTCTCACGAATCTTTGAGAGGATTTCATTTTAAGAATAAAAAAAAAAATAGTTTCCAAGAACTCTGTAGATGGCGTTGACTAGTGTCAAAGTCAAAACGCTTGACATGGTTGCCAGCATAAGGGTTTTGCCCCTAAATTTAGGGACTAGAGTTGTTAAATGGGACATTTTTAGGGTCAAGAATTTTTAGGGGGGGCTCTAAATATTTTTTGCATTTTTTAAAATAGTACTTGCTATTAAATTGATAACAAAGCGTGTGTTTGTAGTTTTGTGCATAGAATGACGACGTAGACGGCTGGTCGTAAGCCTCCCCCATGGTATGCCACATCAGTGATCTTCCGCTTTTGCAATCCAGTCGCTTCCAGCCACCTTTTTCATGTCATCGGTCCATCTGGCCGGTAGTCTCCTAACACTGCCTTTGCCGAGCCGTGGCCTCCTTTCAAGGACCCGTCTATTCCATCGACTATCAGTTCTGCCGCAGACGCCGGCCCACTGCCACTTCAGCTTGCTACTCTTCTGGACTATTTCAGTCACTTATGAGTTACGAAACAATTTAGGCAATAAACAAGACAAGTACGTTTATAAAATTCTATAATTATTTTAGGGGTTCATTTCTTTCCATCTCTTCTGGTGTTTTGCCTCCTCCGGCCAAACAGGTAAACTATTAAGTATTAGAATCTAATCTGAGATAGAATTAATTAATCTCTGTTGAATTTTGAACCTAAGAAAATACCTACAATACTAAACATTGATGAACTTAATTGATTGTAACACTGATAATGGTGTTCTTACAAAATCATTTGGTTTAAAGTGTGCTGAGCATTTATGTGCGAATGTCTTTTTATGGTCCGTCCAGGTTTAAAATGTATGACGTCTTGTACCCATTGCGCTTTACTACTTTCATCTTTAGGAAAAAGATGCATGCCTTCATTGGTACACAAATCCACAGGGCAACGACTTCTCTTCTTTTTCTGTTGGGACATTTTCTTTCTGGCGTGGAAAACCCTAAAAAATACTGTGAAGTATTGTTTTATTTTTCCTTGTTGTTTAGTTACCTATTTTCAAAATATTAATGTGATGTGATGTGACAATGACATTACTTTATTTAGGTGGACGCACACTTATCCGCGCCGAAGGAATCGACCGCGCCGAAAGAATTTTTTCTCATACGTATGACGTCATCTATTCGTCCGATACGACGCGGATAAGTGTGCGAGGTTTAGTAGGATTTCATACAAGTAATTCTAAAATTCGATTCTTTCGGCACGGTCGATTCCTTCGGCGCGGATAGGTGTGCGTCCACCTTTAATTTACGTTTTATGTACGTTTCGTTTTACGTTCTCAATAGTACATTATGGTACAAGTGTGTAATGTTGGTGATTACCGCCGAGGCGCCATTGAGAACCGAGCCGTCAGGCGAGGTTCTTAAGAGAGCCGAGACGGTAATCATCAACACACACGTGTATCATACGACGTTTTTCAACACACTTGAGAATAAAATAATACTAAAAATAACTATAATTTCAACAGTGAAAACGAGTTGTGAATTTTTTTTCGCAATGGCGGGAATAATTCATCAGTTTTCCTATGCGCGCGCATCCACAGAGTATATAATCACTACGTTTAGCGCATCTAACAATGGCGATCGCCCATAGACTAAAAGAATGAGGTTCCTTTTTTTTTTTGGCTTTTAGCGGATAGCGTTTTAGCCACGTACGAAATGGGGAATTCGAAGTTTTATTATTAAAAAAAAAGTAAAAAAAAAAAGAAAACAAAAGTTGCATTTGAGTGAAAGTTTTATTTATTAAAAACTTATTAAGTTGAAATTATCTATGTAGATACGAAGTTGTATGAAATGAGCAAGCAATAGGTACATTAATTTATTTGTATTATTGAACACGATCTTTTTTGTATCGAAACTTTTTTAAGAACAAAGCAATTCAACCAATAAAATAAAAAAAAAACCCTATAACTCACTTGTGAATAATAGCAATGAAAAAGTCACAGTTTGATTACAGGTGTCATTATGTGCCTAATTGCGGTGAAATTAGAGCCACTTTATGAGCAAGTGTGTTGAAAAATAACATACTTGACAAGAAGTGAAATAATCAAAAAATTATGTCACGTTCCGTTCCTTCCAGTAACGTACCCCGGTCAGCGCCATCTATCCAGCGACTAGGAGAGTTAAAAAAGAAAATCCCTCTTAGCTAACCTGTTGGAATCAAACTTAGTTGGGTCCTGGAATCTTGGTATCAAAATTAGCAACGTCCAGTGCTCGGGCACTTGGAAGTGCTTGGGTTACGTCCCGTCAAACATTACATTTTGAAATTATTGGTTTCATCCATTGTTGAAGTAATTATTGACATATATAATGCAACACCGCGATAGCTGTCAATGTCATTTTTGATATTGACGTTTCAATTGTATAGCAGCTTGATCGAAGCAGCTAGACATCTCTAGTCTAGCAGGTCTAGCACCATAGTCTAGCATAAACGTAGTGATTATATACTCTGTGGTCTAGCATAGTAAAAAAAGACCCCTTGGCTTAAAGGACTTTGCATCCAGGCCAAAATCAATTTAAAAAAAAAAAAGACCCCCTGTTTATACGAGTCCCTATAATGCACGTCACTGTAATGCACACACCAGCAATGCGCGACACTGGATTGTACAACACGAGTGTGTACGCCCATGTAAAAGAAACCATCACAATGTTTCCAATTACTCGGCTGTACCTTGCTTGTCCGATCCAACAATGCACGGCATGATAATTGGCGACATCACGTGACTGTTTTGAATTCCAATGACGTGCATTGTCATGTCGCGCATTCTCGGTCTGTACCAGGATCACAGAACATATATACCCTAAAGGACCAGGATTGGCCGGCCTGATAATGCACAGCACATCAATTGGAATCAAAACAAACAGTGACGTCACATTAAAAAAGTAAAAAGCCATGTGACACTAGGGACGGGAGGTATCACAAATATGATTGATTCATGATTGATTTTGTTTCGGTTGACGTTCAATCAATATAATAATCTGTGAATTATTTGTGTACCAGTGTTTTTAAAAAAGTTTAAAAACGCTGTTTGGGTTTTCTTGTTGAGTTCTGGTTGTAAGGCACCCTCCTACAGCTAAATCCGGAAGAGAAAATGGTCCTGAGATGGAAGAAAGGAAAAGATAATGACAACAAACATGATTAACATCAGCAACGTGCAAGCGTTTTCAACAAGAAATTATATTTCATTGATCAAGTAAGTACCTATGCTATTATACTAAATATAAGGCTAAAAGTGTCTTGTTTGTCTCCGACTTACCGTTTGTCGTAAAAACGATGTCAAAGGGATCTATAGGTTAAGTTAGAACTGTGACCAACTACCTCGAAATTTGTCGCGAAATTTTTCTAAGTATTTTTTTCATAGTGCCCATAAGACGACACTGACCCATTATTCTCTGATTCTTTCCGTAACTTACAAATCGTCTCAATTATTATGATACCCTATGATTATCAGTGTGTAAATTATTAGAGCTCTTTATCTGGGGGCTGTCAGTTTGATCCCTATGGCTTTGTTTGTGATGTAATTAATCAATCCTTGTAGGTACTCTATATTATTTACTAATATGTAGGTCCTTACTATCTGATAAATAAATACCTATCCACAAAACATTCCTACATAATTACCCACAAACACCAGCTGTGGAGACAGTGACAAGATCTACAACATAGCACATAGCTTTAATACAGAATAAAAATAGCAATATATAAGTAGGTACGTACTATATCTATACCTAAGTGCTAGCAGTCGAGCTATGAAAAAATTTCATCAGTGTTTATTTTATTAAACCTAGGAATTTTGTAGAAGGTTACCTTTAGCTGCCATCATAATAACTTTCTAATGAATCTTATTTATTTTAGATTTTCACTGCGATCGTAAGATGTGTTCGACTCAAACTTGATGGAGATAATTATAAAAGCAATGAAATATTTGCCCCGAACATAGTCCATACCATGATTGTGTCGCTGCTTGCTGCTCAAGGGGACCGCAAGCCTGGAATTCCATTTCAATATATATATTATATGGTTTCATCGCAGAAGGAAAGAACACTTTAGTAAAAAGTTAATTGGTTATACCTAGTCAACAACCCGACCTGTCAGTCGACTTGTCAAGTAGGTAACGAAAATAAAATTATTGAAAAAACTCTTAGAATTATTATTGGATTGGTATGTAGTGTCAAAAGTGTAAGAAGAAACTGGCGAGTAATGGATCTCCTTTTCTATGCCAAGGTATTTGCCTAGGAACATTCCATAGGAATTGTGTAAAAGGCTTGGCAGCAGACATGAAAGCAGGTACAACACTAATTTTTTGTAATAATTGTGAAGATGAAGAGCCCGAGGAAGAGGAGCAGGAAGTAGAGGGACAAGGGTTCGAAAAAATCCTAAAGGATATACAGAACAAAGTCAATTCCCTTCCGGGATTTCAAAAACAGCTAAATTCCATTATGATTAGCATGGCGGTTCTATGAATGCTTATCTCTCCATCTAAAATACTCTTAAAAACCAACTAGTTTTATTTTTGATACAGACAATAATAATATATTTTATTTTTTTTACTGTAAGTTCATATCTGATCACATTTTAGAAATCCATGACAGATAAATAGCCTTTAAAATAGTAGGTACCACCTACTAATTGAATGTTACATAATTTTATTTGTAATTAAAATTAGGAAATAGGTAGGTACTTAATATGTGTAAGAAAATGTAGTGAGGAAAGTTTTGAGTATGAATGTAGATGGGTAGGTATGTGAGTATAGGAAGACCAAGACGAGAAGAAGAAGACATGCTGCGCCGACCCCAAATGAATTGGGATAAGGGCAAGAGAATGATGAAATCTAATTAAATTATTTAATTTCATTATCTTTTTTTCACTCTTCCTCGTCCGTAGTAGGTATGTCCTGCAGGATACTCCTTTCCCTTGTGCTCCACACAGATTCCGTGACCATACATACATAATCTCTTGATCTCTATTCGTACCTAGCTTGCTTCTTTCCATAAAAGTAACATTAAATAAACAAAAATGCAGTCATCAGTCATCATATCAGCCATAGGAAGTCCACTACTGAACATAGGCCTCCTAAATAATATAGTGTATAATGAAGTAGGTAAGTTAATTTAAAATGAACGTCAATATGGCGGGACCACGCCAGGTTTTGCGAATATCATGTGAATAGGATATAATACAATATTTCTACTATTTCATACTTTCATAGAAAAATTCTACATCCATAATATTTTCAAATATGCTGCAAAGAAAGTGGTCTAGTTATTTTTATATCAAAATGACGGGACCACTATTCATTTGATGAGGAACACATGGCGACATTTTGTGTATTCAGTTTAAAATCCTTTAAACTGAACACACAAAAACTCAATACGAAATACTTAGTAAGTTTTAAAACTATAATTACGTATAATTATACTTTTAAATAGTTTCAATAAATAAATGTTTATTAAATTTACATAGGAAAAGCGCCTGAAGAAAAAGTATAATTTTATGCGTTGTAGTACCTATCATTTTATGGCTCATACAATTTAATAGAGGCTTTACTTTTTCTTTAGGCTCTTTTCTGATGTAAATATAAGAAACATTTATTTATTTAAATTACAGTCTTAAAAGCATAATAATGATTCAAACGTAGTCGTACCATTTCGTATTGAAATTTTGTGTCATCAAATGAATTGAAGCATTGCGTGCAACTAGGGCGTTACACCAAAAAGTAACTTTTGAGATAATTGAAGTTAAAGTTTTTGGTATGTTATAAATTCTAAATGAATTAAGATAAATCCCTAGAACTTTGAAAATTACGGGTAACAATGAGTAAGTTGTAAGATTATAATATTATTATTAATTTCAAATAGTTAGAAACTTCAAAATAACATATTTTTTAGGTATGTTATCCGCCCTTGTTGCATCCTACCCATAAATTAATTGGGCGTTCATATTTTAAATGGTTTTGAAGGCATAAATGATGGCTTTAGGTGCTTTAAACAGTCATCTTTTTATAAAAGTAAATCACAACACTCATTTGCTTTCATTATTTAAAAGTTTAAATAATATCTGTGGGCTTGTTTTCTTCCATAACTTTATATTCTTAAACTTCTTCTTTCCTTTCTTTTTTGGAGGAACCTAATCAGTCTGGTCGTCATCTGCACAAAATCACTGATTTCAATAATTTCAGCCATGTTTTTACATTAAAATAAACTTTCGCAGACTACAGGTCAGCGTAGCAAAATCCTCTCAATTATTATCTATCACACCATCTAGAATCACTGCATCAAAATGAGTTTTTGCCATACAATATTAGATAGCGCAATGTTTAATTTGGTGCAATAATATTAAAATGGGCTTTGGGTGCCGAACGCCCTTGAAGCTCCCATTGCTTCAATTAGTGGTCCCGTCATTTTGATATCAAATTAGCGGGGCCACTGTCTTTGCAGAATAATTTAAAACTAGTTTCTGCCCGCGGCTTCGCCCGCGTGAATTTCGATAACTGTCCCACGCGATCATACTACGGGGATAAAAAGTATCATATGTTAATCCAGGTTATAAACTATTTATGTGCCAAATTTCATCCAAATTCTTTCAGTAGTTTTCGCGTGAAGGAGTAACAAACATACACCCTCACAAACTTTCGCCCTTATAATATTAGTGTGATTCTTTTTATTGACTAAATTACAACCGTTCTATCACACAACATAGGTACTATTCAACCATTCTATCTCCAGTACTACTGGACTGGACAGATTTGAATGAAGTTAGTAGATAGTGATACCGTCAGCAAAACGTCATCAAATGAAATCTGCTTTTGACTTCAGCGAGATCATAACATGCATTAAAACTCTAGCGAATACTGTGTCTCTGTTACGTCTACATCGCGTAGAAAATAACCAGGATCAACAGTAACGTGCCGTCCGCATCCGAAGCACGGAATCATCTTACTTTCTAAACAATCAGGTTATTTATTTAACCTGCAATGCCCTAACTAAACTTGGAACAGTCCCATAAGATATTTTTTTGTGAGACAGTGTCCCCACCGGTAATCGAACCCAGAACCTCGGATCGCGAGCCAAACACTCGGATCACTAGACAATGGAGGCTGTTAATTTGTTGATGATCTAATAAAAATAGCTAATGGTTCATCATCATCATAATTGCAGTCCACTGCTAGACATAGGCCTCCGCCAATCGCCAAGGTGCACCACAAGGTCTAGTGGTTAAATTGGTCTTTGAAATTTTGTTTATTCAACTGAAGACCGCTTTCACATTAAGGCGACTTTGGCAGCGCGACGGTTGCGCTGTCAGAATTTCATATTAAAACATATGCTGCGGCGCGGCTGTCCTTATAATGTGAAGGCATTTGTGCTTCTGCTGCGCTACTGTCGCGCTGCTAACGTCCTAGTGTGAAAGCGGCCTAAGATCCCGCCATGTGTTTCTCATCAAATGAATAGTGGTCCCGTCATTTTGATATAAAAATAGCGGGACCACTTTCTTTGCAGAATATTTTAAAATGTTATGGGTATAGATTTTTTTATGAAAGTATGAAATAGTAGAAATATTGTATTATATCCTATTCACATGATATTCGCAAAAACTGGCGTGGTCCCGCCATATAACGTTCAGCAGTTCTCTCCTTTCTCTTTCTAGCGACAGCCAATCCAGTGCATAGGTAGTATATGGTCCAGTCATCCAGTGTACTGTACATAGTAGAGTTCAGCGTGCCGGCTCACTCGTCCGGTGATTTATGCAACCGAATAGGAACACCCATCTTCTAAACATTGTCGAATAGCACAGGCTCCATAATTTTGTATATTGCCAGATTAATAGCCGCCAAATTGTGCCTTTTTGTGGTCGGGGGGTTAGTTGGGTGGGTGAGGCCCCTTTGCGCCCCTAGGTCCGGGCCAAGGTTAATCCGGGCAAGAGGCTTACCAACATTACATAATATGTTGATTACTGGACTGTTCATATCCTAAAAACATCCCATTGGATGATAGCAGTTCCCCTGATGGATAAGTAACAAAACTTAACTCAATTACATAAAAAATGGGAAACCCAACAAGTAATTATTTGCCCAGTTTCGAATGCAAATGTACCTGAGTGGTCTAAATAAGTGTTACTTTGGCGTTGTAGACCCAAATTTTTCTGCTAATATAAAAGTAGAAATTATAATAATTATTTATACCTACCTAACTTTTGATGAGCAATATATGTTAGGCCTTCCTGAAAGTGTTTACTTATTAAATTTTGGAAAACCCATGTATTTTGATATATAAAAGTATAGAATAGAAAATAAAAATGCTGATATTTTTTTTGTGTTTTATTTAATAAGAGAATCTTGTGTATTAATCAAACCACAAGTTTAAGACAGTAAAATATGGTTAAATGGTATATTTGTCTGTTCTTGAATCAAGTTAACTAAATAATAACAAGATATAAGAACGGGGACTGTTTTGAATTTTCTTCAAGACTCTAAAGCGTTTAAATCTTCTCTCCTTTTGTCATCCTCTATCATCTCGCTACAGTCCAATGTAGACTCCATTTAAGAGATTTTACAGATATTGATTCTGCATGAGTTGCACTGGGAGTATAAGTCGTATCGCTATCTGATTGTTCCAATTTTATAAATATTTTACTCAAATAATTTTTACTTGGTATTGATGGGTTTATATTAACACCACAATGCTTGATTTTAAATGGTGATGTAGATACAGAATGTAGCGCTTTGATGGTGACGTCATCTGATTTACCAAACTGACTTTTGTTTGGTAAGCTTTACTTCTAAACATTTTCCATATATTATGTACTTGAATTGATTTATCCAATACTCTTGGTGATATATGTACTTGAACTGATCAATCCAATACTCTTGGTGTTAATTGGGGAACTTCTGCTACATTCTGCTGAACTGTAAAACAAATATTTTGTTATTTAAGTGTTTTAAGAAGAGGTTTGCAAGTGTTATTCAGACTGGCTGGTATGAGAGATAACGGATGTTTGGATTATGTTTGTTAGGAACACTATGTGTCATTTTTCTATTATTCTGTACTCAGTGTCATGAGAAATAAAACCAACTAAATTCTATGTGCTTGTTATTTACTCTTGGCTCTCACCAAAGTGCAATGTTAGAATTATTATCAACACAAGTAGGAGATTACTAGGTCACAGAAAACTCTATGTAGTTTTGAGTGTACCTACAATGTACATAAGTAATAAACACTGAGAATAAATTACTTTTATCAATGCTATATTCTAATAAACATGTTAATAATAAATACCTGAACTACTGGATGCAATTTCTTTGAAACTTGATTGTTTTGTAACTGTACATTTTTCTTCTAATTCCTTTTTACACTTCAATAATCATCATTCTTCGTTTCTTAGCTACCGTACATAGGGTCGCTCTGTTGTATCAGATGGTCGGTTTTCCTGTCTGGTTGGCACATAAATATTATGGGGCATACATCCTGGTTTCATACGTACTTGTGACCCGATCACATGATTCTTCATATAGCTTTCCATATCATTTGGCAACTGAAAAAAGACAAGTTAACGATTATGATCGTTAGTAAGAATGACATCCAAGACCAAAACAAACATAACCTCAAAATTGCATAGCCTCAATATTTTCAACTATTTCACGTCCAACAAACATTTTAAGTTTAGGACCTATCAATATATGTTAACATACTCACATCAAAGTGGTCTTCACAGAAATAAAGTGGCGAATTCGTGACTAAGTCGTTCGAGTTTCGCCGTGCAAGCTTTAACCACTTATCTCTTATTATTTCCTTGTTTGGTACATACACAAACACTTTGTTGGGTGTTGTTATTGATACTGCACACCACTTAAAAACTTTGGAATTCGTTTTAAATTTAATATTTTGTTAACTTTCTTCGCTACGCATAGACACAATGGCATTGTTTACCTAGGTGTAACCATGGTCAAATATTATTGTACCATGGGTGTGACCAGTGTGACCACAGAGTATATAATCACTACCTACTAGATACGTTTAGGTGTGACGTCAGAGCCGACGCCATGACACCTGAGAGCTGTTTTCGCGCAATATTGAAAAAATACACTTCTGGACACATCTATTGGCCCACCTTAGAGTTTAGGTTTCGATGGCCCCTACCGAAATATGATTGCTAGATTGAAAAAAAACTGTTGATGCAGTTTTAAACCTGATACATTTTACCATCTTTTTCGATCGTATTGTTTTAAATTTGAATTCAGAATACCATACGACATGGAGCTACGCCTAACAAGTCGGATATGCGCCTTGTTAAAGGCAATTGATTTTTGAATAAAAAACATGTTTTATCAAATAAAGGTTTAATTTAATAACGCGTGTTGCCTCCATGGGCATCTACCACAGCTCTCATACGATTAGGCATAGGTAGAGTTTATCAACCGCTCTATGAAATTTTGAGGGATCATCTCCCAGTCCTCTTCTATGGCAGTTTTCAACTCCTGCATCGTCTGGGCAACTGGCTGACGAGCCCTAACACGTCTTTTTAGCTCGTCCCACATATGCTCAATGGGGTTCATGTCTGGGCTTCTGGCTGGCCAGTCCATAACTGTGATGTTCACATCCCGAAGATATTCCCAGACGTTGCCGGCCGCATGGGCTCTTGCATTATCATGCATAAAAAGGAAATTTGGGCCCACATAGTCCGCGTATGGTATCCCATACGCGGACTATGTGGGCCCAAGTTTGACAAAAGTACATTCGTGAGTGCTTAGAACCTCACGTGATAACGTGAGGTTCTAAGCACTCACGAATGTACCTTTCAGCATTTAATGTTGGCAGCCGTGTAACAACCTCAAGTTGAGTTTTGCCGCTCGCGGATATACCGCCCCCAGACAGTCCATGAGCCACCGCAATAAGCAACCCTCTCTTCAAAGCAGCATTGAGCGAAACGCTCTCCCTTACGTCGGTAGACATTCTTCCTTCCATCATTGCCATGTAACACAATTTTAGACTCATCAGAAAAGAGTACACGGCTCCAATCTTGCTGTGTCCAATTTAAATGACTGCGTGCGAAATGAAGGCGCGCTGTTCGGTGGGCTCGCGTTAGTTTGGGCCCATTATAGCTGGCTTGTGTGGTACCATATCGCGTTCTTTTAACCTTCTCCGAACAGTTCGAGCGCTCACAGATACTCCGTGGAAGTCGCGAAGTTGGTTTTGTATCTCAATGGAGGTAAGGTGACGATTTCTCAAGCTGGTCGTCACGATGAATCGATCCTGCCTTTCAGTTGTGACCCGAGATCGTGGCCTTCCTTGGCGACGAACAAAGCCGCCAGTCTCTAGGTACCTCCGATAAACATTTCGGACCGCAGATCGACTTAAATTAAGTTGAGCACTCACGTTTCTTTGGCTGTGTCCGGCCTTAATAAGTGCCACAGCTTGGGCGGCGACTTCAGGTGAAGTATCCATAGATTATTGATAGAACCTCACCTTCATGTTAAGAATAAGTAATGTTTGATGCAAAACCAAAGATATCAATCACTTTTTCAAGAATTAAATCCAAGTAAACCAATAAAACCAAGTTTTGATATCAACAAACAGGCTCCAAGTTGTCTTTTGTTTCTTTAAATTCTGTGTTCGAAATTCAAAAAAAAGACTATTGAATGAAATTGTGAATGTGCCAGGTTCAAAACTGCATAAAAAACTTTTTGCTCGACCTAATATGACATTTTAGCTAGGACCAAACGAAACTGAAAATACAAGGTGGGCCAATAGATATGTCCAGAAGTGTATTAGAAAAATGGCTTTAAACTTCGTTAAACTTGAGTTTAATACCGAAATAAAGGATTTTTCGTAAATAATAAATGTGTACCCACATTAGGGAAGAGGATTTCAAAACCTTTCGTCACGCCTAATCATCAAAATCATCAATACAATCCACGGATCAACAATAAGAAAATTTGAATTTCGCGGGCTTACAATATTTTTTTTATTTTCAATATTGCGCGGGTTTTTTTATATCATCTCATGGTTTGCGACTAGAGCCACATTTTCTTTCCTAAAAGCTTTTCATCAGAGCAAACATTTTGGAAAAATAGAGGGTTTTGTTAAAACAAAAAAAAACTAAAAAGCTCCTAACTCGGAAACGGTGCGGCTTAGTTTCATGCTTCTCTGAACCTAAATGGTTTCTGAGGACTTAGTTAATAAGGTGCTGCAATAATATAAAATTTCCCGAAAAAGAAAACCCGTGAAAATTTTTCCGCCATACTGCCCTCAACTATACACTCGAACCGCAACCAAGCCGGCAGAGGCGCTATTCAGGTCGTCATGAGTGCAGGTGCAGGGCCACCTGGGACATTCCAGCAGATGACGACCGCCTCGCACCAGTTACGCTTTTTTCATTTGCCTTGGCACTCGATCCCGAACGAGTTTGAGTCGAGGGAGTCCCGGTCGACTTCTGAATGGTTTATAAAAAATTGGTCGGGGTTTCCCAAGTCGGTATAAAAAGTCAATATAAAAAACAAACAAACACATAAAGTAAGTCAACATAAGCCTGCGTCATCCCACTACTGAGCAAAGGCCTTTCCCCATGACTTCCAGTTTTTTCTATCCAAGGTTAATGAGGACCACTGGTCGTTAGTTTTATCCAGCTCATCCCGCCATCTGCTACGAGGTCTGCCGCGGCGCCTTCAGGCTGTGTCAGGACTCCATAAAGAGGCTATTTATTGGGCATGCGGCAGACGTGGCCAGTCCAGTCCCACTTCAGCTTAGCGACTTTTTGAGCAACGTCAGTCATTTGTGTTTAAAAATAAAATAAAAACAAAACACAAAAAGAAAACCCATAAGCTGGCTTCGAACGCTCTGTGCCACTCGACCAGACGACTTGTTGAACTCATTGGCCATAGTGATTATATACTCTGTGTCTTTGGCGAATATGGTAGATTTTATGCTACTTCAACAGGGAGCTAATTCTCATTTTATGCGATATTTGAGTGATATGATAAATATCTAGTCACGTAAATATCGCATGTGATAAGTGTCATGTCTATCAAAAATATCGATCCCGTGCTAAAATCCGTATTCTCGTGGGCAATAGATATATTGGCAATCGAGATGGTAATAGATAATATTATCTTTACGTTCATTCAAATCTTTTGCACAGATTATATCGTTTTTGTCGCTGCCAAGGATCGTTCAACACGTTCCGTTTTTCATCGACTGGCGAGTTGATAATCGATAACTTTATTTTTTCTTCAAATTAACAAATTTGCTGATAATTTGGATTGATAGAATGTTTTTAGGTTTTACATTAAGTGGTTAATGTAAAATGAATTTGACTAGTTTAAAATAATTTTCATGTAAAAAGTTAATCTTAACATTACATGCGCATACTTTTTGTGGAACGGAGTGTCAATAACAGCCGACAACTCCGTCAAGAGCTGCCAAAAGTTTTAAGGTGGACGCACACCTATCCGCGCCGAAGGAATCGACCGCGCCGAAAGAATCGAATTTTAGAATGACTTGTATGAAATCCTACTAAACCTCGCACACTTATCCGCGTCGAATCGGACGAATAGATGACGTCATAAGTATGAGAAAAAATTCTTTCGGCGCGGTCGATTCCTTCGGCGCGGATAAGTGTGCGTCCACCTTTAAAGTTAAGTTTTAGTTTGAGTTAATTTATTGCTCTGATGGCAAAAGTGAAGAATCGAACAAAAGTAAATATTGAAAAAATTAGCTCTTCCCCAAAAAAAAGAAAAGCTTACCCGAGCGCAGCTCAAAAAGCTCGCTTGGTGAGTATTTTGGAGGCAGACCCAGAACTTCGTGGGGCGAAGTTCTCTGCCTCCTTCACAATGAAAGAGTCCACAGCCCGATGGACCAAGATTGGTGACGAGCTTAATTCTATTCCTGGCGGAAAAAAAACTGGCAAGAATGGCGTAAAGTAGTTTTTTTTTTAACAAAGCATCACTTAGGTCCCATGGATCCATTCTCCATTGGGCTCGTCGTCGTGGCGGTGCTGCCTCTGCTATTTCAGCCTCCTCGATTAGATCTACTACAAAAGCCGCAACAAATTCGTCCACAGACATTTTCACCGTTTTAAGTTTTAACAAAAGCAACCTCAATACTCAACTCAATAATTTATTTCAGTTCGTATTTTGTTCTAAAATGTCAATCGATATGTCACTATCGAGTGCTCCTGATCACTCGATGCATGTCTAACGCTTTGCCATCGATATTTATCTATAGTGACTTCTCGAGAATAGGGAAATTTGCATTCAATCGATATTTTGACAGTTTTTGCGATATTTATCGAATGTGATATTATATCTACTGCTCGAGAATCGCCCCCCTGCGCAAAAGGCGAAAAAGTGTAACTATAAATTTGAATTTCGCGGGATCAGATTTTTTTTTTCAGTATTACGCGGGGTTTTTTTACATCATCTCATGGTTTGCAACTAGAACAACATTTTATTTCCTGTAAAGTTTTTCATCCAAGCCAAGCAAGGTTTTGTTGAAACAGCTCCACTCCAACCTGCTAAAGCTACACTTGTAAACCTAATACGAAAAAAAAAAGTTTGTAAACAAATATAAAATAATTAACTACTGTTAAATACAATATACCAAAATAAATATGTATATTTGTAATGCTGTTACATTGTTTGTTCTATGATTAGACTGTTTACCTCTATGCCTTTGTCTGTGGTAGGAGATATTAAGAAATAAAAAACACTTCTCTCTGGTATCGTATAACAGCAATGTGTATTTTATTTAATAATAATACTATGCTACTAAAAACCCCTAAAACCTATAAAATAAAATAATAACAATGAAATATCACTATCAAGATATTTTAAGCGTTTTCAATCACGCAATCAATCTATCAATCGTCTTTCGGAACAGCACTATCTAGTTCAAAATTTCCAGTCACCTGATTGGTCAACCAATCGGCCAATCACGCGATGTCGCCAATTATCATGCTGTACACTCTTGGGTCGGACAAGCAAGGTACACCCAAATAATTGAAGACATTGCGTGTTGTGCAATCCTGTGTCGTGCGTTGCTGGTGTGTGCATTGTCATGGTGTACAATATCAAGCCGGGCGATCTTGGTCCAGGCCGAGAATCCGCGACATAACCGCGTACGTGTTTTGAATTCCAATGACGTACATTCCAATGTCGCGCATTCTCGTGCCGTGCATTGTTGATGTTGTACATTGCTGGCTCCCGTTTATACTATGTCAGACATAATATATTGTAAACAGGGGGTCTTTTTGATATCAGCTATTCCACCACAAATAGCCGGTTAAAAAAAAACGAAAAATTTCAACCGGCTATTTGTGATGGAATAGCTAATTTCACTATACATGTACTTAAGTCGTAGTTAAATTATTTCATCAAGCCAATTTCCAACGTCAATTATGCATCATTTTATGATGTGTCTGTCCGTAAGGATTAAGGAGCCACTTTTTTGTAGCGTAATGAAATTATTTTACATATAATACTTCAAAAGTTATATGAACATAAAGGTGGCACCTCAATTTAGATGTTTGGATTGAGGAACCACGTCAGAACTTTGGACATCATGGATTCATACCACTTATCATAGTTTGGTATGTTTTTGTAGCATTTGGGAGTAAATTAATAGGTACCTAGATAAAGTCTGAAACTAATAAAAAAAGTTAGGTAGGTACCCTACATTATAAATGTGGCTCCTCAGACCATACAAACACTTGTCATTTTTCAAAGAAGCAGTTGTTCAACAATTAAGCGCAATTTCTTCATCGTTTAGTAGAAGGATTTAAATGATTTGTAGGACAAGATTGATTCATTAAAAATAAGAAAACAAGTGCGAGTCGGACTCGCCCATGAAGGGTTCCGTATCAAAATTGTGTAAATTGCGGTTTACGATTTATGACGTATTAAAAAAAAACTACTTAGGTACTAGATTTCATTCAAACCAATTTTCAGTGGAAATTTACATGGTAATGTACATCATAACCTAAATATCATTTTTGAAGACCTATCCATAGATACCCCACACGGCCCACACGTATGGGTGTAATGAAAAAAAAATTGAGTTTCAGGTCTAAGTATCTAGTATAGAGGAACCCCCAAAATGTATTGTTTTTTTTCTATTTTTGTGTGAAAATCTTAATGCGGTTCACAGAATACACCTACTTACCAAGTTTCAACAGCATAGTTCTTATAGTTTCGGAAAAAAGTGGCTGTGACATACGGACGGACAGACAGACAGACAGACATGACGAATCTATAAGGTTTACGTTTTTGCCATTTGGCTACGGAACCCTAAAAATGAGTGAGTTTTGAGATATGGCATATTTTCACTGGCTCCTCAATCCTGACGTTTCTGTACCTACCTGTGATTACAAGGGAATCAAAAACCAAAGACTAACATTTAGTATAAATGTCTACTAAATGCATATGTACAGAACAACATTGTAAATATTCGGTATCTAAAAAACCAATTACTTTTCGATATTCCCTAAGAATTCGATGTTAAGGGTGACCATGGTATAAGAATGAAACCAGGATAACTAGTTTTTGAAATTTTATTTTGTACCAAATCGTACGTACAGAGAATAATAATAATATGGGTATAAAACATCTCTTAACGATTCCGAAAGGCACTTGTTCTCCCCGTCATTGCGATCGTTTTTAGGGTTCCGTAGCCAAATGGCAAAAAAACCTCTGTCGTCTGTCTGTCTGTCTGCCTGTCTGTCTGTCTGTCTGTCCATCCGTACATCACAGCCACTTATTTTTCGAAACTATAAGAACTATGCTGTTGAAATTTGGTAAGTAGATGTACCTATTATGTGAACCGCATTAAGACTTTTACACAAAAAAAAAAATTTGGTGGTTCCCAATACTTAGAACTGAAACTCAATTTTTTTTTTCATCAACCCCGTGTAGGTCATCTATGGGTAGGTCTCCAAAAATGATATTGAAATTTCTAACTGAATAGTTTGCGCGAGAGACACTTCCAAAGAGGTAAAATGTGTGTCCCTCCCCTGTAACTTCGAAAATGAGAGAATGATAAAAACTAAAAAAAATATATGATGTACATTACCATGTAAACTTCCACTGAAAATTGGTTTGAACGAGATCAAGGAAGTATATAGATTTTTTAAAACGTCATCTTTTATATGATGTTACTTGCTGCTACGGTACCCTTCATGGGCGAGTCCGACTCGCACTTGGCCGCTTTTTTATTTTGTTCTACACCATAGCTGGGCTGGGCTGGGAACCTTCTAGTTACGGAGATATTGGGAGTTAAAGTTCCAACTTTTTGACAAGTGTTTTTTTAAATACAAGTTTTTAATGGAAGATTTTACCTTATTACTTAAATTAAATTAGATATCATGGTGTCGATTATAACCTACTTCCACATTCTACAATCATACTCATACGTCACTTTTTATTACGAGTCGGTGCTTATGCCATTTGATATCACAGACGTAGGTTCGCTTGTCCGAAAAACAGTCTGCCACGTGCAAAAAGGTCGTAACCTACATGACCGGTAAGCTACCTATCTGTTTTTGCAAATATCTTCTATTTTATTGCTTGTGATTATGTATTTCATTCAATGGTATTTATTTTAGGTTCAAAAATGGAAAATACAGGCCGAAAAAGGGACATTTTGAAAATGCCTTGAAGTCATCAGGTTTACAAAAACCTAAACTAGTCAACAGAAACTTTAACTCTGCATTGAAAATGGAGAAGAACGGGCAAGAAACTCCATGGACACTCATTTATATCATACTGATAATTCAAAATCTTGGTTACATCATTCATGTTGAGATGGCACATTATGTGAGAACAATGTAGCAAGATGTGCACGACAAAAGTGTCCATACTCGTACTAAAACAAAAAAAATAGGATGGTATTTAAAAGTACTTCAATTTATTCCCATTTCATTTACCTAATTTTGCCTGTGTTCCACCAAATATACTGAATGTGCACCAAAATATGTTAATTAAAATATGTCATAACGAGCTTATATTTAACAATTAAACACTGTCGACGGAGCCCCGCTTCGCGGGGCCCCTATTTCCGAGAGGGACCTAACTAACCTAACGGGGGGGTGCCCTAAGTCCCGATTATGGGAGCAGAGATACTTTAATATTTGGTGCACGATCAGTATTATTTGGTGCACGATCAGTATTTTCCGGGGAAGAAAAGATTTTTGGTGAACACAAAAATATTATCTAAAAAAATATAGTTATAGCTAGCCTGTATTGTCCCACAAAAAAAAAATTCAAAAATACATTAATAGTCCTAACCGACAGCGCCCGTTCACGAACATGACGCATGTATTAGCACCATTCAACTCAACGATTTTGAAGGGAACTAAATGACCCGACACATGCGCCACCATCAACGAGACATTTGAGTGAGCATGACATACTCTTAACCGCCAGGGCACATTCAAGTCAAGAAAAGACGTAGGTTTCCAGCTAAAGATAGCATACTGGTACATAGCACTCACACAATACGGGATATGAGGTTATATAATACTAAAGATATTGAATTTATACAATACAAAGATAGTTGTACAATCTTCAGCAGCTCCAACAATTCTAAAGAAGTGGAGTGTTCCACTTCTTTAGAAATCAGTTGATGCACAAGTAGACGTCACCCCTTTAACCGATGTTACATCAGCTGTAAAACGTAAACAATGCACAATTAATACATCTAGGACATCATAAAAGCAATCATACATGTCATTATTGATCTGAGTCTGACAAAATGCGTTATACGTACGAGATCATGTACGACGTGATGTTAGTTTTAATTGTTTGGTTAGTCTGATTGATCTTGAGTCCCTAACAGTCAGACACAGCACGAATTGAAAGTTTTTGTTCAAAACAGGTGAGTGTGGAGGTACAACTGATCAGTACGTAACGGGATTATATCCGTGATTTTCTTTTGTTTTTACGAGCACTACTGGAACTCGATTGTAACTCACGACAAACGTGAAAAATTATTACGCAAACTAATACGGAATAATCGATACAGATTAAGTAAAGTTCAGTGTGAGTTGTATCGGGTTCATCTAAGGTGCAGTTCTGTGTTGACAAAGGAAGATTTTGACAAACGTGACCGTATAACGTATTTACAAGCGCAACGTTCGTGAGAACTTAGTGCTTTGAAACAACATCGAAAGTTTGAGGCCCTACTACGGAATAAAAAGTCGAATCATTCAAACAACGGAAAATGGGACGGTCTGACTGTTATTATAAACAGTTAAGTGAGCCTGCGTTAAGTGCACTGAAGAAAGGACTAGAATTTGCACCTACGCAACTGCGTGTGCCTATATTGTGTCACCGGAAGCGTAGAGGAGACGATCTTCAAAGTTCAATCGTTCGATCTTTTAATAAGTTATTTTTGTATTGCTTACTAACACAATGGATTACTGTTGTCCGAAAAATAAAGAATATTATTATTATTATTATTATTAATAAGTTACCATCCAATGACGCGGACGTATTAAGACAAGATGTCGCCATAGTATTATGGCGTGCTAAACCTCCGCTCAGCAACATCACGCGTGAAGAACGCTCCTCGCTACGTGAGCTCAAAGACGATGTAGATTCCTTCTGTTAAACGCAGTTAAGGGAAATGCGACGGTTGTTTTGAATGTTTCGGATTATGATCAAAAGATGAAAACTCTGCTCCAAGATAGCACTACATGCAGACAAGTGAATTATAACCCAACAGCTAGGGTTCATAGGCGGACTATTCAAATCGTTAAGGAGAACGAGGACGCATTGCCTGAAGAAGTTTTAAAGAAACTGCTTAGACCAAAGGTACCTCAGCCACCTAGGATGTACGGATTACCTAAGATCCATAAACAGGATGTTCCTTTGCGTCATAGTGAGCCAAATTGATTCCCCTTGCAGTGACTTAGCTCGACATGTTTCCAGTGTGTTACAACAACTATTAGGCCACACGTCGTCCTTTGTAAAAGATTCTCGGCATTTCGTCAACCTATTAAAACAGACCGGGGTCGAGGTGGATGAGATTATGGTGAGTTTTGACGTTGAATCTCTTTTTTTACCACTGTAAAGTAATGTTTAGAAGTGATTAAGAAGAAATTGCCAGAGAAGAACATCCAAACTCCTGGAACAGTGTTTGGCATCTAGCTATTTCCTATACGGAGGCCAGTTCTACCTACAAATCGATGGTGCTGCCATGGGCAGTCATGTGGCCCTGTAGTGGCCAATTTGTGGATGGAACACTTTGAGGATCTAGCAATCTCAACTTGTCCGGTGCCAATTATGTGTTGGAAAAGGTACGTGGATGACATTTTCTGTATTTTGAAAGGAGATTTAGGGCCTATGCACACCACGTTTTTTAAACGCGCCGTCGACGCGCGTTTTGGGAACGCGCGTCGCCGGTGCGTTTTTATCCTGCAGAGCAGTTTGTTGTCGTTTGTATCGATACAAACGCGCGACACCGGCGCGTCTGTATCGATTCAAACGCGCGACACCGATACGAGCGCTAGCGCGCGCGCCTTCCCTACGGACGGGGTTGATTGAGTGCTGTCTCGACCGACGCCATCTTGCTACTGTTGACGAGGTTCTGCTTAAAAACGCAAAATGCCAGCGCATTTGTATCGATACACACGCGCGTTTGCATCGCGTCTGCATCGCTACACACGCGCGTTTGCATCTCGTCTGTATCGCTACACACGCGCGTCTGTATCGCTACACACGCGCGTCTGTATCGCTACACACGCGCGTTTGCATCGCGTCTGTATCGCTACACACACGCGTCTGTATTTATACAGGTGTGCAAAGGTCTACAGGCTGCGTCTGACTTGCGTGCGTATCGCGTCTGTATCGCTACAAACGCGCGTCGACGGCGCGTTTAAAAAACGTGGTGTGCATAGGCCCTTAACCGAAATAAAGATGGTTTTGGACCACTTGAATAACTTCCATAAAGCCATGAGGTTCACGGTTGAAGTAGAAAAGGATCGGGTTTTGGCTTTCCTGGACGTTAGAGTTAATGTAAAGGATGATGGGAGTCTCGGGCACACAGTCTACCGGAAACCGACTCACACAGACCGCTATTTACACGCCACCTCACACCACCACCCCTACCACCTAACTCCGTGCACTCACTCACTAATCGCGCAAGAGATTTGTGCGATTCAGAACATTATCTGAGGTATTAACCCATGTGCAGGAGGTCCTACGGAATAACAGCTACAAGGAGACAACAGAAAAAAGACCGCTGAAGACTCGACCAGCCAGGGCTCAGGTAGAACGTCAACCGACCTACTTGCCATTTGTTAAGGGAGTAACTGACAAAATCGGTAGGATACTGAGTAGGTACTCAATTAAAACTGTGTTCACTCCCTGCAACAAAATCGGGCAAAGTTTGCGTTCGCCAAAGGACAAACTGCCCTTGGAACATCCTGGGGTATACAAAGTTTACTACACTTGCGGCAGCTCATACATTGGACAAACCAAACGAACCATCTCATGCCGGATTAATGAGCACATCAAGGCAGTGAAAAACAATGAGAGACACAAATCGGCCATAGCTGAACATCTGCTAGACTCAGGGCCGAATCACTGGATTGAGTTTCATAAACCACAAATATTGTCAACAGACCGATACTACGAGTACATCCCAAGGTTTACCAGAGAAGCTATTGAAATTTCAAAGTACAAAAATTTCAATCGTGAGCCCGCGGTTTTAAACTATCAAGTACGTGGAATCCAGTGATAAACCTAATAAAAACTAACATGCGTCTCCATTATAAAGAATAACCGAGTGATACTGTGAGTGCGTTCTTTCGTGAGTTACAATCGAGTTCCAGTAGTGCGCGTAATAAGAAAGAGGGTAGACAGATTTGTCTGCTAATAATTAATAATTTTCGTCCCACCCGCATACCTCTTCAGTATTCCCGCGATCATGATGCTTGCAACAGCGTCGAAATATCGGGTGCTCGTAAAAACTAAAGAAAATAACGGATATAATCCCGTAAGTACTCTAAGTGTAGTAAAAAACCGTGAAAGTCTAAAATAGTGCATACAAGTGATCAGTTACGGACCTTTACATTTTTCCGAAGTTGTACCTACTCATGAAAGTAGCAACACTATAGTATTGCTACTTTCATAGGTACAAAAGTGCACAACAAAAGTGTCACACAGCTGTATATGTAATAAAGTATGTTCTGTCTAGCTATCCATCCACAGCGATCTATTCTTACCTGTATTGAGCATGTCCTTCAACAAAGAAATGGCTTGGAAGCATTTGGTTTGAAAGAGGGAAACATCGCATCTTTCACCCTCATAATGTGCTGTGCATCGACAGAGGGGCTTACCCTCCTCACTCAGGGAACAAAGCCCGTCGTTCAAACAATATCCCAGGCACGAGTTCACTTCACATCTGTTTCCAGAGTACCCAGCATTACAACTGTAATAAAGAAAACTTTTTTACAAAAAATAAAACCGACTTCAAAAAAAAACAAAAAAGTGAAAAATAATTTTAGCTTCTGAAGTCGGTGACTTTTGTTTGATTGATTTAATTTTTTTTACACTTTTTAGTGGTTTACATGTGCTTGGTACACATGGAAAGTGCATACCGTTACAATTACAACAAGCCCAAACACGACTAGGATACATTGTCTCATTATGGAGTTCCGTGACTCGGCTTCATCATCAGATCTGATGGTAGAATGGTTCTTATCGAACGCAAATGCTTCACTTGTTGTAGAAAATACCAAAATCGCAACACGTTATCGTATAAAATTTGAAGAGTTCCCTCGATTTCGCCCAGATTCCATCATCAGATCCCGACTTGGTGGCTATGGGACCATTTGGAAAGAATACCCTTTCCAACAAAAAAAGAATTTTTCAAATCGGTTGGCCAGCGACGGAGTTATGCCCGAACAAACATAAAAAAAAAAAATAGAAACATCCGAATTGAGAACCTCCTCCTTTTTTAGAAGTCGGTTAAAAATTATGAAACAGTGCAATGCGATGAACATTGAATACAACAAATACTTGTGACTGATGATGAGCGACAGTCTATTTTTAATTTAGAAAAGTAATTACGGTTCTGTGCAAAATAAATTAAAACCTTTGAAATCGTTAACAAAATCCTATTCAAACGGCTAATCTCCGAAACGGCTGTACCGATTTTGACGGGACTTTTACTGGCAGAGAGCTGATGTTATAAGGAGTAGCCTAAGCTATTCATATAATTTGATTCATAAAGGGTAGTTCTTTTTATTTATCATGCGAAAGAAGGCGATAGCTTGAATACAAAAAACTCAGTTAAATACTCTCATCGCGTTGACGGTTAAATACTACAACACTAATGTGAACGCAACGGCACGGAATAATGAAGGATATCATGACAAATGACAGGCAGGATTCCGTCAGATACAGGGAGTATCATCTTGAGACTGACTTGAATAAATTGCTCTTACAGTGTTAAATGAACATGTTTTACCTGCATTTAGGTTGTCCCTCAGCACTGGTACTACAATCTCCGTATAAACAATAATTGTGGCACACTGAAACTTCGCACCTCTCACCGCTGTATCCCTGTGTACATTCACAACGAGATTCCCCATCAACTTTTGTACCATGGACACAAAGCAGGCTTACATCTGTAGACACTGAGTTGTTTGGTAAAAGACTCTTCAGGTTATCGCAGTTCTGAATTTCCTGAGGTATTATATCATTAATATTATAGTAGGCAGCCATTTTCTTAGCAAGAGGCTCATAACGTACAATGAAACGTTTAGGTTCCACATCTATGCCGATTGTTACATTCTTTGGGATTTGGTGTGTAGTATGTGTAAGCTGTTCAACGTTGAAAGTCAGCCAGTACATGAAATCCTTTGATACAGTGAGATAATATCCAAATTGTGTTAGTTCAAGTATTGTTTTGATGTTATTTCCATTAAAATCTGCACTTTTAATGCAAGATTTACTATCAGTAAAGTACATTAGCTGTGCCTGTTGGTCTAAGGTGAAAGCGTATATATAGTCGTCATTGTGGAGAATAACTTCTTTTTCAGAGCCATTGAATCGAACCTTTTTGATTTTAAAGGGCGTCATAAAATAAATAAACCTGAAATGTTTTGTAAATTTTAGTAAGTATACACTAAAAAACCGTAACCGGTAGTGACGTCAAACGCTATGTGTCAAAGAAACACTTGAATTTGAAAACTACTCAAAGTTTCACAAATATGTTATGATAATATTGTTATTGCAATGTTTACTTGATTATAATACAGTCGTAGAAAATTATAGTTGTTATTGTAATTGTGGTTTTTTTTCGAGAGACAAGCAGTCGTAGAACTTAACTTTAAATTATTTTATCTACACTATCTACGCTAATATTATAAAGAGGAAAACTTTGTTTGTTTGTTTGTTTGGTTGTAATGAATAGGCTTAAAAACTACTGGACCGTTTTTAAAAATTCTTTCACCATTCGAAAGCTACATTATCCACGAGTAACATAGGATATATTTTATCCCCGTACTCCCACGGGAACGGGAACTATGCGGGTGAAACCGCGGGACGTCCGCTAGTTGGGTTATAAAACTGTACTTTATTGCTTTAAGTGAAAGAACAAATAAATTTTCAATTTTTCGTATTCGTTTAGCGGCTTCATACCTTTGCTTCTCCTTCAACCTGGCGAACACAAAGAACGGAAAAAAAACTGATAGCATTGTTGTAAAAGTTGTATTTGACATAAAGTCTGACTAATGCATGGCAAAAATAGTTTTCTTTCAATCATTTTATTTCTTCGAAAGTGTGTATAAAACGTCGTTTTATACACGTAGGCATTTGTAGCCGCAGTCGTAATATTATCTATTCTGTGCCGCAGTGCTCGGCTCTCAGAATTTTTAAAATCGGTTCACTAGATCTAGAGATTACCCCCTACATCCTCACGAACTTTACTTCTTTATACTCGTAATTTCAATAAGATGTACCTACTATTTTGTTAGTAACGTACCCTCCACAGCTATCGACGGCAATTTGGAAGATAGAATTAGTCAACAACTGTTCTAACAAAATTAAGTTCTTTTCGTTAACGTTGTTTTTATTAAATTCCGGTTTTAATGTAACCGTGTACATTTTTAAGCAGTCTTCAACCCAAACTACTAACTCTGTGGCCGGGTCATAAGTCAAACTAGAAACTCTATTGGTTGTATTCCTTATCAAATATTCTGTTTTCTTTGTAGTCATGTCAAAGCTAAATATATTTCGGTAGTCGTCAAACAACATTCTATTGTGTACTGGGTCGTAAGTTGTAAACTGAATTATATCTGCCGTAATTTTTTCTGTATGCGATATCGTTCCGTTAATATCAATAAATTCCAATAGATGGTCTACACCCCTGACGATGTCTGAAATAAGAAAATACTATTAAATAATATCTCCTTTGTTAGCCTTTCCTGTTACCTTCATAAATAAAATCACGTCTTATACCTAGGGAAGGTAGAAACTGTAGAAGTTCAGCTGCTGTGATCCTTACATACAGCATTTTATACAAATGTTACAGTTAATTTGTGTTTCTTTGTTTTGTAACTTACCCAGTACCCGAAAATGAACATGTTGGCATAGTCAAAGCATTATAATCAATGGATATTGGTAATCCCGCGTCTGGATAACACTAAACATCTCTAAGAGATATATGTGTGGTGTAGCGCGAGTGGATAAAATAAGAAATGAGTGCATACGATATGAAGAAGTCTGAAAGTTGTCTAGTAATCGGTTGTCGTGGTATGGGCATGTGATGCGGAAGAATGAGGAAAATCTAAAGTATGAATGTAGATAGCTATAAGAGTAGAGCAAGACCAAAGAAACGATGGATACACTGTTTGAAGGGTGACATGGCTAGAAGGGAGGTGTCTGATTAGATAAAGAGTGATGGAAAAAGTAGACATGTTGCGCCAACTCCAAATGAATTGGGATTAGGGCAAGAAAATCATGATGATGATAGTAAAGAAATGACTCTGGTACTCACCCCATGAGAAGGAGTGCGCCAACCCTGCGCACAGCGCCACCAATGTCGACACACATACCGTTCTATACATTTTATACTACAGACAACGTCGTTTGAGAAGAGATAGTATGTGTCTCGTGAAATACAAAAGAAGTTTGCGGTTTTTGTGGCAATCATGCTGTTATAAATAGTATGGTTAGGCATCGGGCATATTGAAAACCTAAGAGGTCCTCTGATAAGAGAAGCACTATGTAGAGATATCATGCAGTTATACAGGGTGAGTCAACTATTAAAGTAGGGAGCCCTAGAAGGGATTTCGAAATTTACAGAAGCTCGGCAGAGTAATATAGGGGGCGATTTCATGCACCCTGATGAGTACATGAGCCCTATATGTATGTTGTCGCGCCTAGGACAAAGGATCAGAATAGTAAAATAAAGTTGATCATAACAAATTCTCGAGCGCGTCTGATTAAGGAGAATTAGTGATAAAAAGTATACATTTCAATAACGATCTGACGATTTCAGTGTGACGTAAGAAAGTAGGAGGGTTTTAAATTTGTAAAAAAGTCACCGCGACAAAATAAACCGCGCCAAGCGTGGCTAATTTTTAGTTTATTATAAGGAAAATTATTCAAGATTAATGGAAAATATAAAATCTGACGATTTCCACTAGCCGAAGCAACAACAAATTATCTATGAAGTTTATTGCATGCAACTTCATCATGTACGTATTACGGACAAGGTTTATTGCATGCTTGTAGAAAACGAATGCTAAAAGTATTGACTTTCACCCAACAGATAACGGATGGGAAAATGTCGATGGACATTTGGAAAACGTTTATCTATTGGCAGTATTTCAATAAAACTCGCATTAAAATGAACATGGCCATACCATCATGTTTATCCCACTGCACTTTCGAACTGGTTTCTAAGGGTCTTACTTTTTCTAGTTCAATCCCTTTGCTCTTAATGCACAATGAGTGGTTTACTTTTTGAGAATTAAAAAAAAATAGTTTCCATAAACTCGATAGATGGCGTTGATCTGACTACGTTACTAGGTGCCAAAGCCAAAACGCTTGAAAAAAAAAACATTGCGTCACGTCACATACGCTGGTTGACTGACACTTTCGTTTGCATAAGCTTCCGAATGTAACCATTAAGTCCAAGTGAAATTATGTGACGTTCTGTTCCTTGTAGTAACGTACCGAGATCAGCGCCATCTATCCGGCGACTAGTTGAAAAAGAAAATCCTTCATTGACTTGGCCGTTTTGTTTTCGTAGGTATGGAGCTCTTTTGTTAAAGTTATTCAAACAAATCGATAAGTTACCTTAGAAAAAGTACCAGGCTAACATAAATTAAAGAAGGTGCTTCTATTATTTATTCCTATTCGGGTTAGGTTAGGAACGATACGTCGGGTCAGGTTTGGAATAGGGTAGGTTCGGAATAAACTTCTTTTTTTTTACCCACGACCGGGCTAGGTTTTCGGGTCAGATTCGGAATAAACCTCATTTTTATCATATACGGACCCAAAATGGGATAAGCCACCACTTTGAACTAGTCACAGTCATACGACTTGTATCAGTTTATTCCGAACTTGATGTGAGTCGAGCAAGTCTGGTACTAAATATCAAAACTTTATGGAAACAGATTCGTCGGCGTCTGGAGGTGAGTAGTTCGAAGGACTGAATACTATTAAAGGTCAGTCAGCTCAAAATATAAAAGACGGTCCATATTACTGTGAGCTCGTTGTTGAGAATCAAACTGTGCTATTTGAAATCGACACGGGAGCAAGATTTCGGTGGTATCTTTAAAATTATTTAACGATCACCATCTTTCTAATGCACTGTTTTAGACTTTCACGGTTTTTCACTACACTTATAGTAATCATGATGCTTGCAACAGCGTCGAAATATCGGGTGCTCGTAAAAACGAAAGAAAATCACGGATATAATCCCGTAAGTACTTTAAATGTAACATCTTTCTAATTTACTGATTGAAAAAGATAACATTAAATAACAATCATATACAGGTGACGCAATAATATCGTTAGGCCGGATCTCTGTGCAGGTTAGTCTTGCAGACGCAAAGGACGCCTTATTGCCATAGTGGCTGTTGTTTATTATAAGCACCGAGGTCCTCCGCTTATTGGACGCCCCTGGATGCGCGAACGTAAAATTAAGTCATTTTACTTCATCTATAAGATATTGATCCTGTTGTTTCATAATTAAAACAAAAGTTCCCAGAAGTATTTACAGAAACAATTGGTACTTAAACACCTAGTTATCACTGTACTTGACTGATAACACGCCGATATTTTCCAAGTATCGTCCCCTCCCACTTATCTGTATTAGTTAGACGTCATTGTGTATACAGAATGGATACGGTAAATGGGGCAGTAAGGGGAGCTACGTCCTTAACTGTTGCAACTACACGAAAGTGGTCTTAGGAAACCATCCATAATTTTTTTAGAGGACATGGACCAATCCTGCCAAAACTGAACAAAAAACAGTACATAGAACCAATGCAATTATAATATTATTATAATAGAAAAGGTGATAATTTTGAACAATGATTAACGTACGATACCAGATTTTGAATACGAGTAGAACTCAAAAAGTATTTTAATTTATGATTTCACTCAAAAAGTCGAATTTACCCCTCAACGTTGCCATAGAATATTAACAAAGAACACAACAGGGAAACATCGGGTCTAAAATGTAACATAGGTACTCGTTACATAAAATATAATTAATCGTTATTTTTTTAACCGACTTCCAAAAAGAGGAGGTTATCAATTCGTCTGTATGTTTTTTTTTTTTTTTTGTGTTTGTTACCTCATAACTTTCGACTGAGTGAACCGATTTTGATGATTCTTTTTTTATTTGAAAGCTGGTGCTTTCCATGTGGTCCCATTTTAATTTGCTGAAGATCTGATGCTGGTCTTCGGAGATATACAATGGAACTCCTCAAAAATGTACGGCAAATCTGCAGTGATTGCTGCTATCGCTTGTAGGTTTATTGTTTATACAACATCATGACGTAATATCACGCCTGTATGCTCTGAGGGGGTACGCAGATGTGTATAGTACACCCAGATTTCGACAGTTTTTGTTACTTCAGTACTTTCGACTGGGTGAACCGAGTTTGGTGATTCTTTTTTAATTTGAAAGCTGGGTCTTCCCGTGTGGTTATATTTTAATTTGCTGAAGATCTGATCCGGATCTTCGGAGATATACAATGGAACTCTTCAAAAATACACGCCAAATCTGCAGTAACTGCTGCAATCGCTTGAATGTTTATTGTTTATACAACATCATGACGTAACATTTACATACTTCCCAGAAGGTCCCATAATCATCGAGTCAGGATCCTGATAATGGGATCCTGGAGAAATAGAGAGAACTTTTCAAATTTTATAGGCACACCAGAAGCGATTTGGGTAGTTTTAGAAAGACTACTTTCTCGGAGTGATCCCATTTAAATTTGGTAAAGATTAGATGAAAAACTTCGGAGAAAGGCAACGGAACTCCTCATTAAATGTAGCAAATGTGTGTCTCTTACTGGGATTGCTGAAATCTCATGTCTGTCTATTGTTTACACCAGTTCATAACAAAAAATCACGCTGGTACGCTGTGAAAGGGTATGCACATGTGAACCACTAAAAAGTGAAAAATAAAAACTTTTTTGCAAAAAATAAAACCGACTTCACACAAAAAAGTAAAAAATAACTTTAGCTTCAGAAGTCGGTGACAAAAAAACTAAATCAATCAAATAAAGGCCATCAAGAATCATCAAACTCGGTTCACCCAGTCGAAAGTACTGAGGTAACAAACACTGTCGAAATCTGGGTGTACTGTACACATCTGCGTACCCCCTCAGAGCATACAGGCGTGATATTACGTCATGATGTTGTATAAACAGCAAACCTACAAGCGATAACAGCAATCACTGCAGATTTGCCGTACATTTTTGAGGAGTTCCATTGTATATCTCCGAAGACCAGCATCAGATCTTTAGCAAATTAAAATGGGACCACATGGGAAGCACCAGCTTTCAAATAAAAAAAGAATCATCAAAATCGGTTCACTCAGTCGAAAGTTATGAGGTAACAAACACAAAAAAAAAAAAAAAAAAAAAAAAACATACAGACGAATTGATAACCTCCTCTTTTTGGAAGTCGGTTAATTTTTTATTAAATTAATACCTAATTAAGTTTGTTGAGTATACTGTTAGTCTAACTTTGTTAAGGTTTCCTGATCAGAAAAAGTTATCAAATAAAACAAATGAATTTCAAATATGGGTAATTTTTATTACGCTGGTAATTGACATAAATGAACGTATATGTTGTTGGTTTGCCAAAGGGCGCTGGAGCGTTGCGTGTTAGGAATTAAGCTCAGCGACAGAACACATAGTACATACATAATACGCTCAAAAACTGGAATTGCTGATGCGGGGAGCAAGATTGCTGGGTCTAAGTGGGATTGGGTGGGCCATGTCTGTAGAATGCACCCGGTCCGATCGGCCAGAGTCGTCTTACAGTGGGTGTCAGAAGACGGGCGTCGTCGCCGAGGGAGACCTAAAAAACGCTGGCGTGACGACCTAGACGCGTTTATGAGAGATTGGCCAGAGAAAACCGCACGGAGAGTGGAAAGCTATGGGGGAGGCCTTTCCCAGCAGTGGGACAGGCTAAGTAAAAAAAAAACCAAGACTCCAATGAGCAAAATAGTTATGGTACAAAAACAAGTTTTGAAGCTTTAAATAGGACTCTGAAAGACACTAGGAAACCACAGCATAAATGCGGTAGTAAATGCAGACGAAGCAGTCCACTATCCTGCTGAGTTTTTGAATACCATTTACCAAGCATGTGGCCCATACTTATTTATTTATTTAAACTCCATGTACAAGAGTAGTACATAGGCGGACTTAATGCCACAAGACATTCTCTATCTGTCAAATACCCTCCCCCCCCCACTGTCGGCAGCGGCACACCTGTGATGATGCTTCGAAATTTACTAGCACTGAAACTATGTAGGTAATGAGAAACAGTGTTTGTGCCGCGTATACCGTTGATTCCCTATGATCTGCCCTTTGCATTGAAGTGACTTCTGTTTCCTCTGAAAGTTTGTTTTGACACGACTTTAAATAAGTCACAAGGCCAAACTTTGAAATTCGCAGGAATCGACTTGCACCAGGACTGGTTTTCACATGGACTCTTGTGAGCTCACCTCACACTCTGTCTAATTAACCTTAATTCACAAAAAATATTAACAGTGTTGTTTATAAAGAAATGATCGTTGCACTGACTGTGCGCATGCGGTTTTTCGAAAACCGACGCGGTGAAAACAAATACGGTGATATGGTGTACGACACGATGAAAAATTATATTTTAATCTAAGTAATATTTAACTTTAAATGATCTCTGAAATTAAATGAATTAAAACGAGATACGTCTTTCTTTGAGACATTTTTCAACCGACTTCTAAAAAGAGGAGGTTCTCAATTCGTCTGTATTTTTTTTTTTTTTTTTTTTTTTTTTTTGTGTTTGTTACCTCAGAACTTTCGACTGGGTGAACCGATTTTGATGATTCTTTTTTTATTTGAAAGCTGGTGCTTCCCGTTGGGTCCCATTTTAATTTGTTGAAGATCTGATGCTGATCTTCGGAGATATACAATGGAACTCTTCAAAAATAGACGGCAAATCTGCAGTGATTGCTGCATCCGCTTGTAGGTTCATTGTTTATACTACATCGTGACGTAACATCACGCCTGTATGCTCTGAGGGGGTACGCAGATGTGTACAATATACCCAGATTTCGACAATATTTGTTACGTCAGAACTTTCGACTGGGTGAACCGATTTTGATGATTCTTTTTTTATTTGAAAGCTGGTGCTTTCCGTGTGGTTCCATGTCAATTTGGTTAAGATCTTACGCTGATCTTCGGAGATAGAAATGGAACTCTTCAAAAATACACGGCAAAGCTGCAGTAATTGCTGCAATCGCTTGGTTGTTTATTGTTTATACAACATCATGACGTAACATCACGCCTGTATGCTCTGAGGGAGTATGCAGAAGTGTACAATACACCCAGATTTCGACAGTTAGACGTGTAAAGTTCCATTTAATGGGATCCCGGAGAAATAGAGGTAACTCCTTAAATTTATAGGCACACCAGAAGCGGTTTGGGTAGTTTTAGGAAGAGTACTTTCTCGGAGTGATCCCATTTCAATTTGATAAAGATCTGGTGACTTCGGAAGATAGGCAACGGAACTCCTTAATAAATGATAGCAAATGTACTGGGATCGTTGAAATCTCACGTCTGCCTATTGTTTACAGTTCATAACAAAAAATCACACCGATACGCTGTGAAAGGGTAAGCACATGTGAACCACTAAAAAGTGAAAAATAAAAACTTTTTTGCAAAAAATATAACCGACTTCACACAAAAAAGTGAAAAATAACTTTAGCTTCAGAAGTCGGTGACAAAAAAAAAAACGAAATGAATCAAACAAAGGTCACCGACTTCAGAAGCTAAAGTTATTTTTCACTTTTTTGTGTGAAGTCGGTTATATTTTTTGCAAAAAAGTTTTTATTTTACATCCGAAACAAACTTAGAGGTCACACTTTTACCGGAAAAAATATACCAAATCTTGGTAGGTACTACTTTTGTCGCCGATTATTATTTTTTCGTGTTTTGTGTATATTCTTTGTTGGAAATCTTGGTTAAGTAATTATGAGGACCATGCCAAGTCCGGGTGGTATTTATAGAAGAGAACCACACAGCTAACTATGAAATTGTTAAAACTTTCGTACAATATGATCCGCATTCATCATCATCATCATCACCCGATAGACGTCCACTGCTGGACATACGCCTCTCCCAATTATCGCCACATTGACCGGTCCCGTGCGACTCACATCCAACATGATCCAACGGATCCCCGCAACCTTCACCAGGGCATCGGTCCACCTAGTGGGAGGTCTTCAAACGCAACATCTTTTGGTTCGAGATCACAACTCCAGAACTTTTCAGCCATCCGTTCCTTCTTAACAGAAGGCTTAAAAAGTCACCCAAAGGGCAATGGAAAGGGCTATATGCTCGTAGTTTCCTTCCTTGCGTGATCGAATCAGAAATGAAGACATCCGCAAGAGAACCAAGGTTACTGACGTAGCCCGAAGAATTGTCAAACTTAAGTGGCAGTAGACAGCACATTACTCGCAGATGAATTCAAACATTCTTCTTTATTCTTGTGGTTAGTGCATAACCTGGTGTCAGAGTTTTGATACCACCCACGCGCCTCTGACTTGGCATTAAATGCCGTCAAGTAATATGTCACAGGCATGCTGGTTTCCTTACGATGTTTCCCTTCACCGAAGCCAGTAATAATTATACAATACGCATAGATGTGCGTGACTTTTTTTTTCGGATTGGAAATCATCAAATGTCTCCTCCCACTCTGGTCGGAGCGGAAGGGAGTGTCAGTCTTTTACTGACTAAAACCCATCCATGTTCTTTCCTCGCTCTTTGTGTTCCGGGGCCACGGTATCTCTTTCGAACAGTCCCGCAGCCCCGGCAGGAGATGTGCGTGCCTTGGGTTCGAACTAGAGATCTATGACTTGGTCACACCACTAGGATCTCACTGCTTTGAAGCATTCAATAAGTTATTATTATTGAACTCGTGTAGTTCCCCAAAATAAATACATGATATAAATCTCCTGAACAGCAGAAACTAAGGGGACCTACACACTTTCATTATTCAAAAATACTAACCTTTTTATGTAATCTTTAAACTTGACATTTATTACAATGCACATTCGACATTTTTTTATTTCTAATCCAATAAAAACATTTCAACAATTTTATGTTGATAATAAAATTGTTGAAATGTTTTTGTGCCTTACTGTTTAATACAGTTATTTTTCATGTTTTCTTTTTTTTTAAATTTAATCAATTCAATCATTCATCATTTTTTTTTAATCTTAGCATACTCGAACTTTTTTTTATACACTGTAGTCCTTGTGTTGTGTACTAGCGAAGTTGTCTGTGTGATGTTATATTATGTGTTTAGACTTGAACATGTATTGGCTATAATAATTTCATAAACAAGCGAAGATAAAAATGGATGCTATCCTAAAATGTCGCGAGACAAACATGGCGGAAGATTAACAAAACACTATGCTACTCTTTTTATTAAGTTTTTATTTACATTGTGATTTACTCAGTGGCGAAGAAATTAACATTGGTATGTTTTATTTTTATTATCGCCACATAGATATTATCCTAAACCACTTTTTTGAGTTGTCAAAACGCCGCCGTAAATGTCCGTTTGCCTGCACTCTTGACGACATGAATAGCGGCTCTGCCGCTGCAATAAACGTTGCCATCAATAACTGAGCCCTTATTTTAAACCTTGTAGATTAGATTTGTGTACGGAACGCTTGGTTGAAGACTTTGTGAAAGGTCCGTTAACAGTTTACACCATATTGAATTAAATTAAATACGATTTTTGCTCTTCAACTTACAGCTAAATTCAACGAGTCCTTTCTAATAGATAAACATTATCAAAATCTACGTCAAGCTAAATCTCTGATTAGAGATCTGGATCTGGAGCAAAGATTTAAAGCAACATCCATGGTATTAGTAGACAAAAGAGATGAAGAGTTGGTTTCTCACGACAGCAGTACGAAATTATTGGGAAGCAAAAAAGTAAGAGATGACCAAAAGCTTCAGATTGCAAAGGACCATAAAAAACCTCATGCCAAATTTCTTCGTTTCCCACAAAACTACCCTTATGATCCTAGTCTAAATCTTTCTCCTATTTTCCCAGGTACCCATGAACCTCCATCAATCATAGAGTCTTCATTTCCGAATCCTATTCAGTCTGGACACCCATTAAGTCTAAGGAATTCAATTTTTCCTGATCTGATGGTACCTCAGAGCTTACTTTCAGTTAACGGTCCTGGTCGTTATATAGCAAGTTTTTCGAATTCACCAAGTTCCACTAGAAAAACTTCTAAAAGACCATCAGTCAGAACTCAGTCTCCATTTCCGGATCCCATTCTGCCTGGGCACCTATTAAGCATGAGAAATTCGATTTTCCCTGATCAGATGGAGACTGGGAACTTACTTTCAGTTAACGGTCCCGGTAGTTATATAGCACTCTTTTCGGATTCACCAAGTTCTACTAGAACAAAGTATAAAAGACCATCAGTCCTAGCTCAGTCTTCACCTCCGGATCCCATTCCGCCAGTCACATTGAAAAATTCTGAGCTCAGATCAGGCTTGGCCTATCCTGGACAAAGATATCCAAGGAATTCGATTTATTCTGAACCGGTGAAGCCTCGGGCTTTACTCTCAGTTTACGGTCCTGGTCTTTATATATCAAGTGTTTTGTATTCACCAAGTGCAACTAAAACAACGTCTAAAAAACCACAGGTTTTCTATAATACTAAAGCACCACTTAGAGTCTATTTCTATGACGAAAATACTTACGAACTAAAAACTTTAATTCCTGCTATTACTTCATCAATTTCTAACCATTCTCGAAGTTCGAGGTCCCGTCCTCGACTTACCATTCCTTCCCGAATTATGGACGTGAACTCGAAGACTTGGCTGGGAGAGATAGCTCATAAAATATTGAAGGTCTCAAAAGACCACACTGCTTCATCCCAAAGCCGTGGAACGTCCACAGTGCCTGCACCTCCCAGAATGGCCCAGACTAGACAACAAACAGTTATTGACGAGGGCGAGGATGAATTTTTTTACGTCACTCTTCCGGAGACCACATCGGAGGACCATAATAAGAAGACGAAGTCGACTATTGCCGGAGATGTACTACATGGAAGTTTGTGTCCTTCATTTTATATGAAAGTCTTTAATATCTGACTGTCCTTATTTCATTTTAAATGTGGTCGATGAACATGACAATCTCATCACCATTCATCATTTTCTTGCCCTTTTGTCTTCATCTTATATGCTTCTTTATATTATACTCTAGTTATATTTCTAGTTTTAGTTACTGTAATTGCTTCTAAAATACAACCGTCGTGATTAAATAATAAATAAATCTCATCAGACACCTCCTTTCTTGCCACATCATCTTTTACACAGTTTATCCATCGTTTCTTTGGTCTTCCTCCACTCTTCTACCCACCACATTCACACTCAAAACTTGCCTTACGACATTTTCCTCATTCTTTCGCATCACCATTCCGCTTAACACGACAACCGATTCATCATTCATCATCAGCTCACAATGTTCACATTACTGGGACACAGGCCTCCTCTCTATGAGAGGGAGTGGGCTATAATCCACAACGCATGCCCAGTGCGGATTGGCAGATGTCACATGTCTTTGATTTTTTTAGTTCTAGTTCAATTACCGCGCAATTTTTCAGTCACCGGCACACTTTCAGTCTTCCTCTTATGTACTCATTTCTTATTTTATCTATTCTCGTGACACCACCTATCCTATCAGCATTCTCATCTCCGCCATATGCAAATGCCTTTCATTCATCTTTTTTGTGGCCCTGCATTCATTCTGATCCATACAAGACAACAGGTCGAGGAGCTCGTGCCTAAATAATAACAGCCACTCGGGCCGATCTTTAGGTTAAGCCGTGCTTGCCTAGGTTGGTCTGTCGATGGGTGACCGCCCTTACATACCGAGTTTCCTCCGTGCCTCGGAAAGCACGTTAAGCAGTTGGTCCCGGCTGTCATTTGTCCATCTTTGGCAGTCGTTACAGGTGTCAGTGGCCCAAAAAGTCTGACAACCAGTCTTACCGAGTGGTATCGTATTACCCAGTATTAACTGGGTTGTGGAGGTCAGATAGGCAGTCGCTCCATGTAAAATGCTGGTATTCAGCTGCATCCGGTTAGACTAGGCTAGGCAGATGATGACAAGACAACAGGTCTTCCCTCCAAGTTTAACCTTTTGGACGCCATTGTCACATATACGTGACAAATAAATATTATTCTATTCTAAGCAAGCGCGTGCCCTGTACGCCAAACGACACAAATATGTGACAAAATAGTAGATGAAATTGTGGCTTGACGTGGAGGGCACGCGCGTGCGTTTATGCTGTGGCGGTCAAAGGTTAAGGATCGTAGATTGTTCCCGTGACCTACGTGAGAAACAATGGATTGTGTGGGGAATGGCATGAAAGGAGAATGAGATAGTGTGATGGTTACCAGGAGAGAATAAACACTAACAAGTAACAGAGGACACGAGCAGAAAGAAGCATATGATATTTTAGAAATGGTCTGTTTAAGTGTGGATATCCTCAGCTAGTCATCAGTCTATGATGTTTTTACAGCTGGAACTTCATTCTTCTCTCTATGACAGTGAGCGGGTTGTTAAGCACCACTTGAGCTCAGCAAGGATCGTTTGATGGCACATGCCTTTGAACTTTTAGTCCTAAGATATGCCGGTTTCCTTTCGGTAGACCTTCCTCTTCATTGGAAGCCTGGTTCCAATCACTGTTGACAATAATAGGTGTGTGTGTAGATCCCTTAACGAAGCTGAAAGGCACTTGTGCTCCCCGTCATTAAAACTATTTTTTCCTGTTCCTGGGAACCTTCTAGTTACGGAGATATTGGGGTCAAAGTACCAACATTTTCACTTTTTTCTAATTTTTTGCATTTCCATGACACCCATATTATTAAATCCATACATCAGCACAATGTTTTGAGTGTGCTACATTGAGTGTTATGGTCCGTCTTACCAAGTGGTATCGTATTACCCAGTATTTACTGGGTTGTGGAGGTCAGATAGGCAGTCGCTCCATGTAAAACAGGTTGCATCTGGTTAGACTGGAAGCCGACCCCAACGTAGTTGGGAAAAGGCTAGGTAGATGATGATGACATTGAGTCTTATGGTAAAACGTAATTTTTCACCGCAAAAAAGAAAGTCGTTTCCAAGCAATAATTTTTGCGTAGAGTTACTTAGTTTAATGTACAGTCAGCTTCACTATTTGGGTAGGTACCTCCCTTGAAAGCGTTCGCTAATACAACTGGGGTACCCTATTGATGCAGTCCACCGTATCTGCACGGATAATATGTAATACTTGGTGGATGGCATCGTGAAGGGTACGTATAGGTGCAACTTGTTTACCTTCTTTTCTATCACACTTAACTGGTCTATGAAACTGTCAATCATTTCTACCCACAATCTTCTGAATGTCATCAACTTCTGAAGGACGTTCTTTTTAAACTCTTTCCTATTCGCTGGATAGATGGCGCTGAACTTGGTAAGTTACTGCTAGGAACGGAACGTCACATCATATCACTAGGATGTTATGGTTATATTCGGAAGCCGAAAGTGTCAGTCAACGAGCGTTTTTTTTTCAAGCTTTTTGCTTTAGCACCTCGTAACGTAGTCAGTTCAACGCCATCTACAGAGCTCTTGGAAACTACGTTGTTTGCAGAAATTTGTATGACAAATTCTTTTGCAGAAATCCAAGTACAGGTGCCGAGTGTGCCGACAACCCTATGGCAAAAACGTATAATAGCTTATAAGGACGAGATGAATCTACTGAATGAAGGTTATATGATGTTCTTCTTCATTAAGATCTGCAGGCTCATTGCTATGAAGAGCAGAAGTGAGGTACTACAGACGCTGCATCATATGGAGATGATTTTCAATAAGTATGTGTCGTTCAATGTAAGTGTTAAAAGCGTTTATACAGAAAACTTCGCAAATAACTGTGAAATATTTCGCTTTATTGATTAATTTGGCAATATTACTGTATGAAAACAAGAAATGTGGCTAACTAGAGAACTAAAATATAGAGGAACCTGTGGCTCGGGCCGATCATTAGGATAAGCCGTGCTTGCCTAGATTGGTCTGTGGATGGGTGACCAGTTAACCATCCATTACATATCGAGTTTCCTACGTGCCTCGGAAAGCATGATAAGCTGTTGGTACCGGATGTCATTTGTAGATGTTTGACAGTCGTCTAAGTCGTAGTCAAAAAGCCCAAAAAGTCTGACAACCAGTTTTACTAAGGGGTATCGTATTACCCAGTACTAACTGGGTTGTGGAGGTCAAACAGGCAGTCGATCCATGTAAAATACAGGTATTCAGTTGCATTCGGTTTCACTGGAACTGTAAAAATATTGATCATGAAATGTAACAACTAATATTGTCACAACGTTAAATTAGTTTTTTTTATGTAAAAAAAGGCATTTGAGAAGTAAAAAAAGGCGTTTACAAAAACTTTCCAAATGCCTTTTCTACACCTGAAACGGATACAACATCAAATTCAGTGCTGGAGTTGCAATTCACTACTAATATTCTAGTTCTCTAGTTAGCCATATTTCTTATTTCCATTCAGTAATTCAGTAATATTGCCAAATGAATCAAAACAGCCAAATATTTGACAGCTATTTGTGATGTTGCCCACTTTCTGTATAAACGCTCTTAAGCTGCAGTTAAAACATCTGACAACCTAGAAGTCTTTAAATAGACTGCAGACGCAGGCTGGCCGCAACAAGAAGAACCTGCTCAGGTAAAATATCATTAATGACTCTGCCTTGGAGTGTGAATGTGGTGCTGTTCCACAAAGGATGGGGCACTTAATATCGTGTCCTGCGTGTCCTATTGCGTGTTCACTACAGGAACTGATGGATGCAAGCGGAAGCGCCAAATTAGTAGCTAAGTTCTGGGCCGCCACCCAAAACCTTCTGCAATCGGCAAGCTAAAGATTGCCGATTGCAGAAGGGTTTGGAAAGGTTTGGCTATTTCACCCATTTAGCACCAAAACTCCTCGTCGGTCCTGGCTGCAATACACGGTAGATCATAGATCTTTAACTGTCGTTATGGGTTACTGGTCCGAATCTCTAATATCTGACATCCACTCTTACCAGGGGTTTGCGAGTTACTCAGTCCCTGGTTAATAGAGATCAGATTTGATTTGCTGGTAGTGTAAGTAACAACCACCGCTTGAGTCGATCTTCAGGTTAAGTCGCAGTTGCATACGTTGATCCGTGGGTGGGGGTCCGTGGGTGGGTGGGTAGTTTTTTTTGATAATGTTACCGTAACCTTTATTATCACAGAATGCGGGAAAGCGGCCAACTCAACTGGATCGGGGAACCGCTCGAATCAGTCATTAGAAACATTTTAATGGTGACACCAGGGCAATTTACTGCTACAGAAACACAGAGTAAGTTCATCACCTTTCAGCCAATAGACGTCCTTTTCTTTACTGGGATAAGCCCGCCTCACTATTGAGACTTCTATATTTGTATCACGCAAATTAGCTGAGCTATTATATTGTTGCGGATGGAGTCCGCAAATAAATGAAACTAAAGTATAATGTCTCCGTAAAATTGTCAAACATGTTAATTGTAATCTCTCTAGCGAGATTTTAAAGTCTCGAAATATTGTCAACTGAACATACCTACTGCTTACAATATAACGCATTATTTTTCGGTAGATTGTAATCTATCGAATTGAAACCGTAATATTATGAAATTCATGCGACCGAAGTATCTCTGCCCCCATAATCGGGACTTGGGGCACCCCCACGTTAGGTTAGTTAGGTTCCTTTAAACCCTGTCGACTACGGTTTTTAGGGGAATGTAAAGTGTTTTGAAGTTAGATTATATTAATAAGTACTTCTCAGGAATGGTACAATATATTTTCATGAGAGTGGTAAAATTGGGCAAGGGGGACCTCTCCTTCCCTCCTCCTCCTCGACATCGCGCGAGTGGACTTCAATCGCATACATTTCACAATATTACGGTTCCACTTCGATAGATTATA
This sequence comes from Xestia ashworthii, assembly GCA_950022955.1. NCBI lineage: Eukaryota > Metazoa > Arthropoda > Insecta > Lepidoptera > Noctuidae > Xestia > Xestia ashworthii. The sequence goes on from OX465574.1 coordinate 12,848,002, forward strand.
ATCTACCAAAAAGCAGTATGTTCGTTTGACAATCTTTCGAGAGTTTACAATCTCTCTAGTTATATTACAATCTAAAGGTTTTTACAATGTGACGCTGATATAATATCTTCGGGTTAGACAGAGTTTCCACCACGAAACAGTAATGAACCGGAAAAGGCAAAGCGAAGCGGACTTCGTTTTCACGTTTGAGTTTCCACCAAAAATGAGTATAATCGTCTGATTCCCACAGCAAAAGAGAAATGAAACAAGAATGAGCAGTGTGAGCTTATTTTTACTCTTTTTGCCCGCTGAATCATTTCCGCTAGACTCTTTGTTTGTGGATCACATATTATTATGTAAGCAGTTTTCTCTTGCAAGGTAAAAGAAGTCATGAATGAATCCGCTCCGCTTGTGGTGAAAACCGAGGGCTTTTAAGGTGGAAGCTCCAGGGTAGCCCGCGAAATACGAAGAGTTCATAAAGGTAGAGGAACGACTTTTTCAAGGTCAAAGACATTTCTCGCCCTATACAAGCTTGGAGGGATGTATTGATGATTATAATTCTGTAACTACAACGTCTTACAGCCGCAAACAACATTTTCATCAACATATAACCTAGTACTAGCCTGCAAATTGCAAAAAAACCTAAGAAAATTTGAATTTTGCGGGCTGCCCTAGAACATCAACCACAAGATCTATTCCAAGATTTCTTTCTTTCTTTCTTTCAAGACGTGTTTCCTTTCTAACCAGCCCGCGCCGCAATGATGTCCCGCATGCTGTCGGAGCGAACGAATGTGCTGTCTGCTGAGGTGAACTCCATCATAGAACACGCTGAAATGTTCTATGAGGATGAGGATGGTGAACGTCTTCTACATGCCTTGGAAGAGTTCACGGATTATTCTAACAGTGAGTAGCGTAGTCGGTCTTTGATGTTCCCACTGCTGGGACAGTGAGTTGTAGACCCATCGTACCCCTGGCCGTACCCCTGGCCATACCCCTGGTGGGTCTGTAGATTTTTTAAAGTTAAACGATACCACCAGGTAATATCCGAACAACAACTACTTTATTTAATTATTTTTAATCGTTTATGGGTGGCACGGGCACCGGGCCGTAAGCCGACGAAGGAGGCCGGCGGAGGCCCTGCACTTCAGGGACAGAACTCAAAGAATGTTATTAAATATGCGAGCGAAGCGAGCGCGCGTTATGGAGTTGTAGCAAGTTCTAATAAAATGATTAAATAAAATTGTTGTTGTTAGAAGTGGTTTTAGCTAGTGTTACAACTGTATTACCTAGTGGCATTGTTAAACTTAAAAAAATACCCACCCAAGATACAGGACAGGATAAGACAAGACAAGATTAGGACAGGACAATGATGATTTAACCTCTGATTACAGCGAATAAAACCAGTTACCAGATCTGCAACGCTCTCATGGAGAACCTCCTACTTCCGTTCCGCGAGTCCAACTCACCGCGCCGACAACAATTGGTGGACACCATCAACAAGGCTTTGCAGGAGAGGTTCCCTGATCTCTTGACTGGACCTCGTGGAGAAACTGCTACCGCTGGAAGTATGTCTGTCTGTTGTTGTCACCAGTTAAGATGAAACACGTCTACAGCTGTCCATAGGCTTCTTCCAAGCGTTATAGTCACATTGCAAGAGTGACTATATAGCGTTTTTATTTTCGGATGCGAAATTATCAAATGACACTTCCCACTCTGGGCGGAACGGGAGGGAGTGTCAGACTTTTACTGACTAAAACCAATACATGGTACTTCATCGCCTTTTATGTTCCAGGGCCACGGTATCTCTTTCGAACAGTCCCGCAGCCCCGGCAACTTCGGCCCTTGCAGACCTTTTTCCTGATATCTGCCCGGTGCGTCTCCCGCGGCGGCTGGGACGAGAGATTCTCTACATTTTACATTCCGCCACCTCCTTCGCTAGCATGACTGCTTCGCAGAAGGAGCTGACCGCTTCCCATTCCAGTCTCGCTCCGGACCATGGATTGGACGCGAGAGGTCGCCGCCGCCGATCGTCGCTACGAGGACACGGCGGGCGGTGCTCCGCCCACGTAGGGCAGACCTCTACCGTATGCTCCACCGTGTCCTTCGGTCGATTCTCGCAATGGAACATTGCAAGACTCTGCGATATGTATTTTATAAGAGTCCTCTCTAAAAGTTGAAATGAGTCGTAAGATATCGCTAGTCTTGCCGGGGGTCGCAGGACCATAGTTCCCGGTACTTTGGAAGTACGGCAATAAAATATAGCCTTCGTTACTCAGTAAAGACGTGGTCCCCATCATTGCGATCATTTTTTTGTTCTACACCATACTGGGAACCTTCTAGTTGCGGAGATATGGGGGGTCAAAGTTACAACTTTTTGACAAGTTTTTTTAAAATACAAGTTTTTTTTTAATAGTATAACTTTTAACACCTCTACGACCCCCGTACTATTCAATCCATCTATCAGGACAATGTTTTAAGAATGTTACATTCAGTTCTAGCACAAAACATGATTTATAACCTCAAAAAAAAGTTGTTTCCCAGCAATGTTTTTTGCGTAAAGGTACTTAGTTTGATGTACAGAATGCTTGGTTAACGGCTTTGTGATGAGGTGGTTTACACCCTGTATATCGTACAGTAATATGAATTGGGATGAGGGCAAGAGAATTATGAGTAATGTTTAAATCCAACGAAATAGAGTCTATTGCCATCAACTGAGCACATATTCAGACTTCGTGGCTGATACTGAGACAATCCTGGTGAAGAAAACTCAATAACGCTATAACCAATCTGGGAAAAGATACCAGGAGCCCAAGCTCAGTAGTAACGCCTACGACCTTTTTATTTCCACAGAAAGCCCTATGGAAATCCAACCAAGAAAAAGAATGAGAAAACAAAAGAGAAACGGACCTCTCAAATATTTACCACCAGACCAGCCGGTGTTCAGATCCATCACTACAGAAAGGTACACTATTAATAGGAGGCCGACGCCAGCTTTCTTACCCCGTGAGTACGAGCTGCGTACCCCGTCTTACGTGAGCGATACCAGAGGAAACAGTGAATGAAAGAAGTCTTAGAGCACGCCACGAGTCAGGCGAAGCGAATTGCAGAGCAACGCGAAGGAAACAATTGACGAACGATTTGGTACGCGAGTAAAATGTGTTAGTTAAGGCACTGCGCAAACGTAGACGCTTTTGTTGCCGACACGGCACACCATCACAGAAAACCTTAGTTGCTGTGTCCTGGTAGCGGTGATCAGACACAGTCGTCGGTTGCTACACCTGGTCACTGGTAACCGTTGCTGTGTCTGGTCCGGTGGCGGCGATCAAATTTGTTAATGTTGCTTCAACTGACGATTTTAAGTTTCCAGTTCCAGTTATACGGGGTAGAAACGGTTAACGGGGCAGAAGACAAAAAATAATTAAGTGAAATGATCACGAAAACGGAATTTACGTTTACATAACTTTACGTTTTCTGACTTTTCAGTTCTCCAACCCAGGTTGGCCCTGTATAAGTTTTTCATCAGTATTAGAAACAGTATCGACTAACATAAAAAAATGGTTAAAAATTTCCAACAAAATGTATGGGAAAAGTTATTTGGAATTACAAAATGTATTGGAAAAGTTTTTTGCAATTTCTGACTTTTTGAGTACTCCAACCTGGGTTGGTCTAGAAGAACTTTTTGATCAGTATTAGAAACAGGATCGATTGGAATCAAAAATATGTAAAAACGCAATTTTCTTGGTAACTGCTAATTTTTTTTTAAATCTAGAAAGAAAGAAAGAAAAAGCATTTATTAGCACGCACAGGACAAAACACATAAAAGATATCAGTTTAAAACTTACTAATAAAACTTACAAAGAAAAAACAAACATATATTTAAAAATTAAAAGAAACGAAACTCGTCCTGTACGAGGCCAAAAGGCTCCTATCTCAGCATGGTGCTGTAACATTAAAAAAAGAAACGTCACAGCGCTGGTATTCTGATAGGGCCCAAAGTGAAGGTGATGCCACGGTCAGGCCAGATACGGATAAAAATAAAAATAAAGTGTAGACGACTAAACAATACAAATAAATTAATGTGTGAAGTAATATAAATATAAAGAAAATAATAAAACACCTACACCCCACGTAATGAATACTGTTCGCCAATCTGTGCCATGCCTTTCACTGGCAACACTGACGAACATAGACAGACGCGGGCTAATATAGTAATCTGTGGACGCGGGCGCAGACATTCACATATTTCACCATATTTGTATTGTTTTGTTTTGATTGGAATATTACGTATGTCAGCTAGCTAGCAAGTGAAATCAAACAAAACATGAATACCAAATAATACTGTGATCATAATCATCAGATAGTGTGCAGTGATAGTGTAATGTAAGATATTCGTATTAAACTGGGGCTGTCAACAGAGTCCAAACAAGACACAATCATTACCTACTTATGTTTAATAAGTGAGTTACCGAAGAAGGAAAAAAGTGACGAATTATCGGTAAAAGAAGTGCTTCTCAGTGTTAAGGTGACGGGAATTCTTAACCAGACACTAGAAAATGATTTATCATCCAAGTAACCTACAAAAATAAGAACGACAAGACGCTCCGGCCACCATTGCCAGCTGCGTGCAGAACCATTGGTAAGTTTAGCTGGATAAAACTTTTTGCTGTTGGAGTAGATATTTTTTGTATTTATTTCTAAAAGTACCAACTGTTTTTAGGGCACGAAACGGTGGTGGGAGGTCATTCCAGCAGCGACTGGCGGCGAATTTGAAACAACCACGGAAGGCAGCAGTTCTGTGGGAGGAAGCCAACATCAGGTATGAAGATGCTCTGGTTTTTATTTGGTTAATATCCCGCGACCAAGATAGTTTATTATATAAATAATCTGGTTTCTTTGTGAGAATAGTGCCAAAAAGAAGGGTAGCCAGGTGAAGCTTTCTCCGCGCTGACATTCTCATCAGATTACCCTTATTCAAAAATGGAGTGATATGGGTTCTGGGTGGCACATTGTAACAGAACCGTGCACATGCATTCTGTACCCGCTGGATTAGCTTCTGACTTCTACCGAGAATGCACGCCCCATAGACAGTGTCAGCGTAGTTCAGCTTGGATAAAACAAGTGACTCACATAGCATGACTCGCATATCCACACTTATGTAGGGACGGACACGATATAAAAGCTTTAGTCGGTAGAAGCAGTTGCGCACAGCTTCCAGAATGTGCGATTCAAAGTTAAGTTGTCCATCAAAAATTACCCCGAGGTTACGAGCTTCCAGAACCCTCTCAACACCACAACCATCAATCCTTAGGTCCAGGTTGCAACTAAGCATTTTATTAAGAAAATCCCTGGATCCCATCACAATATATTTGGACTTAGTTGGATTCAGAACCAAGGAGTTTCTTCTGGACCAATCAGATATTCTTACCAGATCATCATTGACTTTCTTCACTGTTTCAGCAACATCCGGGGCTCTAAAGGCGAGATACATCTGTAAATCATCAGCATACAAGTGGAACTTGGTGTTGATTAAGCATTTGACAATGTCAGCGCTGTACAAGATGAAGAGGAGTGGGCCAAGGATAGATCCCTGTGGCACGCCCCTGCTCACGTGCTGTGGACTAGAGGACATATTATCTCCATTGTCACATGACACCTGGACAAATTGTGATCGATTGGTGAGGTAGCTCTCAAACCATTTTACTGTTACAATGTCACAACCATAAAAAGACAGCTTGGCGAGAAGAAGCGAAGTATTGATAGAGTCAAAAGCACGTGAAAAATCAAGAAGGACAAGGAGGGTTCCCATGCCCCGGTCTCTGGCCTCAAGTATATTCCCAACCACATCCAATAGTGCAGTTGTCGTGCTGTGGCCCCTACGAAATCCAGATTGTGCCTGGGGTAAAATACCATTGTTCTCCAGATATGCCCTAAGCTGATTAGCTACAACCCTTTCCAGAACTTTCGATAAACACGGGAGCAGACTGATAGGGCGGAGATCCTTCACAGTGGAGGGGTTGGGAACTTTAGGAATAGGTCTGACAATTGCCATTTTCCACAGATCTGGGAAGGAAGAAGTTACGATTGATCTATTAATGATTGCCGTTATGACTGTTAGAGTACGAGGGAGAGTCAGCATCAGCATCTCCAGAGATATCCGGTCAGAGCCCTGCGCGTTGGATCTGAGACTACGCAGAATTCTCAGCACAACTTCCTCCTCAACAGGCTCAAGCCGGAAACTACTGTCACTGTGCCGATGTTGTTCAAAATAAGTTAAGTCTTCAGAAGCGACCTCTCCACTGCCAGGAACATCCAGGAAGTGCTGGTTAATGGTATCTGGATTGTTACAGAAGTGAGGCAGACCGTGCTCCGATTTCTTTGTGTTGGTAATTGTGGACTTGATATGACTCCATAACTTCTTAGGCTGTGTAATATTATCATTGATATATGTTTTAAAGTATGCGCACTTCTCAGTCTCAATTGCCGTTCTTACTAGGTATTTTAACTCAGTGTAAGATTTTTTATGGTTATCAGATTTTGTAGCTTTAGACCTTACATGGCACTTGTCACGCAACCTCATCATTTCCTTCACAGTGAAGGTTATCCAGGGAAGCGACTTTTCTTTAATTAAGACCTTTTTAACAGGTGCATGCAAATCAAATAGTGCCAAAACGTATTGATTAAACATTTCAACCATTAAGTTCACATCTTGGAGACTTTCAATATGTTCCCAGTCCATCTTATTAAGGTCATTATTAAAAAGTTCAGGGAGGACATCCTTAAGCGGCCTGTAGGTAATCCAATGCGGGATAGGCTTCTCTACTTTAAAGTTCAATTCTAGACTTATAATTGCGTGCTGACCGAGTTCAGGTATGTGTGAAACTGAGTGCCGACACACACGTGCGTCAGTGCACGCAACATCAATTAAAGTTTCGCTATGATCTGTAAAATGAGTCGGTTCAGTTACAATTTGTCTGAGCTTGCAGCAATGTAAAAAATTATTTAGAAGCTTAGTTTTGTTGTCAGAGGGGTTTAAAACGTTAATATTGAAGTCACCCACTAAGAGAACCCTGTCCACATTGGCAAAAGAGGAAAGAGAGTCAGTGACCGCATCCAGAAAAACATTCACATCAAGCCAGGGGGGCCTATATGCAGTGCCAACAATAACCGACTGCGAGTTGATGTTTAGTTTAAGCCACATTTGCTCGACCTGCGACGTAGGTGGGTGCGGCAAGGCACGCGCGCGCACTCCGCGGCGCAGGTAAAAACCCACACCGCCCCCACGTCCACCGCGCACGCTGGCCGGTCGCGGCACATGCCGCAGCCGGTAGCCCGGGACTGACGGCGCACGGCCCTCCTCCCCCTGCCTGAGCCAAGTCTCATTTATGGCCATGATATCCACCTCGAGACTTTCCATAGCCACAAGAAATTCGTCATGGCGTGATCCTAATGACCCCGCGTTAAAAAAACCAACTTTAAGATTTTTAGTCTTGTTCATTTGTACGTATATATATGTATATGGAGATAGTATTCTTTTTACATAGTGTATGATGTAAATAGTGAATAGTTAGCACAGAGACAGAGTAATGTAAGAAATATTGTGAATATATTATAAGGTATGTAGTATATAACGATGTTTGTAAAAATGTACATAGAATAAGTAGCACTGTAAAGGAATAGATGATAAATCTTGTTATAATATATAAATAATGAACGTAATATGTAAACAATGATCGGGCAACTAGGCCCCTGAATAGAACCATAGAATACTGAGACAGGAAGCGAGCTGACCCTGCACAGAACAAGCTCAAAAACAAATCTATACTTATGTGTAGTAAATAATGTAGACATTTAGAAAATAGGTAACCTACATGAGATACAATTGTGCCAAAAATGTTACACCTGCCTTTCAACAGACCCCTCATGACCAAAAACCCGAGCAAAGTCCTCCTCTGAGCGGATGCAATAGGTGGGCTTGCCCTCACCTTGCTTAGCCAGGATGCGGCCGAATTTCGTCCACGTGAACTTCCACCCAAGACGGCTGCCAGCTTCACGCACACGGTGGAACAACTGCCTGTTAGTTCTGGTGAGCCTCTCGTTCACGTAAAAGCGACGCGAAGGCGCAGGAAGACCGAGGTCCGCGGTGGCGGCGCCGCGGCGCACGCGCGCGCTTTTCAGCAGATTGTCGCGCAGCCCTCGCCGCGTTAGCCGCACCACGATGCGCCGAGCTCGCGCCGGGGCAGCCCCTGCTCCTGCCGGGCCCGCTCCTCCAGCCGGACTCGCCGCGCCCGCCGACTGTGGCTCACGGTCAGACCTTAGACCTACCCGTTGCGCGAACACTATGTCCCGGTCATCGAGACCCACACCAAGCTTCGCCGCCACCAGCCCAACGGTGTGCAGCACATTTTCACCCGGGACTTCAGGGATGTTGGCAATCTCCAAGTCGGAGCCAAGTAAATCCTGCTCGCGGTCGTTGAGCTCCAACTGTAGCTGCGTCACAATCCGCTCCAGCTGGTTCACTTTGGCGTCTGGCAGAACGTCACTTTGCCTGGTTTCCAGAGCCTCGATTCTGGCCTCCAGGTTGTCGACCCGCTCACTGCAGGCTCCCATCGACGAGTACAAGCCGGCCATTTCGCGACGGAACTCTCTTACCTCATCCCTGACCTCACGCAGTTCGGTGCGGAAGAGCTTTATTTCTTCGCGGAGTGTCAGCTGGGTATCCAGTGAGGAGGGACCCTCGCCAGTCCCCTGCTCGCTCCCTGCTCGGGACAGCACCTTGGCCACCGCAGCCGAGGGCTCGGCCTCTGCACCCTTAGCCTGAGTTACCGCGACAGGTGACCCAACCATACCACCCCGGACGGCAGCCGAAGCCTCAGCCACCAACGACGTCGCCACTACCGAAGCTGCTGCCGCTGATGAGACTGCTCCCACAGCAGCCGCTGGCGCCGATGACGCTGAATCTATGAATGAGTATCAAAATTTCACGGACTATTTTCGTGTAACTGCAACGGTTAAGGTAGGTCCGGGGTTACGGCCCTGTTAACCGTTTCCATCCTGTATAGAAATCAAATATTCATTGGTAGCTTGTATCCGACACAAGACACAAAAGTGTCCACGTTTGCGACTTGCAGAGCAACGCGACGTTGTACTCACGTGCAAGAAACAATTTTCGAGCGATTATGTGCGCGAGTAATCAAACTTATTAACTAACAGCGCGTTATTGACCGTGTAGACGGGCGAGACAGTAAAAATCATGGTACGCCTTGAATAAAATTATTTTCAAGGCCGTCCATTGCGACCTGAGGTACGGCATCATAGCTCTTCGTACCGGATTTGAACACCATCATCTTACTATTGGTCGTGCTATACCTGAGCCCGTGGGTAGTACTTGCATATTTTTATCAAGCGCCTGAAGGCACTGATCGATGAGCCAGCAGCACCATTTCTTCGGTGTAACATAAGAGTATATGTAATAATAACTAAAACAGATTCAATTGATCAACCTACCTGGGTACTGCTGAGCTCACGGACCAGCCGATCTACGTACAAGTTAAAGAGCTTGGGCGAAGTCAGACCACCTTGTCTTACGCCTCACTCCAACCTACACGTATTCGATAATGATCCCGCCCACTTAATTATAATTAATTATAATAATATTATAATAATAATTTATTGAAAAGAAAACTCAGTTTACAAAAACTCTGTGTTCGATAACAACTGCATTAGTATAAAACTGTGTCGCAGTCATTAACGCCCACCTCCAATCAGTCGAGACATAAACAAAAGAAAAATTAAAAGTTAAAAACTAGAAATAAATGAAATGAAAATTAAAAACTAACAATTTAAACTTAATATTAGGAAAAATAACAATATTTCACGTTGTAATTTTGTGTTAGTTTATGTGTATGTATGACGGAATGTGTATGTTTTGTGCGTGTTATGTATGTGTGTGAGTGTGTGTGTGTATGTGTAAGAGAGGAGAGTATGTTTGTGTGGGGTGTTTGGTTTGCCCATTTTTATTATAAAGGGCACTTAGAAAGGTAGTTTAACTTTTCACATAGTTTTCAAGTTCTTCATATGTGAGAGTATAGAGCCATTTATCCGTGACTCCACGACATTCTCGCAAAGTCAGTGGATATATATTGAGTAGTTTATTTACCCGATTATACAAAGTGGAGCTGAGAAAGCGATACACTTGACATTGCTACGCTGATTAAATTATCATAACAATTTAAGGAGCTATGTGAACCAATCAGGAAGTTCAGTCTCACTCGACAACTTCTAACTGACATAGCTTGTCATGCACAACCAGGTCGAATGCCTTCAACTGGTCTATAAACAGGTGTAAACTGGTATATTCCTACTGGTGTAATACTGGATAGATAGTGTGCTTGAGACAGACAGCTGCTCCAATAGACAGCCCTGGTCAAAATCCAAACTAAGATGTTTGTATAAATATTTCTCAATCACACTATCCAGTATCTTAGCAATCACAGTTGCAAGCGATATAGGCCTCTAATACGTTTTATTTTTTACAATAAATAAAAAGCCCAAACAACGTATCTTTCATTTTAACTCCTTCGAATTTTCTCATCAGTGACCGACAAATTCTGATATTTGGTGACAAAGATCCGAAGATAAATCTCGGCTGTCATCGAATATGAACTTGAACGTTATACACATTAGGTTCATTTGTGTTCCTGAGTCTTCAACGATCTTCTGAACAACGTGGCCTTCAGTCTTCTAGGTGTTCTGTGGTTTATAGACTGCTTCAGAGGTTTCACTTGGTGAAAGGAAAAAAAAACAGAGTTTATTATTCTGACCTGTTTTTAACCTACTTCCAAAGGAGGAGGTTCTAATTTCAACTGTATGTAGTTTTAATAGGGTAGACGTAAAAAAAATACGTAGTCTGTCAAACCGGTACATATACTCCTAGAGGCGAGTACATTGCATTGGTGTACACCTTAAATACAAATTATGAGGGGCCGAGCCTGGCAAACGGACATGTCAGTTAGATTATCAACAAATATGCAACGTATTTTTTTTCTTTTGTTATGTAAACTAAAATTGACGAACATACGAAGCTTTTAAAATTCTCAATACGTCACGCCTTGGTATATTTTTGCGAGTTCTGACGTAACGAGCTCCCACTCCCGAGTTTTGATGCGTTTTATCTTTGTCAATATTCGTTGATTTACAAAGACAAAAACACGTGTCCATTATTTTCCAATACTCTAACTGACGGACTGAATAAATTTGCAATTTTTTTAAACTGTCATCATGCCTATTTCGCAGTGGTTCCGTTTAAATGTGGTAAAATCTGATGCTGATACAATGGAACTCTTCAATAACAGACAGCAAGTCTGTTGTGACTGCTTTAATCGCTTGGATATGTGTTGTTCACATATAGGGGAGTTTCCACCATCAAAACTCGGGAGTGGGTGCTCGTGACGTCAGTACTCACTAAAAATTATACCAAACAGTGACGTATTGAGAATTTTAAAAGCGTCGTATCTTCGTCAATTTTGGTTTATGTAACAAAAGAAAAAATACGGGTGAAATATTTTTTGATAATCTAGTGACGGAGTACTTAGATTTTTTCAGTTCACAAGCCTATTCCATAACATAACAATACATCTATAAGCTTCAGAGGGGTTTCATATCCCCAAATGCCAGTTATGCTTAAGTTCCATTTTATTGGGGTTTAGCCTATTACCATGTTTTGTTAAAAATGTAAAAAATCACAGAGTAAAATTGCATCGGATATTACAACTTAAACCGTAATAATAAAATGTTTTTGCTAAAATTAAAACCGACTCAAAATAAAAAGCGTATACGCTTTTTATTTTGAGTCGGTTTTAATTAGTGAAGCGAGGTGTAGTTTTGTGTGAAAATCTCAATGCGATTCACAGAATAGGTAGGTACATCTACTTACCAAGTTTCAACAGCATAGTTCTTACAGTTTCGGAAAAAAGTGGCTGTGACATACGGACGGACAGACAGACATGACGAATCCATAAGGGTTCCGTTTTTTGCCATTTGGCTACGGAACCCTAAAAACCAAAATGTGAAAAATAACTCTAGCTGCAGAAACCGGTGACTTGTTTTTTTAAGTCGGTGTTAATTTTTTGCAAAAAAGTTTTTAATTATACCTAGTGCTTGTTTCGGGTACTTCTCCGCTGAAACGGCGACAATAGGCGGCGGGGAACGGGAAGCTGTGGAGAGAGATCAGTGATTCTCTCTATGACAAGCACAAGCATACTACGCCTATAGCGTTCCCACTGCTGGGACACAGGCCTTCTCTCTGAGAGTGGGAGTGAGTTGTATTCCACCACTCGGGCACAACGGGGAATTTATCAAATGATGACTCCTCCCACTCTGGGCGGAGCGAAAGGGAGTGTCAAACTTGTACTAACTAAAACCCATCCATGTTCCTTCTTAACCCTTTGTGATCCGAGGCCGCGGTATCTCTTTCTAACAGTCCGGCAGCCCTGGCAGGCATCGGCCCTTGCAAGAAGGAGTCCCTTCCTTTCTGCTGACATGACTTTGAGGCGTGCGTGGAACACGAACGCGCCGTCGACACGGCCTTTCGTCATAAGACGGAAGGACAGCGAGCTAGCCCATTGCTCACTTTTGATTCAAACCTATGGACAGACTGAAAAATGGCTGCCGTTACTACTGCAGTAGTTGACAACATACCTGTTTTACTCTCCACTCGTACCCGAGGGAAGAACTCCATCACATCATTAGGTGGATGAGTTGGTCTACTAAGTCTTCTCCGATAATCCCGGGTTCGTCTTTCATTGCTGTTCACGGTGACCCACAGTTGCCTTGGCGTGATCACTCTGAATCGTTTCTGGTGTCGTGTTATCGGTAACATGGATCTTAGGATCGGAATCCAAGTAGTTTGGTAGTAGTATTGTCTTCGATGGTTGTCGTTTGTTTTCTGATTTCTCGTACGATTTAGTTTTCGTCTTTTTTTGCTGATTCTTCTCTTCAGTGAAGGGGTGTGGCGTGTTTTCAGTCTTGAAAGGTGTAGTTTTGGAGTAGCTGTAAAATTAAGGAGACATTTTCATAAGAGTTGCTGTGTTGTATTCTCGGGTAAGATGATATTTATTAAAAAGTATTGGGTTTTTTCCTATGGGCAGCGGTGGCCGCCACCACTGGGCGGTTACTTTGTGTAAAAAAGGAAAACATCATAAGGAAACCGGCTTGTACTAGACTAGAACCGAAAATTCAAAGACATGTGACATCTACCAAACCGCTCTGGGCCCGCGAGGTGGATTATAGCCCTTTCCCTCTCATAGAGAGGAGCCCGTGTGTCTCAGCAGTGGGAACTCGGAACCACAGAGTATGTAATCACTACGTATACTCGGAACATTATAGGCAAATTACACAGTTATCATTTAAAAAGACAACTGTCAGTTGAACACAGATAATAAACTTACTTGGCTATGATAAGAAAAAAAACCTTTTAAATATTATAAGGCCAACATTGGGAAATACTGTCATGATACCTATAATATTATAGCGTCAGAAGTACCTCCGCCACGCATCACCTCTCCGCCCCGCATCACTTCTCCGCCCCGCATCACTTCCCCGCCCCACCTCCTGTCGCCAAAGCGGTCAAGGATTGCCTTGTTCATGTTGTCGAGCACAGCCTGGCCTCGCTCGGTGTCCGGCAGCACTCGGAATGGATCGATGAACCTGGTTAGAAGGTTATAGCAGACTTCATACGCCGTATTTGTACCTGAAATATTACAAAAATGTCAAACACTGTTTAAGCTTTTCAGTTTAAAACTAAAGTTATACAGGGTGTAAACCACCTCATCACAAAGCCGTTAACCAAGCATTCTGTACATCAAACTATGTAACTTTATGCAAAAATTATTGCTGGGAAACGACTTCTTTTTTTGGGGTGGAAAATCTTGTTTGCTGGCAGAACTCAATGTAACGCATTTAAAACGTTGTGTTGTGCTGATGGATGGATTGAATAGGACGGGGGCCATAGAAGTGCTTAAAGGAAAAATCTATATACTAAAAACTTGTACGAGTATTTAAAAAAACTTGTCAAAAAGTTGCTACTTTGACCCCCAATATCTCCGAACCTAGAAGGTTGGGAACCTGGTGTAGAACAAAAAAATGATCGCAATGACGGGGAGAACAAGTGGTTTTCAGATTCGTTAAGAGGTGTTTTACATCCTTTATTGTCACTTACGGGATATCTACCGTGATTATTGGTATTCGGATTCTCCAGTCAACCTGCGATCGGGTTACCTTCATAATATTGACAGTAACTACATCGACGGTTGCGGTATCGACAAAGTTCTATCGACGGATTAATATCACGGCGCTTGCAACAGCGTTGAAATATCGGGAGTTCAAAATAACAAATAACTACGGAAAATATCCCGTAAGTGACAGTATGAGTTGAATAAAAATTTTGTAGATTCCACTACTAAATTTTTATTCAACTCATATTGTCATTAAGTGTCTTGTTACAATGTTCAATGTATACATTGACAACGCAACATTGCAACAACAACGACAACAACATTGCAACAACAACAACACACAACAAGGCAACATTGGCAAGGTTCGGAAGGCACTTGTTCTCCCCGTCATTGCGATATTTTTTTAAATGAAAACTTCTTTAGGCGCCTTAACCACTTTTTGGGTGAACAAAAATCATGGAACTCGCATGACAACGCTTCGTAGCACTCGTAACCGATCCGCTACGGCGTAGCACCACTTAGGCGGGCGCGGGACACCACACGTATCAGATATATCTTACTTGGTTTTCACTTCTATGCGCAGTCCTGGAAATCTTTTAGTTACGGAGATACGTATTGGGGGTTAAAGTTTCCACTTTTTAACAAGTTTTTTTTTTTTTAATACATATTTTCATTTTCGATTTTTACTTGAAATGTCTCCATGACTGCCGTACTATCCAATCCATCCATCAGCATAATGTTCTGTTTGCGTTACATTGAGATCATAACACTAGATAGATATTTCACCCCAAAAGAAAGTATTTTCCCAGCAATCATTTTGCGTCAAGTTACTTAGTTTGATGTTCGGTCGGTTGCATTAGTTAATTACCCTTTTTATTGAGTGTTCTAATGCAGCCCGTTTACACCCTGTAACGTGACTTTATAGGATACTAGCTGTTGCCCGCGACTTCGTTCGCGTGAAAATATTGATGGTTCATGTGTGAGACAGTTGTCGCAAGCGCTACTGAGCATGAGGTCCTGGGTTCGATTTCCGGGACGGGCAGTGTTATTATATTATTTGTGCCCGGTTGATAGAAATAAGCTAAATGTGTGAAATGTGGGTGTAGGATTAGATACACCTCTACCTAACAGTAGCGAAGGGTGAAAATACTGTCAGGGGAAGGCGAAGAAAAAAAAAAGAGAAATGTTTTAACTTTTTCTTCCATGTTAATTTTGACCTCATTTTCATTATCAGCGACACCAAAAACCACGAAAACGACACCCATGATGAAAAATCCAAAATTTTCGTCGGCGCCATTTTGGATTTTCATTTTGAACTCATCTTCAATATTAGAGACCCCAAAAAGTAATAAAATGCAGAAGAATTAAAATTCCGTCGACTACGCTTTTAAGGTTAGGTTATATTAATCGGTATTTCTCAGAAATGGTACATTATTATTTTCATGAGAGTGGTACCATTGGGCAAAGGGGACCCCTCCTTCCCTCGACACCACGTGAGTTGACTACCATCACATGCATTTCACGAAAAATAATGCGTTATAATTTAAGCAGTATGTTCGTTTGACAAAATTTCGAGAGTTTACAATATCGCTAGAGATATTACAATCTAACGTGTTTGACAATTTTACGGTGACATTAACATGTAACTTGATTTGATTTTTATGAAATCTCATAGATGGCGCTGCTTTAAAATTGTCTTTATACTACTAACATTCTTTAAACTATGTTTCTCTGCCCAAGTTACTTAAATGGCGTAGTTTTTATTATGTAAAGCCAGATAATAGCATGGCTTACTCAAAGACACCATTTAAATATGCGTCGTTAGATTAGACGCTGTCACAGAATGCGTAAGAAAAATAAAGATTCACAGCTCCTCCCCCGTACGTGATAGCGTGATAATATGTAGCCTATATGTTGACCCGACCTCTCAGTAATATTCATGCAAAATTTGAAGTAAATCCATGCAGTACTTTTTGAGTTTAGCCCGGACATACATACAGACAAACAGACAAAAATTCTAAAAACTATATTTTTGGCTTCGATATCGATTGTAGATCACGCCCCAAGTATTCTTTTCAAAAAATTTTCAATGTACAGTTTTGACTTTCCTACGATTTTATTATATGTAAATAGATTCGTTCATCAATATCGATGATGGAAAATTCAAAACTGTAAGCTACAGTTAACTGAGATGTCACATTGACCGGTCTTGTGCGACTCGCATCCAGCGGATTCCCGCAACCTTCACCAGATCATCAGTCTACCTAGTGGGGGACTTCTGGTTCGCTGTCGCCACTCTAGAAGTTTTCGGCCCTATCGGATATCCGAGTCTACTTACTATTAGGAAAGTCCTCGAAATCTCTGAGGGCATCAAAGAGAGGATCTCCCTCTGAATCGTCGAACATCATGTCAGAGTAGTCTAAGAGCGCGTTTACTTCGGGTGACAGATTCTTCTCGCGTTCCTTGAGGAGTAAATTCAGATAAATCGCGTTCTCTGGTGAAAAAGTACATTTTGATGTAAGTGAGGATTTTTATTATTGCAGTCGAGGTGGAATTCACACCCGAGCCGCAGGCAAGGTTGTTATGTAGCAGAGAACTGCAGCAACAGATGCCCATGTGTTTCAAACGATGTTTTCAATACACTTTCGAAGAAATAAAATAATAGAACGAAAAGTTTTTTTGTAATGAATTATTAGGAAAAAACTGATTTAATAGTAAATTTTTAAAATTAAACGCCGTAAAGACCGATATCGCTTTGCCTAAATTAAAATAGTACATTTTGATACAAGTGGAGAAAGTTCGTTATTGCATTCAAGGCGGAATTAACACGAGCCGTAGGCGAGGGTGTTTTTAAGCCGAGAACTGCAATAACAAATTAATGTCCACGAATATTAAAATACTATTAAAATAAAAGAATGAAAAATATTTTTGTCATGAATTATTGATGATATATTTTGATGATATGATTTTAATTTATTTTATTTTCTGAGCTTTGCTTTCGCCAGGTTGAAGGAGAGAAGAGATATGAAGCTGCTAAACAGCCTAATATAATATATATATATATTCTTATGGATCAGAAGCTCATTTATTATTTTAAAAAGAATTATCAAAGCAACTTAGAACTATTTATTTTTAAATAACAAATCACAAAATCAACACAATTACACACGAAAACCGTTAGACACCGAAATAATTAAAACTACAGTTCGCACTCAACGTCCGTCGCATCCGAGCTTCCGAGCAAAAGTGAACGCGCTCTGCGAGCGCATCGCTTTATAGGTTGCTCGCTCTACTCGCTGCGTCACCACGATCGTGCGATATCCCTGCCCTTTTGGCTGACGAATCGTGTAA
This sequence comes from Xestia ashworthii, assembly GCA_950022955.1. Taxonomy (NCBI): domain Eukaryota; kingdom Metazoa; phylum Arthropoda; class Insecta; order Lepidoptera; family Noctuidae; genus Xestia; species Xestia ashworthii. The sequence goes on from OX465574.1 coordinate 12,865,563, forward strand.
GACGGCCGTTCCTGACAGCTGAACGACCTCGTCAGCTTGGCTCCCTGGCATCTCTTGCTATATTGGTCCCTCCTCTACAGATAAGCTCTGCGCCTGGGCTGCCTGGTCTTCATCGGGTTGGTCCTCATTGGTAGACTCGTCATCTAAAACATAATAAAGCCAAGACTTTTATGAGGTATTCTGAAAGTTTGAACTTTAACTGCCCATTTTAGCGAAATTACTAGCAATTGTACCAAAATAGGCAGTAGTTGGTAATTGTATCACCAATGAAAGAGTTCCGGACCTCAATCATTACTGAAACAACCACAACATCGCCTGGTAACCACTATCGGGGTTCCAAGTGGCCATAGAGACCACTGCCACAATGTCGGGGCAAGCGGGTAGCCAATTGTCGAGGCTATAGAAACAAAATTGCCACAATGTCGGGGCAAGCGGGTAGCCAATTGTCGAGGCTATAGAAGCAAAATCGCCACAATGTCGGGGCAAGCGGGTAGCCAATTGTCGAGGCTATAGAAGCAAAATTGCCACAATGTCGGGGCAAATAGTCACAATGTCGGGACTATGAGTAATAATGCTGCCACAATGTCGGGGCCGCTTAAATTACTCACCAATACCGAAAAACGCTTCACACGCCTCCGGGGTCCACTCACGCCACTGAACCATGTGTTCTGCGGCAGTTTGAGTCTTCTTTCCGTACGAACCAGCCAATAGCTCAAGCTCGTACCGGTGATGCGGTAGCGCTTGCACAACCTTATAGGGGCCGCGCATTCCGGAGTCCAGCTTCCCAGTGCTTTGTGATCTCTTGCCAACAAACACAAAGCTGCCCACAGCAAATGTTCGCGGCTGTCGACGTCGCTCATTGACATAGGCATCTTGTCGCTGCTGATTTTCAGCAAGCAACTCAGAAGCCCTCTGTCTCCTCAACGTAAGGAGCGCTTCTCGGTTAGAATGAGAGCCGTTCAGCGCGACGTCTCGCACCAAGGACCTCAGGACTGGAGTCGTGCCTTCGACACCAGTCAGCAACTGTAGAGGCGAGGTGCGGGTCGTAGCTTGCTTGGTTATGTTCAGGGTTAGTTTTACCTTCCATAACGCGTCGGACCACTGAGCACTCTTATTGTTCACCTCGATACGCAACATATTGAGGACCGTCCGGCAGTAACGCTCGACTTGCCCGTTCTCGCGGTGCATTTCCGGCGTGATAAAATGCATGTCACAGCCTAACCCCGCAATCCAGTCTTTAAAGGACGCACTATCAAACATCCTGCCGCGGTCACAAACGATTGTTGACGGTGTACCAAAGAGTGAGATGGTATTTGAAAATACGCGTTTCAATTCGGCAGTATCTTGCCTGTATAAAGCGTACAACAGGCAATATTTGGAGAAGGAATCTATTACGAGGAGTATATACCGGAACCCGTTTGACTCCGTTAGGGGGCCAAGAACGTCGGTGTGGACCACTGAAAACGGTATTTCAGGTTTCGTCCACGATTCTATCGGTTGGGTAGTCGTTCGAGGCACTTTCTTGTGGGACAAGCAAACGATGCAATGACCGACATATTTCTTAATGAAAGGTCTTAGGCCGGGGAACCAAAAATGACGCAATATAAGCTCTGTAGTTTTATCTATTCCAATATGATCGTGATCATCGTGAAAAACTCTTAACAAACTAAGTCTATGACCTTTAGGAATATAACAAAGAAGGCGAGAATCCTCACCAGTAGCCGCATACTTATAGTACAACAAATCATTTTTAATTAGAAACCGCGTGGAATCTAACTGACCATCTCTCAGCTTTTGCATCAAGCTTTGAGTTTCGGAGTCAGCCATCTGAGCAATCTTCGCCCAATTTCGCGGATGTTGTATTTGGAGAACAGTAGCGGGTTGTCGGCTCAAAAAGTCTGCATGTTGCATGAGGCAACCCTTTCGGTACTCTAACGTGAACTGGAAGTCCTGCATGTAGATCCACCAGCGGGTCACACGTGGCAACAGGTCCCTTTTACGCTCAGTCAATTTTAAAGAGTTGCAATCGGTTACTATTTTAAATTTAATACCGATTAAATAGTGCCGAAAATGTTGTAACGCGCGAACAATTGCCAAAGTCTCGAGTTCGTAACTGTGATAGATAGATAGATAGATAGATAGATAGATAAATCATTTATTTAGTGCACACAAAAGACAAAGCACAACACACAGATAAACAATTAAATGAAATAGTTCACTTAAAACAAAAGAAAAACATATTTACAAAATAAGTATGGTAACACAATGACTTACTTCAAATTAAAAATTTAAAAAAGGAAAATAACAAAGAGGGTATGCAAGGTGCGGTGTGTGTCTCAAGGTTACACCAAATGGGAGTCCAGCTCAGCATGTGTCAGGCATGCACCTGACGCTGATATTCTGCTGGATCCCTGTAGTGACGTACGGACGTCGAGCAGACGAGATAAATTCGTGTTGTGATAAAGTGTTTCATGCGCGGAGTGAAATACGTAAGTATATCAACTGAAATAACATATTTTACCAAAAGTTTACTGTGTTGGAAGTGTTCTTGTTCGTTGACGTGTGTTTTAATACTTATTAGGTTATATCATATATATGTAGGTATAGTGCTCAAATGAATAATCTTATTATAATAATATTGTAGTTGTGTAGGTGTGAATAAGAATAAACGATTTGACTTGACTAAATTAGATGTACAATAGATAAATATAGGTTAATATCATGAGAGGGTATTATAATTATAATTATTGGCCAACTAAATATCCATAAACAATGCAATCATCAACTGCCCTCTTGTTCACAGGTTTGCGACCACACGCTACAGATAGACAGATTGTCTCGGGAAGAATAGGTACCACAATCAGTTATATAATGGACTTATTCGAAACAGTGATACCCAGTTTTTTCTGCTCTTCGATAAGAAACTGCCGCAGTCGAACTCTGAAGGTACCAAGACATTTAAGATTTCTTACCGGCGGGGGAATATTGTTCCAGCATTTGGATGCGGCGTATCTGAAACTTCCCCTAAAAGCAGCTGTCTTGTGCGATTGAGTGGAGAGTTGCTGCGAGCACTGCCTCCTTTCGCATTCTCTTCTGCTAGCGATCCAGCTCAGTTTATTGTACAGGTAGGTCGGCTGCCTATACTTTATTACTCCGAAAAGTATACATGCTAGGTGCAACTTACGCCGCGACTTCATCTTGAGGATGGAGTGCTTATTTAAGAATGGCGTTACGTGAGTTCTTGGTGGGATTGAAAAGCAGAACCGAGCGCAGGCATTTTGGACTCTCTGGATCAGTCGCTCAGTTCTTGCGAGCAGCCGAGGGCCAATTACTGTATCTGCGTAGTTTAGGTTAGAAAGCACGAGTGACTCCACCAGTTTAATACGCAACTCCTCGGACAGATAAGGCCTTATTTTATAAAGGACTTTTAGCCGATAGAAACATGTGCGCACTGACTCTGCCACGTGCGCTTCGTATCTTAACCCAACGTCCATGTTCAGACCAAGATTACGTGCCTCACTGACTCGACTGACCGACTCACCCAGCAGGGTAACGTTGAGTGATGCCGGCACTGCGCTGATTTGGTTCCTGGTTCCAAACAGCATGTATTTGGTTTTTGTGGGGTTAAGTACTAAACCGTTATTTTCCGCCCAGCATGCTATTCTGTCAAGATCTTCATTTAAATCCTTTATCGCAGTGTCATAGTCGCTTGGCTTAAAAGAGATATAGACTTGTACGTCATCAGCATAAATATGATACCTACATTTCTTCAGGGAACTTATGATGTCAGCACAATACAAAATGAAGATGATGGGGCCCAGTATTGTGCCCTGCGGGACTCCCCTGTAAACTGAAGTGAGTGATGAAACAAGAGATGAACCATTGCTCAGTCGTATTTCCACACGCTGCCGACGGTTGGTAAGGTAGCTTTGGAACCAGTCTATCGCATTTTGGTCAAATCCGTAGTAGTGAAGCTTTGATAGAAACAAGTCTATATTTATGCAGTCAAAGGCTCGCGAAAAATCTAGTAGGACAAGGAGTGTGCATAGGCCCTTATCCTGTGCTGAGAGAATGTTATCTGTCACGTCCAAAAGTGCCGTAGAAGTACCACGTTGTTTGCGAAAACCTGACTGTAGCTCAGGCAGAATGTGTTTATCTTCTAGATACTTTGACACCTGCTGACAAACCGCCTTTTCAGCGATTTTAGAAAGGCAAGGCAGAACACTGACAGGCCTCAGGTCTTTTAAATCGGTTGGATTTCTCACTGACTTAGCAGTCCTTTTTGGACAGATAACCTGCTTATGGCCTACGTCTCCACAGGAAAAACAAGTCAACCGATCATATTGTGCAGGTGCCCTGCGTTTACGTGGATCAGGGTTACTTTGGTTTGACGCGCGAACAGGATTGCTTGTAGTAGTAGGTGCACTTTTAGGTTTCAAATATACCGACAAAAATTCTACCAGATCTTTTGACTGTAGTTTAGCGTTGGTCGTCGCGGCTTTAACCTGGGGATCAGATATGCCGCGAATCACTATGGCGGCTCTTAATTCATCGGAAAGCCCCCTGACGATATTCAACCGCAACAAGGACTTTCGAGCATATTCTGCATACGTGGTGAATTTGTTCGAATTCGTATTCATCACGTCATACAGCACAGTGGCCATGTCTACTTCACGCGGACATAATGACCGAAATTCAGCCTTAAAATTGGTCCACGTCCGATCATTGGTCACCCAATCGTTGAGCCATGTTTTAGCGTCACCACGTAAACAACCGCCAATGCGTCCCAGGCATTCCCGATCGCCCCAGTGGCTTAATTCGCGCCCCTTATCTACCTCCGCACACCACACGTCAAAGTCATGTACACTGGGATCAAAATTCGAAATATAATATTGGTTTGATCTTACTTGAATCAGGGATGAAAGTGCACCCACAATCCTGTCCGCAGCGTCAGCCTCACGCGATGCCTCGAAGGCGGTGGTCCCCATAGCACGTGTTTCCCTATTGGCATCGGGTTCCTCGGTTACCGCCGATACCGGCGCTGGCGTGTAGCTTCTCGTGCACGGATGCGACGTCATTGGAGTAGACGTCTGTATAGCGTTTGGAGCCAACCGTTGTTCTAAAGCGTTCAACCGATTAAGCACTTCATTTAAAGGGTCGCGGCGAGGGCTGTCCCGACGCCCATAAGAACAATCACGGCGCCTACGTTGAGTTTCGAAACTAGCTGATCTCTCGCGACGACGCCTAGAGGATCTGCTACGCGTTTCACGAGAACGGTCTCGACGCCTCGTATTAACATCGCGACGGCTACGCGACTCCTTACGACGACGGTGGTCGCGAGAATTACGCTTAGATGAATTTTCACGCGGTGTGCACTCGCGATCCGACATGATTAAATAACACTTAGCACAATAACGTTACTCAAAAACCAACACACAAGAACTATAAACCGATAAAATAATTAACACTTGGCGAGTTACTTTTAAATTGTGTTAAAACTATCCAAGATACGGAGTTCAAAAACAACACAACACGTTTGGTTAGAATTACTTTAAAACGCAACAACGAAATTATTTGCAAACAACACTTATAAAAAATAAAAATAGATGGCGAACGATCAAAGTCGCGTGTATTTATTTATAAACGAATCCCACTTCTGATCTTATGGATCAGAAGCTCATTTATTATTTTAAAAAGAATTATCAAAGCAACTTAGAACTATTTATTTTTAAATAACAAATCACAAAATCAACACAATTACACACGAAAACCGTTAGACACCGAAATAATTAAAACTACAGTTCGCACTCAACGTCCGTCGCATCCGAGCTTCCGAGCAAAAGTGAACGCGCTTTTTTTTTTTTTTTTTTTTTTTTTTTTTTTTTTTTTTTTTTTTTTTTTTTTTTTTTTTTTTTTGGATAGGGCATCTCGCAGTTCAGTCTACGAAGACTGGCTTCTGCTTAACCGGGCAAGTCCTGTGGATGCCTTGAATTTAAGGCCTCCAGCCAGGGCAAAAATGACTAAAAACTAAGCGACAGCGCTCTAAGGGCACCCCCTGTGGGGTACGGACCTCGGCTTAGGGCGTCGCTGGGGGCAGCAAAGGGACAGGCTGGATCTGATTGTCTTTATTTAGGGACTGTTTTATTGCTAAAGGCTCAGCATCGCGGGCTGGCTCAGGCAAGGGTCGGGGAGGGATTGACTTGGGATTACGCGCCGGACCTCGGCGGCGAGGTCGGAAGGTTTTCGGTTTGTATTTGTACAATCTACGAACTGTACTGGTATCTTTCCTACTCTCTTGCAAGATAGTGATCGGATCGTAGTGAACGCGCTCTGCGAGCGCATCGCTTTATAGGTTGCTCCCTCTACTCGCTGCGTCACCACGATCGTGCGATATCCCTGCCCTTTTGGCTGACGAATCGTGTAAGAATATATATATTTTAATTAGAACACAAGTAAATGTTAATTTCTTTATAAAAGTTAAGATTAGTTTTAAAGACTCATGTTTATCTATGATTTTCTATTTATAAACACAATTTGAATATTCAAAAAATGATTACACCGTAAAGACGCATATTGCTTTGTCGAATTAAAAAAAAAAAACATTCACCTCTGACTATGGATTGAACCAATTTGGACTAAGTATAGGCATTGTTATCTGCGGCAATTACCATTCCCGCTCACATGTTGAAATACAATGCATGTTGAACCTAATCGTAGTGCAAAAAGAATCAGTTTTCGAGGAGGTGTATTGAAAAAAAAACACTGCCGACTTGCATTGAACCAATTTGTACTAACTATAGGTATTAGTTATCTATAGAACTTTTCATTTACGCAAACGTGATGATAAAGGAAAAATAACTACTCGTGTGAAATACATTACATGTTGAACCTATCGTTGTGCGATAAAAAAAACAGTTTTCGAGGAAGTGTATTGAAAAATCATTATCATCACCTACCTGGCCTTTGCAGAGTAGTACAGAGTACAAGCTTCATACAACAGCGCGAATCGGTTGCACCACGTGCGTGACCACTGGCCGCTTGTCACGTACGCGGCGAGAGTGGAAAAAACCGGTTTACGCTGACACAGCCAGTTGACAATCTCAGGGCAAAACACGTTGTTTGTTTTGTGACAAGTTAGAATATTTAAATGTAAAAACTTGGTATTTATTAATAATGGTTGTTTATTGTACTGTGTGTATGGATAATACTAGAAAAAAAATTATATATCATACTTTAACTATCCCAAGGAGTACAATAGATAGGTAAGTAAATATTTGATTAATTTGTCTTCTGCTATTGTGACAACCCTACCAAAATAGGTAACAATTTTGTACGTTGTTAAGAAGCTTAATACTCTGTTCCCCTTACTTACTCATGTGGCAATACGTTGTCTCCGTTACGGTATCATTCACTCTTTTTTCTGTCGTATATCAATCGTCATACAATCCCATTCATTTCCTCTTCATGCATTTACTAGTTATACGTGACTGGTGAAGAAAATTACTGCCCCAGCAAATTACTGTCCCACTGCTGGGCGATGTTATGTTGAGGAGCTCGTTGCTAAATAATAACAGCCACTCGGATCAAGCTTTAGGTTAAGCCGTGCTTGCCTAGGTTGTCTGTGGATGGGTGTCCATTACACACCAGGTTTCCTACGTGACTCGTGAAGCACGTTACGCCGTTACAGGTAGTCAATGGCCCAAAAAGTCTGACAACTAGTTTAACCAGTTTACCCAGTACTAACTGGGTTGTGGAGGTCAGATAGGCGGTCGCTCCATGTAAAATACTGGTATTCAGGTGCATTTAGTTGATGTTGCTGGGTGATTTTATTTGACTCGTTTCATCTTCTAAGGCCCCTTAGGTCACACGGTGGAAGTCTGCCCTGCGTGGGCGGAGCATCACCGTGTCCTCGTAGCGGCGATCGGCGGCGGCGACCTCTCGCGTCCGGCCCTGGTTCAATCCATGGTCCGGAGCGAGACGGAATGGGAAGCCGTCACCTCCTTCTGCGAAGCAGTCATGCTAGCGAAGGAGGTGGCGGAACGAGAGGGAGAGAGCCTCTCTTCCCGGCCGCCGCGGGAGACGCACCGGGCGTCGGGGGCCACGTGGTGGCTACCGGCCACCGTAGACACGGGCCTGTGGACGGGTGGCTATGGGCTAGCTAGCCGTCCGTCCGTCTAACGACGACAGGCCGTGTCGACGGCGCGTTCGTGTTCCACGCGCGCCTCAAAGAGATGTCAGCATAAGAGAGGGGCCCGCAACGGCCGAAGCCTGCCGGGGTTGCGGGCCTGTTCGAAAGAGATACCGCGGCCCCGGAACATAAAGGGCGAGGAAGGAACATGGATGGGTTTTAGTCAATTAAAGTCTGACACTCCCTCCCGCTCCGCCCAGAGTGGGAGAAGTCATTTGATGATTTACCATCCTAAAAAAAGGGAAGAGGGATTGCACAAGTGAACAAACAAAAACTTCATAATACCAGCACAGCATCACTAAGTGACTGTAGTTGTAGTGTGTAACTGTATACAAGTAGGTCTCCCATTTCTTCATATTTCGCAATTTTGGTTGGTCTCTTTGGATGGTGGTTTCTTTGGTCCGAACCTTGGCTACCATTCTGCTAGCACTTAACTCTTCAAAAAGGCAACATATTTTAGACTAGGACTTTGCCCACGACTTCGAAAATCAATATAATTTATACCCTATGTTACTCGGCAAAGATGTAGCTTTCTAATGGTGAAAGAGTTTTTTTAATTGGTTGAGAATTTCTTGAGTTAAATCTCTTAATAGTTTAGAATGGAAAAATTGGCTGTCAGACTTTCCGGCTACTGACTACCTGTAGGGACTGTCAATGATCTACAAATGACAGCTGGGATCAACGGCTCTACGTAATGATCAGTTGCCCATCCACGAATCGACTCAACAAACGTAGCTCAAGTATTTCCTTACTTTTCAAGGGGCCCGCATCGAAGTATCCACCTGTTAGTATATGACTGAGCTGCTTTGCTGTCCTTTCTATACCTTGACCAGCAAATCCAAGCTTATTTTCTTCAAGTAACCTGCAACATGGCACAGAGCTAAGCTGGTGGAGGACACAAAGGAGGTAAATAGACGCAAAGGCAATAGGCATGACGACAATATCAAAAATTGCAAATCTATTTAGTCCGTCAGTTACAGTTTTTGTCTTTGTAAATCAATGAATTTTGACAAAGATAAAACGCATAACTTGGAATTGGCGGGGGGGTGGGGCTCATGACGTCAAAACGCACAAAAATTATACCTAGGCGTGACATATTGAGAATTTTAAAAGCGTCGTATGTTTGTCAATTTTGGTTTTTTTTTTCGTCTACCCTATTTAAAATTGTTCTTCCCGTCATTGAGATCATTTTTTTTCATAGCGAGGCTCATTAGAGGCATCTGTGAAGTAGCCCCAGACTTTAGTGATGCCTCCCCTGAGCCTCGCTGTGCGCACGTGACCACTGCGCTGCCAGTCATCTCCGAGTCTCACTCTAAACACCCATGACTACAAAGAAGCTCGTACTTATTAACGATAGGCTCTGCGTGTCCTATCACTTGCTTCATGTCTTTTTCTTCCTTCAGCGCCAGGACCTTGGTGAGCTCACTGATGTACACCACCACATACCCCTCGTCCGTCGCATCCATAATGTCGTGGTACTGTTTGTTGGGGCTGGTCACTGGTCTTTTGTCCGATGTGAACTTGTCGGCTGGAAACGAATTGTTTATTAGCATCTGATTTAAGATACTATAAATGTGTGTAAAAACCCTCAAACTGTACAAAGGGGTTTGAATTTAAACTAAACTAACTAAGCACAACTTGCGATACAGTGGTGGCCCAGTAGTGGCGGCCCCGACTGGCGAACAGTAAGTCGTGAGTTCGAACCTAGGCAGGAGCATTACTTTGTGTAATTTATTTCATTATCACTGCTCTCAAAAGGGTGAAAGAAACATCGTGAGGAAACCGGCATGTTCTAGAACCATAAAATTCGAAGACATGTGATAACTACCAATCCGCACTGGGCCCGCGTGGTGGATAATAGCCCATTTCCTCTCATAGAGAGGAGGCCTGTGTCCCAGCCGTGTTCCAGCAGTGGGAGCATTAATACGCTGATGATGATGAAGCTTAACTTCTTCATTTTTTTCAAAGTTGCTTTCACATATTGAACTTATATAAATCGAAAGCTGGTCGACACAAACAAGTTTTGTACGAGAGAAAACGTAAAGTGTAACGTTACCGGGATTATGAGCTATCAAAGACAAAGATTTATCTCTTTCTGTTGTTATTTCATTATTGTTACTCTTTTGTCTTTCTATTAACGTTATTGTACTTATTTAAAAGACCTGCAGTGCAAGTTCGTAGGATTCGATAGGACTCGATTAGATAAATTTGATAGTTATTCTCAATAAAATGAGTTTTTGACTCCGTAAAAACTAATTTTATCGAGAATAATTACTGTCAAATTTATTTAATCGAGTCCTACTGAAGAATAAATATTTTGTAAAATTGTAATTGTATACACTACGAGTATATCGTTAACCCAAGTAATATATGGAAACGATAAATCATCGATAAAATATATTGTGCAATTGTTTGTGTTGCCTAAATAAATAAAGTCCATTCACTGATAGTATCTTCAGTACAACCTTGATTTCATCAGACTCTCATAAAACGTGTATCAATCCAGGTATCCGGTTTTCAGACTTTTTGGCCCACTGACTACCTGTAACGACTGTCAAAGATCGCCGCCGGGACCAACAGCATAGCGTGCTTTTCGAGGCACGAAGGACACTCGGTATTTAATGGTGGTCACCTATCCACAGACAAACCTACGCAAGTACGGCTTAACCTTAAGATCGACCCGAGCGGCTGTTTTATTTAGCCACGAGATCCTATCCTGTCCCTATTTATAAATAAATAATGATATAATAATATCGCTGGACATTACACACAGCGCCATCTAGTTCCACACTAAGCAACGAGGCTTGTGTCGTGGACACCAGATAGTTGATATATACTTTTTGTTTGTAAATACACATTTATTATACGTATAAACATCCATGACTCGGAAACAAATGTCCATGCTCATCACACAAACATTTGAGTAATTCGTCAACTTTCGGATTCGAACCCGGGACCCTATGAACGTAAGGCAGCCTCACTACCGCTACGCTATTCGGGTCGTCGAAATATCGATCGATAAAATTAAAGATCGGTAAGAAAGAAATACGAACCGCCAAAGAGCACGTTGCCGGCCACAGTTGACAGAGTTGTGGTAGTGCCGATTACATCCTCGGGAGTCTCCGTGTTCGCCGTGGTGAACAAAAACTCTGTCAACAAAAATGTTTCTGTAATGTCAATGAGTACCTCAAAATTGGCTTGGGAGTCAGTTACTGCAATGAGTGTTTTTATGTTAGGTGATAACTATAATACCATGATAACGTGGAACTGGTACTTTTAATTTATCCAACAATATTGTGACGTCATTAACTTTATTATACAACTTGACACTGACACTGCTAGGTTGTATGTTGATTAAAATATTGTTCGCGACTGAAAGACGTATGTATTTACAGAATTACAATCATCAAAATCATCAATACAACTCTCCAAGCTCATAAAGGTGTAGGAACGATTTGACCTTGAAAGAAATCATTCCTACAACATTAAATGAATTTCGCGTCCTACTTCGGAGCATCCACTAAAATATTTATTTCATGTTTATCTGACTGATTGAGTGCTTTATACGACGCATGAAATCAGCTGTTCACTTCCTGCCCAGCTACAGAGTTCTTAAAACTCGTCGTTGCGCTTGCCGTTCAATACGAGCGATTTGCCACAATACCGATACATTGCGTATGAGGAAATAAAAATTGGATACCCATAACGTTCCTGAAATAATCATGCACCGGTCACCATAGTATGATGTACTGAATTCACCCCATCGGGCTGCGGAGAGCAGTTCCCTACAGCCTGTATAACAAGTAATCACAGACCTGCGTCCGTGCTCAAGGTCGCCGTAGAGCGCAGCGCCTGAGCTGTCCCCGAGCTGCTTGCAGACGTGCTACTACCAGGCGTGAGGGTGGTCGTCCACCGCTTGTTCTGCACCCACGCTTGGGCCTTGGAGAGAGTGCGTGCGAGGATGCGGGCTGTGGGAGAAGCAGGTGATTAATGACTGTGATGTAGCTTAATCAGCCTGCGGTGACTAAACTATCGTTTTTGCTACATCACAATATTAATGGGCATAAAAGTTAACTTAACGAAGCGAAGCTGAAAGGTGTTCTCCCGGTCATTGTGTTTTTTTTGTCTTTGACCATACCTAGGAACCTTCTAGTTACCGGAGATATTTGGGGTCAAAGACATTAGATACTTTTTATACCGGTAGTACGATTCCGTAGGACAGTAAGCGAACTCCACGCGGGCGAGGCCGCGGTCACAAGCTAGTGTGTTTATATTATCCACAATATGAGGATGACGTATAAATCTAAAACAATGGAACAAAGCAGTGCTAGCCTAGTGATGTGACAGTTGGACTGCGAAGTCCATAAGCCTCGAGTCAAATAAAAAAGCAGTCCAAAATCAGAGGTGCGTGTCTTGGGTTCTACCCAAGACCTCTGATGTTATAGTCAGAGGCCCATTGTTGGCATAAAACTCGGACACCAGACCTCATATTCACAATGCTTCGATAAAATTTCGATTCGGGAAGTCGTATGTTTATCTCGCTCGTTTTCGTTATGCCAACAAAGAATAGACATACGAATTGTCACATCGAAATCCATTCCGAGCGTTTGTGAATACAGGGGCTGGTTAGGCGCTAACGGCACTATAAAGAAATAATGGAACAAATACTCACGTATGGGTGTTATTCGATTCCCTTGTATACGTTTTTGAACTGGCGTGTCACCAGTCCGTGCTTTGTTGACCTTCGAGTTTGTATCTGCTAACATCTTGAAGTATTTGGAAATTGTGATCGGTCTAGCAGTCGATCCTCTTAGGTCCGGCTGTATGGGTGGGTTTACTAAAGCAATTGACATAGTAGTAGCATCTATAATAGATACAGAAGAAGGAGAATTGAACGGGAGTTCTGGAGAAGAATTTGGTGGAAACACATATCCTGGCAGGACTTTATAAGAAGATTGAGAGGGATCGTTGAAAACACCAGGCAAAGAATTGAGTCCAATCCATAGATTATTTGTACTAGCAGCTGTGGGAGAGCTATGAACTCCGAAACCTCCTGATGTTGGGAGGAACGTTGCATCTGGGTTGTTCTGTCCTACTGTGTCATTCCCAGAAGATCCGGGCCAGTGTGGTGTGGGCTTGTTATCAAATTGTCCGGGGTCTTCTTTGAAATTCCCTGTTTCATCGGAATCAGTTCGAAGCCATAATTTCTCCTTTTGTATATCTTGTTGGAAATCCTTGAGGAGTGTATCTATTTCGTGAATAGTTTTGTGTATCAGGGCTGTGAGTGCAGGTGTGTTGTTGGACGTGGCTGGAATGATATCAAGGGTAGTAAGTTCATCATTAGCGTCCACTGCTGGAAATTGGCCTCTCAAATCGCATGCAGCCCGAGTGTGTGTGATGCACTCAGTTCGATGTGTTTGATTCAAACTTACTACTTATCGATTTTTTATCGTAAAAATCTTATAACGTAAATGAAAGCCGTTAGTCAGCTTTCAAGTCAACACATTCTTTATTTACAAAAAATAACACCTTTGTATCAACCACCACCTGGAGCACATGGAGTACAGCTTTAGAGTCTACAGGTCTGAAAGTAAGTAGAGCAAAGACTGAACAACTAAGATGAGTGATTTTCTTTTTCAACTCTTCCCTAGTCGCTGGATAGATGGCGCTGATCTCGGTACGTAACTGCAAGGAACAGAACGTCACAAAATTTCACTTGGACCTAATGGTTATATTCGGAACATACGCTAACGAAAGTGTCAGTTAACGAGCATATGTGACGTGTGTTTTTTCAAGCGTTTTGGCTTTGGCACCTAGTAACGTAGTCGGTACAACGCCATCTACTGAGTTCTTGGAAAATATTTTTCTTATAATTTTCAAAAAGAAAAATCTCTCATTAATCTTCGTTTTTGATATCCAACATCCAACGTCATTACTTCGGAAAATGGGTTTGTCTCTACCGATCACGGTATCAGATCATAAATGGCCAGGCCACCGTTATTATTTAAATAAATGACAAACTTACTTGGAGACTGCCCATCGATCACATCAAAACAAAATTAATATCACTATTATGAGTGTTCCAAAAAATATCAAAATTTATCCCGAAAAAAGTACGTCTAATAATATATAACTCTCTAGTAAAATCAAACCTTGAATACCTAATTGAAGTATGGGGATCAGCCGCTAAATCTAATCTAAATCCACTACAAAGAATACAAAACAAAATTATTGAAGTACTATTTCACTACCACTATCTATATCCAACAAAAAAAATATTCAAAAAAACTAAATCTCACACAACTTTACACATATTACACCTGCATTCTCTTAGAAAAGATCACCACGAATTCTGTACAATCAAACATACAACTACATAAAAGAACTATAGCGTACAACACAAGAAGTAAAAACAAATTCCAACCAATGACTGCACGTGCACGGACTAATTACGGCAAAAAAACAGTATTAGTGGAGGGGAGCACGAGTGTTCAATGATTTACCGGAACAAATAAAGAAGTATAATAGTATTAACATATTTATGAGTAAATTAAAAAAAAACATGTATTTACTCGTACCATCTTTTTTTTTTTTTTTAGGATGGGAAATCATCAAATGACTTCTCCCACTCTGGGCGGAGCGGGAGGGAGTGTCAGACTCTTACTGACTAAAACCCATCCATGTTCCTTCCTCGCCCTTTACGTTCCGGGGCCGCGGTATCTCTTTCGTCACAACAGTCCCGCAACCCCGGCAGGACTCGTACCATCTAACGTCGCCATCGCCCCAGAGCAGAGGCTCTAATGTATATTATCAAGAAATAACTTTGTATCTCATCATAAGTGAACTGTTATGTAAAAGTTCTTATGAGAAATAAATATCTTTAAACCTATAAATAAAAAATATTATAAAAAAGTTTAAACTGAACTTACGTTGTCGTGCTTGATTGCAATTAAACAAATCTAAATTTAAAAATAAAGTTAAAAAGAAGAGCATCGTTTTTGGTGTTTATTATTATAAATATTTTTTGTCATATTTAAAATATATCATCCTTATAATAAATGTTAAATATATTTTCATCTTTTTTTAAGCTTATGCCTCAAGATAAAATAATGATTTTTGCGACTTATATGTACATAGTTTTGGTTAGATATTTATTCTTCACGTTGTGGTGTCGCAATTTATTCCTACGTTGTAATATATTTAGATCAAAGACTTATATTTTACCACATGGTCAAATTAACAGTTAGTATTGTTATGGTATTTGGACAAAGTTCTTTGTTTCAAATCAGTTACTATTTCAATTTTACTATCAATAAAATTGTAGTAATATGTTCAAATTCAATTTGAAATAAAAGTAAATATTTGTTTGGCTAACAGCTTACATAATTCAAACGTTATATTTCTATGTTAAAATGAAAGTGCGTGCTTGTTTTCTGCTGTTCGGGATATTCGGTAGTTATTTTGTGTTTACTTAAAAACCTACTTATAACTACACGGCTTTGAATTATTTGGCCTGCCAATGGTCACACACCAAAGGGTGTTTCACACACCAAAGGCGCAGTTACTTTTTGTTGAACAAAGTCACCAAGTGAGCAATATCCAAAACCAAAAAAAAAAAAATTGTTTGTAAATGTTGGCGTGTTACAATGTAGGTATATGTTAATAGCCGAAGCTCGCGGCTTCGCCCACGTCAAATTATATACTAAAACCTTCCTCTTGAATCACTGTATCTATTAAAAAAACCCGCATCAAAATCCGTTGCGTAGTTTTAAAGATATAAGTATACTTAGGGACAGACAGACGCGGCGGGAGACTTTGTTTTACAATAATTATTATGTAGTGATAGTGAATTAATGTTGTTCAAAAACTGAAAGTCAGTTAAGTACCAAGGAGTCCGATTCCCTGCCTGCGTCGGTGTTCCCAAGTTATGACCCCCGAGTCTTGTGGGTTAACCCGTTCCATAAAGATATAGAGAGCAGCGCCCAGCGGTGATCCAGTGGTTACGGCCCCGACTTACGAATGGAAGTCGGAAGGAACGAAGTCGTGGGTTAGAACTCAGGCAGGCGCATTACTTGGTGTTATTCATTTCATCACTACTGATCTCAAAACGGTGAAGAAAAAGAACTTCGTGAGGAAACCGGCATGTCCTAGTGCCAAAAATTCGAAGACATGTGACGTCCACCAATCAGCACTGGGCCCGCGTGATCCACCACGTACATACACGGTGAAATTTTTCAATGCCACCTGGAGGGAAAGTGTAAAGTTTAAAAAAATAAAGGAATGTTGTCTTTGAGTAAAATTTGCTATCTGCTGTATTTCGAGTACTTTCCCTCCAGGTGGCATTGAAAAATTCCACCCTTTATAGCTTTGTACGTTATAGCACTTTCTTTGTCATTAAGAGGAGGCCCTGACCCAGCAGTGGGAACATTATAGGCAGATGATGATGATGATGACGATGTACTGAATATGTGGTTACTGTTTTAGTGTCAGTGTCCCCTCCACTGTGTTTATCCAGTACGTGCCCTTGGAATGAATTTGAATTAATCGGCGTTAACTATCCAAAATCATACATTTTCTTCGGAAAATAGGACAAATTTTCACTTCACTTAATTTAAAGAAAAGTAATCCTTTTGCGACAAATAACATAGTGAATTTTCTTCCAGCTAACACTCAGTCTTTTGCGTACCAACCTGAAATAGGCCCGAAAAGAGTCAACTTAGCACTAAAAACTGTACTCGAATTCCATGCTAAAGACAAAAAAAGTGATGTTAAATTACTCGACGACATACAAAATGTTATAACAGAAATCAGAACAATTGTTGATGAAAACGGAAATACAAAAAACTTTCGACGTAGTTCCAGAGACGATACCCTCACGGGTTTCATCCAGGACGCCATTACCATACTCAACACTTATGAAGATACTGCATTTGATGAATTTCTTCACATTCTAGACGCCGAAATCAGAAACTATCATTACAGAGGATGTAAATTCTCCGAACTGGTGGAGAATCGTGAAATTGAAAAGCTAGTTACTGCAAAATTGGATTCGATTAAAAGTAGATCAACATATATTAAGAAAATGAAGATTAATGCTCTTTCTGGTGTACTTAAATATAAAGATTATGACGGTGATGTGAAAAAAATCATGGAATATATAAATTCATTATATGCACAGGCTGGAGATAAGTTTCGGAGATTCTTGTCAAACCTGGAACGTCATGGCAAATCGAAATCAATCAGGTCTAATACTAATTTGGTTCAGATTATAAGAAATGGACTCCAGTCTATTATTTTCGATCATTATACGAACTTAAATGTCAATACTAGAAGGCATTTGAGGCACCAAATTGAAAATTTTTGGCGACGATACAAAAAGAATCATCACTCCAAAAGAGACAATGTAGCAAAAGTAACGCCTTATAATGCCAAGAACTCTATGAACTTTATAAACAAAGCTAAGGATTTCGAACCTAATTCAAAAAAAAAACAAAGAAATAAAATCAAAACAAAACAATCTCAACGCAAAAACAAAATACCAAAGAAATATCATCTGAAAAATGAGAAAAAACAACCGAAGGACACTGGAAAGGAAACCATCGATGAATCTTTTAAGATTCAAGAAAAGAAAGCCAGGCAATCAGCTGAGAATACTGATCTTATGGTTCAGCCGTGGTATGAAATCAAACTTCAGAGACCGACAGGAGATGTAGATAGTCTATCTGCATCATTCAATTCTATGGAGTCACATAAAGACCAGCAAGATAGCACACAGCGGTCTATAACGACATTCCCTCATAAATACTCGCAAAAATCGCCAAAAGTTACAACGAAACCTGAGAGGATCGACACTATGAATGTGACGACAAGAATACCTACAAACAATACAATTCAGAAGAAACTATTATGGATTGAGCAATCAACGGGAAGACTACCAAAAGCTGTACTAGATAAACTGGCGAGCAAAGCCAGCAGGTCGAATCCTGACTTGACGGGTGATAATTTAAACAAATATGAACATAAGCATAAGAAAACTAAGAATCAAAAAAGGTGGTATAGAAAAGTGTATAAACTGAACAAGACGCGTAGAAAAGGATATGAGCAAGAAAATGCAAAGACGGATGAGAAAATGTATGATCCGGAGAATCACAAGACCCTTAGATATTCAGAACTGAAACGTGATACCACAAATAAAAAAAACTATCAACAAGAGAATAAAGAAACGTATGGAGAAAAATATAAACAGGCAGGTGGAAATATATTTGAACCAGATAATGATTTTTTATTTATTAACAAGGACGAAGAGGTACAGAAGTACAATAAAACGAAGGGGATGTTAAGACTGGAATTGAAGTAAGATTTTGAATTATTTGCTCAGAAATTAGTATTGTTAGGTACAATATTTTAACTTGACAATATTTTCTTGAAGAAAAAACCACTTTTGATATTTAGATCGAAATTTCAATTTTGTTTTAAACTAACATTGAGGTTAATTATGTCCAAAATCCACAACCTCAACCCCAACTTATTTTCAAAGAAATTGTGATAATTTTACATAGTTACCGCTGAATAATGTAACAGTTCTATGACTACATTTTAATTACATTACTGGAATTAGAGTTAAAAATATATATGTCACCGTAAAATTGTCAAACACGTTATATTGTAATCTCTCTAGCGATATTGTAAACTCTCGAAATATTGTTAAACGAACATACTGCTTACAATAAAACGCATTATTTTTCGTGAAATGCATGCGATGGTATTCAACTCACGCGGTGTGGAGGGAAGGAGGGGTCCCCCTTGCCCAGTGGTACCACTCTCATGAAAAGATAATGTACCATTCCTGAGAAATACCGATTAATATAACCTAAACTTAAAACACTTTACATTCCCCTAAAAAGCGTAGTCGACGGGCCCCTATTTCCGAGTGCAGGGTTTAAAGGAACGTAACTAACCTAACGGGGGGGGGTGCCCAAGTCCCGATTATGGGGGCAGAGATACTTCCGTATGTTCAGTTGACAATATTTTGAAAGTTTACTATATCGCTAGAGAGAAACACGTTATAGTGTAATATAACGTGTTTGACAGTTTTACTGTGACATATACAATCATATAGATTGTAAATGACTTAAAAATAATATTCCTTTTTCAATTTCAGATACGATAATAGATCTACCCCAGAACCTGTTAAAACAAATAAAAATCTAGTTAAAGGAATTGCTACCGCTAAGAAAGCACCTGCCTTTACAAGATCTCCAAGATCACCATTCGATGACACAGCACGCAGGGAACTAACTTATCAGCCTCCCCCTCAGAGTAATTCTTCCAAAGGATGGTTGCATATAGAACTACCACTGACAGCATACTCTAAAAGCAACAATAAGTGGTCAAACAATCATGACAGCTACTCAAGGAAAAGTACAGAATACTCAAGATTGTTTAATGAAGGTATAACTGCAACAAACATTGAAGAAAAAGACAGTAAGAAACACAAAGCTCAGACATTATCTTTTAGTTATTTAAAAAACTCATTTGAGAAACATAATCGAGGTATAAATAGAGCAAACGATAACACAGAGGAAGGAAGCAAAGTTACGCATAGGTTTGAGGTAAAAAGATACGTAGATAAACCTAAACCGATTGAAACTATGTCTCTAACAGATGACACGTTAAAGCAAGATACACCAAAAATGGCAAATACTGCATACCAAGAAATGGATTCAGTTAACTATGTTACTGATAAAGATTCTAAAATTAAAGAGTATGACAAAGTAGGTATAACGTTCAGATCTGGTGTTAACATGATCCCGGACAATTTTAAGGTAAAAGACAAATTAAATACAGCAAAAACTGCCGTTTATAAAATAGAATTTCCCATTGAGGATGATGACAGGCACAACGCTCAAACAACATCTTTTAGCTATTTAAAAGAATCATTCGAGGAACAGTTGAATCGAGATATAAATAGAGCAAACGAAGATGAAGCAAAAGAAGAAAAACAGAAAATGAAACAACAGACACAGAGAACAGAGGAAGAAACAAAAGTTAAACATCGGTTTAAGGTAATAAGATACGTAGAAAAACCTAAGCAGATTGAAACTATGACTACATTAGATGAAACGTTAAAGCAAGATACAACAAAGATGGTAGACATTGCAGACCACAAAATAGATTTAATTAACAACGTTACTGACAAAGATTTTAAAATGAAAGATTATAAAGTTACACACGAAACTGAAGGAAGGACACAAAACGGAACGGAACTGAAGGATAAATTTGCTGACAATAACAAAAAAGTTCGTGAAAAGTCTGAAACGGGATTCAAAACCGGTTTTGAAATGCTCCCCATTGATAACTTGGTTAGGCTTAATGTGACAGCAGGAACTGCAGTTAATAAAATCGAACATATAAAGGAAAACAATAACATTCAAGACCAAGATTCAATAAACAACGACATGTCCGTAATGAAATTCAGATCAGATGATACTGAGATAACAGAAACCGCTGATAACATTACAGAGTATAAAGATTCAATTCTTAACTCAGAAAAAGGTAAAAAGTTTCAAACTAACTTTACATCAGATACTAACCTGATGCCCAATGATTTAAATGACAAAATAGACCTAATTAACACAAGGACAAAGGATATCAAAGTAGACTTCATTGAAACAGAAAATTATTTTAAAAGCAAAGAAGATGTAGTTGACAAAAACCATCAAATATACCGAGTTGAAGACCAACCTTCATTAATTAGAGAGGTACCAAACGAAAAAGGTCAAATCAAGAAGGATACTAAACTGCAATATTTCGATGACGTAACATATTTTGAAGCAAAACATAGAGAAATAAACGACCAGGGTGGCGGGACTCTTATAAAACATAATGAAATTAAAGTGCCCATGAATGGTATGAAAGATGATAATAGCTTTGGTACACAAACGCCTACTACAAGCATAGCGTCAACTAGTTCTTCAATGAAAGGTACTGAATCTACTAGGAAAGCTTCCGCAACTACTGTAGTACAAACTGCTCCTCTAACTCCAAAATTAACTGCTCCTGTATCTATACCGGTTGTCACATCTTCTAAGACATCAGCCGTCTATAAAAATTAAAACAAAATGCCTGACGTATTACCAGATGAAGACATTTTACAATCTATGTAGTGAAGTAGCTCTTACGATGTTGTAACAAGAATAGTACATTGTGATACAAGGGGCTAAAATGACCCATTATAGACGAGGTAAGTTTTACTACCGAGCTTTAGCGAGGTAGTAAATAGAAACCGAGTTATAATGGGATTTTAGCGCCGTGTGTTACACCGTACTTTTCACTACGATTGCGAGAAAATAAAATAACCATTTAAAATATGATAGTTTATTTTATTAAAATGAAATGTACAATATTATTTTGTACTGTTGTTCTAATGAGATGTTTTTTCCCGGCAACATAATCTCAGTTCTCTGTGAAGACGAATATAATATTGTGTCGTCTGTGAGGTAAACGTAGGAGATAAAAAGAAATTCAAATAAATAATACAGAAAAAATCTTAAAATTTCGCGCCAATGCCTTTTTTTATTTCTTCAGTAGCTGGAATGCAACGCACACATCCTGCCAAAGAGTTCGGCGTTCGGCGCGTTTGGTTCCATTTTTAAAATATTTTTTTTTTATGGAACAGTAATAAGTCAATTCTTCATGAATTATGAGTAAAGACTTTGCGCTTTCGAACACCGACTACGAAATTTAAAAAAAAAAAAGCTTATTTTCCCTAGGGCTATAATGAGCAATTTTACGGCCCCTCTGGTACGCTATTATGACGGTCTTTTCGAGCAAGAGGAGTGAAATAGTACATTGTGATACAAGGGGCTAAAATGACCCATTATAGACGAGGTAAGTTTTACTACCGAGCTTTAGCGAGGTAGTAAATAGAAACCGAGTTATAATGGGATTTTAGCGCCGTGTGTTACACCGTACTTTTCACTACGATTGCGAGAAAATAAAATAACCATATTTAATATAATAGTTTATTTTATTAAAAATGAAATGTACAATTTGTACTGTTGTTCTAATGAGATGTTTTTTCCCGGCAACATAATCTCAGTACTCTGTGAAGACGAATATATATTGTGTCGTCTGTGAGGTAAACGTAGGAGATAAAAAGAAATTCAAATAAATAATACAGCAAAAATCTTAAAATTTCGCGCCCATGCCTTTTTTTATTTCGTAGCTGGAATGCAACGCACACATCCTGCCAAAGAGTTCGGCGTTCGGCGCGTTTGGTTCCATTTTTAAAATAAAATGTTTTTTTTTTTATGGAACAGTAATAAGTCAATTCTTCATGAATTATGAGTAAAGACTTTGCGCTTTCGAACACCGAACACGAAATTTAAAAAAAAAAAGCTTATTTTCCCTAGGGCTATAATGAGCAATTTTACAGGTCTAAAAAATTAGCGATGTAAAATCAGCAGTGTGAAAAAAAAAAAAACGGCAAAATTTGTTGCTTTTTTGTTGCTAATTAGTTGCCAAAAAATTTTTTTTGTTGCTCCAGCCGATCGCAAAAAAATTGCAGTAACGCTAGTTTTTCATTATGATAGCGTGGAAATCACTCGATGTGGAATTATCGATCAAGCGAATAAGGGTTAATTTGTTGCTAATTTGTTGCTAAAAGATGCAAAAGAAAAAAATAAAAAAAAATCATAAAAAGAAATTTTTGTTAAATATGCCAAAATAAATAAAGTCCACGCCAGCTTAACTCTCAAGTTTTTCGTAGAAAATGCTAAATAAAAATTTGTTGCTGCTCATACTGAAGCTACTCTGAGCACAGAGAGTCAGCAACAAAATAAAAACTGAAAGTCGGATTAGTTCGGAGATCGGTTTACGAAAAAGCCGGCCACGCCAGCTTAACTCTCGAATTTTCTGTGGAAAAACTATATTAAAAATTTGTTGCTGGTTAAATTGCAGCTAATCTGAGTACAAAGAGTCAGCAACAAAATAAAAACCGAAAGTCGGATTAGTTTTCAGATCGGCTTACGAAAAAACCGGATACGCCAGCTTAACTCTCGACTTTTCCGTAGTAAAACTATAGTAAAAATTTGTTGCTGTTCATATTGCAGCTAGTCTGTGTACAAAGAGACAGCAACAAATTAGAAACCGAAAGTCGGATTAGTTTGGAGATCGGTTAAAGATGAAGCCGGCCACGCCAGCTTAACTCTCGATTTTTCTGTGGATAAAGTATACTAAAAATTTGTTGCTGGTTAAATTGCAGCTAATCTGAGTACAAAGAGTCAGCAACAAAATATAAACTGAAAGTCGGATTAATTTGGAGATCGGTTTACGAAAAAACCGGCTACGCCAGCTTCACTCGCCTTTTCCGTAGTAAAACCATAGTAAAAAATTGTTGCTGCTCGTACTGCAGCTAGTCTGAGTACAAAGAGTCAGCAACAAAATAGAAACCGAAAGTCGTATTAGTTTGGAGATCGATTTTCGAGAAAATCGGCTACGCCAGCTTCACTCTCGACTATTCCGTAGAAAAACTATGATATAAATTTGTTGCTGCTCATGCTGCAGCTAGTCTGAGTACAAAGAGTCAGCAACAAAATAGAAACCGAAAGTCGGATTAGTTTGGAGATCAATAATAGGGGCACACTAAGCGGGGCTCCGTCGACTACGCTTTTTAGGGGAATATAAAGTGTTTTAAGGTTAGGTTATATTAATCGGTATTTCTCAGGAATGGTACATTGTCTTTTCATGAGAGTGGTACCATTGGGCAAGGGGGACCCCTCCTTCCCTCCACACCGCGTGAGTTGACTACCATCGCATGCATTTCACGAAAAATAATGCGTTTTATTGTAAGCAGTATGTTCGTTTGACAATATTTCGAGAGTTTGCAATATCGCTAGAGAGAATACAATATAACGTGTTTGACAATAGGCTTGTTTCCACCATCAATAAATTGTAAATCTATTTAGTCCGTCAGTTAGAGTATTAGAAAATAATGGACACGTATTTTTTGTTTTTGTAAATCAACGAATAGGTATTGACAAAGATAAAACGCATCAAAACTCGGGAGTGGGGGCTCGTGACGTCAGTAGGTACTCACTAAGAAGGATACCGAACAGTGACGTATTGGGAATTTTAAAAGCGTCGTATCTTCGTCAATTTTGGTTTATGTGACAAAAGAAAAAATACGGGTCAAATATTTTTTGATAATCTAAGTGACGGACTAATTAGATTTTTTCAGTTAACAAGCCTATTTTACGGTGACAATATTATACTGATATATATTGATTAATGTTATAAAGTTGAAGAGTTTGTTTGTTTGTTCAACGCGCTAATCTCAGGAACTACTGATTGAAACTGAAAATATCTTTTGGTGTTGGATAGTCCATTTCACGCTACAACCTACAGGAGCGGAGCATAAATGATTTTTTTTGCAAAAACGGGGAATACCTACTTATTTTCCTTTTGTGGGTTTTTTCTCTTTTATATGACGCAGACCAAGTTGCGTGGGTCAGCTAGTGTATTATAACTTAGCTAAATGCTCCTGAATTGGGGTAATTTTGTTAGGCTGACAACTTTAATTAATGCCAAATGTCATGGAAGGTTGCTGAAGTCATTGTGATTGCAAAGCCTGGGAAACCACCCCATGAAGCATCGTCATATACAGGGTGTAAACCACCTCATCACAAAGCCGTTAACCAAGCATTCTGTACATCAAACTAAGAAACTTTACGCAAAAAATATTGCTGGGAAACAACTTTTTTTTTGAGGTTATAAATCATGTTTTGTGGTAGAACTCAATGTAACGCACTTAACACATTGTGCTGATGGATGGATTGAATAGTATGGGGGTCGTTGAGATGCTAAAAGTTAAAATCTTCCAAAAAAAAACTTTTATTTAAAAAAATCTTGTCAAAAACTTGTAACTTTGACCCCCAATATCTCCGTAACTAGAAGGTTCCCAGATATGGTGTAGAACAAAAACATGATCGAAATGATGGGGAGAACAAATGCCTTTCGGCCTCGTGAAGAGGTGTTTTACACCGTTAGACCGACAGAAATATTAAAAACAGAAGAAGTGGCGGCTATGCCGTCTTGTTCGGTGGTTTCGTGCAAAAATAGTTTTTTTTATTTGATTAAAGGGCTTTGTCGCTTAGCGCCCACATCGCCCAGTACAGAAAAGCAAATTACTTACGATCTACTTAGCACTAACTTACGATCTACTTATTACTAGTTCATATAATTCTTTTGCTTTCTCGGACACTGGAAAAGCAAGGATGGAATTACAAATGCCAATAGCATTCGTTTCATATCGTCCAAACACATATTAGGTCTACTATTTTCGTTCCGGACACACTCCATCAGGATATGAAAAACATCATCAATTACTCCACAGTCATCACAATTTGGAGACAAAACTTTCTTCATTAAATGATAGAACTTATTCGAAGGAATATGGCCGGAACGAAGTCTTAAAGCTATAGTAATTAATTTCCTGTTCAGATCACAATCAATCCACGGAGACCGAGAGATCTCTGGCTGGATAGTTCGGTACCAGATCCCCTTTTCTTTTGATCTTCCATCAAAATACTCTTGCCAAAAATCTAAACACTTTTTTTTGCCTTTCCAAAATAGTCTGAATATAGCGGAGTAATATTCGTAGGGACTCCGTCAACACACGCTTGTTTGGCGAGTAAATCAACAATATCATTTTCTTCAAATTGAATATGTGACGGAATCCATTGGAGGCGCACCGTTTTTGAATTAGCTTGAAGTTTTAAGATCAATTCATATAACGCGTAGGCTGTCGGAATACCTCGCATGTGAGAAGTGTGCCGAGCCAAGTGTTGCAGCGAGCTTTTGGAGTCTGTCAGAATCACAAAATCATCGCCATTAATTGACAGTATTTATTTATTTATTTATTTAGGAAAAACAAACAGTAACATATTACAGATTTAAAATAAGACTTAAATACTAAACTATGATAAATATGCTACCCACTACGTTTTTCACAGATTACTATAAATATTGTACAACTAGAGAGACTATTTATGAATGTAAACTATAAATATAAAAACGTTCAACCATAATTGGTACCTAACACGTATAACAATAAGTCATATAGTAAGTTATAGTTGTGTGATGTACTTACAATATACAAAAAGTTACATTAATCGGCACACAATACGTAACATATATACTTAATTATGCCACACACATTACATCACAATGGTCGACTGCCGATCCTTAAGAATTGCACGGATTTGCTTCCTGAATACGTTTTTACTAAGGAAAAGTATGTCGACTGAGCTAAACTCATTATTGTAAGTCTCAACCAAGCGATGAAGAGGTGAGCGCGAGCCAGCGTTAGATTTACAACAGCTAGTAGCAAACAGGCGCCGTATGCGCACCTCACGTACATGTACAGTTCGAGGAACAAGGTAACTTATATTATTTACCAAATCAGGACAATCAAATTTATTGCGGCACACACTATACAGAGTCATAACATCAAGGAGCAGTCGTCTTGACTGCAAGGTTAGGATATCGTATTTCCTAAGAAGCAAGTGGTATGAGACGTTTTTCCGAAAACATCTGTAATATAAAGCACGAAAGTATTTGCGTTGTACTAACTCTATAGCATCATTATATTTTTTGTAAAGTGGGTTCCATATCGATACTGCAAACTCTAGCTGCGGCCTAATTATGGATTTGTATAAATGCAGAAAGGTGGCGGGGCGACGAAATTCCGTAGATGCTCTCATTACAAAACCAAACATTTGGTAAGCCTTACTAACTATTTTATCCATATGAACATCCAGATGGAGCTTTGAGTCCAGCTGAACCCCAAGGTCACGGAGAGAAGTAACTTTATCTATTAATGTATTAGCAAGGCAGTAGTTAAATTCAGTTTTATTTTTCTTTTTAGTAAACGTTATAGCGTGACATTTTGGAAGACTAAGATAAAGCTTATTGGAAAAACAGTAGTCAGAGAAACGGTCTAGATCTTGTTGGAAATCAATACAATCTTGTTTATGTGATTTTTTTTATACACCTTTAAATCGTCTGCATATAGAAGAAATTTAGAATGTTGAAAACAGAATTTAATGTCATTAATAAATAAAATAAATAACAAGGGACCCAGAATAGAACCTTGAGGGACACCAGAGGTGACCTGGATAGAGCTGGACTCGAAGCCATCAATCACTACTTTCTGAGTTCTGTTAGTTATGTAAGATATAAACCATCGCAAAAGGTCCCCTCTGATTCCGTTATAAGCTATTTTACTAAGTAGTAATTCATGATCAATTTTATCAAACGCTTTCTGAAAATCAGTGTATACAGCATCAATTTGCTGTCTGTCGTCAATACTTTCAAAGAGATGGGATGTGAAGATAAGGAGATTGCTAATACAAGATCTGTCCTTAACAAAACCATGCTGTTCATTTATTAGCACACTGCGAATGGCCGGATATATCTCGTTATGTACAAGCCTCTCGACGAGCTTGGAAAAAGCAGGTAGTATGGAGATAGGTCGATAATTCGCTACATCATGCTTGGATCCACTTTTGTGAACTGGCACAATATTGGCATGTTTCCAGACATCCGGAAAGACACCACAAGATAAACATTTATTAAAAACGATAAATAAAGGATAGCAAAGTGTCTCACACGTATTTTTGAGAAAAACTGATGGAATCCCATCCGGACCAGGACCTTTAGATGAATCGAGAGATTTTAATTCTTTACGTATAGCATCAAGAGAAAGATGCAGCTTACAAAGGTTAACATCATTATCAGCACTATTAGTGGGTGGCTTCCAGGTGTTGAAGTCAAAAGTTGAAGGCTCATAAACAGAGCGGAAGAATGCAGCAAATGAGTTGCAGGTAGTGATAGGATCGTTGGATGAGATTTGATTGAAGTGAACCGTTGACGGGATTTTATTTGTATTTTTGCGGCTGGCAACATACGTCCAAAAGGTCTTAATATTAGTAGCAACACTGTCCTCAACCGCTTGGATATAGCTATCGTAGCATTGGTCAGCTACTTTTTTAAATCTTGTTCTGTTGGTGGAGAAAACCTCATAATCGCTTAAGTTCCCGTACTTCTTCCACTTGACCCACGCACGAGTTTTACTTTTAAAAATAGCTATAAGTGATTTGGAAAACCAAACTGGATAATTCGTATTTTTACGTTTACAGAATGGCTTGTGTGATCTTATAATTTCATAAAGTTTTTCATAGAATGTGGAAACAGTTTCATCAGGTGTCAAGTTACCAAGTAAGAGATTCCAATCAACGTTACCTAAATCGGTATTTATTTCCTTATAGTTTGCTTTATGATAATTTAGTTTGTTATGAGCACTCCGTTTAGAAATATGTGTAGGGGACGTGAAAGAAATGAGTACACAGAAAGCAGGATGGTAGACGTCAATGGGTAAAAGAGTAATATCAGGAGTATTTGATACGGTATGAGTATTACAAAAGAATAGGTCTAAAATGCGACCGACAGAATTGGGTAAATGGTTATACTGTTTCAGAGCTTGTTGTGAGCAAAAGTTTAATAAATTGCGACTAATGTTTGTGGGTTTATTATTTGTAGCATATTCCATGTACGATGATTTTTTTACCCAGTTAATTAAAGGCAAGTTGAAGTCACCTGTTAAAATAATATTATCAATGCGAGGGTCATCACACAAAATTGACATAGAATCAAAGAAAGTTAAGTATGTATCATCATCAGCGGTTGGATGTATGTAGGTGGCACATATCAAGTGATACTTATTATTGTTGGAAGGAATTTTTACTATGACGTGCTCGGGTAACGCTAACGGGGGCGAGAATGAAATACAGGTCGGTTTCAGTTCTTTGGATACGGCTACAAGGACACCGCCGCCATCCTTTTTGTTGGTGAGTACACGGTTACGATCGCATCTAAATACTAAATAGCGGTGATCAATAAATTCATTATCCGATATTTCTGACGTCAACCAGGTCTCAGTCAAGATAATGACGTCATAGTTATGCGACAAAATATTTAAATACAGGGTATTTAGTTTAGTCCTAATTCCTCGACAGTTTTGATAATAAATGGAAAGATTACTATCATTAGCCATTTTCAAGGTGAGAGGGTATAATGAGATTAATCAGTAGAATATATTTGAGACTAACATATTTAACTAAAACAAACCGACGTTCACGGTACTTTTCCATTATAATATCATAAATTAAAAACAAAAAGTCGACATGATCGACACAAGTAACTACAATAACCAGCAATAATCTCAGGATTGGTGGCAGGACTGTGATGTATGTATATAGGACAAAGCTTCCAATATAGCAATAAACTCAATGTGCTTATTAGAAATATCTGAATCAGTGCAAAAATAGAAGGGAAGACAAAAACTTTAGAAGTCATTGCATCAGTTACCACAGCACAGGTAAGTAGGTACAAGTATTTTACAATATTTGTCATAAAAATCACGAAAAACCATAATCCCTAAAATATATCTGACTTGTACTACTTTATTTAAGTTTTTTTGTATTACTTTGACTGTATTATGTTTGCATTAAATACATTGCTCTTTTACAACCACCTCAGTCTGTCACTGAGTGACTGAACAAGCAATGTACAGCGAACATAACGAAACATCATTAAGCCGTTATGTCGCATGGTGCGTCCGCTGCTCTGGTCCGCCGCGCCGTATTTGAGCGTGAGCTAGTGATGTGCTCGTGGAGGTTTGACAAAGTCTATCGACAAGAAAGTGCACTGCGAATTGTTATATTACTATTTCAGATTTTTCTTCAACTTGTTAACTCTTGTAATCCATGGAAGGACGATGGTTGGAGGGACGATGGTCTATGGTAATTTTTTTTTTTGTCTTTGACAACAATAGTGCCTGTAGTCCTAACTGAAATAAATGCTTTGATTTTGTTTTTGAACTACGTGTAACTGTGTTATTTGATTTGTAATTGTTTTTAAAATATTTTTATTAATTGAAGAATGTTTTATAGGTTTCATATTGTTTTCATTTACTTTATTTCCAAAACCTTTATAAAAAATTATCGATATATTTATCGAAAACTCTTCGATTTAGTCAAGCACTGTGTCATATCTGCCCTCGTCTCCCGACAACACACAATGATAATTGTTTTCGTGTGAGTAAATTATACAGAAAAGTACGCTGTGGTTAAAGAATAAGGTTTATATTTAAATGACAGAGTTAACGATGGCGCGTGTGTGCACTTGGTCGTAGTATTGTTTTGACAGAACTGTGTGTTAATAGCGTTATGGAAGGGGAACCACGGCAACTGTTGCTTCACCAGTTTTCTATACATTTTGAACTCCACGCCATATTAATTATCTCCTTCTTTATTATATGTATGAATATACCTAGTTCTCTGTTATCAAAACTATTTAAAAACTCTTATTGAAACGGTTAAAACCAATAATAGAAGATAGACAACTTATTCCAAATCATCAATTTGGCTTGAAAACAAGGAAGTCTGCTCCACCGTGCTTTTAGATGTCGCGCAAGCTTTTGCCAAAGTTTGCCATAAGGGTCTAATATTTAAGCTCAGACGCATGCTACCAGAATTTGCAGATATCCTAGAGTCATATACAACTAACAGAATGTTTAGAATACGGCAGGAGGACGCATATTCCGAGCTAAAAGCTATAAAAGCTGGTGTACCTCAAGGAAGTGTGCTAGGCCCAATTTTGTACTTGTTATACACATGTGATATCCCAGAACTGGAAAACCGCACCATTGCGACCTTTGCAGATGATACTGCAATTATGGCTACTGGATCAAGCCACAGAGAAGTACTAGAAAAAGTTCAACTAGCTGGGAACAAAGTTTATGACTGGACACAAAAATGGAAGATCAAACTGAAAGAGTCAAAATCAATTCACATTGATTTTATAAACAAACACTTGGACTATCACATCTAAATGGTATGCAAGTACCTTAAGCTAATACTAACTAAAACCCATTCACGTTCCTTCCTCGCCCTTTATGTTCCGGGGCCACGGTATCTCTTTCGAACAGTCCCGCAACCCCGGCAGGCTTCGGCCCTTGCGGGCCCTTTCAATGTGCTGACATCTCTTTGAGGCGCGCGTGGAACACGAGCTCGCCCATAGCTTATGTCAAAGAGAAATGACAGGAACTCGATTAGCGATGATCTATGAGTAAGTATTGGGTACTCGGAAGGAAATCTTGTCTATCATTGATACATAATAAAATAACCCTATACGAGTACAAGCATAATTAATCTGATGCCAATTTGGACGTATGGCACCCAACTTTGGGGCTCTAATAAACAAAGCAACGTCAAAATTATTTTTGACGTTGCTTCAGAATATGCTTGTTTATGGTTATTTTATTATATTTTATAGGGTTAGTATCGTGATTTATTTGGATCCGCGATATAAATCGCATTTTTTTAACGGCATCATTACAGCGCGGGCTGAATCTAAATGAAATAATAAATGACGATTAACACCATTAAAAAACCCGGATGGTCTGGTTTTTGTATCCATTCGTTGCATCACTACTGTCAATAAAGTAAGTGCTACGGACTTGTGTAAAAGTGCAAAAGTGCTTATTAGTCTTTTAGGCTAGATCCTAATTAAGTATTAAGAATTTAGATCTTACTAATAAAGTACAAAAAAAAAATGATAAATTTGCATAAAAGGCTAAGTATCAGGGCAGGAAAAAGATGACTTTTGTTATGACAGTGACAGTTGACACTGATGACAGCCCGCCGCCCGCGGTGAATGAAAACACCAAGAGTGGAGAACAAGAACAACCGGAAATTATGAATAAATGGGGGTATTAGAAGACATTTTTGAAACGTACCTACAAAAAGCATGTTGAGCACAAAACAGTAAGTATACATTGTCATGAATGCACTTTGTTTACACTACTTTTCACATTAAAAAGACAGACTTTAAGGTATGTGTTGACGATTTGACAGTGGGGCTTAGTTTCCAAGCTTTGCTAAAAGGTACAGGCCGGTTACAGAAAACCAACTCTGAGATTCAGAAAGCTGTTGAGTGACTCTAACAAAACTAATCCGACTTTCGGTTTTTATTTTGTTGCTGACTCTATGTACTCAGTTTTATCATTAGCTGCAGTTTAACCAGCCATATTTTTTTAATATACACACATCAAAAGTGTCTAGGGATCAACATATATTTTTGCAATAACTTTTCTCCTGATTGATATTAATTAAAATTTTCTTTAAGGATTCATCAAATAAAGTGTTTTCGTTTGTCACAGTAACGTTAAACCAAGTCACCTTTGCATTAATAAAGAAATTTGCCATTTTCCTAATAAAGGGATTTTTGACATTTGAACCACTAACATTAAAGTTCGAAAAAAAGACTGAAATAACAGTTTTCTTTAAAATTTTATTGGGTAACTTAAACAATTAATAATCCGTGTTTCTACCGCGAACACTAACAACACAAGAACATCGGTTTGGCATACTCAAAATCAGTTCATCCAAATCACGCTGTGGAATGGCCGCCCATGTTCGTTGCAACAACAAAAAAAGGTCTTCTTGCGACTGGATACCCTCCATATTCGGCAGAGCTCTTCTCTGTAGCATATCCCATGCATGCTCAATCGGGTTCAAGTCTGGCGACTGAGCAGGCCAGGGCAGGACATTGATGTTAGCTGCGGCGAGAGTGTCTTACAACTCTTGCGGTGTGCGGTCGTGCATTATCATGCACGACCGCGCACACACACATTAACTGAAATAAGGGACCGATTTGCACTTGTAGAGGAACGATGACGTCTGATACAATCGTCTCAGCATAAATTTGAGCGTTGAGGTTGCCTCTGATCCAAATCAACTCAGTTCTTCCGCCGATCCAAATACCCGCCCATACCATGATGGTTCCACCACTATAAGGATGGACTTCCTGGCAGGATTTTAATCGCTGTTGGCATCCAGGGGTTCTCCAGTGTCGTATACGTCTTGTATCCGGTCTCATACCAAAACGAGACTCATCAGAAAAGCACACGAAACGCCATTGTTCTTCTGCCCAATTTCTGTGTTCAAGAGCCCATTGATATCGAATCCTACGATTGTGCATTGCTATAGGTGGTACCCGTAGCGGTCTTCGGGAATGAAGGTTCACTTCATGCAAGCGGTTTCTGACTGTTTGGTCGCTAATTAAGTTCCCTGAAGACTGATGAAGCCTCACGGCTAACATCATGGCGGTTATTGTTGGAGCTCTTCGAGTTAAGATTTGAATGTATCGGTCTTGTCTCCGTGTGGTGCAGCGATACCGTCCTCCATGGCGCTCAGCCGGTACCAGTGCTTCGGTAACGTGTCCAAAGTCGACTGATAACACTCTGACTTGTTTTCAGAGCTAAAGCCACAGTACGTTGCCGGGAACCAGCTTCTATCATTCCCACGGCTCTGAGCATTTCTTCCCTGCTTAAATGACGTCGCCGCTCCATAATAACGTTGGTTTTAATCAGTAGTAGGGAAACAGTAGAACTAATAATGTCTTCAATGCGTTGTATGTTTTTATAGGGAAAATATTGACAACTGATTTTCATCTTTTACTCGAATTTGATTGACAGTTCCTGTTTCAAATTATGAAATGCACCAAAAAGGATCCATATAAATTTATTAAATCATAAATTTATTACAAAGCCACATCTCAATCTCAAGAAATCCGCATAAAAATGCTTGATCCCTAGACACTTTTGATGTGTGTAGTTTCTCCACAGAAAAGTCGAGAGTTAAGCAGGCGTGGCCGACTTTTTCGTAAACCGATCTCCAAATTTATCCGAATTTCGGTTTCTATTTTGTTGCTGCCTCTTTGTACTCAGATTAGCTGCAGTACGAGCAGCAACAAATTTTTGCTATGGTTTTACTACGGAAAAGTCGAGTGAAGCTGGCGTAGCCGGTTTTTTCGTAAACCGATCTCCAAACTAATCCGACTTTCAGTTTCTATTTTGTTGCTGACTCTTTGTACTCAGACTAGCTGCAGTATGAGCAGCAACAAATTTTTATCATAGTTTTTCTACAGAATAGTCGAGAGTGAAGCTGGCGTAGCCGATTTTTTCGAAAACCGATCTCCAAACTAATCGGACTTTCGGTTTTTATTTTGTTGCTGACTCTTTGTACTCAGACTAGCTGCAGCATGAGCAGCAACAAATTTATATCATAGTTTTTCTACGGAATAGTCGAGAGTGAAGCTGGCGTAGCCGGCTTTTTCGAAAACCGATCTCCAAATTTATCCGAATTTCAGTTTTTATATTGTTGCTGACTCTTTGTACTTAGACTAGCTGCAATTTAACCAGCAACAAATTTGTAATATAGTTTATCCACAGAAAAGTCGAGAGTTAAGCTGGCGTGGCCAGTTTTTTCTATAACCGATCTCCAAACTAATCCGACTTTCGGTTTCTATTTTGTTGCTGACTCTTTGTACTCAGACTAGCTGCAGCATGAGCAGCAACAAATTTATATCATAGTTTTTCTACGGAATAGTCGAGAGTGAAGCTGGCGTAGCCGATTTTCTCGAAAATCGATCTCCAAACTAATACGACTTTCGGTTTCTATTTTGTTGCTGACTCTTTGTACTCAGACTAGCTGCAGTACGAGCAGCAACAATTTTTTACTATAGTTTTACTACGGAAAAGTCGAGAGTTAAGCTGGCGTATCCGGTTTTTTCGTAAGCCGATCTGAAAACTAATCCGACTTTCGGTTTTTATTTTGTTGCTGACTCTTTGTACTCAGATTAGCTGCAATTTAACCAGCAACAAATTTTTAATATAGTTTTTCCACAGAAAATTCGAGAGTTAAGCTGGCGTGGCCGGCTTTTTCGTAAACCGATCTCCGAACTAATCCGACTTTCAGTTTTTATTTTGTTGCTGACTCTCTGTGCTCAGAGTAGCTTCAGTATGAGCAGCAACAAATTTTTATTTAGCATTTTCTACGAAAAACTTGAGAGTTAAGCTGGCGTGGACTTTATTTATTTTGGCATATTTAACAAAAATTTCTTTTTATGATTTTTTTTATTTTTTTCTTTTGCATCTTTTAGCAACAAATTAGCAACAAATTAACCCTTATTCGCTTGATCGATAATTCCACATCGAGTGATTTCCACGCTATCATAATGAAAAACTAGCGTTACTGCAATTTTTTTGCGATCGGCTGGAGCAACAAAAAAAATTTTTTGGCAACTAATTAGCAACAAAAAAGCAACAAATTTTGCCGTTTTTTTTTTTCACACTGCTGATTTTACATCGCTAATTTTTTAGACCTCAATTTTACGGCCCCTCTGGTACGCTATTATGACGGTCTTTTCGAGCAAGAGGAGTGAAAAAAATATAATAACTCGTTAAGATTTTTTATGTTGTTTTTCTTTGTTCATATCTATTCTTCCTCGAGTGACGCCCTTGGGATGAGGCCCTTAGTACACAAAACTAAACTTTTGACTGCATGGTACATAAAATTGATTGTTACACAAATTACTCCGTGAGAAACACAGATCAAGTTTAGATTCTTTCTTCATTTCGTGTGATTAGTTAATCTGGTGTCAGAGTTAGCCACTCATGGGCCTCGGAATTGGTTTTACATGCCGTCAAGTTAAATCTCTCAGACATGCTGGTTTCCTTACGATGTTTTCCTTCACCGTAGCAAGTGTTAATAGGTAGATGACAAAATAAAACTAACTTTTTTTTTTTTTCTCTAAGCGAGGCTTGTGTCGTGGCCCCCAGGCTGGAACGGACCGGGCCTGCCTTCAGGCGGCTCCTGCCCATCCTTGGAGGGCCAAACGCCTCCTGCCGCAGGCTCTACGCGGGGGTCGTGCGGTCCATGGCCCTTTACGGGGCCCCAGTGTGGGCGCGTTCCTTGAGGCGGCGAGCCGGCAGCCGGTGGCTGAAGATGGTCCGTGGGTACCGCACGATCTCCCGCTTGCCGGATTGCCGCCATGGGATCTGGAGGCGATAGTACTCGCGCGCCTGCACGACTGGCGCGCGGAGGCACTACGCCGCCGGGGGGAAACT
This sequence comes from Xestia ashworthii, assembly GCA_950022955.1. Taxonomy (NCBI): domain Eukaryota; kingdom Metazoa; phylum Arthropoda; class Insecta; order Lepidoptera; family Noctuidae; genus Xestia; species Xestia ashworthii. Next base: position 12,901,784 of record OX465574.1, read on the forward strand.
CCGCTGCCGCGGCAAATTGCTGCTCAGCGGACAGACCTCCGGCGCGATCTCATGGCGACATGGAGAGAGCGACTGTCGCAACCCCGTGCAGGGCACGCCACGACAGTGGCGGTAAGTCCCCTCTTTGAGGAGTGGCTGGAGAGGCGCCACGGCGTCCTCACCTTCCGCCTGACGCAGGTCCTCACCGGAGACGGATGTTTCGGGAGGTACCTGCACCGAATCGGGCGGGAGGAAACGCCCTGGTGTTTCCACTGCGAGGATCGACCGGAGGACACGGTGGAGCACACGGTGGAAGTCTGCCCTGCGTGGGCGGAGCACCGCCGTGTCCTCGTAGCGGCGATCGGCGGCGGCGACCTCTCGCGTCAGGCCCTGATACAATCCATGGTCCAGAGCGAGACAGAATGGGAAGCCGTCACCTCCTTCTGCGAAGCAGTCAAGGCAAGCGAAGGGGGTGGCGGAACGAGAGGGAGAGGGCCTCTCTTCCCAGCCGCCGCGGGAGACGCACCGGGCGTCGGGGGCCTCGTGGTGGCTACCGGCCACCGTAGATGCGGGCCTGTGGACGGCTACCTATGGGCTAGCTAGCCGTCCGTCTGTGTCGACGGCGCGTTCGTGTCCCACGCGCGCTTCAAAGAGATGTCAGCATAAGGGGAGGGGTCCGCAAGGGCCGAAGCCTGCCGGGGTTGCGGGCCTGTTCGAAAGAGATACTGCGACCCCGGAACATAAAGGGCGAGGAAGGAACATGGATGGGTTTTAGTCAGTAAAAGTCTGACACTCCCTCCCGCTCCGCCCAGAGTGGGAGAAGTCATTTGATGATTTCCCATCCGAGAAAAAAAAAAGGCTTGTGTCGTGGTCACCAGACAGTTGATATACTACATAATATACTCGTACTTTTGTTTGTAAATACATACTTATCTGCACTATCTACACTTCTACACTAATATTATAAAGAGGAAAACTTTGTTTGTTTGTTTGTTTGGTTGTAATGAATAGGCTTAAAAACTACTGGACCGTTTTTAAAAATTCTTTCACCATTCAAAAGCTACATTATCCACGAGTAACATAGGATATATTTTATCCCCGTACTCCCACGGGAACGGGAACTATGCGGGTGAAACCGCGGGACGTCCGCTAGTTATACATATAAACATCCATGACTCGGAAACAAATGTCCACGCTCATCACACAAACATTTGCTTCTACCGGGATTCGAACCCGGGACCCTAAGAACGGAAGAAAGCCTCACTACCGCTGCGCCATTCGGGTTCACGGTTTCGGGGGACTAGTCAGTTATTTAGATTGTCAAAAAAATATTGACGAAGATACGACACTTTTTAACCAACTTCAAAAGGGAGGAGGTTTTCAATTTGCGGGACCCTTTTTTATGTATGTTCGCCGATTACTCGAAGATGGCTGGACCATTTTTTTTATTGTTTCAAAGGGTATAATCCCCAGGTGGTCCCCTAATCATCAAGTCAGGGTCTGATGAGGTCTGGGTCTGGATCTGGGATCCTGAACATAACATCACGCCGGTACGCTGTGAAAGGGAAAGCACATGTGAACCACTAAAAAGTGAAAAATAACTTTAGCTTCTGAAGTCGGTGACAAAAAAACTAAATCAATGAAACAAAGGATACCGACTTCAGAAGCTAATGTTATTTTTCACTTTTTTGTGTTTATTGAAGGCAGTTTTATTTTTGCAAAAAAGTGACTATAAAATTCTCAATACGCCCGCCTAGGTATAATGTTTAGTGAGTTCTGACGTCAAAAACCTCCACTCCCGAGTTTTGATTGATTAGATGTTTTGCCAAACGTAAGTGGCAGTGCTTCGAAGAACGGATGGCCGATGGGGCCGAAAAGTTCTGGTGGTTCAGTAGTGGCGACCGTGAACCGGAAGAAGTCCCGTTGGAAGGCCTCCCACTAGGTGGACCGATGACCTCGTGAAGGCTGCGGGAAACCGCTAGATGCGAGTCGCACGGGACCGGTCAATGTGGCGTCCTTATCCAGCAGTGGACGTCTTTGGGTTGAAATTAATGGGTATAAGAGTAGAGGAAGACCAAAGAAACGATGGATGGACTGTGCGAACAATGAAATGGCAGGAAAGGAGATCTCTGATGAGATGTCGAGTAATAGAGAGATATGGAAGAGGAAGACAAGCTGCGCCGAAGAGAATGATGACAAGAATCTTTTTACAAATGTTACATGCTGCGGCGAGCCCAAATAAGTTAAGATAAAAGCAGGTGGTCTACTTCTAAATATTTTATTTCGATCGCGACTTGATCCGCAAACATAGTGAAACCTCGGCCACTGTGCATGATATCACTAGTATTTATGTGGTGAAAGAAATTTTAAAATCGTTTGAGTAGTGCTTGAGTTAAATCATAACAAAAAAAAAACAAACAAAACATAAAAATTAATGGTGTTTTAAGCTTTCACGGTTTAAAACTAAACTTATATTGTCACTTACGGGATCATGGCGCTTGCAACAGCGTCGAAATATCGGGAGCACAAAATAGTAAATAATCACGGAAGATACGAGTATCCCGTAAGTGACAATATGAGTATAAAAATGGTGATAACTAAAACTCCTGAACTTTTCGAATCATGTATTGTAAACAGGCTGATGTCAGCAACTCCACGTCAATGCGCGTATTTTGCGTAAGTATGGGCTATAATCCACTACGCGGGCCCAGTGCGGGTTGGTAGATGTCACATGTCTTCGAATTTTGTGGTTCTAGGACATGCCGGTTTCCTCACGATGTTTTCCTTTACCGTTTTTGAGAGCAGTGGTAATGAAATGAATTACACAAAGTAATGCGCCTGCCTGGGTTCGAACCACGACTTACTGTTCGTAAGTCGGGGCCGCCACCACTGGGCCACCGCTGCTCTTTTTTCGAATCATTATCATTAATCATATTATTTTCTGTAAATTGTTTGTACAAAACACTTTGACATGTCATATCATGGTAGGTGTTTCATAACTGACTATTTTGAGAATAAACATGCAGCCGAAAATACTCCTCGGAGTTTGTTCCGGCTGTTGTCACAGTCTATTTTAAAGTCCAGACATCGGTCAATTCATATGAGAACCATGCAGACATACCTTGATTCCTAGATAAAGGTGAACGCAGACCTGCAGGGCTATTACGTATCTTTCTGATATCCAGTGACTAACGAGCTTTGGATGATAATCGAACTTTGATTGCAATCGAGAATGTCATAATATTGGTATTACGTACCACATTGAATGGACATCAATTTACGGTGATTAACGGCCTGGGTACGATTGTCATCGCATCACTAGTTTACCACTCTAATTTTTATCGACTATTATGCGGCTAAGTTGAGTAGCGCCCTTTGAGCGTTACAATACTTGGTTTTAGGGAATATTTATATTAAGCGGTTTATATGACACGTGACATTGTTTTTTTAAATTGTGTTTTGATTGTGCTAACCTAAAAAAAATTCTTTAATAAAATTATTAAAGGAACCTAAGTTAATGTTTGGCTAATGTGATAAGTTGTTGTGTAAGTCTGTTTATATTGTGATGACTCGTAACATTCGATAAGTCATGTTCCAGCTGTCAACTTTTGGACTGCGAATTTGAATTCTTCGAACCTGGGGAGTATTCTGTTTTAATTTACATATACATTATTGTTGTATCATTTACATACTACACATCACACAGACACGAAGCGACGTCCTAGTAAATTACAGCTACAATTATGTCTTATTTTGCTTGTCAAATTGTAGACGGAAAATCGAGGACGAAAACACCCCATGTAAAGAACATTCACTACAAACCCTACTTCACACTTTATTATGGTGTCTCTAATAGCTTTGCTCTAAATATTATAACTAAACCAGTTAGTTCATTGTAAAATACATGTTAAACTTCTTCCCACATAAAACTTATGTTCATAACAATCCTCTAATCTTAGCTATCAAAATAAATGGTAAAATAGCCTTTCCCCAAAGTGATACCTAACTGTAATAAGTTTGAGAATATTGAATCAAATTTAAAATAAATAATATCTAATTTTAGCTTTTTTTTTTCTTATTCCTTTATTCTTTTATTTAATATTTTACTTAATTCTAACTTTAAAACTCCTACCATCTAAAATTTTCAACAAACATAATTTTCTCTTAACATACTCAGCTGTTTCTCGTCACATTTCAGGTGTTGCAGGCAATATGATGACCTGCGGAGCTACGTTTGTGACATGAGTGACAAAATGAAAGCAGCACTGAAGGAGCTAGATTCATCTAGAAATGAGAGCAGCAAACGACTGCGGGAACGAGGAGAAAGTGAAGTTGAAATCGAGTCAATAGTGGACAAAAACACTCAACTAAAGAGCCAGCTTGCAGAACTTCACCCTCGGCACATGGGTGTACTGGACCAGCATCACCATCTCTGTCAACTAGTGTCAGGTTTTCAGCAATGAAACGACACTCATGACTGAAATGAATATGAACTAGAAGAGGAATTGTGCAAGGCACACAACACCATCATCATCACTGCTGGGACACGGCCTCCTCTCAATGAGAGGGAATGGGCTAGAATCTACCATGCGGGCCCAGTGCGGACAACAACACCATTACCTCCATCAATTCGCTGAAAGCTAGCAAAGAGTTCATTGGCACCAATAACCTGTTTCATAAGCTGATTGATGGTGTATCGGGACTGGAGTGTGAGCAGCCCACCATCACCGCATAGATTTAACTGGGGATGATACCGTAGCTAAATGTCCAATTTTAAGTAGCCATAATAAAATTAAGAAATAGGTATATGAAGTTGTTACTGCTACCTTACCCTTCTAAATCATACTCTAGCTTTGAAGCCCACCCAAAATAATATCACAGTGTATTCTGATGGACTAGGAACAGGTTTTGGATCATTGTTAAATAGCCATTCTAAATATACAGTTTTGTAGTAGTATGTACTCAGATGTAATTTATTACAAATAAAAAAAGTTTGGTTTACGGCATTTTTATTTGTTGTTTTTTTTTTCCAACATATTTCACAAAACAATATACATTTTAGCTTGTCGAAATCAAGCCTTCAAGTGTTATAAAACTGCCTATGTCATTATTAGTTTTATAACTTTATAACGCTCGAAGGCTTGAGTTATTAAATATTATTTAATAAAAATCAAGCCTTCATTTGTACAAGGATCAAGGATCTGTACAAGGATATTTTGGCACGTGGCTGAAATCAGAACTAACGAAACCATTCCAAAACTTCAAACTTCATTTTCGCTCTTCTTCAGCTAATCCCAGAATTATTTAGGTGCCATACTACACCACAAACACAAATAACAATAAAACAACAAAAGATGTAACGTTTACGTTTGAAACCGGCTTCGATGTATTTCACAAAACCCTATAAAACGCAACATATGAGTAGCGTCTATCACGATAGCTATTAGAGACTCAATTGTTATCAATTTGATTTCCATTATGCTTATATAATCGCAATAGTATAAGTATCGATACGAAAGCGTCTGTCAAAATGAGTTACGGTGACTAACAGCCACGATTGCCATCAATGACGTCATATTTGATCGCGTCTGGTCATACATGATACGAAACTAGTCTTTTGACAGTTAATTGATATACGCTGAGCCCAATTACTATCATTTCGAACTGTCAACTGAGTTACATAATAGCCCTACTGGCTTGCTTTCTATAAGAGAGAGAGAGACAGACAGAGAAACATGAGACGCCGCACAGCTTACAATAGCTTACTAATATAGCAAAACATTATTTCCCCGTTTTGGTTTTTTAAAACAACTTTCAGCGTTGCGAATGGCAAAAATTACGAAAACGGCCGGAGGGTGTTACTCAGTGCATTCCCAACTACTAGCGACATCTAGTAACACAACGGAGTAGTACTTACATATTTTAACAATAGATGTCGCAGTTACCAATATTATTAGTACCACTCATACACATTAGATGGCGCTGTTCTAAAAATAAAGAGTGTCGTGACAACTTTTCGTAAGATTTTTTTCCGTCTAGTCCCCTTTCACAACGCGCGATAAGGAACGTTCCAAAAAGTATTTCTGTAGTGTATCAACTTCTGGTATCCCCGACACAAGCACTCGATGCAGGCGCTGTGTGTAATGTCCAGCGATTTTATTTATATAACTGCGCAAAATATCTACTTACTTCTTCGTTTATCACAGGACCTCTCAGGTTATCAATTTGCGAACCAATATTATGCTTAAATAATAGCATGTTTGCCAAAAATAACACACACTCCAAAACTTTTCGGCCCCATCGGCCAACCGTTCTGCGGGCAATGTGCCACTGCCACTTAAGTTTGGCAATTCTTCGAGCTACCGCGTCGGGAAAGTTGATTCTTTAACCTTCGATCAATAATAGTATTGATCGAAGTCTTTAACAGATGTTTTAATTTCTGATTCGATCACGCAAGAAAACTTCGAGTATAGCCCTTTGGGTAACTTTTTTTCTAATACTTGCTATAAACACGCAATATTTAAAAACTCACCCTGTGTAATTGCAAGATATCTTTTATTAGTGCTTCTTTTATCAGAAGACCTCTCAGGTTATCAATATGCACAATGCCTAACCGTACTATTTATAACTTCATATTGCCAAAAAAACAGCACATTTCTTTTGTATTCCACCAGGGCCGGACATAAATAAGAGTATACTATCTCTTCTCAAACGACGTTGTTTGTAGTATAAAATGTATAGAACGGTATGTGTGTTGACATTGGTGGCGCTGGGCGCAGGGTTGGCGCACTCCTTCTCCTGGGGTGAGTACCAGAGTCATTCTTTTACTATGATCATTAATGTTCATTACCCCTTACGTTGAAGAAGTAAATTTGCATCTGTTAGTAGTAGACTTGGCTCTAACAAATCGTTATCGTTTTGGTTGTACATTCTTCCTTCTGGCTCTCCTAACTCAAAGACGCCCTAAGCACAGCCATAAGATGATCAAGTGCGCAGGTGTCAGGGTATGCGGCGTAAGATGGAAGTATGGGAAACCCCGCATACGCATAAGTGCGTATGCGGGGTTTCCCATACTTCCATTTCGAGATTCGAGTCGTCTCACATATTTATGTGGAGTTCTTTGCTCCAACTAACTTGGTTATGAAGTCTATTTAGAGATCACTAAGTCGTCCAGGGTAACGCGTGCTCAGGTTGGAGACTCTCAGGTGGCTCGAGGAAACTGTTGGGAGGTTAAAACTACGTACTGCGTTCAACAACCCTCCTGCCTAGCTTGGTGATTATTTCAAAACCTTCTCTTATGACATGTACCCATTCCTTCATTAATTTATTCATTCACCTTACACCGCACCACACACAAGCATTATATCAATACATATTGAAAATCCCGTGTCTAGATAACACTAAGCATTTCTGAGGATACCCCTCAGAAATACTTAGTGTTATCTAGACACAGATTTTCAATATCGATTGATATTTATGCTTTGACTATGCCAACAATCATGTTTATTTTTAGGTAAGTACTGGGTAAGTTACCAAACAAACAAACATAAATCAGCTGTAACATTTGTATAAAATACTCTATGCTAGGGTTATGGCAGTGGAAGTTCTACAGTCTCTGCCTACTCTACGGGAATAAGACAAGATTATATTAAGGCGCTTAGACGAGCTAAATTAGCAACTCTATTTGTGGTGGTTCAAACTTCGTTTGAAATGCTGTTAGAATAAAGTTCTAATCAGCTTGCACTACAAAGTGGTTGTTACGTCAGCCACTGCGGGCCAAATAGCGCAAAATGAGTGGTTTCGATAGATTTACAAAAAAACTATTAATTGGATTAAAAAACTAAAACAGTATCATGCTAATATATTGCTTGTAGAATTATTTGCCAAAAATCAGAATGATCGCATGCGTATTAGTAAGTTTTTTATTGTTTGAAAGATATTTTTAGAGGTAAGTTCGTGATTTCTTTTTATCGAGCCAAATTAATTGTATTATGTTTTCAAAACAGTATCATGCTAGCATATATCCTGAAGAATATCATATATTTTTCTGGTCTTGTTTATAGCAGTGAATCATATACTTTTAGTAATTATAAAACTCGCGTTTAGCTCGTGTAATCGCCTTAATGTATATTACTGTATTGAGCAGCGGTGGCCCAGTGGTGGCGGCCCCGACTTACGAACAGTAAGTCGTGGGTTCGAACCCAGACAGGCGCATTACTTTGTGTAATTTATTTCATCACCGCTGCTCTCAAAACGGTGAAGGAAAACATTGTGAGGAAACCGGCATGTCCTAGAACCAAAAATTCGAAGACATGTGACATCTACCAATCCGCACTGGGCCCGCGTGGTAGATTATAGCCCATTCCCTCTCATTGAGAGGAGGCCTTGTCCCAGCAGTGGGGGATCATTATATAGGCTGATGATGATGATGATGATGATGATGATGATGATGATATTAATGTAACAGTAAAGGCTAAAGATGGAGAGATTATGAAATAGTATTTTCTTGTTTCAGACATCGTCATGAACGCATACTATGACAATCGACTACAATTTGTTGATATTGACGGTACGGTATCGCATACAGATAACGTAACGAGTACGTCGGATGATAATATTATAATCCGTCAAATAACTTACGACCCGGTACACGACAGGGTGCTGTTCGCCGACACAAATACTATATTTAGCTTTGACATAACAACTAAGAAAACAGAATGTTTGATAACGATTCCAAGTCGCGTTAGTAGTTTGGCTTATGACCCGGCCACCGAGTTACTCGTTTGGGTTGAAAACGCAATGGAAATTTATTCGATTACATTAAAACCTAAATTGAATAAAAACAAAGATAACGAAAAACACTTAATTTTGACGGAACGGTCCGAAGATATTTTTGCCATGGCCGTTGATAGCTGTGAAGGGTACGTTACTAGCAAAATAGTACATTAAGATATAAGTGAGGAAACTTTGTTTTTGCAGTCGAGGTGGAATTCACACCCGAGCCACAGGCGAAGTTGTTATAGAGCCGAGAACTGCAGTAACAAATGCCAACGTGTATTAAACGAAGTTATCAACAGACTCGGATTTATGCCGCCTAAAACGATTACGCCATTGGCTTTTTCTTTTTCTTCGCTGTGCATTAGCCAGGTTGAAGGAGAAGCCAAGGTATAAGGCCGCTAAACAACCTAATATGAAAAAACAGAAAAATTAAATATTTTTGAATTAAGAACCCAAATAAATGTTAAATTGTTCATGTAAACATTTTTTTAAATGCTCGCTCATCTTCAATCACCTTTACCAGTTGAACCAATTTGGACTTATCTGGGGTTATGGTTATCTGGGGTTTGGAAATTTTAGAACCGCACACGTTGTAATAAACCAAAAAAAAAAAAATGAACGAACTTTTAGGAAATTTAATGTTCTTTAACTTTTTATCCAATGAAACACAAAATATAGTGAAAAAATAAAAAAAGTTAAAACATTTTGAAGTTCTTAGCCCCTCCCTCCCTCCCTCCCCCCCCCCCAGGTTGCTTCACATGGTCCTCGAAATTGAAAACTTAAGATAGTCTTCGTAGTGTACCGCCAAACAACCTGTTAATCTTCCATTTACTTCAGAATACTTTCCAGGTAAACGTACAAGAGAGCAGCGGTGGCCCAGTGGTGGCGGCCCCGACTTACGAACAGTAAGTCGTGGGTTCGAACCCAGACAGGCGCATTAGTTTGTGTAATTTGTTTCATCACCGCTGCTCTCAAAACGGTGAAGAAAAACATCGTGAGGAAACCGGCATGTCCGAGAACCAAAAATTCGAAGACATGTGACATCTACCAATCCACACTGGGCCCGCGTGGTAGATTATAGCCCATTCCCTCTCATTGAGAGGAGGCCTTGTCCCAGCAGTGTGGGATCATTATATAGGCTGATGATGAAACGTACAAAACTTCTCGGAATAGTTTCAATTGCAGGCTGTTTTGCTGGGGGGCCCAGACACCAAGCCAGCCCATGCCGGTGGAGAACCAGGTCCTGAACCTGGTGCGAAAGGAACTGGCTGCCTTCGAGGCGCGGTTCTCCGTCCTGGAGGGGATTGTCCTGCGCCCCCCCCCTTGGTGCAAATACGGGACCGACGGTCTCGTATGCGGCTGCTGCGGCTGGCGCAACCGGACCGGGGCCGTCCAACCAGCCCTCCAGCAGGGCTGCGCTGCGCCCCCCGCCCCCTGTTAAGCCGACTCCGGGCAAGCAGGTGGCGGCGCCGGCTAAGAAGAGGGCGGCGGTCCAAAAGAAGAAGGGCAAGGCAGCGGCACAGGTGGCGACTGCACCAGCGGCTCAAAGTCACCGCAACGGGGGCTCGTATGCTGGAGATCCCCGGTGAAACCAGCGGCTCGTCCGCTGACGCTCTAGCTGAAAAGCTGAGAGCGTCCCTAAACGCGGACGATGCCCGAGTGTCCAGACCCGTCAGGTGCGCAGACCTGCGCATCATGGGTCTGGACGACTCAGTCACCGAGGAGGAGGTGGTGGCCGCCGTCGCTAGGTCCGGGGGGTGCTCTGCCGAGCAGGTCAAGGCAGGCACCCTACGTCCGGACCCCACGGGAATGCGAACCGTAACGGTGAGCTGCCCCGTGACGGCGGCCAAAACTATTGTGGAGGGCCGAAGGCTTCTGGTGGGCTGGGTTTCAGCGCAGGTTAAACTGCTTGAGCCCAGACCTCTGAGGTGCTATCGCTGCCACGTGGGACACCACGTGTCAGTGCAGTGCGCCCTGGAGGTTGACCGCAGCGGTCTCTGCTTCCGCCCGGCCACGTGTCGGCGAACTGCAGCGCTGCGCCGCACTGTCCCGCATGTGCGGCGGCTCGCAAGCCGGCCGATCACCGCGCCGGAAGCAAGGCCTGCGCTGCACCCGCCAGGCCCAGAGCCAGAGGCAGAAGAAGGCCCTCCGCCGCCTCCGCCAACGTCACCGTCTCGACCGCCGCTGTCGCTTCCGCGACCGCCACAGCCGCTGCCGCTGTCGCCGCCGCCGCCGCCCCGAGCACCACAAGTTCGCCTGCGGAGGGGCCCGCACGGGGGGCCCAGGGGGAGGAAGCGGTAATGGAATGCCAATAACGGCTCCATTACGCTTCCTCCAGGCGAACATAAACCACTGCGCCTGTGCTCAGGATCTGTTGCTCCAGAACATGGCGCAGTGGTCGATACACATCGCTGTGGTCGCTGAGCCGTACTTTGTCCTGCCCAGGGAAGACTGGGTGGCGGACCTTGACGGCTCAGTGACCATAGTGTCATCGGCCACCGCCGTTACACCGACCCTTGAAAATGTCAGGAGGGGTCGGGGGTGCGTAGCAGCACGGTTCGGGGAGATCGTCGTGGTGGGAGTCTACTTCTCCCCGAACCGAACTCTCGCCGAGTTCCACAACTCTCTCGCAGAGTTGAGTGTCGTCTTCGGAAGCCATTCCCTCCCCGTGCTTGTCCTCGGGGACTTCAATGCCAAGAACTTGGCTTGGGGTTCTCGTCGCACAGATGTGCGGGGAAGGATGGTGGAGGACTGGGCCCTGAAGAAGGGCCTGGACGTCCTTAATCGGGGTTCTGTTCCCACGTGTGTGCGGATGCGGGGCGAGTCGGTGGTGGACATTTCGTTCGCTAGCCCCGCTCTGTCGCCGCGTGTCGTCGACTGGCGTGTGATGGAGGGGGTGGAGACATATTCCGACCACCGGTACATCCGGTTTGACGTCTCCACCCAGTCCTCTAGCGCGCCAGTCCAACAGGCCCTGAGTGGTCCGCGTTGGGCGCTGAAGCAGCTGGACCGGGAGCTCCTCCTGGAAGCCTCGATCATGCAGGCCTGGGTGACATCACCGGACAGGCCTGCCGACGTTAACAGTGAGGCAGAGTGGTTCCAGGAGGCCATGTCCGACATATGCGACGTGGCAATGCCCCGAGTCCGGCCAGGAAGCGCCCGACGTCAGGTGTACTGGTGGTCGCGCGAAATAACATCTCTGCGCGAGGCGTGTGTTGATGCGCGGCGCCTGTACGCCAGGCATCGCAGGCTCCGCATCCGCCCGCCGGATGCGGCAGCCATTGAGGCGGAACTGTACGAGGGATACAGAGCGGCGAAGACCGCCCTCCGGGAGGCTGTCCTGCGGGCCAGGGAACTGGCCCGCTTGGAGATGCTGGAGACTCTCGACAGAGATCCGTGGGGGTGCCCTTACAAGATGGTGCGGAACAAACTCCGCACCTGGGCCCCACCGCTGAAGCAGTCTCCGGCCAGAGCTCGTGGAGGACGTGGTGAGCGCTCTGTTCCCCTCGCGGGGGGAACATCCGCCCCCGCCTATGGCTCCGCCACCTGCGGTGCCAGAAGAGGACCCAAGCGACGACGATGACACTCCGGAAGTGACTGGGGTAGACCTGAGAGTGGCAGTATTTTTTTTTTATTTTTCTTATTTGGAACAACAAACAATTACATAATAAAGCTTACAGACAGAAAACTTAAATCTAACAATTATGCAATCAGCAGCGTTATTCACAGAATACAAATCAAAATATTAAATTTACGCTTCAAAGAGAAGTTAAAAGTAACAAAGATATAGGTCAACATAAAACAGTGTTTACTACCGAGCTGGTAGTGTTGAACTTTCAACTTTGTGTGAACACTGATAGGGTAGAAATAAAACCAAATCGTGTTCTGATCTAAGCTGGTAATATATTTTCTAAAATTCACTCGGACCCAACCAAATCGCGGTAACGCAACGATTGCGACTTCTAATTTGACTACAACGCCATCTATCGAGCTTGGGGCAAAACTTTGGAACTTTTACGATAATAACATTACGGTTTCTGCGTGAACATACCGCCCACCAAGGACATTTAGTGGCGGAATGTCCTTCTTAAATTATCCTTGAATCTCAATTTTGCACTTAGTATACAGTATATACCATAAATCTTAAATGTAAACAATAAACTTCACTAATCTAAAAAACAACAAAAATAAACAGTCTTCAGAGTTCCTAATAACTACACAATTTTAAAATCTTATTATATAGTTAAAATGTGCGATAAAGATGTAAAGAGTAAAAATAAACCTGTAAAATGTATAAAATAAAACATGGTAAACTTTGTAAATATACTTTTGATCTTAAAAATAACATTAAAAATTTGATCTGTAGAGGTTTACATTAACTTGATTAAAAAATAATAAAAAATAAACAATTCATTGAGCGATTGGTAAAACACATAATTTGGAAGTTGGTCTCTTAATTGTAGAAGATTTGGTACGCAATGTGACCACACGGGTGATGTTATCATCACCGGGGTGCTTCTCCAAAACCCGTCCCAACAACCAACGACTTGGTGGTAAATCATCTTCCTTGATCAAAACAATGTCCCCGATATTGGGCTCCGGAACTTGACAAGACCATTTGTATCTGTTCATGAGATTTGACAAATACTCGTGGGACCATCGTTTCCAAAAAGACTGCATCATACGTTGAACTAATTGCCACCGAGTCAAATAATTCACATTTGAACTTTCAACATTTTTATCTGGCACATTCACTATCGGTTCGCCGATCAGAAAATGTCCAGGGGTTAACGGCAGGGGTTCACCAGGATCAGCAAAGTTAATAACGCTGATCGGTCGCGAATTTAAGCATGCTTCCACTTGGTTGAGGAGTGTAGACATTTCCTCGTACGTAAGTGTAGATTCGCCGATTACCCTTTTAAGGTGAAACTTGGTGGATTTTACACCTGCTTCCCAAAGACCACCGAAATTGGGAGCATGAGGCGGTATAAAATGCCACTCAGTATTGTTTGCTTCCAGGTGTTCTGCTATGGCTGGCTGTATAGAGGCCAAGTGTTGTAACTCTCTGGAGGCACCTACAAAATTAGTGCCATTATCACTCCACAATTTAGCACAGTGACCTCGTCTTGACACAAATCGCCGAAAAGCAGCTAAAAACGCCTGTGTGCTCATATCACTGGCTACCTCTAAGTGAATAGCGCGTGTGGACATACAAACGAAAAGGCATATGTATCCCTTGTATGAACGATAACCACGGCCTTTTGTCGTTCTTATGTTTATGGGTCCAGCATAATCCACTCCGCTATGTAAGAATGGTCTTGCTGGCCTACATCGGACTGATGGAAGATCACCCATCAGTTGATTTCTAACGCTAGCTCTCTGTTTAGCACAAATAACGCATTTGCGAACATGTTGTTGGATTAGAGACCTAGCACCTATTATCCAATAGGCTGACCTTAAAAAGTTTGATAGTAGCTGAGGACCACCATGCAGTGTTTTCTCATGCGCATCTGAAACTATAAGATGAGTCAGATGGCTGGAATGTGGTAAGACTATCGGATGCTTCGAATCTTCGTCTAGTTCCGACTTTGCAAGTCGTCCTCGAACTCTCATGATACCCTTCGTGTCAAGAAAAGGGCAAAGGGACTTCAGTTTGCTAGATTTGATATTTAAATGCCCTTGTTCTTTTAGCTGTGTATATTCTATTGTAAATGTTTCTCTTTGTGTCTTCTTTATACAGGTTTCTAGTGCTGCTTCTATTTCTTGATCCTTTAAATATGTACTATTGTATTTGTTCTTACTTAAAAATCGTCGGCAATACGCAACTACTCTAATTAGTTTGCGTAGACTAGAATACTTTTCTAGAACTATGTGCTCTGGCACTACAGCTGCGTGAGACTTTATTGTTTGCTCTAAATCTACTTTTAAATCCTTTGGCCTTTTGTACTCAATTATTTTGTTTTTCAGGAATGGCGGTCCAGAAAGCCATAACTCATTACTGATCAATGAACTGGGTAGTATTCCCCTTGAAGCGCAGTCTGCTGGATTCTCTTTGGTCGATACGTGAAACCATTGAGACGAACTCATTGTACTCAATATTTCAGCAGTCCGATTCGCAACAAATGTTTTCCACCGGCTAGGATGGCTGTTAAGCCATGATAGCACAACTGTCGAATCGGTCCACGCTGAAATCCTATCTTTGGGTATATTCAATACCTCTGCAGACTCTGTCAATAGCTTGGCTAAGAGTACTGCTCCACATAATTCCAATCGAGGAATGCTGACTTGTTTGATTGGGGCAACTCTTGTTTTTGCCACCAACAATGAAACATGAACCTTGCCTGTGGTATCAATGACCCGCAAATAAACGACTGCTGAGTATGCAGTTTTTGAGGCGTCACTAAAACCTTGCAATTCCAGATCATCATTTGGACTAGTCCCAAGCCAACGACGTATTCGAATCTTGGTAAGCAATTTTAACTCTTCGCGGTAAGTACTCCACTCTGTTCTTAATTCTGTAGTTAATTCCTCATCCCAACTAACACCTGCTAGCCATAACTTCTGAATGAACACCTTTGCTACAACCACACTAGGAGCTAACCATCCTAATGGATCGAACAAACGAGCTATGTCTGATATTATAGATCTTTTTGTTACAGGTGCTGTCGTCAACGGTGGAAGATTTACTGCATACTGAAATGAATCTTCATTGCGGTTCCAGGTAAGTCCCAATATTTTTGTAGTACTATCTAGTTTAATTTCTCTGTCCTTATCATGTATTTCCTTTTCCTTTTCTATCATGTCCTGATTGTCCTTCTTCTTAGTGTCCTCATTTATAATGCTTTTTTGACCTGTTTTTAGAATTATTTCATTCTTATCTATAGAACTTATCTTATCTAATAATTGCTGATTATTACTGTTCCATTTCTGTAATGTAAATCCTCCTTTCCCTAATAATTCTGCCAATTGATTACAGATTTCTACACCCTCTTCGAAATTGTTACATCCCGTCATCAAATCGTCCATATAAAAGGAATTTAAAACTCTGTCTGCTGCAATTGGGAATTTGTCCCCTTCATCATATGAGACTTGATGGAGCGATCTTACTGCTTGGTATGGTGCAGATGACGTCCCGAAGGTCACCGTTATCAGCTCATAGTCTCTGATTGGCTTTTCAGGATTGTCTCGCCAGAGTATTCGCTGGTAGGCAGCATCTTCATCAGCCACTCTTACTTGACGGTACATTTTAACTATGTCCGCTACTATACCAATACTATGCATTCTCCATCTTAAAACCGTATGCCTTAAATCTGCTTGCAGCGTTGGTCCTACCATTAGAGTGTCGTTTAGTGATACTCCATTCTTATTCCTTTCTGAAGCATTAAAAACAACGCGAACCTTAGTTGTGACCTTGTCATCTCTTATCACCGCGTGATGTGGGAGATAGACCGCTTCATCCTTTTTGCTATCCTCTTCTTTTACAGGTCGCATGTGTCCTAAATGTAAGTATTCATTGATGACCTCTGTATATTTTTCTTTTAAATCAGTGTCCTTACTTAATCTTTTTTCTAACGACTTAAATCTTATTTCAGCTATTTCCCGTGAACGTCCGGCCTTACAAGCGGGTTCTTCATCTCGGAATGGCAGTCGCACAATGTATCTGCCTGTATCGTCTCTCTTAGTGGTTCTCATATAAAAGTCTTCACACCGTTGTTCTTCTGGATTAAGTAACTTCTTTGTACTAGTTTGTTCTTCGATCTCCCAAAACTTCTTTAACATGTCATCTTCATTGAACTGTGCACAATGTACCTTTATATTTTTTGTGTGATGCTTTGAACTCTCGCAACTTGGACTGACTACACCTGATAGGACCCACCCTAAAGTGGTGTTCTGCGCCATGAGAGTGCCGGATGGACTCTTGACTATACCTTCCTTTACAATGTAGCAGTAAGCATCTGCACCCAAAAGAACATCTATTCTATTGGGTATGTTAAAATTCGGATCTGCGAGACACAGATCGTTTATGGAAATCCAATCCAACGAACCTGTATTCACACATCTCTCAGGCAAGTATGAGGTGATCTTACTCAACACGTAGGCATTTATTTTAAGCTGAAAGTTGAGATCAATTGTTGACTTAATTGTCAGAGTCACCATGTGCTTTGCAATGGTTGACCTATCGTCACCTAAGCCTGAAACTAGACCTCTGACTGGAAATTTCTTCAGTCGAAGAAGTTGGACTGTGGCCTCTGTAATAAAGCAAGCCTGTGAACCTTGGTCTAATAATGCTCGAACTGTTTGAAATTCACCCGTCTTGGACTCGGCTTTTATTAACGCTGTGGCTAATAAAACCTGTCTGGGTTTAGAGACCTTGCCCGTAGACAAGCATGCGACTATCGGATTATCACTAGTTGAAGAGCTAGAGTTATCCGTAGTCGGCTTTCCGGTAGCATCTCGGCCTTCGTTCTCGCCGTTAGGTTCCCCATTCAGGTGCAGTAATGAATGGTGACGCTTATTGCAAACTTTACAGACGGTCTGCTTTTTACAGTCGGATACTCTATGGTTGCTGCCCAAACAGTTAAAACATATTTTATTTTTTGCTACGAACTCGCGTCTACTTTCTGTGGGCTGTTTTGCAAATTGCTTGCAAAAACACAGCTTGTGGACTTCCGAACAGTATTCGCATCGCATATTGGACGGCTTCGTGGCTAGCATTGCTTTTGAACTGTGAACCTGTGAACTATTACTGGCCTGGTGAGCCCCGGCTTTTCTCGGCTCTATACATTCTAATGCGCGAAAACGACTTTCAATAAACAATTTAAGTTCCTCAAAGGTAGACAACTTATTGCTCAAATCGTTAGAACTGCTTAACTCCCATTGCTTTCGCGTTTCATTATCTAATTTGAACGTAACTATATGGATGATCATAACATCCCATGTGGTCACATTGATGTTTAAATTTGTAAGCGCATTGAGGCAGTCATTCGTGGTATCTAATAGCTCTTTTAATGCGGCAGCTGATTCTACATTGATTCGCTTCTGACTAAACAACCTTCTCAAAATACAACTGACTAAATACTTTTTATTAGCATAACGCCTTTCCAACTGCGCCCAACATTCACTATAGTTGGCATCTGTGATCGGTGTATGCCTAATCAGCTGTTCGGCTTCACCAGTGAGATGACTTTTAAGATAGTGCAGTTTTTGCACATTATCTAACGAAGCGTTGTTGTGCACGAGCGACTTAAAAAGATCGTGGAAGGCAGTCCATTCATTGTATTTGCCCGAAAAATTGGGAATTGTAATTTTGGGCAACTTAACTGATGAATTGAATGACTTAGAAGAATTATTATTGTTAGATCCACTATTTTGTGGTGCCGGTTCTCTCAGATTAATCTTATTAAGCGTGGTTTTCATCAGAGATTTACATGAAATATATGT
Source organism: Xestia ashworthii (assembly GCA_950022955.1). NCBI lineage: Eukaryota > Metazoa > Arthropoda > Insecta > Lepidoptera > Noctuidae > Xestia > Xestia ashworthii. The sequence goes on from OX465574.1 coordinate 12,919,982, forward strand.
ATCTTCGGTGGAATCGTATATATCGACCACCTTTTGACCTAGTATGTCTTCTAACTTAAAACGACCATAAAGTTGAGATTTAGTTTCCCTAAATGAAGACCAATCATTTTCTAATAATTCAAGCTTTGTCTCGATATATTCTACGGTCAATCTGTCTTTAGGACTCTTTTTAAAATTAGTAAAAGCCTTTTGTATAACATTTTGGAGGTCTTTCAATATATTAATCTGACCTTCCATCATGAACAACAACAATAATATTTAATTAAAAAAACTATAATTTAATAAACAAAACTTCAATAAACCTAATAAAAGCAAACCTAGATCGAAACTTAAAACTTACAAGTTTAGTTCTAAACAAAATGTATTGAATTTTTCTAAGTCTCAATAACAGCGAATAATTTTACAAGTGTTTTTAAAACAAACACTGCCTGATAGAAATCGGGCATAGATTCCCCGTTCCGTCGTTTTTTATAAAACTATTATAAGTCCTTAAACTAACATGCACAATAATTTTAAAGCTAAGTAAAATAAAAGTTAAAGTTAAAATGTTCTTTAAAATAAAGTTCAAAATTGCTTGGCAAAATCTTCTTGTAAATAAAGTTCAAATTTGCTTGGCAAAATCTTCTTAATCACTGCTATTAATTTTTATTTAAATTGTACTCACGTTTACACTTCACTCACACTTTCCAGTTGATTTCGTAGTGGTGGCGCCCCCTTGCGGCGTCACTTGGCACTTCAACTGCTGGTTGTAGACGTCGATTTCATTCACCTTGCTGAACGAAGCTTCTCGCCTGATCTCGAATACTGATCTTCTGTTGAACTGATGGTGGCGCCCCCTCGCGTCACGTTGTTGAACTAACCACAGCGGCTGAGCTCATCCACCTTGTTGGACAAAACTGTTGCTGCCTCTGTGGGATACCCGGTACTCCTGCTGCAGCGATCCACTGCGAGTACACAGGTGCGGTCCAAAGCTGGCACCGCTATTCTCAAAAACTTCAGACTTTCTGGGTCTGATCCAGGGTCGATGGACCAATGTTTACTACCGAGCTGGTAGTGTTGAACTTTCAACTTTGTGTGAACACTGATAGGGTAGAAATAAAACCAAATCGTGTTCTGATCTAAGCTGGTAATATATTTTCTAAAATTCACTCGGACCCAACCAAATCGCGGTAACGCAACGATTGCGACTTCTAATTTGACTACAACGCCATCTATCGAGCTTGGGGCAAAACTTTGGAACTTTTACGATAATAACATTACGGTTTCTGCGTGAACAAACAGTGATTTTAAACTTTTAATTATCGAAAAGTGAGTCCTACAATAATTCTAAGAGTGAGAAGACAAGATGTCTAATTCTTTGATTGCCTTGTGAGTCGAGTTTCTGAATCCTCCACGTGTTGCACAGAACAAATCGATGTCAAGAAAGTGTTTATTATAATTGTCAACAAGACGCCGCAACGGTGCTCGAACACCAGCATTTGTTCGACATGCTCTCACTGCAAACAACGGCTGCTTACGCACTGCACGTAAATGTACTCTTCTGGGAACTAAATAACAAATTCTGTTGCAAATATCAGAACAGTCATAAGTGTTCCTGCAGAGATCGTACAGGAGCACGGTCTCCAGGAACATCCGCCGGCCAGTAAGGCTTAGAAATATTTCCCCAGTAAATCGGCATATGACGCAGAAGAGTGAAAGCATCTGTAAGTCATAGTTCTTAAAAATTTCTTTTGCACCATTTCTAGGCAGTTAGAATATTTAACGTATAGGGGATTCCACACCGTAGGTAGGCTTAAGGCCAAAAATACCACCCCGGGACCCGATGGCTTGCCTGGCAAAGCCTGGGTCCTGGCCTCGGATGCGGAGGCTCTCGGGCCCCGACTGAAAGGGCTCCTAAGCGCATGCTTGGAGAGAGGCCAGTTCCCGCTTCGTTGGAAGACGGGAAAACTGGTCCTCATCCAAAAGCCGGGGCGCCCTGCGGACTCTCCGTCCGCATTTCGGCCCATTGTGCTGCTCGACGAGGTGGGCAAGCTCTTTGAGAGAGTGATTGCAAACCGCCTCGCCGAGCACCTTGAGGGGATGGGGCCGAATCTTGCGGAGAACCAGTTTGGTTTCCGCAAGGGGCGCTCTACTGTGGACGCAATCATGCGCGTGAGAGCCCTCACGACGGGGAATGCAATTTCCCGGGGCGGGGTTGTCTTAGCGGTGTCTCTCGACATCGCCAACGCCTTCAACTCCCTGCCCTGGAACTGCATCAGGGAGGCACTCCGGTATCACCGGGTGCCGACCTACCTCCGTCGTGTGGTCGGGGACTACCTGACGGACAGGGCCGCCATCTACCCCAGTCGCTGCGGAGATTGGAACCGGCGAGAGATGTCGTGCGGTGTCCCACAGGGATCGGTTCTGGGACCGCCCCTGTGGAACATCGGTTACGACTGGGTGCTGCGCGCCGACCTCCCTAGTGGTGTCAGCGTCGTTTGCTACGCAGATGACACCCTGGTGCTGGCACAGGGGAGGTCGCACGAGGCGGCGGCCGAAAACATGACACGCAGGGTTGCGATAGTCGTTGAGAGGATCCGGCAACTGGGTCTCGAGGTGGCATTGCACAAGTCCGAGGCCATGTGCTTTCATGGGCCTCGGAATGCGCCACCATCGGGATCCACACTGACGGTAGGAGGGGTTTCCGTCGGCGTCGAGTCGACGTTGAAGTACCTGGGACTCGTACTCGACAGCCGATGGAACTTCGTGGAACATTTCCGACGTTTGGCCCCCAGGCTGGAACGGACCGGGGCTGCCTTCAGGCGGCTCCTGCCCAACCTTGGGGGGCCAAACGCCTCCTGCCGCAGGCTCTACGCGGGGGTCGTGCGGTCCATGGCCCTTTACGGGGCCCCAGTGTGGGCGCGTTCCTTGAAGCGGCGAGCCGCCCACTATCTGAACGCGCCCCAGAAAGTGGTGGCCGTGAGAATGGTCCGTGGGTACCGCACGATCTCCCGCGAGGCGGCGGGCCTGCTTGCCGGATTGCCGCCATGGGATCTGGAGGCGATAGTCCTCGCGCGCCTGCACGACTGGCGCGCGGAGGCACTACACCGGGGGGAAACTCCGCTGCCGCGGCAAATTGCCGCTCAGCGGACAGACCTCCGGCGCGATCTCATGGCGACATGGAGAGAGCGACTGTCGCAACCCCGTGCAGGGCACGCCACGATAGTGGCGGTAAGTCCCCTCTTTGAGGAGTGGATAGAGAGGCGCCACGGCGTCCTCACCTTCCGCCTGACGCAGGTCCTCACCGGACACGGATGTTTCGGGAGGTACCTGCACCGAATCGGGCGGGAGGAAACGCCCGGGTGTCTCCACTGCGAGGATCGACCGGAGGACACGGTGGAGCACACGGTGGAAGTCTGCCCTGCGTGGGCGGAGCACCGCCGTGTCCTCGTAGCGGCGATCGGCGGCGGCGACCTCTCGCGTCCGGCCCTGGTTCAATCCATGGTCCGGAGCGAGACGGAATGGGAAGCCGTCACCTCCTTCTGCGAAGCAGTCATGCTGGCGAAGGAGGTGGCGGAACGAGAGAGGGAGAGAGCCTCTCTTCCCGGCCGCCGCGGGAAACGCACCGGGCGTCGAGGGCCACGTGGTGGCTACCGGCCACCGTAGATGCGGGCCTGTGGACGGTTAGCTATGGGCTAGCTAGCCGTCCGTCCGTCTAATGACGACAGGCCGTGACGGCGCGTTCGTGTTCCACGCGCGCCTCAAAGAGATGTCAGCATAAGGGGAGGGGCCCGCAAGGGCCGAAGCCTACCGGGGTTGCGGGCCTATTCGAAAGAGATACCGCGGCCCCGGAACATAAAGGGCGAGGAAGGAACATGGATGGGTTTTAGTCAGTAAGAGTCTGACACTCCCTCCCGCTCCGCCCAGAGTGGGAGAAGTCATTTGATGATTTTCCATCCTAAAAAAAAAAAAAAAAAGAGGATGTTTTTCTGCTTTATACCTTTACTTCTTCTTCAACCTGAGATGGCAAAGCGTGTTAATAGTAGACGGAGTATGGAGGTATTTATAGTAAAGTTGTGTCCTTATAAACGAGTAAGTACTTGTTGTTATTGTAGTTCAAGGCGGTATTAACACACGAGCCGTAGGCGAGGGTGTTTTTGAGCCGAGAACTGCAATAACAAATGTCCACGTGTATCAAACGACGTTTTTCAATACACTTTTGAAGAAATAAAATAAAAACATGTAAAATATTTGTGTCTTAGACTATGGTTTAAATTTCATTTTTTTTTCCGCGTTTTGCTTTCGCCAGGTTGAAGAAGAGGCAAAGGTATGAAGCCGTTATACAGCCTAATATAACAAATAGTTTTTTATAAGTTTTTGAATTTAAAACACAAATAAATGTAAATTCGTTTATAAAAGTAAATATTCGTTTCAAATAATCATGTTTATCTATGATATTGAATTTATAAACACAATTTGAATGTTCAAAAAATGTTTACAAAGAATGACGTAGATCGCTTTTCTGAATGTTTTTTTTTTCTAATTTAAAAATTATGCATTGACCCAATTTGGACTAAGTTTATGTACAGTTATCTGTGGCAATTTTGCTTTCTGCACACGTGTGGAAAAAATATAAAAAACGCACGCGTGTGAAATACACTGCATTTTGAACCTAATCGTAGTGTGAAAAGAACCAGTTTTCGAGGAAGTGTATTGAAAAAAAACTTGTAAAAAAGTTGGATCATTGACCTCCAAACGTCTACGTAACTAGTAGGTTTCCAGGTATGGTCTAGAACAAAAATAACGATCGCAATAATGACGGGGAGAATAAGTGCCTTTTGGCTTTGTAAAGGGTCCATATACACCCTTTAGCAATCTTAGATGTCGAAAATAGTCTTCTTTCTATTATTAAAGAACTAGCTGACACGCGCAACTTCGTCTGCGAGTGAGGGTTAGAGAAAGTGTGAGTCAACCTTAAAAAATAGACATTCCTATGCTATCGCGGACTTTTTTTTAATCTTTTATGTACAGATTTTTTGGTCTCAACGATTTTATTATATGTGATACACGGAGCCTTTTATTGCTGCAGTTCTCGGCTGTACAACACCGTCCATTCCGCCTCGGTTGCAATAACTTTGTTTGCATCTATGTCAAATGTACTTTTATAGTACATATTTTGCAACAAAGTTGAATTTTGACAAAATTATAACACTATAAAACATTTCAGGTTTATTTATTGGTCCTATTTGGCAAAGATCAAAAGGATTCCATTCAATGGCTCCGAAAATGAAGTTGTTATCAATAACGAGTCGCCAAACTTGATAAAATCCTTCACCATAGACCCCCAGACATTGAAAATGTACTTTACTGATATGTCAGGTTCCATTAAAAGTGCAGATTTAAATGGAAAGAACATTAGAACAATACGCGAATCAACACGATATGATTCTATACATGATCTTACCGTAACAAAGGATTTCATGTACTGGATATGTTCCGATTGTTCCAACGAAAATAATACATATTATTTTAACCTTAAGCAAATCCCAAAGAATATAACACGGGATATAGATGTGGAACCTAAACAATTTGGTGATGATTATAGGCCTATAGCTGCCTACTGGAACATTAACGATATAATACCTCAAGAAGTTCAGAACTGCGATAACCTGAAGAGTCTTTTACCAAACAACTCAGTGTCTACAGATGCAAGCCTACTTTGTGTCCATGGTACGAAAGTTGATGGGGAATCTCGTTGTGAATGTACACAGGGTTACAGCGGTGAGAGATGCGAAGTTTCAGTGTGCCACAATTATTGTTTATACGGAGATTGTAGTACCAGTGTTGAGGGACAACCTATATGCAGGTAAAACATGTTCATGCCATTATGGACTAGTTATAACAGGCAACCGAGAACGAGCGAACGAGTTCGTTGAAGTAATTGGAGGAGAACTTGACCCAGCAACAATAAAAATAATCAATATTAAATGAACTTAGAGATTTTAATGACTTAAAATTCTTTAAAGACATATTTGTTACTTTCGCGAATCATATTTTAGCCCCTCGTGTACCTGTTAGAACCAGACAGATTTAATTGGTTTCCTTGTTAGTTCAGTCACCCCGTTTTAAAGTGGTATTCTCTTCTTCTATCTACATTTCAGATGTAACACTGGTTACACAGGAGAACGGTGCGAAGTAGGCGCGTGCCAGGGATATTGTTTATACGGAGATTGTACTACCAGTGCTGATGGACAACCTAAATGCAGGTAAAACATGTCCATCTTATACTGTTAGGGCATTTTATTCGAGTCAGTCTCAAGATGATGTTCCTTGTCCCTGACGGAATCATGCCTGCCATTTATCATGATATCCTTCGGCTGTCATTTGTCCAACTTTGACAGTCGTTACTCGTTGACTACCTGAGTCAGTGGCCCAAAAAGTCTGACAACCAGTCTTGTCGTATTTCTCAGTATTAACTGGGTTGTGGAGGTCAGATAGGCAGTCGCTCCATGTAAAATACTGGTATTCAGCTGCATCCGATTAGACTGGAAGCCGACCACAACATAGTTGGGAAAAGGCTGGGCAGATGAAGATGATGATGATCCTTCATTATTCCGTAGCGTGTAGTGTTTTGAAACTGTGTCGTGTTCACATTAGTGTTGTAGTATTAAACCGTCAACGTGCTGAGTAAATTAAACTAAGTTTATTGTGTATTGCCTTTGTTTGCATGATTTTTTTTTTTAAATATTACTTGCCTTTTTATTATTAGAATATAGCGTATGCTACTCCTTAGACTACCAGCTATCTGTCAGTAAATGTCCCATTAAAATCGTTCTAGCCGTTTCGGATTTTGTCAACAATACGCTTGTGTACTGAAAAAATCTAATAAGTCTGTCAGTTACACTATCAATTTTTATTCTTTTGTTACGTAAACCGAAATTGACGAAGATACGACGCTTTTAAAATTCTCAATACGTCACGCCGTGGTATAGCTAATTTTAAGTGCGTTCTGACGTCACGAGCCCCCACTGTCGAGTGTTGATGCGTTTTCTCTTTGTCAATGTTGATTTACGAACACAAAAAATACGCGTCCATTATTTTAAAATACTCTAACTGACGGACTAAATAGATATGCAATTTATTGACGATGGAAACTGACTTATTTCATGGGTTTTCATTATTTTGCACAGAACCTTTTTCTAAAGTTGGTTCCATGGTCGCTCGGTCGAGCGATCTTGCACTTACTGTCTATAAATTAGCTAAAATCAACTTTCTCCCGTGCGCCAATCGGTCACAAGTATTTGTTGTATTCCATGTTCATCGCATTGCACTGTTTCAAAATGTTCTTTATTACAGTTGTAATGCTGGGTACTCTGGAAACAGATGTGAAGTGAACTCGTGCCTGGGATATTGTTTGAACGACGGGCTTTGTTCCCTGAGTGAGGAGGGTAAGCCCCTCTGTCGATGCACAGGACATTATGAGGGTGATAGATGCGATGTTCCCCTCTTTCAAACCAAATGCTTCCAAGCCATTTCTTTATTGAAGGACATGCTCAACACAGGTAAGAATAGATCCATCCACAGGATAGCTAGACAGAACATACTTTATTACACAACAAAAGTGTCACACAGCTGTATAGTATCGCTACTTTTATGAGTACAACGTCGGAAAAATGTAAAGGTAGTCCTTGCGTGATCAGTTGTACCTCCACATTCACCTGTTTTAAACCAAAACTTTCAATACGTGCTGTGTCTGACTGTCAGGAACTCAAGATCAATTAGACTAATAAAACAGTTAAAACTAACATCGCGTCTTACATGATCTCGTAACTGTAATGCATCTTTTCAGACTCAGATTGATAATGTCATGTACGATTGCTTTTATGATGTCCTAGGTGTATTAATTGTGCATTGTATACGTGTTACAGATGTAACATCGGTTAAAGGGGTGACGTCGACTTGTGCATCAACTGATTCCTAAAGAAGTGAAGCTGTTGAAGAGTAAACTCACATTTACCACCACTAAACTAACTACGTACTGTTCTTATCGACTGTAATTGCAATTAGAAAAATAATAAGGTTTGATTAAACAGAATTAACTGGCTTAACTTAATTTTAATATCTAGTTCACGGTTGTTGTTTTAGTTTGTTTTTTTTTTTGTTCCTTGTTTAATTAGTTCTATAAGCTCGGGGAAATAACCTCACCACGAAGCCGCCAACTAAGCATTCTGTATACATCTAACTAAGTAAATTTATGTAAATATGGTGCTGGGTAAAAACTTTTTATCTGGGGTAAAAAATCATGTTTTGTGATATAACTCAATGTAACTCACTCAAAACATTGTGCTCATGGATGGATTGAATAGTACGGGGGTCGTGGAGGTATTTAATTAAAGTAAACATCTTACAACAAAAACTTGGATTAAAAAAATATCTTGTCAAAAAGTTATAACTTTGATCCCCAATATCTCCGTAACTACCTAGAAGGTTCCCACAGGTAGAGAACAAATCTCATGGCGACATGGAGAGAGCGACTGTCGCAACCCCGTGCAGGGCACGCCACGATAGTGGCGGTAAGTCCCCTCTTTGAGGAGTGGCTTGAGAGGCGCCACGGCGCCCTCACCTTCCGCCTGACGCAGGTCCTCACCGGACACGGATGTTTCGGGAGGTACCTGCACCGAATCGGGCGGGAGGAAACGCCCGGGTGTTTCCACTGTGAGGATCGACCGGAGGACACGGTGGAGCACACGGTGGAAGTCTGCCCTGCGTGGGCGGAGCACCGCCGTGTCCTCGTAGCGGCGATCGGCGGCGGCGACCTCTGCGGTCCTGGTTCAATCCATGGTCCGGAGCGAGACGGAATGGGAAGCCGTCACCTCCTTCTGCGAAGCAGTCATGCTGGATGCTGCATGAGGTGGCGGAACAAGAGAGGGAGAGAGCCTCTCTTCCCGGCCGCCGCGGGAGACGCACCGGGCGTCGGGGGCCACGTGGTGGCTACCGGCCACCGTAGATGCGGGCCTGTGGACGGTTAGCTATGGGCTAGCTAGCCGTCCGTCCGTCTAGTGACGACAGGGCGTGTCGACGGCGCGTTCGTGTTCCACGCGCGCCTCAAAGAGATGTCAGCAGTAGAGAGGGGCCCGCAAGGGCCGAAGCCTGCCGGGGTTGCGGGACTGTTCGAAAGAGATACCGCGGCCCCGGAACGTAAAGGGCCAGGAAGGAACATGGATGGGTTTTAGTCAGTACGAGTCTGACACTCCCTCCCGCTCCGCCCAGAGTGGGAGAAGTCATTTGATGATTTCCCATCCTAAAAAAAAAAAAAAAAAAAAAAAGGTAGAGAACAAGTGAAAACCACTTGTTCTCCCCGTCATTGCGATCATTTTTTTGTCGGGTATTCGGCTTCGTCCTTCGATAATAGGGTTTTCACACCCTTTAAAGTGCAAGTAGTGCACTTCTTTAAGTAATGCGGAACTTAGACATAAGTTTGTAACGTTTTTACTGTAAGTATACTCATTGTTGAAGAGCCAAATAAAACAAATAAGTACTTTAATAATAAATTGAGATACGAAGAGTTATAGTTGTTTAAATTGTATTTGTTTTAATTATAAAATTTGTAAAATAAACGTTGTTAAAAGTTGCCTAATTGTTTAGTGTTGTGTATCATTGTGAAGCTTGTGAAACGGAATATAAAGAGATATGTCGCAGGTTTATTGTCAAAGTAGTGGTATTACAATTTCACTCGTAATTGTACAGTACCTACATTTATATTTAAACTGTAGGTTGTATATTGACTTCATTTCTTACAATTTTAACAACCTGATTTTAGTTTCATTGTACTAATGTCACATGGACACTATAGTGATATTGTAACGTAAGGAATATTTTGACAATTTCATTGGTTGTTAGATTATGAGGCCGGCTCTGAATGGTCCGTTTCCAATGTCAATTATCATCATTATTATATGCTCTTATTTTATTATTAGTCATTGTAATGTAAAACGAGGAGCTCGTGGCTACATAATAACAGCCGCTCGGGCCGATCTTTAGGTTAAGCCATGCTTGCCTAGATTGGTCTGTGGATGGGTGACCACCCTAACATACCGAGTTTCCTCCGTGCCTCGAAAAGCACGTTAAGCTGTAGGTCCCGCCTGTCATTTGTCCGCCTTCGGCAGTCGACTCTTACAAAGTATTACCCAGTATTAACTCGGTTGTGGAGGTCAGATAGGCAGTAGCTCCATGTAAAATACTGGTATTCAGCTGCATCTGGTTAGACTGGAAGCCGACCCCAACATAGTTGGGGAAAGGCTAGGCAGATGATGATGTCATTGTAATGTCACGGGGTCATTATAGTGACATTATAAAAACATTTCTTTCACTCCGACCAAACAGTTTAGGTTACGTTAGAATTGTGACTAACTACTAGCGAGCCGAGCTATCGAAGCAAGCCGAGAGAGCGGAGCGAGCGGTGCCGCGACAGCGGCCGGAGGAAAGCGGCGGCGGCGCGGCGGTGGCGAGCGCTACGTCGAAAATGGGCACAGTAATTAAAATTAAGGCACATCATGTCATGAATAATTGACATTGGAAATTAGCTTTGACAATATAACTACATAAATGTTACTAAGAATTGAATCAAGAACCAAACTGAGTAGTACTAACTTTCACATGTTAGAATATTGATAACTCTCATAGAAAAACTTGTAGTGACAATAACGTAATAATAAAACTCATTTAATTACGTTTACTTATTTATTTTGTAGTTTGTAAATGTACATTATTGTTAATAACTAAAGTTACATATACTTACCTATTACGTACCATAATTAAAAAAGGAAATAAAATTAAAATAAAACCTTTATTTCCTACTCCTACGTTATTTTAAGAAATTTACTATTTTAATACACTTTAGTTAAACATATACAGAATGGAATTTTTCAATGCCACCTGGAGGGAAAGTACTCTAAATACTGGAGATAGCAAATTTTACTCATAAGAAACATTATTTTAATTTAAAAAAGAAACAAATCTGAATTCATAGATTTTCGAAAATTATTTTGCCTCACTCGGGCATCGAACCCGGGATGGATCGCCTAAAGTTGGACAAAATAACATTCTGTGCCTTTTTGACAAATGAAATGAAAGAAAAACCATGAAAGTGCGTTTCCTTGTTGACTTTATTCCATTGAATTTATAACTTTTCTTTAGATTTTATTTATTTATTTATTTATTTACCAATTTATCATTTGTTTTTTGAGAGATTTGATCCTTATGATCCTATCGATTGATGTCAAAAAAGTACAGTGTTTCGAGTAATTTACCAGGTGGCATTGAAAAATTCCACCCTGTATAATTGTATTCTACTAGAATTTTTAAATATTTTAATTTTTCTTTGATTGATCCAAGTTCCCTTTTTATAAACATTATCATTATTCTGGGTTAATGTTCTGCTGTTGAGTTTGTTAAGTAAGAACACAATAACATCTTTGATTTTGATAAAAAAGTACGTTCATTCTCAGTTAGAGCATCTAATAGCCAATCGTTAATTTCTTTAAAGAAGGCAATAAGCTTTTCAGAAATAAGTAATCCTCGTCATTTTTTGTTTTTTTATTTTTTTGGCTGTCCATTTTAAGTGTCTCCATTGACAATAGTTTCATTTTTTCTACTTCCGACATGTCGTCTCTGGAATTTGTACTTTTCCTAGACGATGATGATGATTGCGATGCAGAAGAGCCAACGGGTACAGATTGAGATGCAGAAGAGCCAACGGGTACAGATTGAGATGCTAAAGAGCCAACGGGTATAGATTGAGATAACTGAGATGATACAGACTCGATCATTTTATTAACAGGTTGCAGGTCAATATGCGTCTCTAAATTGTCGGTTTGCAGGACAATTTCATTTTTATTAATATTTAAATGGCCGGTAGATGGCGCAGGCGTAACTTCATTTTTAACGAATGACAATGTATCTAAATATTCCCATGGATCGGAACCTGATCCAGGTCTGACAGTTGGCTGCTTCTTCATTGCTTTTATATACTGGTCCTTTAAATGCTTCCAACGTATCTTTAGTGGATCTTCTGTAAATAAAATTAAAGTAAATACATATTTGCCTGATTACAGGTATCTCGCTACTGGAACTTCTTTCGATCATCAGGCTCTCTCCCTCTCTCGTTCCGCCACCTCCTTCGCTAGCATGACTGCTTCGCAGAAGGAGGCGACGGCTTCCCATTCCGTCTCGCTCCGGACCATGGATTGAACCAGGGCCCGACGCGCGAGGTCGCCGTCGCCGATCGCCGCTACGAGGATACGGTGCCGGCGGCGGTGCTCCGCCCACGCAGGGCAGACTTCCACCGTGTGCTCCACCGTGTCCTCCGGTCGATCCTCGCATTAGAATCATATTTAAACTTGTCTTTCCAATTTTTTTGGATGCAGTAAAATGTAAGTAATCGTGTATCAGACGACCGAAATATCTAGATCAACGTGTAAAATATTTTTTTTTCAGAAGTTATTCGTGCCATATTTACGAATAAAACACAACTCGCTCAAGTTCATTTTCGTTAAATGCCCCTTAAACTCTCACGCGACGCCCCGCTCGACGCAAACATGCACGCTGTGGGCGCCCCCGCTCCGCTCAGTCGCCATTCGGGACACTCACGTATAAGTGCATCTGTTTGACACGAACGCTGCCCGCCTCGCCCTCCTGGACGCTCGATTTTCTTCGAGCACTCATGCCGTACACTTAGATTTTTGTGACGCTGTAGATACTCATGAAAGTAGCAACACTTTAGAGCTGTGTTACACGTTTGATGTATAAAATTCTCTTGTATTCTTACCTGTATTAAGCATGTCCTTCAAAAAAGCAACCGCTTGGAAGCATTTGGTTTGAAAAATAGAAACATCGCATCTTTCACCCTCATAATGTCCTGTGCATCGACAGAGGGGCTTACCCTCCTCACTCAGGGAACAAAGCCCGTCGTTCAAACAATATCCCAGGCACGAGTTCACTTCACATCTGTTTCCAGAGTACCCAGCATTACAACTGTAATAAAGAAAATTATGAAACAGTGCAACTCGACAGACATGGAATACAACACATATTGCCTTGCAGTAAATGATCGGCGCGCGGGTGAAAGTTGTCTATAACAAATTTATTGAAAATCCGGCCGGCTATAGAACATACTTATAATTTACAAAAGTAATTAAGGTTTCGTGCAAAAAATTAAAAGCCTTGAAATTGTTAACAAAATCCTATTCAAAAGGGTGGATCGATTATGACAGGACTTAATACTGGCAGATCATCATCATTTCAGCCGAAAGACATCCACTGCTGGACATAGGTCAATGTAGCGACACTTGGGGGACCAAGTGTCGCCACATTGACCGGTCCCTTACGACTCGCATCCAATGGATTCCCTCAACCTTCACCAGGTCATCGGATAAGAAGTAACATACACTAAATTCGATTAAAAAAGGGAAGTAGTATTTTTATAATAATTTCACACGAACGAAGGCAATAGCTAGTATAAGTACAAAAAACTTATTTAAATAAACTCAGCCCGTTGACGTTTAAAAACTACAACACTAATGTGAACACAACACATTTTAATAACACCACACGGTACTGACTATTAAAGGAAATATCGCAAATGACAGGCAGTCGTCAAGTATGTACAGGGACTACCATCTTGAAACTGGCTCGAATAAAATGCCCTAACAGTGTTAAATGAACATGTTTTACCTGCATTTAGGTTGTCCCTCAGCACTGGTACTACAATCTCCGTATAAACAATAATTGTGGCACACTGAACTATCGCACCTCTTTCCGCTGTAACCCTGTGTACATTCACAACGAGATTCCCCATCAACTTTCGTACCATGGACACAAAGTAGGCTTGCATCAGCTGTAGAAACTGAGTTTTTTCGAAGGAGACTCTTCAGGTTATCGCAGTATTGAATTTCTTCAGGTATTGTATCGTTAAAGTTAATGTAAGCAGTCATGTGCCACCATCCAGCCTCAGCACGTACATTAAAAGATTTAGGTTCCACATTTATGCCGCGCGGTGAATTCTTTGGGATTTGTATGATGGCGGTGTATGTAAAATTTTCATAGTTGAAAGATCGCCAGTACATGAATTCCTTCGACACAGTAAGAAAATGTGCATATTGTGTTGGTACAAGTATTGTTCTTAAGTTATTTCCATTCAAATCTGCACTTTTAATGGAACCCGACGTATCACTAAAGTACATTTTCTGTGCCTGTTGGTCTATGGTAATGGATTTTATAATATGGTCACCATTATCGATAACAACTTTCTTATCGGAGCCGTCGAATCGAACCTTAATGATTTTGTAGGCGGCCATATTATAATAAATAAACCTGAAATGTTTCGTAACTGTTATTAAAATTTCCACAGATATTCGGCGTTTTTTGTTTAGATTTTTTCAATCGAGTTATGCGTCTTTAAGGCATGAATATTTTTGAATATTTAAATCTGTGTGTATGTATGTTTGTAATGGATAAACTCAAAAACTACAGTGCCGATTTCAATCATTCTTTCACCATTGGAAAGCTACATTCACCCTGAGTAACATAGGCTACATTTTATCCCCGTACTCCCACGGGAACAGGAACTACGCGGGTGAAACCGGGTGACGTCCGCTAGTTGTATTATAAATAGAATATCATAAACATGAACTTGTTAAAAAAGTATATAATTGTGTTCCAAATTCAAAGAATATTTTAGTTTTCTACTTTTCATGAGAAGCCTTCTACTCAACCTGGCGAAAACAAAGCGCGGAAAAAATGAAAATTAAATCATAGTTATAGTTGGCATTAAGTCCGCCTATGTACAGTCGGCCAACGTAGTCTCTACATTCTGAAACCAAAATCGCTTGCACCGATGACCACATCTGCAAACCATCCATTTTTGTGAGAACCAATAGTAGTCAAAACAAAACAAAACGAGAAAAAAAAACTGGCACATTTGTGATTTCTAACAGTGATCACAGATGTCTGACCACCCTTTTTACGAAAAGAACAAAGAAAGAGAAATCGATCCCTTTTCAATAAAAAAAACTAAGGTTCTCGGCAAAAAATAGATGCTGCGATGCTATTTGTTGTTAAAGCTAAACTGTAGTAAAATCATATTGTGTGCTTTTCCCTATTTTGAAAAATTGGGTAATAGAAAAAACAATTATATACATATGTTAAATAACCATGTACATTTTCTGGCAGGTCACTATAGTGACAGACTTGTATATCTAGATATCAACACTATTGTTGGTAAACTTAAGTCGACACGAGGTAAGGTGTATCTACCTATTAGATGTAGACACAAAATAGCTTCGCTATTAGCTTTTAATATTCACACAGACATAAATAGTATGTCTAAGTTTAGTTCCATTATTAACACTGCGACTATTAGTAATTCTACTAATGTACAGGTGACTTTAAATGAATATAGCAGTAGTGCTATAAATGTTTACAAATATTGCAATGAGGAGGATCCATCTGTCACCATGGTGAATCCTCAATTAGGGTCTATTACAGATAGGGTCTTGTTGTCTGAGGATGGCACGGGAGTCTCCGGCCTCACTCCAAATATTAATATAAATTTAAACTAGAAAGTGAGACAACAGAAGGTACTATTAATTCTTGCACTCAATTAGTTAATAAAAAAGGGCCTCAGCAGAACACCTTAAAATTATTCCACCAAAATATCCAAGGAATGTCTTGCAAATTATTAGAAATTGAATTGTTTTTAGAAAAAAGTAAGTTTGACATCATTTGTTTTACTGAACATTGGCTAAAAGATTACCAAATGCTTATTAATTATGAGAACTTTATGGTGGGTAGCTGCTTTAACCGTAAAACTATGCTTCGTGGAGGTTCCCTAATATTAATTAAAAATAGTTTTAAATATAAGCAACGTAATGACATAGTAGGTCTCTCGGTTGAACATTGCGTCGAACTGTCCTGTGTTGAGCTAGATAAGCATGTAATTGTGTGTGTGTACAGACCCCCAAACTATCAAAACTTTTCCATATTTGAATCAATAATGGAAGATGTCCTGGCAAAACTTGCAGCCTGTAATAAATCTACAATAATTTGTGGTGATTTCAATATCAATATTTTAGAAGAACATTCAAATAGTGGTCGGTTATTAAATCTTTTTAAGTCATTTGACCTGACTAACGTTTTTATTGAACCTACTAGAATCACAACATCTTCTGCTACTTGTATAGATAATGTTTTCTGCGATTGTGATTACTTAGATAAAGCCATAGTAAATTGTTTGCCGTCTGACCATAGCGGACAAACTGTAACTTATAGTTGTAATACACCATTGCAAAAAGTACAGATTAAATTTAGACCTATAACTTCTAGCAAATTAAATAGGTTTAATATTTCCCTACAGAACAAGTTAAGTGTTATGAGCCATGACGATATTAATATAAATCAATTTTATAATCGTTTCTTTTCAATAGTTCATACGGAATTCAACAAAACTTTTGAAAAGAAGACAAAAAGTATTTGCCCTAAATTCATATTTAGCGATTGGGCAACTAGAGGCATCAGAAAAAGTAGGGAAAGACTATTTGAGCTTTATGGCCTTAAGCCTTTTATTAACACTGAAACTTTTAACAAGTATGTTGCTAAGTATTCAAAAATTTTTAGAAATACATGCAAGGTTGCTAAAGCCCTGCACATTAGCAACAAGATCAAAACAGCAGAAAATAAAATAAAGACAGTGTGGAAAGTCATAAATAACGAGACTAACAGGAAGAAAATACGTAACACTAGCTACATATTAGATACAGCAAGTGGTCCTAAAAGCTCTAATCAGGAAGTAGCTCAAGAATTTGTAAATTTCTTTACAGAAATACCATTAAAAACTACGGAGGCTCTAAATTCCTCTCCTGAAGTCTCAATGGGTTTATTAAAGACGAATGTGTCTGGCTGCCTGGCTGAATTTAAATTTAAACACATTAACCCTATGGTAGTTATTAAAGCTTTCCGGCAAATAAAAATCAAACTGACCGAAGATCTATGGGGAATGTCTATCAAAGTTTGCACATCCATACTTGAGACAATAGCCCCATACTTAGCTTTAATTTTTAATCTATGTGTAGACCAAGGAGTTTTCCCTGATTTAATGAAATACAGTAAAGTCATACCTCTTTTCAAATCCGGGGACAGTAAAGATACTAACAATTATAGACCTGTATCCGTGTTGCCAGTTTTTAGCAAGGTTTTTGAAAAAGTAATGCTTGATCAAATGCTCTATCATTTTAACACCAACAGAATCTTACATGATCAACAGTATGGTTTCACCAAGGGACGTTGTACAACTGACGCCGGTGTAACCTTATTAAAGCACATATTTACTGCGTGGGAAGAGTCCCAAGATGCCATAGGAATTTTTTGTGACCTCTCCAAAGCGTTTGATTGCGTAAATCACGACACATTACTTTTGAAACTTGAGCATTACGGACTGGGTAAACTTGCACTTAGTTTGGTAAGATCATATTTGAATGATAGACAACAACATGTTCAGATAAATGGTGTTAATTCACAGGGTTTAAAAATAAAAATGGGGGTTCCACAAGGCTCAATATTGGGTCCTTTCCTCTTTCTAGTATATATAAATGATCTACCCTATTTATTGAAAAACCAACCTCAAAATATGGTGTTATTTGCTGATGACACTTCCTTAATTTTTAAGATAAACAGACGGGCACAAAATTTAGATGACGTGAATAATGCCCTACTTCAGGTCCAAAATTGGTTCACAGCAAACAATTTGGTATTAAATGAAAAAAAAACCAAATGCATAAGATTTTCATTACCGAATGTTAAGGGTAGTGATTGTGATATATTATTGAATAATGAGAAACTTGAATTCGTAGATAAAACGGTTTTCCTGGGGCTTACGCTTGATTCAAGGCTACAATGGGGTTCTCATTTAACATCTCTTGCGGGGCGGCTAAGTTCAGCAGCATATGCCATTAGAAAAATCCGTCAATTTACTGATGTAGATACCGCTAGACTGGTCTATTTTAGTTACTTCCATAGTATAATGTCTTACGGTATTTTGCTATGGGGACGGGCTGCAGATATTGAGTCTATATTTATTCTGCAGAAAAGAGCCATCAGAGCTATATATAATCTTCGTAGGCGCGATTCTCTAAGGGAACTGTTTAAGGATATTGGCATTATGACGGTAAATTGTCAATACATTTACGAAAACATAATGTACGTTAGAAAAAATTTGCATCTTTTTGGTAAAAGAGGTGACAGACATAATTACAGTACTAGAAATAGGGACCAATTAGTTCAGCCAGGCTTTAGACTCGCTAAAGTAGACTCATCTTTCATGGGGTACTGTTTGAGATGCTATAATAAAATTCCACAAAGTATTCTTGAACTGAATGAGACGAAATTTAAAACATGCATCAAACGCACACTATGTAAAAAAGCATATTACAAGTTGAGCGATTATATCGCTGATAAAAATGCTTGGCTTAATGCTGGTCCTGCTCCACATGGACAGGGGCGCAAAAATTGATAGCATTAAATGATATAGTTGGAGCTGCTGAAGATTGTACTTAACTATCTTTGCATTGTATAGATTCAATGTTAGTATTGTATAATCGCATAGCCCATATTGTGTGAGTACTATGTACCAGTAAGCTATCATTCACTGGAAACCTACGGCAGTTCTTGACTTGAATGTGCCCTGGCGGTTGAGAGTATGTCATGCTCACTCAAATGTCTCGCTGATGGTGGCGCGTGTGTCGGACCATTTAGTTCCCTTCAAAATGGTTGAGCTGAATGGTGCTGATCCATGCGTCATGTGCGTGAACGGGCGCTGTCAGTTGTGACTGGTCATCTCTTAGTCGCCATGGTTTATTTGAATTAATTATTTTGTTTTTGAGTTGTATTTTGTTTTGCTATGGACACTTTTAACGTGCACATCTTGCTACATTGTTCTCACATAATATACCATCTCAACATGAATGATGTAACCAAGATTTTGTAACAATTTTTTGATTTAAAAGAGTGTCCATGGAGTTTCTTGCCCGTTCTTCTCCATAGAGATCTACGCTAGGGAATGGGCAACTACAGTACTTTCACAGTTTTTATGTCTTGTGACTGGGACTGTAGCTACATTAAATGTTCATTTTTGTTTCGACAATTCAAAAGTGCCTGTAACTGGCCTACTTGAAATAAATGCTTTGATTTTGATTTTGATTTTGATTTTATTGGCTGACGCATGCATAACCGCTTCTTAGTGACCGAGCGCCTGCATAAGGGAATAGTCTTTAGGGTGGTAAGAGATTACATTGGTCGGTGGTACTCTTGTTCGTAAAGTTTAAATAAGTAGTTTCCTAATGATTCATGACCAAAATACTTTTCGTTGTATCATTTGATTTCTTCGAAAGTGTTTTGAGAATGATACACGTTGGCATTTTTACTGCAGTTCTCGGTTTGGTTCTCTCTAATTCCACCTCGACTGCAATAACAAAGTTTCCCCACTTTTATCAAAACGTACTATTTTGTTAGTAACTTACCCTCCACAGCTATCGACGGCAATTTCATAGATAAAATTATACTCAGACTCTTTCGACAAAATTAAGTGCTTTTCGTCAACTTTGTTTTTATTAGATTTTGGTTTTAATGTAATTGAATAAATTTCTGCAAAATCTTCAACCCAAAAGAGTAACTCTGTGGCCGGGTCATAAGCCATACTATTAACGACGATGTTTGTAGTCCTCTTCAAACATTCAGTTTTCTTAGTAGTTATGTCAAAACTAAATATACTATGTCTGTCTGTAAAGAGCACTCTGTTGTGTACTGGGTCGTAATTTATTTTATGGTTTGTTTTCGATGTCATAATTTCTGTGTGCGATATCGTTCCGTTAATATCAATAAATTCTAGTCGATTGTCAACACCCCTGACGATTTCTGAAACAAGAAAATACTATTTTATTAACCGACTTCAAAAAGGAATAGGTTCTAAGTTTGTCGGTACCTTTGTTTTTAAATAATAATGTTCACCAATTACTCGATGATGGCTAGACCGATTTGGAGTTTTTTATTATTTGAAAGGATATACTTTCCAGGTGGTCCCACCCATGATCATCAAGTTAGGTTCTGATAATGAGATACTGGAGAAATAGAGAGATAGAACTCTTCAAATTTTATAGGCACACTTGAAGCGATTTGGGTATTTTTTGGAAGAGTACTTTCTCGGAGTGGTCCCATTTCAATTTGTTGAAGATCTGATGAACAACTTCGGAGATAGGAAACGGAACTCCTCAATACATGATAGCAAAAGGACTGGGATTGCTGAAATCTCATGTCTGTCTATTGTTTAAACCAGTTCATAACATAACGTCACAGAATGTTTTGTGTGGGTAAGCAGAGTCATGTAAACCATTAAAAATGGACAAGTCGGTGACCTTGATTTGATTGATTTAGTTTTTTTGTGACCGACTTCTGAAGCGAATAATATCTTTATCTTTAACCTTTCCTGTAAAATAAATATATTCACGTCTTATTCCCATAAGGAAGGTAGAAACTGTAGAACTTCAGCTGCTATGATCCTAGCATAGTGCATTTTATACAAATGTTACTCTTTGTTTTGTAACTTACCCAATACCCAAAACTAACCATAGCATAGTCAAAGATTTAATTCAATGTATATTGGTAATCTCGCGTCTAGATAACACTGAGCATCTCCAAGGTGGATGTGTGCTCAGGGCACGCCACAATAATGGCGATAAGTCCCCTCTTTGAGGAGTGGCTTGAGAGGTGCCACGGCGTCCTTGTCTTCCGCCTGACGCAGGTCTTCACCGAACACGGTTGTTTCGGGAGGTTCCTGCACCGAATCGGGCGGGAGCAAAAGCCTGGGTGTCACCATTGCAAAGATCGACCGGAGAACACGGTGGAGCACACGGTGGACGTTTGCTCCGCTTGGGCGGAGCACCGCCGTGTCCTCATAGCCACGATTGGCGGCGGCGACTTCTCGGCTCCGGCCCTGGTTCAATCCATGGTCCGGAGCAAGACGAAATGGGAAGCCGTCACCTCCTTTTGTGAAGTAGTCATGCTAGCGAAGGAGGTGACGGAACGTGAGAGGGAGAAAACCTCTCGTCCCGGCCGCAACGGTAAATGCATCGGGCGCCGGGGGCCACGTGGTGGAATAAGGTCTGTACATGTCATAAGAGGATATCTGAAACCGGTGCCGGTGCTCCTTAGATATTCCTGGTTTAAAGGCTCAAAGAAACGAAGACCTGACGCTCAGCGGCAGCAGCGGCATAAAGTTCCCAAACATTGTCACTTTTAGAATCCATTATTGTCTAGTGTTCTCTACAATTTTGAAACTCTAACTACACTAAGGGGAAAAATTAATGAACACAGTAAAAAAATGACTCTGGTACTCACCCCAGGAGAAGGAGTGCGTCAACCCTGCGCACAGCGCCACCAACGCCATCATACATACCGTTCTACACATTTTATACCACAGACAACGTTGTTTGTGAAGAGATAGTATATGTCCGCCCCTGGTGCCCGCTCGTGCAATACAAAAGCAATGTGCTTTTTCAAGGCAATCTTGCTGTTATAAATAGTATACTTAGTTAGGGTATATTGATAACCGGAGAGGTCCTCTGATAAGAAAAGCACTATGTATAATGTCGTACAGACTTGCAAAGTAAAATAAAGGGTGTGAAACACCTCTTCACGAAGCTGAAAGGCACTTTTGTTCTCCCCATCATTGCGATCATTTTTTTGTTCCACACGATACCCCGGGAACCTTCTAGTTACTGAGATATTGGGGGTCAAAGTTCCAACTTTTTGACAAGTTTTTTTTTTAAATATAAGTTTCTGTTGTAAGATTTTTACTTTAACACCTCTACGACCCCCGTACTATTCAATCCATCCATCAGCACAATGTTTTGAGTGCGTTACATTGAGTTCTACCACAAAATGTGATTTTTCACTCCAAAAAAAACGTTTCCCAGCAATAATTTTTGCGTAAAGTTACTTAGTTTGATGTACAGAATGCTTGGTTGACGGCTTCGTGATGAGGTGGTTTACACCCTGTATAACGGCGTATAATGATAAGAAAATGCAGCATGTTGGTTTTAAGGCGCGGACCAAGTATCATCTTGAAGTGCGTCTCATTATCATATAAAGTTGATGATGCGAAGAGTTTGTTTAGGTTCATGGCCCACATATGATAAATGTATATTTAGGATACGATGGGACTGACACACGCATTGCAATTATAAATGTCCCTAAATAAATAAAGAAAAAAAAAAAAACATATAAAGTTATCCAGGGATTGGATTTGTGCCCCGGTGATGACTGTAGGCTCATGTTCACCCCCATTACGCTGTTAGGGTGCAGCTCTACCCGACCCATTCGGATTATAGGCGTGATGTTTAATAATGATGCTAGGACACTAGGACACTTTTATACGAGTCGTCACCCGTGGTCCCGGTGGGTCGACCCATTACCGGGTCCATGGGTTTTTAATTACCCGTGGTTCCATGGTACTAGGGATTGTTTCCTGGACTTCTGAATATATCGATAGAAAATACAATTTCATAATAACAGCATATCATATCCCACCGGACCACGGGTAACGAGTGATTGCATAATTTGACTACGGGTTTGTTTTTTTTTAATTTTTATTTATCTACCAACTACCAGGAGGCCAGAACCATAAAGGAGATATTTTATATTTTCTTTCATCGCGTATCTCTAAAAGAAAGCAAAGACAAGTATGAGCTGAGAAACAAGGATACTGGGACCTAATTCTGCTATTTTAATAAATTCGTCACTCCAACACGATTCCATTCTCATCCCATTGCCATTTTGCGTAAAGTTCGTAATCTGCTAAATTCACAATGGCTGATCATTGATCGGTCAATGGTCTCGTTATAAAATTGTGTTTTAATGGCATTGTCGTATTGTCATTATTATAAAACCCTTAGTACAAATGTTTTTCGAAATCTACTACTAAATGCAAACATGCCAGATTTCATGTACGAGATTATAATTCTATGACATTTCTTTCAATGGAGTGTCAGTGGTTGATCATTGAGAAGTCATAATGACGCCATTATGTTAGTAGAATTAACAAAATTGTCAAAATTTGACAGAACTTGACCATTATGAAATCAATGATCAACTACTCTGACACTATTGTAATAGTAGAATCGAGGCCCTGAAGTCTATCTGACTACCAGGACTCTAGAATCATGAAGAAGTATTTTCTACATCGCATACTGCATGATTGATTCTGAGATTTCTACTAAAAATATAAAATACCTCCTTTAAGGTTCTGGCCTCCTGGTAATGTTCAATCACCCTGTACACGCAACAGTTTAGGTCGTATGAACAATATTGACAATGACTGATTTATAATTGTCTTTGATATCGTGTAACACTATTACCGACCCGGCCCGACTCCGCTCAGACAGACGCGGATTTATGTCAACGCATCAAATGAGAAGCTTTGTGGCTAAATAACAGCCGCTCGGGTCGATCTTTAGGTTTAGTCGTGCTCTTTTAGACCCATTACATACCGGGTTTCCTCCGTGCGTGGGTTCCGGCTGTCAGTTGTAGATCTTTGACAGTCGTTCCAGGTATTCAGTAGTCTAAGCAGATGATGAAATCAAATTTACTAGGTCTTTGAGCGGACTGCCAAGTCTTCGGTGTCTAGAGGACCTCTGATTTTTCCTAGTCATGTGCGTATTGTATATTTATCACTTGCTTCGGTGAATGAGAGATGTTTGTCGACGTTATGTAAAGCTAAGTCAGAGGCCCAAAACTCTGACACCAGGTTAGGTACATACTAACCACACGATATAGAAGAAGTGTAAGCACCTCGGTTAGATTAGATTTTCTTTGAACCATTCATACGATTTACAGAATGACAAAAAAAATTGCTTATCCATCTTAAGCATTTTCTTGTTTCTTTATATCTATTTATCTCTTTTGTTGATTGCAGTTTGAAAAACAAAGATGCAAGAGTAAGCACCGTTTGTGATCACGATTACAAGGCAGATGCACCACCGAACCTAAATGCTCAGCAGCATATGTTTCGTAAACTTAAAAGTTTTATAAATGATGGCGAAAACCACAACAAAATCCAGTTCGATATTGCGAAGTTAAAAAGAACTAAGACACGTACACACAGACGCGACAGGCGATGTGTTATATTGATAATATGACATCCTGTCACCCGGTGGGTATTTCCTAATATTGTTGTTTTCATTTTAGTGTAAAAACCAGATGATATCATTCAGAGGTTATGGTGGTGCAGAATGGTATGATTATAACTTGTTAAATAGTTTTAGTCTCTTGTCTGTGGTACGCTCTGCCAACTTGTAACGTCTTATTTTTGACTGTAATAAATTACAATAAAATCCACATATATCTTTCAAATCTCCGTTTTAATTCAACAGGTTATGGGCCCAGTATGCCCAGATATTGAAAGATTATATAGGAAAAGATTTTTTGAAATTCGGTTTTAACTTCATTTTGCATAAATTACTGGTGCATCAGTTTTCGGAAGAAAATCATGGGTTCGAACAACAATATGACCCTGATAGAAAAATTTACCGGCAGAGATAATTTTGCAACCTGGAAGTTTGCAGTAAAGACGTATTTACAACACGAGGAACTATGGGAATGCGTATCAGGTACCGGTGAGCACAATCCTAAGAAGGACGTAAAAGCAAAGTCAAAGATTATACTCCTGGTGGATCCGATAAATTACATCCATATTCAGGAGGCCAATAGTGCCAAGGAGGTATGGGATAACCTCTGTAAAGTCTTCGACGACTCCGGCTTAACACGTCGAGTTGGATTGCTACGAGATCTCATCACGACAACACTTGAAAATTGTCAAAGTATTGAAGAATACGTAAATAAAATTATGACTACAGCGCACAAGCTTCGAAACATCGGGTTCAAGGCCGACGACGAGTGGCTTGGAACGTTATTACTCGCTGGACTCCCCGATCAGTATAAGCCTATGATTATGGCGATAGAAAGCTCCGGTGTCGGTATAACAGCAGATTTGATCAAAACAAAACTGTTACAAGAAGTCAAAAATACTGATCCAAGTGTATTCCTTGCAAACAAGAGCAAATACAAGAAGCAACCTCTCAAACAAAATAAACAATCTAAAGGACCAAGACTTTCTGGAGCCCTGATACAGCCAGGAGGCGTCGCGGCAGACCTCGCAGAAGATGGCGGGACGAGCTGGACAAAACCAATGACCAGTGGCCAACATTAGCCCTGGATCGAACCAACTGGAAGTCATGGGGAGAGGCCTTTGCCCAGCAGTGGGATGGTGCAGGCTAGCAGTAACAGTAACAGTAAAGGACCAAGATGTTTTACATGTAACAAATATGGACATATCAGTAAAGACTGTAAAGACAAAAATAACAAGAAACAAAGTGACAACTCTTTTGTAGCCGTTTTTTCAGCCTCATGTAACCATGATTCTGGATGGTATGTGGACTCGGGTGCAGCAAAGCATATGACCATGAATAGGGAATGGCTTTATGATGAAAGTCCATCTGAAATCAAAACCATCCGTGTAGCCAATAACAAAGAGCTGCGAGTTGAGTCAGTAACAGACGTTCTTTATGTACCAGAGTTATCCACGAATCTTCTGTCAGTCAGTAATATAGTCAAAAATAAAGGTAATATAAAGTTTGACAGCCAAGGTTATTATTTGTATAATACAGAAAATGTTGAAGTTGCAATGGCAACACTTGTTAATAATATGTACAAGCTGAATGTTGTCTCCGTGCAAGCATTTATGTCAACCAATACTAATGATGATTTTTATCTCTGGCATCAGCGACTAGGTCATTTGAACTACAATGATATGAAGAAGCTAAAAGATCACACCGAAGGAGTGAAAATACCTCAGAGCAGCGAGCTGACCTGCATCCCATGCATTAAAGGAAAACAGGCAAGATTACCATTTCCAAATGAAGGTTCCCGAGCAAGTCAACTGCTAGAAATCGTTCATTCAGATGTATGTGGACCGATGGAGGTAAAGTCCCTCGGAAATGCAAGGTATTTTCTTACATTCACTGATGATTATTCTAGAAGGGTGTGTGTCTTTACTATAAAATCAAAGTCGGAATTTCTTGAAAAATTTAAGGAATATAAATCATTGGTTGAAAATAAACTTGATACTAAAATCAAAACACTTCGAACTGATAATGGAACTGAGTACACAAATAAGAACTTTACTGAATTTCTAAAGTTACATGGAATTAAACACCAGACATCAACTCCATATACTCCACAGCAAAATGGTCTGTCAGAGCGCATGAACAGAACATTACTTGAAAAAGCTAGATGTATGTTAATAAATGCCAATTTACAGAAAAACCTATGGGCAGAAGCAATCAGAACTGCTGCATACATCACCAACCGTTCACCGACGCGAGCACTGAACTACAAGACACCAGAGGAAGTATGGAGTGGCTGCAAACCTAACTTGAGTCATATGAGGATATTTGGCTGCGATGTCATGATGCATATACCTAATGAAAAATTAAAAAAGTGGGACTCTAAGTCATGTAAGATGATTTTTGTTGGGTACTGTGAGGAATCCAAAGCATATCGACTACTCAATCCTAAAACAAGGACTGTAACCAGAAGCAGGGATGTAGTGTTTCTAGAAAATTCTATCAAAAATGATACAGTACCAGTTTCCTTATCAAACACTGAAGAACAACATGTAAGTACAAGTAGTCTCTCTGAAAGTAGTGACTGTAGCACAGATCTGTCTACTCATACTGCAGTGGAAACAAGTAACACTGATGATGAGGAATATGTGCCTGAATGGTCAAATGAGACACCCCAACCCTCAAACATCACACTTCGTCCTCGTAACAGACCAAAACCAACAATGAAACCTGAGTCCTATGTATGTATGGTTGATGTACCACTGACATATGAAGATGCTCTTTCTTCCAAGGATTCTGAGATGTGGGTTAAGTCCATTAAAGAAGAATTTAAGGCGCTTGAGGAAAATGGCACTTGGGAGCTAGTAAACAAACCAGATGATGTGCGGCTATTAGACAGTAAATGGGTGTTTCGTGTGAAAAATGAACCTACAGGTCCTAGGTACAAATCTAGACTTTGTGCAAAAGGTTATGCTCAGAAGAGCGGCATAGATTACACTGAAACTTTCTCTCCGACTGTCAGGTATGACTCTATTCGCTTACTGTTGTCCATTGCAGTGGAAAAATGCATGACCATAATGCAATTTGATATTAAAACCGCCTTCCTGTATGGTGAGTTGCAAGAACAAATATATATGAAACCACCTGAAGGGCTTAATGTTGAAAATAATATGGTTTGCAAGTTAGTAAAATCATTGTATGGATTGAAACAAGCACCACGCTGCTGGAATGCTAAGTTCAACTCAGTCTTAAATAAATATGGTTTTGTAAACTGTCATGCAGACAAATGTGTGTATGTTAGTTCTGATAGAGAAGTAAAAGTATATCTCCTACTTTATGTTGATGATGGACTTGTATGTTCTACCAGTCCAACAATAATTAAAGAAGTCCTGGATGATCTTCAAAAGGAATTTTGTGTCAAGATTTGTAAAACTTCAAACTTTATTGGTATACAGATTGAACAATGTAAGGATTACATTTTCATACACCAAAGAAAATATATTGAAGATTTGTTGTCAAAATTTGACTTGGATAATGCTAATCCAAATAGTGTACCAGCTGATCCGCATGCTACACTACAGACAAGCACAGTGCTGAAAAATGAAAAGAATTTTCCTTACAGAGAAGCAGTGGGATCACTTATGTTTGCTGCCATAGTCTCTAGACCTGACATAATGTATGCAGTGAGCACTGTTAGTCGATTCCTAAACAGCCATGATCAAAGTCACTGGAACGCTGCCAAGCGAATCTTAAAATACTTAAAAGGAACAATGTGTTACGGTCTCTGTTTCAGATCAACAGAAAATAACACTCTGGAATCTTACTCTGATGCTGATTATGCTAATGATCTTGTGACAAGGCGATCAACCACTGGTTATGTCTTCATGAAAAACGGAGCTGCTGTCACATGGAGCAGTCAAAGACAAACAACAGTTGCATTATCTACCACCGAAGCAGAGTTCATGGCCTCATGTTGTGCAACCAAAGAAGCACTCTGGGTTAGACAGTTACTGTTAGATATAGATGAATATAAACAAAATTGTATAACAATTAACATTGATAATCAAAGTGCTATATGTTTAATTAAAAATTCGGAATCTCACAAGAGGTGTAAACATATTGACATAAAATATAATTTTGTTTAAGAAAAGTATGCTCAAAAGATAATAGAAGATCTATTATCTTTTGAGCATACTTTTACTACTACATTAATACTAATGAACAGTTAGCAGATATTTTTACAAAACCTTTGCCTAGAGCTAAGTTTGAATATTTCAGAAATAAGTTAGGCTTAATTGAAAATCCAAAGGGATGTAACTAAACTTTAAAGTTATCTTTGTACTGTTTTAAAAACTATGCCATATTGCTGATCATTTTTTAATGTGCAATGTTGCTGATAAGCATTTAACTAGATTAGTATTGTAGTCTTATCTATTAACTAAGTAGAATAATAAGGCTAGAATTTAGAGGGAGTGTTAAATAGTTTAAATTTGCCGCCTTATTGTGTCTATGACAAACTACTTTTTTAGTCTCTTGTCTGTGGTACGCTCTGCCAACTTGTAACGTCTTATTTATTGACTGTAATAAATTACAATAAAATCCACATATATCTTTCAAATCTCCGTTTTAATTCAACATAACTATACCATACTATGTAGCTCCTGACTCGCAGCTTCGTCTACGTAGAATTTAAAGGAATTTTTATAAAAAGGTTTTTTTTTTAAAACCTAATCAAAGGTGATTACATACGGGACCGAAAGGTGGTCGCTCACATTGGGTCTTATCAGAGGCCTTAAAGTCACTCAAAGGGCAATAAAGAGCACGGCTACGCCTCGAGTTTCTTTGTGTGATCGAATCAGAAATTAAGACATCCGCAAGAGAACCAAGGTTACCGTCGCTGCCCGAAGAATTGCCAAACTTACAAAAGGCAATGGAGAGGGCTACGCTCGGAGTTTCCTTGCGTGATCCAATCAGAAATTAAAACATCCGCAAGAGAACAAAGGTTACCGACAATTGCTAAACTTAAGTGGCAGTGGGCAGGGCACATTGCTCGCAGAACAGATGGCAGACGGGGCCAAAAAGTTCAGGAGCATCGAGTGCAAACCGGAAGACTTTGCATTAGAAGGCCTCCCACTAGGTGGACCGATGACCTGGTGAAGGTTGCGAGGATCTGCTAGGTGCGAGTCGCACGGGACCCGTCAATCTGGTGACACATTGGGGAGGCATATGTGCAGCAGTGGACGATAAAAAAAAGATGGGGTGTATTTTGTAGTAATTATGTATGTTTGGCCGTGACTTCGCCTTGTCTTAGTCTTAATTTAGAGTTATTTTTTTGTTTTCAAGAATAGTGAAACAAATATATTGACGCTCCTGATCTCGTTGCTGTGCTGGCGCGCTTCTTTGTTCCGGATAGTTATTGCCGGGGCAGAAAGCACAGGCTGTTTGCCGAGCCTCCATGTCGTACTGTTGCATGTACTAAGTCGCCAAATCCTCGCACTCTGGTTGCGCTAAATGATCTCTTGGATCCTACAGACGATCTCTATGCGGATGTATGGACGAAGATTTTATTGAAATATATCAGAAGAACTGTGAGAGGAATTTATGAAAGTGTGAACATAAGTTTAGTTTTGCTTTACTTTGTTATTTTTTTTTTGGTACAAGCCCGCCACACTATACGAATCAACAGTGGCGACCACCAGAAAAGCGCCGTGACAATGAAGCTCGACGAAGTCCCAGGAAATGAATTTAACTGTCTTGGATCCTGAAAAGAAATTAATCAGAAAGTATAGCGGAGGAGTAGGAAAAAAAACCGTGATTTCCACTTTACTTTACTTACTTTGTTATTTGTATATTTTAATTTTAAGGTTTTAACTCTTTTAGTTACTGTTGTATTGGTTTTAAACAACCGTTGTTATTATTTTTTTAGTGTAGCTCCCGTACATGTCAAGTAGAGATGAAGTTTTAATTCGTCGTGTGGGTCATCGTGTGGGGTATCTTTAAATAGGTTTTTGAAAATGACTTAGAATTGCTACTACTATTTTTTATTTCATGCTCCATTAACGAAATATTAAACTGTGCAAATTTTTGTTTCAATATAGGGTTCCGTAGCAGATTGAATGAAAGGTAAATTGCTGTTTACGATTTATGACGTTTTAAAAAAAATACTGACTAGATCTCGTTCGAACCAGTTTTCGGTGGAAGTTTATATGGTAATGTACATCACATATTTTTTTTAGTTTTATCATTCTCTTATTTTAGAAGTTGCAGGGACACACATTTTACCACTTTGGAAGTGTCTCTCGCGCAAACTATTTATTTTAGAAAAAAAAAAATTAAAAACCTCAATATCATTTTTGAAGACCTATCCACATTCCACAGATACCCCACACGTATGGGTCTGATTTAAAAAGTTTTGAGTTTCAGTTCTAAGTATGGGAACCCCCAAAATTTGTTGTTTTTTTTTTTCAATTTTATGTGAAAATCTTAATGCGGTCCACAGAATACATCTTTTTACCAAGTTTCAATAGCATGGTTCTTACAGTTTCGGAAAAAAGTGGCTGTGACATACGGATGGACAGACAGACAGACAGACAGACATGACGAATCTATAAGGGTTCCGTTTTTGCCGTTTGGCTACGGAACCCTAAAAAGGGTGAAGTGGTGGCGTTTTTGACGGCGACCAAGTGCTTTCGTTGTGCATTAATAACTCTAATCATTCTCGGCAAGAATCTTTAATCACTAAATAGGTAGAACCACCGATCGGTCCTACCCAACCCAAATAGACCCAGGACCAGGGACGTGACAGCCATGTCTTCGAGCGTGGGACTGGCAAACAATTCTGTAATGACGACCAGCAATTGGGAAGGGGTTAGGAAGAATTCAAAGACAAAATAAAATTTGATTCTGTTATAACAATATTAATGTTCATAACAATCATAGCATACAGATAATATATTTATGATGATGACGGGTTACGTTTTGTTGCAGTTGCTTCTGATCAACTTATCAGTAAAACAGCTGCGGCTAGGATTTTGTTTAGTGGTGGTAGATGTGAAAGTTGACTCTTCAACAGCTTCACGTCTTTAGAAATCAGTTGATGCACAAGTCGACGTCACCCCTTTAACCGATGTTACATCTGTAAAACGTATACAATGCACAATTAATACATCTAGGACATCATAAAAGCAATCGTACATGTCATTATCAATCTGAGTCTGACAAGATGCATTACAGTTACGAGATCATGTACGACGCGATGTTAGTTTTAACTGTTTGGTTAGCCCGATTGATCTTGAGTCCCTGACAGTCAGACACAGTACGAATTGAAAGTTTTTGTTTAAAACAGGTGAATGTGGAGGTACAACTGACCACGCAAGGACTACCTTTACATTTTTCCGAAGTTGTACTCATGAAAGTAGTAACACTAAAGTCTTGTTACTTTCATGAGTACAAAAGTGCAAAAAGTATGTTCTGTGTAGCTATCCATCCACAGCAATCTATTCTTACCTGTATTGAGCATGTCCTTCAACAAAGAAATGGCTTGGACGCATTTGGTTTGAAAGAGGGGAACATCGCATCTTTCACCCTCATAATGTCCTGTGCATCGACAGAGGGGCTTACCCTCCTCACTCAGGGAACAAAGCCCGTCGTTCAAACAATATCCCAGGCACGAGTTCACTTCACATCTGTTTCCTACGTAGCCAGCATTACAACTATAATAAAGAAAATTATGAAACAGTGCAAAGCGATGAGCATGGAATACAACAAATACTTGTAACTGATGATGAGCGACAGCCTATTTTTAACCAACTTCTAAAAAAGGAGGAGGTTCTCAATTCGGATGTTTCTATTTTTTTTTTTTATGTTTGTTCGCGCATAACTCCGTCGCTTGCCAACCGATTTGAAAAATTATTTTTTTGTTGGAAAGGGTATACATGCCAAATGGTCCCATAGCCACCAAGTCCGGATCTGATGATGAAATCTCTTCAAATTTTATAGGATAACGTACAGCGATTTTGGTATTTTCTATAACCAGACCAGAACCAGAACCATTCTACCATCAGATCTGATGATGAAGTCAAGAGTCATGGAACTCCATAATGAGACAATGTATCCTAGTCGTGTTTGGGCTTGTTGTAATTGTAACGGTATGCACTTTCCATGTGTATCAAGCACATGTGAACCACTAAAAAGTAAAAAAATAAAAACTTTTTTTGCAAAAAATAAAACCGACTTCAAAAAAAAAAAACAAAAAAATGAAAAATAACTTTAGCTTCTGAAGGCGGTGACAAAAAAATTTAATCAATCAAACAAAGGTCACCGACTTCAGAAGCTAAAGTTATTTTTCACTTTTTTGTTTTTTTTTTTTTGAAGTCGGTTTTATTTTTTTTAATTTAGAAAAGTAATTAGGGTTCTGTGCAAAATAAATTAAAACCCTTGAAATCGTTAACAAAATCCTATCGACTGAAACCAAATACCTGGGTATCTATTTGGACAAACAGCTAAACTGGGCAAAACACACGGATTACATCATCACAAAAGCCAGTATTTCCTCTGGCAATGCAAGAGACTCCTCGGGAGAAACTGGCGCCTAAGCCCCAAAATCACCTACTGGCTATACACCACAGTTATTCGACCAATTATCACATACGGGTCTTTAGTATGGTGGCCCAGGACCAACCTAAGTACGACCCAAAAGGACCTTGATAAACTACAAAGATTTGCCTTTGTGGCAATCACCGGCAGCATGAGAACATCACCAACTGCTGCCTTACAGGTGATGCTGGGGCTACCACCCCTACACCTCGTCGTAAGAGAGGAGGCGGCCGCAGCGATTTTCAGACAATCAAATGCTTTGGAGAGGTCACAGAAAATTCCTATTGCGTCTTGGGACTCTTCCCACGCAGCATATATGTGCTTTAATAGGGTTACACCGGCGTCAGTTGTACAACGTCCCTTGGTGAAACCATACTGTTGATCATGTAAGATTCTGTTGGTGTTAAAATGATAGAGCATTTGATTAAGCATTAATTTATCAAAAACCTTGCTAAAAACTGGTAACACGGATACACTTTTAAACACTCATTAGTGTAAAATGCTCATTAGAGCTACTACTATAAAATCCTGTATTCATAATCGTTCAATAAACCCGTCATAGCTATGTTGTCGTTATAAGATGTTTTAACGTGATTAAGTTGTCGTTCTGCTGAATCCATAGATAAAATGCCAAAACAACTGGTGTCCACGGCCATAAAGCGCATTAGAAAAAAAGTTCTACAACGTCACTTGTGACATTCGGGCAGCATTCCGAATTACACCGAGAACACTAGCGCCCTCCGCGGAATTATTGCCACAACAATGCTGTGACGCGATTGGTTGAAATTCTGTTCTTATTGATTTTTTTTATTTTGTTAATGTTGATTTTTATAATGTACGTGTTTTTATTGGTTAGGTTAAGCTAGCAAGTAAGTTTTAAAATTGTATACAAGACGCGCCTTTTGCCAAATAATTTTTTCAGTACCAGTCAACGAGAGTTTATCCTTCCACCTTCTGATCACCAAAGTATCTTCCCTGAAGCTCACAGCACTCACATCTATATGTTTCGTTCCGATTTAGATATCACGATTTTGACAGCTAATGTCAGCTAAGAGCTGTCGTCAATTCGGAAACGCTCGTAAACGCGTTCACAGTGAACATAACCCCAAACCATAAACCTTTCACAAGACCTATTTTTGAAAATGAAAGTTATGTTGGCTAAGCTCGTCGGCTATATTCACTTGAATATAAAATAAATAACATTCAGAATTAGTCATTTTTGACAGCGCTCACGGTGATATTTATTTGGAGCATGGTCGGTGTAATCGCAAGATGGCGCATGTCATTACGGCATCTATGACGATTCAAGGGACATCGATATCGCGCTCACGGTAATTCGGAACGGGTTTATGGACGCTCAAATCAATTACAAAAAAATTCGGAATACAGCCTCGAAGCAGCCTGTTTTATTACATCAAAATCAGCTGTTGCACATTTGTCGGCCATTATTTCTGTGTATTAAGGTCTATAGTAGGGTCAACCTCATTTTAAGTTATGAAGCCGCTAATTTTGAATACTTACATAGCTGTTTAGCGTTATTGAACGTATAAGAATAGTACTTTTTGGGATTCTCATTATAACAAGCATATAAAACTATTTTAACTTTTTATGAATAAGACTGTAAAACTATAGAGTGAGGCTAAAATAAAAGCTACAACAATAATTAAAATTTGAACACATCATATTTTTAAAACTCAACACGGTACAGAATATTGAAGGAAACATGACAAATGACAGGCAGGATTCCGTCAAGGGCAGGGGTCTTGAGGCCGACTAAGTTAAACAGCCTTATAAGTGTAAGATGAACATGTTTTACCTGCATTTAGGTTGTCCCTCAGCACTGGTACTACAATCTCCGTATAAACAATAATTGTGGCACACTGAACTATCGCACCTCTCTCCGCTGTAACCTTGTGTACATTCACAACGAGATTCCCCATCAACTTTCGTACCATGGACACAAAGCAGGCTTACATCTGTAGAAACTGAGTTTTTTGGTAGGAGACTTCAGGTTATCGCAGTTCTGAATTTCCTGTGGTGTTATATTTTATTTATTTTTTTTATTTTATTTTATTAATTAAAAGAAAAGTTACAGCTAATACATTCGAGTAGTAAAAAGAAATATGTAGAAAAAAGCCAATTACAACTTTCCACTTATAAACTAATGTATGAATTTACAAAACGGTACAAACAGCGTTATGGTAAAACAAAGAAACAATAAAGAGAGTACTTAAACAAAAATAAAATACATTACACAATAAAGTTACACATCAAAGAAAAAATTACTTAACATTTTTTTTAATATCTGGACACTATTTGTAAATAAATCAAGCTCAACATCCCGGCACACTATATTACAGTAGGTTACCACATTCCAAAAACCATCACTATCAGTAAATTGTTTAGGTACCACATCTATGCCGAGGGGTAGATTCTTTGAGAGTTGGCTTATGGTAACTTTCTTCTTCAGATCGTTGTAGGATAGCCAGTACATGAAATCTTTTGTTACGGTAATTGAATATGCAGTCCTTGTTGGTACAAATATTGTTCTTATGTTCTTTCCATTTAAATCTGCACTTTTAATGGAAGGCCGAGTGCCCTCAGTAAAGTATATTTTTTGTGCCTGTTGGTCGATGGTGAAAGAGCTTATAAAGTCGTCATTATCGATAACTACTTCCTTCTCGGAGCCGTTGAATCGAACCTTAATGATTTGGAAGGGCGCCAGATAATAAATAAACCTGAAATGTTTCGTAAATGGTATTAAAATTTCCACAAATATACTATATACACTCTTATGATAAGTTCAAATTGTTTCAATTTCAAAACCAAATTTGTCGTTCTATTATTTTATTTGTTCCAAATTGTATTTAAAATCGACGCTGGGTACACGAAGGCATTTGCTACTGCTGTTTTCGGCTCCATAACAACCTCACCTGAGGCTCGGGTGTGAATTCCACCTCGACTGCAATAACAAAGTTTCCCAACTTAGGTATATCAAAATGTACCATTTTAAAAGTTACGTACCCTCCACAGCTATCAACCGCAATTGCAAAGATATCATTATTAAACGACTGTTCTGACAAAATTAACTTCTTTTCGTTAACTTCGTTTTTGTTAAATTCCGGTTTTAATGTAACGGTATATATTTCATTTGAGTCTTCAAGCCAAACGAGTAACTCTGTTACCGGGTCATAAGCCATACTAGTAATTTTGACGGTAGCGTTTGTAGTCCTCATTAAACATTCAGTTTTCTTTGTAGTTATGTCAAAGCTAAATATAGCATGTAAGTCGTGAAATAGCATTCTGTTGTTCACTGGATTATAGTAAGTTGGACCACGAACTGTATCTGCAGCAACGTATTCTGTATGCGATATCGTTCCGTCAATTTCAATAAAATCAAGTCGATGGTCAACACCCCTGACGAATTCTGAAACAAGAAAATACTGTTTTTAAGCGACTTCCAAAAAGAGGAGGTTAACAATTCGTCTGAAAGTTTTTTCTGTATATGGTCTGCGATATTTGAATTGTGATTCAATTTCGATGATTATTATTGTTTGAAGGAAATACTTTGCAGTGGTCTCGTTTCAAGGTAATCCCCCATAATGGGCCTAGCCGCTACACGAATTAGATTTTTTTTTTTTTTTTTTTTGTACTTTAATATTAAGAACTAAATGTTGGAAATATACCTACTGCAAGGAGTTTGTCTGTCCCAGTATAAACTCTATGTTGTCTAGTTATAAGTAGTCTAGACAGATGTCACTGACTCGTCGTCTGATCGTTTGCATGTGCGGAGCACAATACATTTTGGAATTTTATAATATTATGTTTTATTGAGTAGCCCACGGAAACCAACATGGTAGCAGAGCGTTTTGGTTTAAATTCGCTACTCTGATTATTATTTTCCAAGTGTGCGCGTGTGATTTCGTAAATTATTTTCAAAATTTTATTCGCAAAAAAAAACAAAGAACAATGGCAACTGTCATGCAAAATCTTTCTATCGAAAAATTATCTGGGATTCAAGATTATTCATCCTGGAAATTCATGATGCGGATGGTGCTCATCCATGACGATCTTTGGGATTGTGTGGGTAGGTACACTTGAAAATAAAAAAGAAGACGCGAAGAAGCAGGAAAAGGCGCTCGCGAAAATCGCCTTGAGCGTTAAACCTTGTGTATTTCCACAAATTAGAAATGCCAAGACAGCTCGAGAAGCGTGGAGCAACCTGCAGAAGGCATACGAGGACCGAGGCTTGTCACGACGACTCGGATTGCTTCGCACATTGTTCGCCACTAAACTAAGCGAATGTGCGAGTATGGAGGCATATGTGAACAAAGTCATCGATACATCGCAACAACTGAGCGACATCGGAGCGGCTTTAGAAGATGACTTCGTGGCCGTGATTTTACTCAGCGGTTTAACAAATGACTACGACCCGTTGATTATGGCTCTAGAACATTCGAACACGTCACTGTCAAGCGATAATGTCAAAGCCAAACTGCTTCTAGAAAATGCAAGGCGTGATGAGAATAGCGCAGATGCTACGGGTTTAGCAGCTCGGAAAGCACCCAAACTAATTAAGTGCTTTAGATGCAAAAAGAGTGGGCATGTTAAAAAGGATTGTCCTGACAACTCTGACGGCAAGAAGAGTGGCCGGAAAAGCCAGACGCATCTCACAGCGATGGCCGCAGGAGTCAAACGAGACGTTTGGTACGTCGACAGCGGTGCGGCGCAGCATTTTTGTAATGATCGCAGGTTTTTATCAGATTTTACTACTGAAAAACCGAAGCAGGTCTTAATTGCCAATGGTGAAGCATTGCCGACAGCTGGAAAAAGAACTGCGCAAACTGTGCTTATGGACAATAGTGTGAGACCGATAAGTAATGTGTACTTAGTTCCTAAACTGTTTACTAATTTGTTATCTGTTAGTGCAATGGATAAGAAAGGTTTCGAAATTGTTTCGTTCTGGTGTGTGTACAGTCTATGACAATGGGGAGGTTTTGGCTACAGCTACTCTGAGAGATGGTATTTATGAACTAGATGCCATTGAAAGTGTTTGTTTCGTGTAGCGAGCCATCCTCGCAGGCCATGTGTACGTCTTTGTCTGTAGGTACATGTGACAGCAAAGCGGTGCCAACACGTCAACTGAATGTTGATAGTCGTCCTGTTGCCGTGAGCGTGAAGCAAGCGCCGCAGTCCCCTGCTACTGGAAGCCAGCCAACACAACAAATTTGGCTCCATCGTCTAGCGCATCTGAACACTCGAAGCATGGAGTTACTGCGAAAAGGTATGGTCAAAGGTATTTCTTATGACAACAATAACTTTCAGTCGTGTGTTTCCTGTATCTTAGGTAAACAGACTAAGTTGCCATTTCCGAAGAAATCGGAGACCAGAGCCAAGGAAATTCTAGGAATAGTTCACAGTGACGTCATGGGACCACTGCCGTGCCCGTCCCTAGGTGGGAAAAGATATTTTCTGTTGTTCATTGACGACTTGTCACGAAAAACATTCGTTTATTTTCTTAGGAGGAAGGATGAGGTTTTCGAGACGTTTAAAGAATTTAAAGCTCTCGTAGAAAACCAAACCAATAAGAAAATAAAAGTTCTTCGTACTGACAACGGTGGTGAATATGTCAATTCTAATTTTCAGAAGTTCCTGAAGAAGCATGGGATTCGACATCAGACCACGGTTCCAAGGTCATCAGCTCAGAACGGAGTCGCGGAACGCGCGATCAGAACTGTTACGGAGAAAGCCAGGTGCATGCTTCAGGAAGCAGGCTTGAAGAAGGAATTCTGGGCAGAAGCGGTCAACACCGCCGTCTACCTGAAGAATCGCTCTCCAACTAAGGCTGTGATGGGCAGTACACCGGAAGAAAAATGGACAGGTAAAAAGGAGAATCTGAGTTACCTACGCATTTTTGGTTGTCAAGCTTATGCCCCTACAGCACAAACGGGACAAATTGGATCCCAAAAGTAAGAAATATATTTTTGTCGGATACTGTGACGAGTCAAAGGGTTACAGATTGATAGATCCGGCGAGCCCGAAGAATGTCGTAAAAGCAAGAAATGTCACTTTTCTAGAACATGCTTTTTGGAATGACACTTCATCGGATGAGGATGACAGTTCACGTTACACAATTGATTTGTTTCCGAACAATGTAACTGTCGCAGATAATGTTCCACTGCAACCCACCATTACGATAGATGATTCTGAGAGCAGTAGTGAGACTCCGGATGACTTTGCGGATGAGACGTATGTCCCAGGAGATTCCACACTGGAAGACTGCGAAAACTCTACGGACGAAAGTGGTGAGTTTGAGTCAGCGAATGTAGCACGCACTGTATGCAGTGACACGGGAGACCCTCAGACAGTACGCGAGGCACTGAATGGCCCAGAAGCAAGTAAGTGGAAAGCTGCGATGGCGGAAGAGTATAAATCCTTCATCGATAATAAGTGTTGGACTTTGACTGACCGCGATACGAAGCAACGGCCTGTTAAATGCAAGTGGATCTTTAAAAGAAAGCTTGGCCTCGACGGGGAAATATTGAGGTACAAAGCGCGCCTCGTTGCAAAAGGTTATACCCAGAAATACGGTATTGATTACGAAGAAACGTTCTCCCCTGTAGTACGATATTCTACTATACGTACGTTACTAGCTTTAGCAACGGAACATAACATGAATATCGAGCATCTGGATGTAAAAACGGCTTTTTTGAATGGAGATTTAAAGGAAACCGTTTTTATGGCGCAGCCAGAGGGCTACAGGATTAAAGGCAAAGAAGATAAAGTTTACAAGTTGAATAAGGCCATATACGGACTGAAGCAAGCTTCGAAGTCTTGGTATGAGAAAATAAATGGCGTTTTGACGAGCAAAATGAAATTTAAACGTTTATCTTCCGAACCTTGTGTTTATGTCAAGTCGAGCGGGAAATCTATGATTATAATTGCGCTCTATGTTGATGACATAATGCTATTTTCTTCAGTTGGTTGCCAAGATGTGGCAGGAATCAAAGAAGAATTAAAGAAAGCTTTCGAAATCAAAGATTTAGGGCCAGCACACCACATTCGTGGAATGAGGCTTTGCAGACAGAACAAGGAAATAACTCTAGACCAGTCAAGCTACATTAAGAAGGTGCTAGAACGATTTCACATGTCAGATTGCAAACCTGCGAGAACACCTATGGAGACAGGTCTGAAGCTCGTGAAATCTACAAAGAAGGATTGCACACACGACTACAGAGGCCTGATAGGATGTCTGATGTACATAGCGGTATGTACGCGGCCGGATATTGCGCATGCTGTCAGCTCGCTCAGCCAGTTCAACGACGCGTTCGACGAGACTCACTGGAAGGCGGCAAAACGCGTTCTTCGTTATCTAAAAGGTACGCCTGATTGTTATTTAACTTTCCAGAAGTCCGGGTTGGATATCGTCGCATATGCTGACGCTGATTTTGCGTCAAATGAGGTCGATCGCCGATCTTATACCGGGTATGTGTTCAAAATTGGAAATTCTACCATCTCTTGGGAGAGTAGAAAACAAAAAACAGTGGCTCTTTCAAGCACAGAGGCCGAATACATGTGTCTGTCAGATGCTTGTAAAGAAGCACTTTTTCTACGCAAGTTTCTGTTCGAAATTTACGGGGTACAGTATAGGATTACGTTGTATAATGATAATCAGTCTGCACTGAAGTTGTGCACTAATTCTATGTACCACGCCAGAACGAAACATATTGACGTAAGACATCATTTCATCAGGGAAATAGTTGAGGAAGGTACAGTTGTTATAAAATACCTATCTACTGATGAAATGGTGGCCGACGTTTTAACGAAACCGTTGGCAAAGGAAAAACATGATAAGTTTTTATGTCATTTATTTATATTGTTAAATAAATGATATGATGGTTCTAAGCAGTAGATAAGGTATACTTGCAGAAGTATATAATTTGTTTTAGATCCGTATCACATAGTTTTTTGAATATTTACTGTTTATATGTGACGGATGCTTTGATAAATTTATACTTTTGCTGTGTTTTTGCTGTTGTAATGTTATATTATTTTTAGACAGCGGATGTGTCTACACTTAGATTATTTATTGTGTTTTATATGTGTAATTTGATTTACATGAGTTTATATTGGTTCAAGGGCCAGTGTTGGAAATATACCTACTGCAAGGAGTTTGTCTGTCCCAGTATAAACTCTATGTTGTCTAGTTATAAGTAGTCTAGACAGATGTCACTGACTCGTCGTCTGATCGTTTGCATGTGCGGAGCACAATACATTTTGGAATTTTATAATATTATGTTTTATTGAGTAGCCCACGGAAACCAACACTAAAGTCTTAATAATTAATTACGATCTAGCCTAAAAGACTAATAAGCAATTTAACTCTAACTTAATATGTTACGTGATAGAATATGTTAAAACTAAGAATAGTGTTCATTTGCACTTTTACACAAGTCCGTAGCACTTTCTTAGAGTCTAATATAATTTATAAAACACTATGTTCATGTGTTATATGAATAGCACAACATTGTTACTATTACTCATTCACTTTTTACACTACACTAATTCAAAAGGTTTAGTTCTTTTTAGCCTACGCACTAAGTTTGTGTTGTCTAGCAGCTGAATTGCCTCAACATTCACGTGTCGATGAAGTCTGTGTTCGTGGGCTTCAGCAAATTTTTGAATAATAGTGGTGACGAATTCCATTTTAAGGTCACGATGAAGGTCGTCATTTCTTATGTACCAGGGTGCATTGACAGCATCCCTAAGTACTTTATTTTGGAATTGCTGGATTATTTTGACGTTGCTTTGTTTAGTACAGCCCCAAAGTTGGATGCCATACGTCCAAATTGGCATCAGAATATGCTTGTATAGGGTTATTTTATTATGTATTGATAGACAAGATTTCTTTCCGAGTAACCAATACATACTTTTATATCGTATATCGAGTTCCTGTCTTTTCTTTTTCACATGAGCTTTCCAACGCAACTTGGCGTCGAGAGTAATTCCAAGGTATTTGGCTGTATTAGCATAAGGTACTTGCGAACCATTTATGTAGATTGGGTGATAGTCCAAGTGTTTGTTTGTAAAGTCAATGTGAATTGATTTTGACTCATTCAGTTTGATCTTCCATTTTTGTGTCCAGTCATAAACTTTGTTCACAGCTAGTTGAACTTTTTCTACTGCTTCTCTGTGGCTTGATCCAGTAGCCATAATTGCAGTATCATCTGCAAAGGTCGCAATGGTGTT
Organism: Xestia ashworthii; assembly: GCA_950022955.1. Taxonomy (NCBI): domain Eukaryota; kingdom Metazoa; phylum Arthropoda; class Insecta; order Lepidoptera; family Noctuidae; genus Xestia; species Xestia ashworthii. The sequence continues at coordinate 12,962,029 of OX465574.1, forward strand.
GTTTTCCAGTTCTGGGATGTCACATGTGTATAACAAGTACAAAATTGGGCCTAGCACACTTCCTTGAGGTACACCAGCTTTTATAGCTTTTAGCTCGGAATATGCGTCCTCCTGCCGTATTCTAAACATTCTGTTAGTAATGTACGACTCTAGGATATCTGCAAATTCTGGTAGCATGCGTCTGAGCTTGAATATTAGACCCTTATGCCAAACCTTATCAAAAGCTTGCGCGACATCTAAAAACACGGTGGCGCAGACTTCCTTGTTTTCTAGGGTTTTTTACGAATTAGATATGATAACTAAAATATTCTACTATTTTGCTCAAATAACCCATTCAAATCTTAGTGTAATATAAACTAAAATTGACGAAGATTTCAAATTCTCAATACGTCACGCCTTAGTATAATAAATTTTAGCGAGTTCTGACGTCACGAGCCCGCACTCCCGAGTTTTGATGCGTTTTATCTTTTTCAATATTCACAAAAAACACGTGTCCATTATTTTCCAATTCTCTGACTGATGGACTAAATAGATTAGCAATTTTTTGATACTGTCGTCTTGCCTATTACAATGGCCAAGTGTAGAAAATAAGCAGGTTTAAACTGAGAACCAGGGAGTTAGATGATCGATTATCAACAGTAACACTTCTGCAAATTCCTAAAACTACTTTCGATAATCTTCTGGGTAATGCTAGTCCTTCAAAAATTTTTTAAATAACAAAAAAGATCAGATTGGCTAGGCCAAAGCCCACTATTGACAGATGGAACTTTAGTTATTTAAAGTAAGGGGTATTCAAGTAAATAAATGACTCTGGTACTCACCCCAGGAGAAGGAGTGTGTCAACCCTGCGCACAGCGCCACCAATGTCAACACACATACCGTTCTATACATTGTATACTACAAACACCGTCGTTTGTGAAGAGACGCTCGTGGAATATAACAATGCAAAAACAATGTGCTGTATTTTGGTAATCTTGCTGTTATAACTAGTATGGTTAGGTATTGTGCATATTGATAACCTGAGAGGTCCTCTGATAAGAGAAGTAGAGATATCATGCGGAGTTATAGAGGGGGTGTTTTAAAATTTTGCGTGGACGGCCATAGTGTTATATGAAACGATTAGGAATAAAGTCACTCAAAGGACAATGGAGAGAGCTGTGCGCGGTTTTTTCTTGCGTGATCGAAATAAAGACATCCGCAAGAGAACCAAGGGTACCGAAGAATTGCGAGATGGCCGATGGGGTCGAAGAATTCTGAAGCAGCGAACGCAAACCGGAAGACGTTGTTTTAAAAGGCCTCCCACTAGGTGGACCGATGGCCTGGCGACGGTTGCAGGGATCCTCTTCTTTTTCTGATGGGATATCATCAAATGACCCCTCCCACTCTGGGCGGAGCGGGAGGGAGTGTCAGACTTTTACTGACTAAAAACCATCCATGTTCCTTCCTCGCCCTTTACGTTCCGGGGCCGCGATATCTCTTTCGAACAGTCCCGCAGCCCCGGCAGGCTTCGGCCCTTGCGGGCCCCTCCCTTTTTTTTTTTTTTTTTTTTTTAGGATGGGAAGTCATCAAATGACTTCTCCCACTCTGGGCGGAGCGGGAGGGAGTGTCAGACTCTTACTGACTAAAACCCATCCATGTTCCTTCCTCGCCCTTTACGTTCCGGGGCCGCGGTATCTCTTTCGAACAGTCCCGCAACCCCGGCAGGCTTCGGCCCTTGCGGGCCCCTCTCTTCTGCTGACATCTCTTTGAGGCGCGCGTGGAACACGAACGCGCCGTCGACACGGCCTGTCGTCACTAGACGGACGGACGGCTAGCTAGCCCATAGCTAACCGTCCACAGGCCCGCATCTACGGTGGCCGGTAGCCACCACGTGGCCCCCGACGCCCGGTGCGTCTCCCGCGGCGGCCGGGAAGAGAGGCTCTCTCCCTCTCTCGTTCCGCCACCTCCTTCGCTAGCATGACTGCTTCGCAGAAGGAGGTGACGGCTTCCCATTCCGTCTCGCTCCGGACCATGGATTGAACCAGGGCCGGACGCGAGAGGTCGCCGCCGCCGATCGCCGCTACGAGGACACGGCGGTGCTCCGCCCACGCAGGGCAGACTTCCACCGTGTGCTCCACCGTGTCCTCCGGTCGATCCTCGCAGTGGAGGCACCCGGGCGTTTCCTCCCGCCCGATTCGGTGCAGGTACCTCCCGAAACATCCGTGTCCGGTGAGGACCTGCGTCAGGCGGAAGGTGAGGACGCCGTGGCGCCTCTCCAGCCACTCCTCAAAGAGGGGACTTACCGCCACTATCGTGGCGTGCCCTTGCGGGCCCCTCCCTTTATGCTGACATCTCTTTGAGGTGCGCGTGGAACACGAACGCGCCGTCGACACGGTCTATCGTCATAAGACGGACCGACGGCTAGCTAGCTCACCGTCCACAGGCCCTCGTCTACGGTGGCCCGTAGCCACCACATGGCCCCCGACGTCCGGTGCGTCTCCTGCTGTACAGGGATCCCCAGGATGCGAGTCGCACGTGTCCCGTCGATGTGGCGACACTTGGGGGAGGCCTATGTCTAGCAGTGGTGTCTTTCAGCTGTAATGATGATGATTATGGTTAGGAATAAGGAAAAATGCTAGTCAAATTCGATTGTCATATTAAACGATGTATGTGACAGTAATTTTAGTTACGCGGACGACATGGTGCTGCTGAGCGCATCAGCCGGTGCCCCGTTGATGGCAGTAAGTTCACCCCCATTTCTCTGTTAGGATGCTGCTCTGTCCTACTCTTTGGTAGGCGTTATGTTAATGATGCTATGTTTATGTGATGATTAATTTATGCAAGAGGTCTCCTAGGATACTTTTACACGTGTGTCCAATCATCCTGTATACGCAAACGTTTAGCAATACACAATTTCAAAAACATTTCATCAAAACATTAAGCATTGTTATCAACATTGTTTATGTATAGTATACTCGTAACACTACCGATTCACCGCTTCTCCCCTTGAACAGACGGGTATTTATGTTTTCTTTGGACCACTCATACTGTTCACGCCCACACTAGCGCCACCAGGCGCCTGGGAGCGTAACGCGATGCGCTATTGCGCGCCATCAGCGACATCTGTCACCGAAAGGCGAAACTTCGCTGCGAGCTCACGCCTCCATTCGCCGCCGCGTTCGGTTGGCGCCAATCCGGTCTTCTGTTCACTCCATACGTTCTTAAATTCATTCAAGATGCTTATAAAAGGTTTTGCTTGTATAAAATCATTCCTTTTATCTTCTCGTCCACCACCTAAAACAGGTGCCCTACCGCTAAGGTCAAAGCGGAACCACAACCACTGTAAACGTATTTTCTACAATATACTAGTGATGTAATCACGCAAGTCGATTCCGTTAACAAGATCCACGGGAACAGAACGTCATCCTCCACACATACGATTTACAAAATTTTCAACATATACATGTTCTGTCTTTTCCTTTTCTGTATCTTTTTAGCTCTTTTTCTTAATATTTATAATAACGAATGCAAGAGCAAGCACCGACTGTGATCACGACTACAAGGTAGATGCAACACCGAAATGCTAATCATCATTTTTATATCTAAATGCTGTACACAGAAGCTGTTGGTGAACCTATGTTAATAAATAAATAAATAAATCATCAGGCCTATCAATTGTTCCCACTGCTGGGACACAGGCCTCCTCTCTATGAGAGGGAATGGGCTATAATCCACCACGCGGGCCCAGTGCGGGTTGGTAGATGTCACATGTCTTCATTTTTTTCCTTTCTAGGACATGCCGGTTTCCTCGCGATGTTTTCTTTTACCGAAATGCTCAGCACATAAATATGTTTCGTAAACTTAAAAGTTCTTTAACCTTTTGACCGCCACAGCATAAACGCACGCGCGTGCCCTCCGCGCCAGGCCACAATTTTATGTACTATTTTGTCACATATTTGTGTCGTTTGGCGTACAGGGCACGCGCTTGCTTGTCACGTATATGTGACAATGGCGTGCAAAAGGTTAAATGATGGCGAAAACCGCAACAAAATCCAGTTCGTTATTGCGAAGTTAAGGCTGATGCTCTTACGTAACCCGCGAAATTCAAATTTCCTTAAGTTTTTTGCAATTTGCTGGGCAGTGTTAAGTTGTATGTTGATTAAAAAAGAGTCGAGGAACGAATTTTTCACGGCCAAAGTCGTTCCTCGACCTTTATGAACTTAAAGGGTTGTGTTGATGATTTTGATGATTATAATTTTGCAACTACATCCGTCTTACAGCCGCGACCGATATTTTAATCAAATTCCTCGGGTCACCCTGACGCTATCACCTTAAGGCGACTACACGAGCTAAACGCGAGTTTTATAATTACTAAAAGTATATGATTCACTGCTATAAACAAGACCAGAAAAATATATGATATTTTTCGTGATATATGCTAGTATGATACTGTTTTGAAAACATAATACAATTAATTTGGCTCGATAAAAAGAAATCACGAACTTACCTCTAAAAATATCTTTCAAACAATAAAAAACATACTAATATGCATGCGATCATTCTGATTTTTTGGCAAATAATTCTACGAGCAATATATTAGCATGATACTGTTTTAGTTTTTTAATACAATCAATAGTTTTATTGTAAATCGATCGAAACCACTCATTTCGCGCTATTTGGCCCGCAGTGGCTGACGTAACAACCACTTTGTAGTGCAAGCTGATTAGAACTTTATTCTAACAGCATTTCAAACGAAGTTTGAACCACCACAAATAGAGTTGCTTATTTAGCTCGTCAAGCGCCTTAAGGGGCCGGCGGAGCGTGCGTCGTTCATACAAACGTAATACCAAAATAATTCGTGAACCAAACATATTCTTATGGAAGTGTGTATTTATTTCGATCGGATTACGTAATATCTAGGTTCCCAAACATATATTACGAATGGAAATTGATTAAAACGAGAGTTATGAGAAAAATAAGTTTTCTATAGAAATTTTAAATTCCTTATATCTCGTCTAAATATCATTGTCCTTTCAAAATATATATTTGGAAACCTAGATATTAGGTAATCCAATCGAAATAAATACACACTTTCTTAAGAATATGTTTGGTTTACTAATTATTTTGGTATTACGTTTGTATGAACGACGCACACTCCGCCGGCTCCTTAAGAAGAACTAAGACACGTACGCACAGACACGACAGGCGACGTGATATATTCATAATATTACATCCTGTCATCTGATGGGTATTTCATAATATTGTTGTTTCCATTTTAGTGTAAAAACCAGATGATGATAACATTCCGAGGTTAAGGGGCAGTATGATAATAATATCATGATAACTATGTTATACAAGCTTCTGACTCGCGACTTCGTCTGCGACTTAAGAGTGGGCGTTAAGACGCCTGCGGAGCATGCGTAGTTCATACAAATGTAATACCAAAATAATTTGTAAACCAAACATATTCTTAAGGTTGTGTGTATTTATTTCGATTGGAATACAGAATATCTCCCAAATATATATATTTTAAATGGACACTTATTTAAACAAAAGTAATGAGAAAAAGAAGTTTTCGATAGGAATTTTTAATTCCTCATAACTCGTCTTTATATCATTGTCCTTTCAAAATAAAGATTTAGGAACATAGATATCCTGTAATCCAATAGAATATGTTTGATTTTCAAATTATTTTGTTATTACGTTTGTATGAAATATGCTTTCTCGCGTTGAAGAGTTCATTTGTTTTTTTTTTTTCAATAAACCGCTTTCTATTTGCAAGCCAATTCGAAATCTAAATAAAACCTTTGATAAGTTACTCTTTCACAAACCGTGCGAAGCCATTAAAAAAAAAAAAAAGTTACTCTTTTGTGCCCATGTTTCAGAGTAAAAGATCGTTCCATTTTTAAATTACTTTTTACTCCCTAGGGAATAAACGGTCACTTTAATCCCGCTTCGTAGGGCTATAATGGCGTACTTTTAGAGCATGAGAAGTGGAAAGGTCATTAGACACGCGGTTCGGTACATTTTTTTTCAATCAATCAATCCGTTTATTTGTGAAACATAGAAGTAGTAGTACGCGGAAGTACGCGGGCGTGCACCTGCCAAGAGTCCTTGCACTATTATTTAACTTGTGTGTTAGTCATGATTATTTACCCGATGATTTAATGCACACAGTTGTAGTGCCAATTATATTAGGATAATTATGGATAGGACGGGTGACTCATCGGATCTGTCTAACTACAGACCGATCTCGCTTGCGACTGCCATAGCTAAGGTGCTGGATAGTTTTGCTTGACCGGCAGTTGGAGAAGCACCTCCACTTGCATGACGCACAGTTTGGGTTCAGACCCGGTTTGTCAACTGAGAGTGCTATCCTCTGTCTCAAGCAAACTGTTCAGTACTATACGGTCAGAAACACACCAGTGTATGCATGTTTTCTAGATCTTTCAAGAGCTTTTGACCTGGTTTGTTATGACAAGCTGTGGCAGAAGCTAAAATGTGAAACAGATGTGCCGCAGGAGATTATATCCTTGCTGCGGTACTGGTACAGTAAACAGCAGAATACCGTTAGATGGTCAGGTGCGCGATCGGACGCGTATGGGTTGAAATTTGGGGTGAGGCAGGGGGGTTTATCCTCCCCACGCCTCTTTAACCTGTACATAAACCAGCTGATCGGTGAGCTCAGCAGCACTAATATCGGATGTTCCATAGACGGAGTTTGTATAAACAACATAAGTTACGCGGATGATATGGTGTTGCTGAGCCCATCGATCGGTGCGTTACGTAAACTTCTGCGTATTTGTGAGACATACGCGGAGGCCCATGGGCTCAGTTACAATGCTAAAAAGAGTGAATTCATGATATTTAAAGCCGGTACCAAATGTTACTCATCTGTACCACCTGTCACTCTTTGCGGCATTCCATTAAAAAGAGTGCAGCATTTTAAGTACCTGGGCCACTGGGTCTCTGACGACTTGACTGACAATCTGGACATTGAAAGGGAGCGCAGGGCGCTGTCTGTCCGGTGTAACATGTTGGCTCGCAGGTTTGCACGATGTACTACACCTGTGAAGGTGACTTTATTTAAGGCATATTGTCAGTCATTTTACACGTGCAGCCTGTGGACCAACTTTACGCAGCGGGCGTACAGCGCACTGCGCGTGCAGTACAACAATGCTTTCAGGATACTGTTAGGGCTTCCGCGGTTTTGTAGTGCTTCGACTATGTTTGCTGAGGCGCGGATCGATGATTTTTTCGCAATCATGAGGAAGCGGAGCACTTCACTATTAAGTCGCCTACGAAGCAGCTCGAACAGTCTCCTGAGGGTTTTGTCCGAGCGGTGGAACCTGCCCCTGATACAGAGGTGGATGCAGCTTCATGTTAGCGCCTCTCTTTGTTTTATTTGACATGTGGGTATGATTATATATTGTGTAGGTATTAATTTTGTTAATTTTGTTATTGAATGTTTTAATGTCTATAATGTATATTTAATTTGATTATGTAATTTGAATGTGTATGTCTAATTGTAATTTTATTTTTATTGATTATTTTAATGTACATGTGTTTTTGAATTTTTATATTCTGTATGGACTATGTCTGAAATAAATAAATTATTATTATTATTATTATTATAGGTGTTTACATAATTAGGTGGTGCGCTATGTTTTGTCATAATTAAGACATACAAATTTATAAGTAACCCATTAGGTGTCATTACATTATATCATTAATAATTTTAAATTAAATAATACATGAAAATAAAAAATAATAAAAAAGAAACATTAAATACAATAAAATTAATAAATAGTCATAGTACTTCATAATTATGCATTACTGTAATGATTGGTCGTTCAAAAATTCGTCTATATTATAATAACATTTGTCAATTAATAATTTGATAAGAGATTTTTTAAACTTATATAATGTCAAACTTTTTATGTCATCAGGAATTTTATTAAATACTTTAGGTGCCATACCAAAAAAACTTTTTCGCATCAATGCGGTCTTACATTTAAGATTACACAGTTTGTTCGCGACGAACGTCACCTAATAAAGTGTAAATAGTTTCTTTGACTCGATAGTGTAGAGTCAGTGATATATGGGCAATAACAGTGACGAATAAACAAGTGCGTCAGTGATTAGATTTAGTAAATAAACCGAACAGTAAGCGTTAAACTCATATCGGCTCGAAAGTGGCATTGTATTTAATTAATTTAGTAATTTGATGAGATCCAGGTAGCCTAGATTGCGATCTAGGCCTGGATATAGTTTTTTAGTATTAACTTAGCCCTTCAGGAAAGCCACTTGTCGAGGATATGACGGTCTAACGCACTAATCTGTGTTCATAGCATGTAAATTAGGTCTAACATACCGACAGTTGAAGGATCATTACAGGCTGGATAACGTAGACACGAAAAAGTAAATAGTAGACCTCAATAGGCCACCCTGGTGCTGGCACAGGGGAGGTCGCACGAGGCGGCGGCCGAAGTGATGACACGCGGGGTTGCGATAGTCGTTGAGAGGATCCGGCAACTGGGTCTCGAGGTGGCATTGCACAAGTCCGAGGCCATGTGCTTTCATGGGCCTCGGAACGCGCCACCGTCGGGATCCACACTGACGGTAGGAGGGGTATCCATCGGCGTCGAGTCGACGTTGAAGTACCTAGGACTCGTCCTCGACAGCCGGTGGAACTTCGTGGAGCATTTCCGACGTTTGGCCCCCAGGCTGGAACGGACCGGGGCTGCCTTCAGGCGGCTCCTGCCCAACCTTGGGGGGCCAAACGCCTCCTGCCGCAGGCTCTATGCGGGGGTCGTGCGGTCCATGGCCCTCTACGGGGCCCCAGTGTGGGCACGTTCCTTGAAGCGGCGTGCCGCTCATTATCTGAACGCGCCCCAAAAAGTGGTGGCCGTAAGGATGGTCCGTGGGTACCGCACGATCTCCCGCGAGGCGGCGGGCCTGCTTGCCGGATTGCCGCCATGGGATCTGGAGGCGATAGTCCTCGCGCGCCTACACGAATGGCGCGCGGAGGTACTACGCCGGGGGGGGACTCCGCTGCCGCGGCAAATTGCCGCTCAGCGGACTGACCTCCGGCGCGATCTCATGGCGACATGGAGAGAGCGACTGTCGCAACCCCGCGCAGGGCACGCCACGATAGTGGCGGTAAGTCCCCTCTTTGAGGAGTGGCTAGAGAGGCGCCACGGCGTCCTCACCTTCCGCCTGACGCAGGTCCTCACCGGACACGGATGTTTCGGGAGGTACCTGCACCGAATCGGGCGGGAGGAAACGCCCGGGTGTCTCCACTGCGAGGATCGACCGGAGGACACGGTGGAGCACACGGTGGAGGTCTGCCCTGCGTGGGCGGAGCACCGCCGTGTCCTCGTAGCGGTGATCGGCGGCGGCGACCTCTCGCGTCCGGCCCTAGTTCAATCCATGGTCCGGAGCGAGACGGAATGGGAAGCCGTCACCTCCTTCTGCGAATCAGTCATGCTAGCGAAGGAGGTGGCGGAACGAGAGAGGGAGAGAGCCTCTCTTCCCGGCCGCCGCGGGAGACGCACCGGGCGTCGGGGGCCACGTGGTGGCTACCGGCCACCGTAGATGCGGGCCTGTGGACGGTTAGCTATGGGCTAGCTAGCCGTCCGTCCGTCTAGTGACGACAGGCCGTGTCGACGGCGCGTTCGTGTTCCACGCGCGCCTCAAAGAGATGTCAGCAGAAGAGAGGGGCCCGCAAGGGCCGAAGCCTGCCGGGGTTGCGGGACTGTTCGAAAGAGATACCGTGGCCCCGGAACATAAAGGGCGAGGAAGGAACATGGATGGGTTTTAGTCAGTAAGAGTCTGACACTCCCTCCCGCTCCGCCCAGAGTGGGAGAAGTCATTTGATGATTTCCCATCCTAAAAAAAAAAAAAAAAAAAGACCTCAATAGGCCATACAACCTCCTTGTATATGGCACTCTATATACTTACAGTACCAACGCCGGTTTTCGTGTAAATTATCCTGAAAGATCCTTCAACCAACCAAGTTTTGGAAAATTCTGTATTAATTTAGTTATATTTCTTTAATTTCAATAAAGAACTACCTAATTTTCGTGTTAGTATATAGATAACACTATGTACAAACTATGTAACAACTAAAACATAAATAGATATAAGTTCAGAATTGTAATAATACAGAAAACATGTAAATATTAAAGTGAAATTACATAATAAAATGTCCTAAAAAACAGGAAGCGATTCGCGGCCCTCGTTACAGTCAAGTTCCGTAGTACGTTAGTAAAATCAGTACGTTGCCGTACTGATGACTACAAAATCAAAATTATATTATAAAGTGAGTAAATCAAGCAGTAAAAAGTAGTGCGCGAAAGTCATGCGAATCGCTTCCTGAAAAGTTATGAAAGTTTATCAGTGTTCTTATTCCCAGTAACCCCTTTCCCTGTTAGTAAACGACTGAGGTATCTGCAACCTACAGGTGTAGGACGTCAGCGCCGTCTAGGTTCGAAGAGTATGCGTGTACAGTACGAATTATAAGCATAGGACCAAACAGGCACACATACACCCCGAGTCTAGCGATCACGCCCGTCCGGCACACAGTTTATTTACGTATTGGGCACGCAATGGAGTTTTTTTAGTGGAAGATGTGTTTCTTTTCACAAACAACGTTTCCAATATATACACGCTGAAATTTTAGTGGTTGTTTTCCCGAAGCGAAATGAGATTGTATCGGTAATTTAATACAATCGATTAATATATTAAAAAAAATTAGACTCTATAAATGGCAGATTAACAACGTGATAAACAAAACTCGAAAGCGACTTGAACCAACAGTAATAAGTTATGGAATCAGGCGTTACTTTGCGGAAATCCACGACATTAAATGCTATGAAATATATTTAGTTTTAATACCGCTAGACAAAAATATCCAGGTCTGAAAGCAGAACACAAATCCCACCGTCATGCATATGCACATGCACATATGGGCCCACCCTCCCGCCCTCATGCATATGCACACATACAAAACAAGTGAGAAATAATTAGCATGCCATGCAACCAAACCTATACTCGACACGTGTTTCGCCCCTCCACGGGGCATCCTCAGGAGTTGTTGACTCGTCGAGCGTTCGAGCGAAAAATCGGCGCGCAGCCAGCGCGCGTACGGCGTGCCAAGATAGCTTTCCGGTGGTAGGTAGGTCCTGAGTTACGCTTCACCCACTCAACCTTCGTTGCGCTACAGAGGAAAGCTATCACGCGGTCCGTTCGCTTGCGGCGCGCCCGCCGACCGCGCTCGGACGCCTTAAAAACGACGGAGTGTTATAAGTTTGACGTGTCTGTGTATGTGTGTGTGGAACATTGATTATAAAATTCATAATTTCATCGTGATGGGAAGCCGAACCTGAACATTCAGTCTGCGTTTGGTCCTCGAGCCGGCAACAAGCGGAAAAATAAAATACATAAATAATTATAATTGCATAAGTTGATAAAAAATGGTTACAAAGAAGGTCTAACATCAAATGTATACAACCTACAACTCCTAGTTACGGCAATATATTAAAAAGAAAACAACACAACAAGCTAGTTTTCTTTTTAATATATGACGGGGAACCAATAGGCTGGACGACAGTATCGACACCGTCGTCTTCACTTGGTACCGGTTCCATGTTATGGGCGTAAAGGGTACTCGGGCGACACAATAACGAAAACACTTTATAATCACAATCACGATTTATTTTGAGGAAATACTTTAAAATAACAAAATAATAATAATCGACAACCGACAGGTTTGTTGTGCCGGTCCGAACTCTTCGAGTGCACGAATAAGACTGACTCTATAATGTTCAACCTCCCGCACAACAACTCTGTCCACGTGACTCACAAATACGTCACCGCGTTGCCAACTTCAAAACAAAACTATCCTTGTACTACAAAATCAAATTACGTTCTTTTTGTCATTAAATTATCGCTTGCTGCGACACGGCCATACTGACTCGTCACACGTCCTCGTGTGTACCTGTGAACAATAGGTACAGTCATCTGAACTCGTCTATCCTGACTAACTAACTACAACTAAGATTTAAGTCCAACATCAAATCGGATACATTACACAACTATTGTTTCCTTAATACAATAATAAGAAACCCATGTGAAGTTCAACATAGTCTTAATCAATTTAAAATTCAACAATATTGACATTATGATTCGCTTTTACTTTGTGGCCCAGTTGCACCATGCAACTAACAGATCACCGTCTGTTCATTCAAATGGATTTTTTTTTAAATCCCAGGTCTATCCAGACTAATAGCCGAAAGGCCCAAGTCACGTCCATGTGACTACTATTAGTCTCTTACGAGACCCAGGTCCCCACCACACCACAAGCCGCTCATCATGCCCTGAACGACAACGTACGCAGTTGCGACTGCGTCTTGTGGATGTAGATTGACCAAATAGCCAACAAGCGCTATCATAAGTCTTTCGAGGTTCTTTCGCCCTCAGAAACATCGTCTATTACATCTAACTCTGTTGGAACTTCACAGGTTGGCATCTTACGGATACGGTCGTGTGCGTACTTGTTGTAAGTACGATTACCGGTTAGTGACTTTAAAACATATCGGTCGCCCTCAAGTAATTCGACGACTTTAAAAGGACCTCTAAACTTCGGGTCAAGTTTAGTTTGGTTACGCTCTTAATTTTTAATTAAAACCAAGTCACCAACACTAAACTTCACAAGCTTTGCTTTAGTAGAATATTTTGGGTCACATGTTCTCTCACATCGGAAATATTAATGTCAATTTCCTCATCATGATCTACTATTAAGCTAAGAGGTCTAGCTACCTTGATCTACACCAGTTTTAGTAATGACAGCATAAATATGCCCGCCCACTCTTGAGTCTAGGCGATACAGAATTAGCACGATGCAGTCCTAACAAAATGAAAACGACTCACCAGAGTTACGAAAAATCCCCGTAGGTGCGCATGCGCTAATCACACACATGTACACGCAACGTTACTCAGGAGCTGCGCTCGTTGCACCACCGATGCTAGTACCGCCATTCAAATTGGGGTATCTTCATGTCCTTACTTGAACCTCCTGGTATGTCCTCGTGTGATGGTTACCCTGCAAACAAATACTCCTCGACAGAATTTTGTTCCACTCGGTCACTCCCGACAAAACTCTAGATTCACCGGGTCAGTGAAAATAAAGAACTCTGTTTTATTTTAACCCAATCCTACTCTAATAAAATCAAACGTCATAACATAACGCCGGAACTCCCCAAAGGGTTAAACAGAGGTGCACCTAATAGTACACTCACACTCCGGTAGTCCACGTATGACGGGGAACCAATAGGCTGGACGACAGTATCGACACCGTCGTCTTCACTTGGTACCGGTTCCATGTTATGGGCGTAAAGGGTACTCGGGCGACACAATAACGAAAACACTTTATAATCACAATCACGATTTATTTTGAGGAAATACTTTAAAATAACAAAATAATAATAATCGACAACCGACAGGTTTGTTGTGCCGGTCCGAACTCTTCGAGTGCACGAATAAGACTGACTCTATAATGTTCAACCTCCCGCACAACAACTCTGTCCACGTGACTCACAAATACGTCACCGCGTTGCCAACTTCAAAACAAACTATCCTTGTACTACAAAATCAAATTAAATTCTTTTTTTCATTAAATTATCGCTTGCTGCGACATATATATTTATTTTTAATTTTTTTTTATTTAAACAAAAGTTTTGAGAAAAAGAAGTTTTAGATAGAAATTTTAATACCTGGTATCTCGTCTTTATATCATTGTCCTTTCAAAATAAACCTAAATATCCTGTAATCCAATCGAAGTAAATACACACTACTTTAAGAATATGTTTGATTTTCAAATTATTTTGGTATTACGTTTGTATGAAATATGCATGCTCAGCCAGCCCCTTAAAATTTAGCTTTTCGGTGTTACGGAACCCTTGCCCCCCATTTTGTCGCCGCTTTGCCAGTGTTTTAAATCTAAACTTTATAAAAAAACCGGCCAAGTGCGAGTCAGACTCGCGCACCGAGGGTTCCGTACAAACCTGTAGGTATATAAGTAAAAGTTATGGTAATTTAAGATTTTCGGAATTTTTCCTATATGTGTACTTTATAACGTTGCTTCATGCCAAATTTCAAGATTCCAGGTCGTCTGGAAGTATCCTTTAGGTTTTGATTCCCTTGCGAGTAGTTGCGAGTTTCAAAATATGCGGCTTTAATTGCTGTATCTTTTGATTGCGTTGACGTAGAAGTTTGATTTTGTTACAGCTTAAAGATATTATAGACTTGAGTATTTGTTAAGAATTTCAATATAATACCACTACGCGTTCATGAGTAAAGGGGTAATAAGTTTAAAATTATTAAAAATATTTTTATTATATGATGTAACTAAAAATTTATGCTTTTCGCAATTTTTCCTTTATCTGTGTTATAAGACGTTGCTTCATACCAAATTTCAAGATTCTGAGTTCACGGGAAGTACCCTGTAGGTTTTGATTCCCTTGCGAGTGTCGAAAATTTGCGGCATAAACGGGAGTATCTTTTGATCGCGTTGACTTAGAAGTTTGATTTTTTCACAGCTCCAAGAGACCATAGACTTGAGTATTTGATATGAATTTCAGCTTGATACCTCCACGCGTTCCTGAGAAAAAAGGTCTTGACAGACAGACAGACAGACAGACAGACAGACAGACGGACAACAAAGTGATCCTATAAGGGTTCCGTTTTTACCTTTTGAGGTACGGAACCCTAAAAATTGTAACTCCTTCACTTTTATAGTCAACAAAATTGATGAAATATTTTTATTAGGTAACTTGGAAATAAAAATTGACGAATGTGCAATGCATGACAAGTTTTATGATTTCATTAAAATGTTAGTATTTTTATGTTAAAATGAAAGTATGTACTCGTTTTCTGTTGTTGTTGGGGATATTTGGTAGTTTTATTTTATGCTTTAATAGGGTAGACAACAAGAAAAGCTAATTAGATAGTCACTTAGATTATCAAGAAATATTTGAGCTGTATTTTTTCTTTTGTTACGTAAATCAAAATTGACGAAGTTACGACGCTTTTAAAATTCTCAATACGTCACGCCTAAGTATAATTTAGGTCTTTTAATCTAGGTATCTTCCATGTTCAAACAGCGATCATATAACATTTTTATTATATACCCCTATTTATAATAAAAACGTTCTAAACTATCTTTCAGCTCATATAAACTCAGCAACACGAATCAGAAAAGATGACAGAGGCGTCAATTCAGCAACAGAAAATGCTTCAGAATTAAGTAATGAAGAATACTCCGGAGACACTAAGAACTTAAACAATGTACACAAGTCTATAACAAGAAAAACACCAGCTATTAACAACAACAAAAACAATAATCGTTTGTTCAAAGCGACGACGGTTAAATCTTTAACAGAGTTCATTCAGGAAGCTGTTAACATACTCAATAATTATGAAGACACCGCATTCGAAGATTTCTTCCAAATTCTGAACCAAGAAATAAAAAAATGTCACTACAGCAACTGCAAATTTTCCGAATTGATGCAGAACCCCGAAACTCGGAGTTGGCTGGCCGGGGCATTAAAAACAATCAAAAGAAAATCGGTGTCTTTTATAAAAGCGACTATCAATAAAAAGGTGAACATGATAAGAAATAAAACATATGGCAATGACGTAAAAGAATTACTAGATTATATCAATTCTTTGTACGCACATACTGATCAGAAGTTTGATAGAGTTTTAAAAGAATTAAAACATTATAGGAAGATAAAATCTGTAAAGTCTCACAATAACCTTGTAAAGGTCATTAGACATGGGGTTCGCCATATTTTTGATCATTACACTGCACTTCAATATACTACTAGAAGAGAATTAAAAGTCAGAATAGAAAAGTTTTTGAATCAATTCAAGAATAATGAAGTCATTTGCAGCATTGAAGTATTCAAAAATGTAATGAATGAAGATAAAAATCCCGGCCTTTATTCTAAAAATGATCCAGAAACAAATTTGAGAAACAAAAGAGACAGGAAGAGTAAGGAGAAATATTACCAGCATTCTCAAAACAGAGAAACTAAGACGGATGATAGTAGAAAACAAAACACAGACACAGACACACCAGACGAAATCTTATCAGGACAATCGTTCGATAGCAGTTCGAACTCCATCAAACAAGCTCAGGAGCAACATGACTCAGAGCGATACATAACTCTATACACAGAAAAAATGCCTTACAAGTATTGGAAAATAATGGACACGTATTCTTTGTTTTTGTAAATCAATGAATACTGACAAAGATAAAACGCATCCAAACTCGGGAGTGGGGGCTTGTGACGTCACAACGCACAAAAAATTATAGCACGGCGTAACGTATTGCGAATTTTAAAAGTGTCGTATCTTCGTCAATTTTGGTTTACGTTACAAAAGAAAAAATACGGGTAAAATATTTTTTGATAATCTAACTGACGGACTAATTAGTTTTTTTCAGGACACAAGCCTATTCAAGGACTACGAAGAAAACAGCAATCATACCCATGTATTCGAATGATATGACCAAAAGAGCCACAGTCACTAGGCGACTAACAACCTCGTCTACACCGAGGTACAGTTCCAAAGATAGGCAAAAGAATACAAAGAAATTTGGAGTTCTAAGTACTGGTCAAGACTTTGATGATACAAAGCTAGACAATTCAGAATCAGAACACGACATAGAAAGTGTCCTGATGGTAAAATCGAAGCCCGATCAGAGAGCAAGACAAGATGATGTCAAACGACAAAAGCGCGGCAAGTCGAAGTCCAAGAGCAAACATAAAAACACGCACTTCATTGGCGAGTACAATGCAGAAATTGATGTAAAGTTAGCTAACACCGACTTGTTGAAATCTTTGAGAATAAGCCAACCAGTACCGGATAAGATGTAAGATTTTTATTCATGGCCTCATACAGATCATCCTCATACTCATCAATCTGTTCACAGGATTTAAAAAAAACATCCAGCGGTCGGCGCAGCCTGTCACTTTTATCCATACAGCTCTTGAAGGACTGTTTTATTTCTTCTTCTTAGCGTGCGTATGACAATTTAAATTGAGTCAGGCAAAAATTTGGCGACGTGTTTGTGGACGGTGAGCTATGGGCTAGCTCGCCGTCCATCTGTCTTATGACAACAGACCGTGTCGACGGCGCGTTCGTGTTCCATGCGCGCCAAAGAGATGTTAGCATAATAGAGGCACGCAAGGCCCGAAGCCTGCCGGGGCTGCGGGACTGTTCGAAAGAGATACCGTGGCCCCGGAACATAAAGGGCGAGGAAGGACCATGGATGGGTTTTAGTCAGTAAAAGTATGACACTCCCTCCCGCTCCACGCAGAGTGGGAGAAGTCATTTGATGATTTCCCATACGAAAGAAAAAAGGAAGAATTTCCTTGCTTCGGTCAACCAGTATCAGGAGTCGATTCAGAGACTTCTAGGTCAGCCAAGGTGACTCGTGTCTAGGTTCTACTAATATCATCATTCACAGAATAAGCCAATCTCTCGTTTCTTTTAATTCTCTTCATTCATTATCATAGATCATTATGTCCTTGCCTTTGCCAACTATGTTGAGGCCGGCTGCGAGTCTAACCATTCGGCAACTGAATACCAGTATTTGAAAATTTTACCACAATCTTATACCCATCGAAAATTCCTCATTTCTAGAATTAATTTGCAGAACCCAAAACATTGATTCAGTTTCAGAATTGACACCTCATTGTATCGAAGATTTTTTAGAGATATGACAGCAGTTTCAAAGCCTAAAAAGAAACAGGCTCTTACAAAGCCTCCTTCAAGACACTCAAGAACTAACAAAACTCTCTATCGAAAGTCATTAAGTAACTTAGTCAGGAATATATCGAACTTATTGTCCAACGAAAGTAAAACAATAATACAATTGATAAAGGGCAAAAAACAAAATCGAATACTTATAACAAGACGTAATGCTAACAAAACTGACGCCGCTAAAGAAATCAACAAAGATATCATCAAAAGAATAGATGCTCTGGAACAGGATTTACAACAATTAAAGCAAATGTTTACTGTTAAAAGTAAGAAATATGATTATTATACTGATAAGTATGACGCAAAAGACAAAGTTGGAAATAAAAGAATTATAGCGGGGAAATATAATGTTACGAGATTGATGAAAGAATACGAAGAAATGAACAAAAGAGCACTTAATTATACATATAATAATGGGAACAATACAATAAACGCAGAAACTACAACAAAGAACACCGTAGCGAAAACAACAATAATTGTTGACAAAAATATAACTCAGGTCACAAAGAACAATTTAAATGACAAAACAGCATTAAACAAAGAAAAAAATGAAAATAAAGAGACAACAGTTACTGTTAGTTCATTAAAAGTAACAGACACAACAGAACTTGAACCCGTTGTGACTACTCCAACTGCTGGGGTTACTACAGTAACTGAGATTGACCCTGAACCAATATTTTATGACGATGGCGATCCTGATGAGAATCCATTTCTCCGGAATGGTCAAATCGATCCGTTTGAACATATTCATGATGGTCTGAATTTTAACAATTATGGAATCTAAGACAAGATGCAATCAACACACATTACTGTGAATTGTATCACAATATATTTAAACTTCTTGGTCACAGTGAAGATTAATTGAAAAGTGGAGCTTTTTTATGAACGCATATCTAATAATAACTAGCCCACAATTTTTGCCTATTCTTTAAACGCGTATGGCAAATTGGCACTTAAGTGAAATCGAAGTGACATAGCCCCGCTGAGCTTCTAAATATCGACCCGAAGGGCTGATGTTGCGTATCTAGAATAAGATTAAAACAAAACTGCTTTAAGACGTCATAGTTGTTGGCAACAACATAAAAGTAATTTAAGTATCATTACTTGGCAATAATATTGTAATATTTTTGTAGTGGCAATGCTGTCACACTTCCTACTTCCCTTGCCAACTCACAGCTAACTTGCACGGTCACGTATTTTTTCCTCTCGTTAATTATCAAACTTTTATAGTAAGATACTAAGTAATGTGTCTACGGTTGTGTACCCAAGGCTGTACAATAAATAGTGTGCATCTTAAGGCGTCTTTGCATTGAAGATTCCTCCTGGTACGCAGCCCCAAAATTATTCCTGGCGTGGCATAGCAGGACGCGTGCCCGCCAATAGTCACCAGCGCTCTCTTGTGGACAATCATTGGCATTTGGGCGCAAACCTACTGCGGAAATTTTAACTCTCCAATATTTATGAGGTCTCAGTATTTGTCAAGACCAAATAAACATTATATAAATAAAACATTATTTACATTAGCCTCAGAAGTGAGTAATATGCAGCAACGTGACGAATTTCGCCTCTTTGTCCGTCGAACACATACCGCTTTAATGCACAAAAGTGTGTTTCACATGGCCCCTGTAATTTTCAATAAATTACCTAAAGAAATAAGGGCACTGAATACTGCCTTATTTAAGAAAAGCCTAAAGAGCCTTTTAGTTAATAAATGGTACTATAATTTAAACGAATTCTTAAACGATATTTTTTCCAAACTTACGACCTCACAGTGACATTAATCAATAATTATTATGGAGGTATCTTTAAATATTGTAACAATTCCAGTTATAAATGACATTCAAATAAATAACCAATCTTTTTGACATATATATATATAACCAATCTTTTTGGCCCCGTCGACTACGCTTTTTAGGGGAATATAAAGTGTTTTAAGGTTAGGTTATATTAATCCATATTTCTCAAGAATGGTACAGTATCTGTTCATGAGTGAAAGTGGACTCACTGACTCTCAACAACATTCAGTGTACTTGTCAGGGGGAATCCAGGAATGATGTTCAGCCTGAGGCAACGGAGGACCCGTGCCAAGCTGTGAAAACTCAGGACTGTGTTTCCAGCCAAGATACAATACCTGACTTAGGTAATTTTGTCTCACCTAATTGTCTAGATTCTAATCTTTCAGTCATGTTCTCTGATAGTATAGGTAGAGGGCTTGGCAAATTGATCAGTAATAGCCTGAGTTATTGTACTCAAAATTATTGTATGCCAGGGTCGACCTACAAACAGGTTATGGCATCTGCAACAAAAACTGTTTGTAATCCTAATACCACCATAACTATATGTATGGGTAATAGTTCTAAGATTAAAAAGGAAGATATCACTGAATGTGTATCAGAGCTGTTAAAGCTAAACTGTAGTAAAATCATATTGTGTGCTTTTCCCTATTTTGAAAAATTGGGTAATAGAAAAAACAATTATATACATATGTTAAATAACCATGTACATTTTCTAGCAGGTCACTATAGTGACAGACTTGTATATCTAGATATCAACACTATTGTTGGTAAACTTAAGTCGACACGGGGTAAGGTGTATCTACCTATTAGATGTAGACACAAAATAGCTTCGCTATTAGCTTTTAATATTCACACAGACATAAATAGTATGTCTAAGTTTAGTTCCATTATTAACACTGCGACTATTAGTAATTCTACTAATGTACAGGTGACTTTAAATGAATATAGCAGTAGTGCTATAAATGTTTACAAATATTGCAATAAGGAGGATCCATCTGTCACCATGGTAAATCCTCAATTAGGGTCTATTACAGATAGGGTCTTGTTGTCTGAGGAGGGCACGGGAGTCTCCGGCCTCACTCCAAATATTAATATAAATTTAAACTAGAAAGTGAGACAACAGAAGGTACTATTAATTCTTGCACTCAATTAGTTAATAAAAAAGGGCCTCAGCAGAACACCTTAAAATTATTCCACCAAAATATCCAAGGAATGTCTTGTAAATTATTAGAAATTGAATTGTTTTTAGAAAAAAGTAAGTTTGACATCATTTGTTTTACTGAACATTGGCTAAAGGATTACCAAATGCTTATTAATTATGAGAACTATATGGTGGGTAGCTGCTTTAACCGTAAAACTATGCTTCGTGGAGGTTCCCTAATATTAATAAAAAATAGTTTTAAATATAAGCAACGTAATGACATAGTAGGTCTCTCGGTTGAACATTGCGTCGAACTGTCCTGTGTTGAGCTAGATAAGCATGTAGTTGTGTGTGTGTACAGACCCCCAAACTATCAAAACTTTTCCATATTTGAATCAATAATGGAAGATGTCCTGGCAAAACTTGCAGCCAGTAATAAATCTACGATAATTTGTGGTGATTTCAATATCAATATTTTAGAAGAACATTCAAATAGTGGTCGGTTATTAAATCTTTTTAAGTCATTTGACCTGACTAACGTTTTTATTGAACCTACTAGAATCACAACATCTTCTGCTACTTGTATAGATAATGTTTTCTGCGATTGTGATTACTTAGATAAAGCCATAGTAAATTGTTTGCCGTCTGACCATAGCGGACAAACTGTAACTTATAGGTGTAATACACCATTGCAAAAAGTACAGATTAAATTTAGACCTATAACTTCTAGCAAATTAAATAGGTTTAATATTTCCCTACAGAACAAGTTAAGTGTTATGAGCCATGACGATATTAATATAAATCAATTTTATAATCGTTTCTTTTCAATAGTTCACACGGAATTCAACAAAACTTTTGAAAAGAAGACAAAAAGTATTTGCCCTAAATTCATATTTAGCGATTGGGCAACTAGAGGCATCAGAAAAAGTAGGGAAAGACTATTTGAGCTTTATGGCCTTAAGCCTTTTATTAACACTGAAACTTTTAACAAGTATGTTGCTAAGTATTCAAAAATTTTTAGAAATACATGCAAGGTTGCTAAAGCCCTGCACATTAGCAACAAGATCAAAACAGCAGAAAATAAAATAAAGACAGTTTGGAAAGTCATAAATAACGAGACTAACAGGAAGAAAATTCGTAACACTAGCTACACATTAGATACAGCAAGTGGTCCTAAAAGCTCTAATCAGGAAGTAGCTCAAGAATTTGTAAATTTCTTTACAGAAATACCATTAAAAACTACGGAGGCTCTAAATTCCTCTCCTGAAGTCTCAATGGGTTTATTAAAGGCGAATGTGTCTGGCTGCCTGGCTGAATTTAAATTTAAACACATTAACCCTATGGTAGTTATTAAAGCTTTCCGGCAAATAAAAATCAAACTGACCGAAGATCTATGGGGAATGTCTATCAAAGTTTGTACATCCATACTTGAGACAATAGCCCCATACTTAGCTTTAATTTTTAATCTATGTGTAGACCAAGGAGTTTTCCCTGATTTAATGAAATACAGTAAAGTCATACCTCTTTTCAAATCCGGGGACAGTAAAGATACTAACAATTATAGACCTGTATCCGTGTTGCCAGTTTTTAGCAAGGTTTTTGAAAAGGTAATGCTTGATCAAATGCTCTATCATTTTAACACCAACAGAATCTTACATGATCAACAGTATGGTTTCACCAAGGGACGTTGTACAACTGACGCCGGTGTAACCTTATTAAAGCACATATTTACTGCGTGGGAAGAGTCCCAAGATGCCATAGGAATTTTTTGTGACCTCTCCAAAGCGTTTGATTGCGTAAATCACGACACATTACTTTTGAAACTTGAGCATTACGGACTGGGTAAACTTGCACTTAGTTTGGTAAAATCATATTTGAATGATAGACAACAACATGTTCAGATAAATGGTGTCAATTCACAGGGTTTAAAAATAAAAATGGGGGTTCCACAAGGCTCTATATTGGGTCCTTTCCTCTTTCTAGTATATATAAATGATCTACCCTATTTATTGAAAAACCAACCTCAAAATATGGTGTTATTTGCTGATGACACTTCCTTAATTTTTAAGATAAACAGACGGGCACAAAATTTAGATGACGTGAATAATGCCCTACTTCAGGTCCAAAATTGGTTCACAGCAAACAATTTGGTATTAAATGAAAAAAAAACCAAATGCATAAGATTTGCTTTACCGAATGTTAAGGGTAGTGATTGTGATATATTATTGAATAATGAGAAACTTGAATTCGTAGATAAAACGGTTTTCCTGGGGCTTACGCTTGATTCAAGGCTACAATGGGGTTCTCATTTAACATCTCTTGCGGGGCGGCTAAGTTCAGCAGCATATGCCATTAGAAAAATCCGTCAATTTACTGATGTAGATACCGCTAGACTGGTCTATTTTAGTTACTTCCATAGTATAATGTCTTACGGTATTTTGCTATGGGGACGGGCTGCAGATATTGAGTCTATATTTATTCTGCAGAAAAGAGCCATCAGAGCTATATATAATCTTCGTAGGCGCGATTCTCTAAGGGAACTGTTTAAGGATATTGGCATTATGACGGTACATTGTCAATACATTTACGAAAACATAATGTACGTTAGAAAAAATTTGCATCTTTTTGGTAAAAGAGGTGACAGACATAATTACAGTACTAGAAATAGGGACCAATTAGTTCAGCCAGGCTTTAGACTCGCTAAAGTAGACTCATCTTTCATGGGGTACTGTTTGAGATGCTATAATAAAATTCCACAAAGTATTCTTGAACTGAATGAGACGAAATTTAAAACATGCATTAAACGCACACTATGTAAACAAGCATATTACAAGTTGAGCGATTATATCGCTGATAAAAATGCTTGGCTTAATGCTGGTCCTGCTCCACATGGACAGGGGCGCAAAAATTGATAGCATTAAATGGTATAGTTGGAGCTGCTGAAGATTGTACTTAACTATCTTTGCATTGTATAGATTCAATGTTAGTATTATATAATCGCATAGCCCATATTGTGTGAGTACTATGTGCTAGTAAGCTATCATTCACTGGAAACCTACGGCAGTTCTTGACTTGAATGTGCCCTGGAGGTTGAGAGTATGTCATGCTCACTCAAATGTCTCGCTGATGGTGGCGCGTGTGTCGGACCATTTAGTTCCCTTCAAAATGGTTGAGCTGAATGGTGCTGATCCATGCGTCATGTGCGTGAATGGGCGCTGTCAGTTGTGACTGGTCATCTCTTAGTCGCCATGGTTTATTTGAATTAATTATTTTGTTTTTGAGTTATATTTTGTTTTGGTTTTGCTATGGACACTTTTAACGTGCACATCTTGCTACATTGTTCTCACATAATATACCATCTCATCATGAATGATGTAACCAAGATTTTGTAACAATATTTTGATTTAAAAGAGTGTCCATGGAGTTTCTTGCCCGTTCTTCTCCATAGAGATCTACGCTAGGGAATGGGCAACTACAGTACTTTCACAGTTTTTATGTCTTGTGAATGGGACTGTAGCTACATTAAATGTTCATTTTTGTTTCGACAATTCAAAAGCGCCTGTAACTGGCCTACTTGAAATAAATGCTTTGATTTTGATTGATTTTGATTTTGAGAGTGGAACCACTGGGCAAGGGGGACCCCTCCTTCCCTCCACACCGCGTGAGCTGACTACCATCGCATGCATTTCACGAAAAATAATGCGTTTTATTGTAAGCAGTATGTTCGTTTGACAATAATTCTAGAGTTTACAATATCGCTAGAGAGATTACAATATAACGTATTTGACAATTTTACGGTGACATATATAACTCAAAGGTGACTGACTGACTGACATAGTGATCTATCAACGCACAGCCAGAATCACTGGACGGATCGGGCTGAAATTTGGCATTCAAGTAGATGATATGACGTAAGCATCCGCTAAGAAAGGATTTTGATCAATTCTACCCCCAAGGAGATAAAATAGGGGATGAAAGTTTGTATGAAACTTTGTCAATTTTCAACCGATCGGGCTGAGACTTTGCATGCATAAAGCTACTATGACGTAGGCATCCCCTAAGAAAGGATTTTCATTAATTCCACCCCTAAGGGGGTAAAATAGGGGATGAATGTTTGTATAAATCTTCTTAGATTTTCGACTGATTGAACTGAAATTAAAGATTGGAGCTACTATGATGAAGACGTCCGCTTAAACAGGATTTTGATAAATTCAACCCCCATGGGGATTAAATAAGGGCTGATGGAGGATGTAAATGTATTAGTTTGAACCTATCAGTACCTAATGAAACAAACAAATTAAGACCAACAAAATAATTTTGAGTTCTAAATGTTGACAATAGATGGCGTTAGTAGTATTTTAAAACGCGCTATCGCGTTGTGTTTTCACTGAGTTACATTATACCGTATCTAATAGTATGTACATACTATACCTAAATTTATAAAATGGTAAACTGACTGACTGACTGACTGGGTGATATAACAACGCACAGCCCAAACCGCTGGGTTCCAAATTTGGCAAGTAGGTTCCTTATGTGGTCTAGGGGTGCACTAAGAAATGATTTTTTTAAATTCACCCCCTAAGGGGGTGAAATGGGGCTCTAAAGTTATTGTATGGGGAAACAAGATTGGTTAGACTATTTCATTCGAAACTTCACAGGAGTACTGATATTGATAAATGAGTAGAAACGGGTTTCAGGTTTTTTCAGAATTCAACCCCTAAGAGGGGGAAATGGGGTGACAAAGTCTAAAATCGATGCACAGCCCAAACCGCTGGGTCTACAGATTCCAAATTTGGCAAGTAGGTTCCTTATGTAGTCTAGGGGTGCACTAAGGAAGGATTTTTCAAAATTCACCCTCTAAGGGGGTGAAGCGGGGCTCCAAAAATTGTATGGGGAAACAAGATTGGTTACACTATTTCATTCGAAACTTCACAGGAGCACTCCTATTGATAAATGAGTAGAAATGGGTTTCAGGTTTTTCAGAAACCAACCTCTAAGAGGGGGAAATGGCGTGACTAAGTCTGAAAATCAACAGGGGTATTGTTTGTATGGTGTATCGGGTTGGGTGTACCTACTTCAAAAGATTTTAAGACTTAATGTGGCGAACCTGAAATTCCATCATCCCCTGTTGGGGTGCGATAGGGTTGGAATAAAAAATTAAAAATCGATATGGGTGTCGCTTCCGAGATTATCAGGGGTGCTGATTACGAATATGGTATTTATTTTGAGATCCAGAAGATGGCGGATTTGACTTCTGTACAGGGTATCATATCAGGACAAATGCGCGACTTAGTGGCCACTGAGGTTTAATCTGTAGAGTAAACATAACATCATCATCTTCCTGCTCTTATCCCATGTTACTTGGGGTCGGCGCAACACGTTTTCTTCTTCCATTCTCCTGTCAACTGTCATGCTATCATTTAGTCCTTTTTCTTTCATATCATTCCTCACACAATCCATCCATCGTTTTTCTGGTCTTCCTATCCCCCTTCATCCATCACAACACGCATTTTTTTGGTTTTTCCGTCATGAGTGTCGTTTTCATGGTTTTCATTTAAAACAAAATAATCTATTTTCTCTTTGATTTATGTGTGTCTTCGTAAATACGTATCACATCGTAACGTAATTTACCGGCCATACTAGACAATAATTTCAGATTTTACATAATACCTACTTCTGATAAGTTCCTCTGTTCTACTTTGAAACCAACTAATTTATGAGCAACGTCTGAATACGTATATCTTTAAAATTCTGCTGGGTCTTGAATTGTACTTACTCATTGTTTTGGGCAGTGAAAGTCCCTCATTTTTTTATTTAAAATTACCCCAATTTCAACGCGAGTGAAGCCGCAGACAAAGCTGTCTAATATATAAAAAACTCGTGTCACACAGTGTTTGTTATCGAAGTCCTCTGATACGGCTTCACCGATTTTAATGAAATTTTTTGTGTGTATATTTGGTAGGTTGGAGAACAAGCCGTAGGCTATTTTTATACCCCAAGGTGACAAGGGTGGTTCACGCGGACGAAGTCGCGGGCAACAGCTAGTACTAATATACATTAGAGCCTCTCGGGCGATGGCGACGTTACATGGTACATACATGTTTTTTTTAAATTTACGCTTAAATAATGATGATAATATTATTACACTTCTTTGTTTCTTCCGGTAAATCATTGAACAGTCGTGCTCCCTCCACTAATACTGTTTTTTTTGCCGTAACTATTTTTTACCTTTGTTTGATTATTTTCTTAGCTTTTTTGTCACCGACTTCTGAAGCTAGTTATTTTTCACTTTTTTGTGTTTTTTGAAGTCGGTTTTATTTTAGCAAAATAGTTGTTATTTTTTACTTTTTAGTGGTTCTCTCCCCTTCACAGCGTACCGGCGTGATGTTATGTTATGAACTGGTGTAAACAATAGACAGACAGGAGATTTTAGCAATCTCAGTCTATTTGCTATCATTTATTGAGGAGTTCCGTTGCCTATCTCCGAAGTTCTTCATCAGATCTTCGCCAAATTGATATGTGGTCCCATTTCAATTTGGCGAAGATCTGATGAAGAACTTCGGAGATAGGCAACGGAACGTACTTTAAGAAAGTACTCTTTCAAAAACTAAACAAAGCGCATCAAGTGTGCCTATAAAATCCGATCCTGACTTGATTGATTGATGATTTTGGGACCACCTGGGAAGTATACCCTTTTAAACAAAAAAAAAAACAATAATTCAAATCGCTCCAGCCGTCTTCGAGTAATCGGGGAACATACATAAAAAAAAGGTTCCGACGAATTGAGAACCTCCTCCTTTTTGAAGTCGGTTAATTATGATGCTTGTTACAAAAAAAACGCGAGATTGCGAGTTTTACTCGTTGAAATTGAATGTTCTTGTTCGATGCTTGAAATAACAATTACTTGTAGGAGAAAGCGATAACTTTTCAATATCAAGTTGCTGATTTGACTATTGTAGTAGGGGTAAACGCCGTGACGTCAGATGTTGATTTACTGGCGGCACGTGGACAGAGTCGTCTTGGAGAGTGGGGATTGTGCTGAGCTCACTTTTGCTCGAGTCTCCAACCAAATCACTCATCCAGAACGAAACTGTCGGTTTGCCCATTTAGTGAGTGTTAGTGTGAAAGTGTAATGTCAAGTAATTTGTTAGTTTACTCAGTGTAGATATGTTTGAAAAGAGTAACCATGGAGTTTCTTGCCGGTTCTTCTCCATGGAAACAACCAACCCGAACCGAGCACCTGACAATAAACAAAGTATCGCATTTAGTGAGTTTTCATAGCACGAAACCCGTCTTCTGCCCACATAATGCTCGAGCCTAACGAAATAAATCCTGACAAACCCGACATCAGAATTGGGATAAAATCGTGCTAATGAAATCATGCTGCGGGGACTGTGTCAACAACAACAATCAGTGTCACTGTGTAAAAACAAGAAAAAGTATCGAAAGAAAAAACTTAGTTCGCGATGAATTTCATGTGTCGGTTACTGAGTGCAAAAAAAAAAAACGGACAAGAAAGAACCCTCTTTCTTGTCCGTTTTTTTTTTTATAGATCGAATTGTCTGCATAAACACCCACCCGCAATAACTTTAGTTTATCCGTGATTGTATGCTTGCAACAGCGCCGAAATATCAGAAACTCAAAACAGACAGTAAACAAGTGTTATTTACCAAGTGAAAAAAACCGGCCAAGAGCGTGTCGGGCCACGCTCACTGTAGGGTTCCGTAGCTTCCCAGACCATTAAAAATACCAACATTTTTCGTCAGCAAAAATAACTTTGTTTTTCATAGTATTTGTATGAAAAACAAAGTTATCATTTGCGTTTTTTTGAAAAAGTGCTATATAACTCAAAAACTATTCAACTCATCAAGTTGAAAATAATTTTCCTAGAAAGTTCATATAAAGGTCTACTTCTGTGATTTTTTTCATATTTTTTAAACTTATGGTTCAAAAGTTAGAGGGGGGGGGGACACATTGTTTTTGACTTTCGGAGCGATTATTTCCTAAAATATTAATATTATCAAAAAATGATTTTAGAAAACCCCTATTCATTTTTAAATACCTATCCAACAATATATCACACGTCAGGGTCAAAATTAAAAAAAAAATCGCTCCCCACTTTACGTCTGGGGGAGGTACCCTAATAAAAATGTTTTTTTAAATTTTTATTTTTGCACTTTGTCGGCATGATTGATATACATATTGGTACCAAATTTCAGCTTTCTGGTGCTAACGGTCACTGAGATTATCCGCGGACAGACAGACAGACAGACAGACAGACAGACAGACATGGCGAAACTATAAGGGTTCCGTTTTTTGCCATTTGGCTACGGAACCCTAAAAAAACGGGATACACCTCGTTTTTTAGTGTTAATGACAATCAGTGACGGTTACTATTTGAAATGCAAAACAAAGACTTTGTATCGTTTAGAGTATGTCGTGGGACCAGTTTAAAGAATTGTTCAAGGCCAGATTCGTATACGTCGAGACATTTTCGTCATTTACGTGAATAGTGAAAAACAAAAATAAACAAAGTAAAATATGCGCCCGTCGTCAGGGAGCGAGACACGTCTGATATTTTCATCAGTACCACCAATCAAGTGTCGCGAATGCGGCAAACAGCGACACAAACAAGCGGATTTTCGGACGAAGACGACCGCCCCGTCAAGAAGCGGTTGCCTGTGACGGCTGCTACAGGCGTTGGGCAGCGACCGCAGGCCAGCAGCAGTTCACTGGTGTGCTCCAAGTGTGGCACGCCGGGGCACATTGCTAGTCGCTGCGCAGCAGGACAGCGTTGTTCGAGTGCTGCTGTACTGGTGGAGAAGCGAGTCGACCTTTGCACCGTCGAGTCGGAATATGAAAGTACTTTGGTGAGTGTTTCGATTTTGATTCTGGAACTGAATGTTCCATAATGGAAGAGTAAATTTTAATGTTGCTTGTAAATTTAGTGATGAGAGATACACAGGGTAGGCTAAGGAGTGTACCAGTGGGTCACATACCAGTCGATGTTGATAAGGATTTTGATGATGATGAGTAAGCTTAAGTGGTGGCAACCTGAGCCTGTGTGGCACCTGTAGGGCTGGGACCTTTAATGGTGTGCATACGTAGTGTAAGTGTAGTGCATACGTAGTGGATGCGTGGTGTAGACGTAGTACATGCGTAGTGCGTGCGTAGTGGATGCGTAGTGTATGTGATACATACGTAGTCCATGCGTAGCTTGCGTAGTGTGTGCGTTGCAGACGTAGTCCGTGCGTAGCTTGCGTAGTGTGTGCGTTACAGGCGTAGTGTGTGCGTTGCATACGTTGTGTACCACTGTTTTAGTACCCTATCGGTTTAGTAGTGTTTGACCGTACCAGTAGTTATTATTGCAGTTGAGTTATAAAGGTTGATTTGAACGACTGTGGTACATGGCCCAAGGTTTGACCTA
This sequence comes from Xestia ashworthii, assembly GCA_950022955.1. Lineage (NCBI taxonomy): Eukaryota > Metazoa > Arthropoda > Insecta > Lepidoptera > Noctuidae > Xestia > Xestia ashworthii. Next base: position 12,992,204 of record OX465574.1, read on the forward strand.
TTTTCAAGTATTACCAATTTAACCGTATTTGATTTAATAAACTACGTCGTTGGTCTAGTGGGGGCAAACGCGACTGCTGAGCATGAGGTCCTGGGTTCGATTCCCAGATCGGGCAAAGTGGTGCCCAGTTAATGGTACATAGGACTTGGACTTAACTACCGGAGTGTGAGTGTACTATTAGGTGCACCTCTGTTTAACCCTTTGGGGAGTTCAGGCGTTATGTTATGAAGTTTGATTTTATTAGAATAGGATTGGGTTAAAATAAAACAGAGTTCTTTATTTTCACTGACCCGGTGAATCTAGAGTTTGGTCAGGACTGACCGAGTGGAACAAAATTCTGTCGTGGAGTATTTGTTTGCAGGGTAACCATCACACGAGGACATGCCAGGAGGTTCAAGTAAGGACATGAAGCTACCCCAGTTTGAATGGCGGTACTAGCAGCGGTGATGCAGCGAGCGCAGCTCACAAGCAACGTTCGCGTGGACATGTGTGTGATTACCGCATGAGCATCTACTGGGATTTTTCGTCACTCTGGTGAGTCGTTTTCATTTTGTTATGACTGCAGAGTACCAATTCAGTTTTGTCTGGACTCAAGAGTGAGCATATTGATGCTGTCATTACTACAACTAGTATAGACCAAGGTTCAGTAAAGCTAATTCGAAGATTTTAGCTTTTGTGAGAAAGATCCCTAGCTTTTGTGAGAAAGATCCCCGATCACCAAGTTCCTCGAGAGTTAAATGTCATAGTTGATGACAGTGGTAGTGAGACCAAATCTGATAAGGAAAGGCTTGTACACTCATACTCGAGACTTTAGACCGCACCCGTGAGTAACACGTGGCGGTGGGTCTGTTAGACCGCACCTTATGAGTAACATGATGGCGATGGTGTCACTCCTTAGTGAGGGGATGCAAATGTAGTATGCAAGTTACTCAGATTGCATGCATCCCAATGCTGTTGGTTGGTTGCGTGACTTGTCCAGCATAGCGATGTAAGTAATCGCCAAAGGTGCTTAATAAAAGCAATATATTGTCTCTTGAGGTTGGGTACCGGATGGAGGTCCCGCTGGTTTGCCGGATGGAGGCAATGTGATGTGTTGTGTTTGGAAGTCGGGTACCGGATGGAGGTCCCGCTGGTTTGCCGGATGGAGGCAATGTGATGTGTTGTGTGTGGAAGTCGGGTACCGGATGGAGGTCCCGCTGGTTTGCCGGATGGAGGCAATGTGTTGTATGTGACGAAGTTGAGTTCCGAACAGAGCATTGCATACTAGATTTGCTTAGAAGTTTTCATGAATTGTTTCGAAAACTGATGATTCCTGAAGAGTGGTGATTTCAATGTTGAGATTCCTTAATAAGATTTGATGAGAATGTGAATCAGAATAAAATTGTGTTGATTGTATTGTGTGACTTTAATTTTGAATGCCTTGTTCAGGAAGGCCGTGCAAAGGACGTATTACTTTCCATGAATTCTTGTTTCAGATGCCTCACACCAGGACGTGTGAATTGTCAAGATGGCCGTGTAGGAGAAAGCGATAACTTTTCAATATCAAGTTGCTGATTTGACTATTGTAGTAGGGGTAAACGCCGTGACGTCAGATGTTGATTTACTGGCGGCACGTGGACAGAGTCGTCTTGGAGAGTGGGGATTGTGCTGAGCTCACTTTTGCTCGAGTCTCCAACCAAATCACTCCTCCAGAACGAAACTGTCGGTTTGCCCATTTAGTGAGTGTTAGTGTGAAAGTGTAATGTCAAGTAATTTGTTAGTTTACTCAGTGTAGATATGTTTGAAAAGAGTAACCATGGAGTTTCTTGCCGGTTCTTCTCCATGGAAACAACCAACCCGAACCGAGCACCTGACAATAAACAAAGTATCGCATTTAGTGAGTTTTCATAGCACGAAACCCGTCTTCTGCCCACATAATGCTCGAGCCTAACGAAATAAATCCTGACAAACCCGACATACTTGTTACTATTTCCTCTTCTACATAATAGAAAGAATTTATTTATATATTTATTTAGTAGTACATGATCATTCTCCCGGTGCTTGTTAAAGCAAAATCACACAGAAACCTGATTTCATGATTTGGGATCTCTAATTTGTATGTTCTATTGAATAAATGGACAATCAACTTTTTTTTATCTCAGAAATATTTTATACTTTCATATAATTGAATTTATTTTTTGTTGCAAATTGAACAGTAAGCGTAACACCAGTGTCGGAAATATTTGTTTAGTTATAAACCGATAGATGGCGCTCTCGGTTTGTGGAGATTTCTGAACTGCGGTGTCAAGATTCTCCGCGAATTAACCAAGCTCGCGGGGATTCAAATTTTTGACAAGTACCAATACACAGTTATAACAGTTCAGTTGTTTTAGTTGTAAACCATCACCCCTGTTAAAGATCGCGAGTGCTGCAGAAATAGTGAACGGTTATTTACCAGGGCCGGCAGTCTCGACAGAGATAACGACAAAATCGTTAACTTTCGATCGCTGATTACTAACAAATAAATTCGGTTGCAATAATGATGCTTGCGAATAATGAAAGTCTCTACATCCTAGACGCATTTCTCGTAAGCATAATTATTGCAACAAACTTTATTCGATAGAAATCTGCGCTCGAAAGTTAGCGATTTTGTCGTTATCTCTGTCGAGACTGCCGGCCCTGATTACAAACGAAAAATTTGGTTGCAATAACTATATGCTTACGAGAAACGCGTCTAGGATGTAGAGACTTTCATTATTCGCAAGCATCATTATTGCAACCGAATTTATTCGTTAGTAATTAGCAACCGAAAGTTAACGATTTTGTCGTTATCTCTGTCGAGACTGCCGGGCCAGAGTACAAGGGCTCTTAAAATATCATTGTCAAATGGCCATTAGGTAAATCGTAATAAACGTAGTGATTAATCGTAATTTAAATAGAAACTTAATAATAACAGTAGCATAATATATTATATTATAGTGTTTTGTTACTTCTATTATATAGGGTGACTGGTAATTAGTGTACGATACGTAAACACATGATTATGCTCATGATAACAAACAACTTTTACTATGGGACCAACCCCGAAATCACGAAAAAAAAATTAGCTGTTCAGTACTTTTATGTTGCCGCGGGAGACGCACCGGGCGTCGGGGGCCACGTGGTGGCTACCGGCCACCGTAGATGCGGGCCTGTGGACGGTTAGCTATCTGCTAGCTAGCCGTCCGTCCGTTTAGTGACGACAGGCCGTGTCGACGGCGCGTTCGTGTTCCACGCGCGCCTCAAAGAGATGTCAGCAGAAGAGAGGGGCCCGCAAGGGCCGAAGCCTGCCGGGGTTGCGGGACTGTTCGAAAGAGATACCGCGGCCCCGGAACGTAAAGGGCGAGGAAGGAAGATGGATGGGTTTTAGTCAGTAAGAGTCTGACACACCCTCCCGCTCCGCCCAGAGTGGGAGAAGTCATTTGATGATTTCCCATCCTAAAAAAAAAAAAAAAAAAAGTAAGTACTTTTATGTTCGCCTAATGTACCGAACAGCTGATTTTTTTTTCGCGATTTCAGCTTTGTGCCCATAGTAAAAGTTGTTTGTTATCATAAGCACAATCACGGGTTAAAGTATCGTACACTAATTACCAGTCACCCTATATATTCAAATAAATTAATTAATTGTATCTGTTTGTTATTTCAAAATAACACCTTGTGCATATGAAAGTTTGTGTACATATACATAATATACGAGTTTTATACGATATTTATAAATATTAAAAAAACTGCTTGTTTCGGCTAATCTCCGAAATGGCTTGATCAATTTTCACAGGATCGCTTTAATTGATAGACGATGTTATAAGGAGTAACTTAGACTACTTTTTTTTTGTAAATCATTAGGTTTCCGTGCGTACCGTACCCTTGATATCCTTAACGAAATCCGAGTCAAAGGGAAATAATATTTTTATAATAATTTCACTTGAACTAAAGGCAACAGCTTTTTATCAATAAAATTCAAGTATTATTTTATTGAATTAGATTTATAAAATAGTGGCTTAGCTGCTAGTTACAAAATTTTTTATGGAATCATAAAAAAATAATTTCATTTTTTTATTTTTATATTAAAAAAAAATGAATGTGTTAACGTATTTCCTGCTGTTCGGAACATTTGGTATTTATTTTGTGTGTTATTTCTAGAATATTTTTTAAGAATTATAATAATTAACAAAACCGGTCAAGTGCGAGTCGAACTCACGCATGATGGGTTCCGTATCGTCGTAGTGGGGTAGCCCCCTTTATTTTTTTTATTAATTTTTATTTTTATTATTTGCTGTTAAAGTGGCAACAAAAATACATCATCTGTGAAAATTTCTACTGTATAACTATCACGGTTCATGAGATACAGTCTGTAGTATTAAATTTACAAAAAAAATAACAAAATCTAATGGATTTATCACCACTATATCAGGCTTATTGGCTACAATAGTTCATTAAGTGATGATAGATTGGTCCCAATATAATTATTATGATATTGCTATTGTCGGGAACATACCTATCATAGCTTAGGTACTATAATAGACTTTACCCAACTATGATGGGGTTGGCTTCCAGTCTTACCGGATGCAGCTGAATACCAGTATTTTATATGGAGCGACTGCCTATATGACCTCAACAACCCAGTTAGTACTGGGTAATACTATACCACTTGATAAGACTAGTTGTCTGACTTTTTTATTGTACGGCACTTACGATTCCCTAAGTGTCTGATGAGACGTCGAGAAATACCTAGAGAAGAATGAAGAAGAAGACATGCAGCGCCGACTCTAATGAATTGGGACAAGTGCAGAGAATGATAACATATGATACCACAAGACTCTATTTTAGGGTAGACAATCTTGGCTCCAAGGTTGTGTCTATGCAAGTGTTCTACGTTAGCTAGACGAGAGCGTCACTCGCAGCTAATTTCCGAGCCGTCATAAAGCTGAACAGAATGCATAGTACATCGTGATGGTCTGATGACTTTTAGCTGGTAGCTAACAAAAATGGAACAGGCATGCAACATTTTATTTCACATAGGCCTAGATGGGCACTTATAAAAAGTCGAAAAAGGTGCACGGTTCGCGTTGGTCGTTTCCATGGAGGAGAACCGGCAAGAAACTCCATGGTTACTCTTTGCGACTGCCTGACAGGACAGTTGGTCGATTTGAACAAAATATGAGTTCAGCTGCAAAGCGTTACGTTGGAAGCCGACCCAAATATAGTTGGGAAAAGCTTAGACAAATGATGGCAAACGGACCAAACAAATTGCAAATAAAAGCAAATAGGTATAAGTTTACCGCCAGTTATACCTAACTAGTTGACCCACGCAACTTTGTCTGCGTCGCATAAGATAGAAAAACTCACAAAAGGAATAAAATTAACCCCGTTTTTGCAACATTTTACTTTTATGCTCCGTAGCGTGGTGTTACATAGCCTATAACCATTTTTAGATAAATGGACTATCCAAAACAAAAAGAATTGGTCCATTACAACCAGAGTTCCTGAGCGCGCTCAACCAAACAAACAAAGAAAAAACTCTTCAGCTTTATGATATTAGTACCTTTAAATTATCTGACATTAATTTTTTTTTAGCTTCCATAAATTCAAGCGCCGTTAGTACACCTACAAATGATAAGAGAAGTGCCAAATTAGCTCTGAAACGTGTTAAAGAATTCAATGTCAAAGAACCAGATAAAACAGTGACTAATGATAAAAACACCCTACCTCACACCACAGTTGAAACCTTCACGGATTTCGTACAAGAACTAGTAATCATACTAAATACTTATAACGATGACGTTTTCGAAGATTTCATCAACATACTAGACAAAAAAATTAGAAAGTATCACTATAAAGGTTGCAAGTTCTATGAGTTGAAAGGGAAACATGAATTCAGAAGTCTGTTGGCTGAGAAATTATACTGGTTGACAAGTAAAACAATTTCTGAAAAGAGAGCTTTTATCAATGAAAGAATAAACAAGATGAAACGACTAAGCATGTACGATAGAAATGTTCAAGAGTTGCTGGATTATACCAATTTTTTGTACAAAGATGACGCTAAACTAAAATTCCGACAGATCTTAACAGATCTGAGAAGCTATAGTTCTGGATACGGAAAAACAAGAACCAGAGACGATTTCGATAGTTTAATCAATGAATGCATAAAAGCTGCTGTTTTCATTTATTCACATGTTGACAACGACGTTAGACGAGAATTGAAAAAACTTTTTGCAAACATTAACGAATTTCAATCAGCTACAACTCCTATAACCAATTTCATTGGTTTTAAACCTAGAACTCGTAAATCAAACACTGAAAAAAAAGCACATGTAAAGGAAGAAAACAAAAGTATCAGAATCTTTAGACCAGACACAAGACGTAATACAAGACAAGAAGAAGAGAGCCATGAAACTTCTGAAAGAGATGAAGATGAGAGTGCCAGTCAACAGAAGATAATAACACATTCAAGTACAAATGAATCTGCTGCGGAGGTAATGTTTTACATGACAACGGAGAAACCAGGAATCGTTTACAAGTCTGAGAGCAAAAGCGAGCTGGTGGAGATAATGCTGGGAGAGAAGTCTTCAGGGAGACTAGTGACAGGTCGATCAACCACCACGCAAATACTGAGGTTTGCACGAGTACACATCAATGTCGGGAATCATAGTCATTCTCCTGCTCTTCATCATCACTATTCATCATCATCATTTCAGCCGAATGACGTCTACTGCTGGACATAGGCCTCCCCCAAGTGTCACCACATTGACCGGTTCCGTGCGTTTCGCATCCACCAGGGAAGTGGAAAATACGTTTTTTTTCTGCTCCTCCGCTATACTTTCTGATTAACTTCGCTGCGTGATCCAAGACAGTTAAATACAGTCATTCCCTGGGACTTCGTCGAGCTTCATTGTCTCGGCGCTTTTCTGGTGGTCGCCACTGTTGATTCTGGCTTTCAGGAGTTACAGTTGGGAATAGTGTGGCGGGCTTGTCCCAAAAAAAGCTTTCACCAAGTCATCGGTCTACTGAGGGGCCTTCCAGTGCAACGTCTCCTACGCTTAACCAGATGTATTTGGGGTGGGCGCAGCATATCTTTTTGATTTTTTCTATTTCTCTATCAACCTGTCATCAAAGTCGAGCTCTTTCTTTTAATTATGACTTTAAAAGTCGACCACCACAGCTCCCTGGAGCACTTATAAATAATTTAATTTATAATTAACTTAATTTCAGATTGTCAAGTAAAATGGCAAAGAAAATCAAATCAATTAAAATGGATCTCGAGAGCAGTACGTCCGCTGAAGAGAGCTCTTTGGAAATAATTAACTGTGAGTTTGTGTGGAATTGGGTACGTATCAAAATCCCGAATTTTAAAAGACCGAATTTTAAAATACCGATGGACGAAATCTCGAAAATTGAAACGCCGAATGGTTGTTTGGTCGAAAGTTTAAAATCCCGAAAGTTCATTTACCCGAAAGTTTAAAGTCCCGAAGTTCATAACCCCGAAGTTTAAAAACCCGTAGTTCAAAATCCCGAAATTGTTACAATTTCCGAGAAAAACGATTTTTTTGCAAACCTAACCTTAAAACACTTAGAAGTTGCCTAGCAAGCAGGCATATCCATCGTTATAGCTAGCAGGCATGCAGCAAGCATGCAACAAACATGCAGCATGCAACAAACAAGCAGCAAGTATGCAGTATGCAAGCATGCAGCAGGCATGGTTTCTGTAACGGTTCCGGCGCTGCAGGGATCGGGCGGTCACACGCGAGCTTATCGTCGCGTAGGGTTTTAACACTCACCACCGCAGCTTCGGCTATCCGCAGCCTCAGCCGCGGCGGCTTGTGTTAATGCCACCTGCTCCTTAGCTCGCGGCCCGCTTCGCCCCTCCGCGCCTACGTGGGCTAAAATTACACTCTAGGGGTAGGGCAGAAAAGACTACGTGGAGTCGGTCCTGCAGCGATTCATTTCTTTCACAAAATTTGTGCTTATAGGAAACCAAAATCATTTATTTCTTTTTTTTTGCAATGGAACAATAAATAAATAAATAAATAATAAATAATAAATTTTATTTCTCAAAAAACTTAGTAGTATTTTACAAAAAATTTGTATGGCAATTTTAATTTCTAATAAGTGGATGTAGCCACTGCAACCGAACTAGGCAATGCCTGTATTTCGGTTTTCAGCGCCTTTTCCCTCGATATTTAGACAATAAAATGCCAGTAAAGAAATATAGTTGGTTGTACTAATAATTAAAAATCTTATTGTTTAAAATTTAAATTACACATAGTATACAAACAAATGGTCTATACGTGAGTGAGAAGTGTTTATGAGTGTGTGTTAACTAGTGGTGATTTATGTGGAGTTTGAGTGATGTGGGTGCGTGTGTGTGTTGATGTATGTGGGTATGTGTGTGTGTATGATCTAAGTGCGTGAGCATGATTATTATCTAAGATTATTTAAACTAATTCGAACCTAGCATTTTAATTACTGTTTGACGCTTAGTAACAACTCCGTTTCTTCATAATTTAGTTGTTGCAAATATTCACTTACTATTTGTTTACATTTATGTTTAGTGAGCGGGTAAATATTTAGTTTTTTATTTATTTTGCTATAAAGGAACGGACCAAGAAATTCAATAAATCTTTCACTAAATTTGCTTTTACAAGTGAGCCGTTCCATACGTACTTTTTTATTTCTTCGGTTTTGCACGAGTGGGTCATAGGGTAGTTTTGTATGTTGTTTTAGGATAATGTTGAGGACGAAAAGCTGTCTTACGGTAAGAACCCCACAAATCTGATATAGAGACACAGTAGGAAAAAGGATAGGTTTATAAATACACACCTTTAGAATTGCGCGCTGAGCGATTTCAATGGACTTCATAGTGGTTTTAAAAGTACCCCCCCAGGATGAGATGCAATAATTTAATAAGGACTGACATAGGCATAATAAATTTGCTTAAGGATAAAAGGCTCAGCAGCGTGTCGCAGATTTTTAAAAACATATATGAGTTTTCGTACTCGCGCACCTAGCAGCTTGATATGTTCTTTGAAATTTAGATTTCTATCTATAGTAACACCTAAGTACTTGATGGTATGTACACCCTCTAGCGAAGAACACGCGCAGCTGACTTTCAGGTTACACTCGTGAGAAATAATTTTGCGGCTGCTACTGAGACTTGAATAATTTTTGATGCTGAACGAAATATACTTGGTTTTTTCCACATTTAAAGTTAGAATGTTCGCCTGAAGCCAGCTTCTAGTGATATTATAGCCCTGTTGAGCAGCATCAAATACCTCATCCCAAGTATTGGCGGCAAAAACTAAAGCAGTGTCGTCTGCGAAGGAGATGATTTGGCCTTGGGTGAGTTTAAGACTCGTGAGTTCATTAATATAGACAAGAAATAAGGTGGGTCCTAAGATGCTGCCCTGAGGTACGCCATGAGTAACTGGAAGGTAGGTACTTTTGTATTCACCGACACGAACACACTGATGTCGCCCAGAACAAGTAACTTTTAAAGAGTTGTAGCTGAGTACCTCTGATTCCTATCTTCTCGAGTTTAGTCAACAAGAGGGAAACAGAAATCGTATCGAATGCCTTGGCGAGATCGAGAAATATTGAAATGCATTTTTTTCCTTTGTCCAAATTTGTGCTAATAAACCCAGTGAGTTTGTTCACTGCTTGTTCAGTAGACTTACCATGCCGAAATCCATACTGATTTTCAGACAGTATATTATTTTTTTCCAGATATTTTATTAAGCGAATGTTCATGATTTTTTCAAATATTTTCGAAATCGCCGGTAATATGGATATTGGCCTATGATTATTGATTTGGTTTCTGTCCCCGCTCTTATAGATTGGGCACACTTCCGACCTTTTCAGGGAATCAGGGAATACGCCTGACTGTAAGCTGTCATTGACAATTTTAGTAATAGGTGGTACAAGAATATTTTTGTGCAATTTTAGAAATTTACCACTTATCTTGTCACAACCCGATGAACAATCTGTTTTTAGGCCATTTATAATTTGGTCGACTTCTTGCTCATCAGTGTCCATCAAAACAAACGAATTATTCTGCTGGTTACACTCGTCTGTATGATACTGAGAATGTGCATCTAGTGTGTTTGTGTTTTGATAAATTTTATCAGCCAGTGAAGCTCCAACATTAATGAAATAACTATTTATTTTATTCAAAGATTGCTCTGGAGAAGTAGAGAATGTTAGGAGTTCTTTTGTGCGTTGCATTGGTTTTGTTGTGTTAGCGATGTTTCGAATAGCTTTCCATAATTTTTTACTGTCTTTTTGTGCACTTTGTATTAGGTTTTTTTCATATGCTCTCTTTATTTTTCGTAACAGCGCGTTACAAAAATTCCTGTAACGTCTGTAGGTTATTTGAACATTTTCATTTTTCGGTGATAGCTTTGCTTTTCTATGTAACTTGTCCCTGTTTCGCATGCACCTCAGTAATCCCGTAGTTATCCAAGGCTTGATGATTTTTGACCGTCTTGGCAAAGTTTTTGTTAGTGTGTTTTTTTCAATAATATTTTGAAGGGACTGAGTCAAATAATTTAATGTAATGTTAGGATCTGCCGAATGATAAATTAAATCAAGATTAAGCTGTAATAGGTCTTGTACTATGCCCTCATTGTTAACTTTAGTTATAGTTGTAGTTGTATAATGCCTGGTTTTTTTTAGCTGTAGGCATAGTAAAACCGGAAAATGGTCTGTTAACGTTGAAAATGGGACTATTGCAGTGGCAGTGCTTAAAGTTTTTATTATGGCGTGATCCAAGCAAGTTTCACTGTCACTACGAGTTACTAGGCTATGTGCTGGAAGTAAGCCGTGTGTAGCAACTAAAGACAAATACCGTTCCCCATGTATGTCTATTTTGTTTGGATTTATTGGTATGTTTATATCTCCCATTAACACATTGTGCTTGTAGATCGATACTAGTTGAAGTGTTTTGTCTAAGGAAGAGAGGAATGGATCTATGTTAGTATATGATGGCGATCTGTATAAACCTATAATAGCGACTTGCTCTTCTACAATAGCCACCAGACAATTACAGTCTTGAAAGTCGGGTTCCTCTATGCGCACATTGAGATTCGCTTTATAATAAATAACTACACCATCATTTTGTTTGTTGTTCTTTTTAGTTGCTGCATGACAATATCCATCTAGTTTTGGAATTACTGATACACAAGAGAGCCAACACTCAGTTAGTATTAAAATATCACAATCTAGTTTTAACCTACTCAATAATATCTCAAAGCCGGACATATTGCAGTTTATACTGCGAATGTTCTGCGTTAATACAATCATTTGATTGGAAGTACTAGTGACGATAGTGTGACATTCTTCTACGTCAGCAGTCTGCGAGTGGGACACGGATAACCTGTCAATGTTAGCTGTAAGGTCGATAATATCACTGAATTTTAGTAAAAAACATAATTTTGGAACGAATTTTTATCGGGGATTGAACATTACTATAGAGAGCATTTTTAAGTTTAATGGAGTAAGTTGCTTTTAAAATATGTATTTTATTTATGAGGAAGGGTTTGTATGGTATGTTTGTGTGTATGTTGATTTGTAATATGTAGTGTAAATTAAGTGTTTGCGTTATTTTAAAACTACAACTGAACGAGTGATAATAGAGGTGAGTTAATACGTTTAGTGTGTAAAGTAAATGTGTTCTAAAATATGTATTACAAAAGGCGGGAAAAAAATACCCTAGATGAAAACAATAAAGGAAAGCATGCATTAAAAAAACTATAAACAATCTAAATAGACAATTCGTAACAAATAATAGTCATAGTGTGTTTCGTATCTTTTCCAAGTCAGCCGCGTCGGTGATACGAATATGTGCGGAGTCTTCATTTTTTTTGAGGTATACAATCCCATTTGTTGTCCAACAGAAATTGAAGCCATGGCTATTCTTGAATTGTCTCGCCAGGAAGTAAAGTTTTTGAGTTTTGTAGGTGAGAGTCTCCGCTACATATAAAGGTTTAGCCACGTACTTAGGATTCAGGTGTGTAGTATTCAATTTATTACCTTTAGTTTTCGGTTTATTGAAACTTTTGACGGCCTTAAGAAACTTGTCTTTCAATATTACGGTGGTGAGATCGACGATTATCGGGTTTGAATCATCTTTTGACTTCAGGCGGTAGATATCCTTTATGCAAGACCCGTTGATATCGATATTAATTGTTTTACCCAGTTGTATAATTTCCTTACACAAAGTTTCTTTCGTCTCTCCATTTTGTTTTGGTATATTCCGAATTTCAAAGCCAGTTCCGCGGGTTTTTCGTTCCATTATCTCCACTTTTTCTTCCAAATCTTTAATCAGCAATTTGTCAGCCTTTCTTTCCCTCTCAAGCGTATTTATCTTTGACAAAAATTCATCATATTTATTAGACATTAAATCCATACTTGTTTTGAGGTCTTGAAAACGTTTTTCTTGTTCCCTTGAGAACGAAACAAACATTTCTTTGATGAGAGCCATAATGTCAGTATTTTCACCATCATACTTCCGTTTTTTTCGCTCCGTAATGTTGATTGCTACAATCAGGGCAACTAAATGGAAAGGTCCACAGGGCACCAGAACTAGAGGCCGACCCAGCGCCCGTTGGCAGGACGAGATTGTAGCGAATGCCGGACGAGACTGGATAGCCACCGCTTCCGATAGAGGAAAGTGGAATTCTTTGGAGGAGGCTTTTACCCGAAGGGGGTCCACACATTAATTCTATTTTATAATTGATTATCATGTTTACATATTATTATTGGTATCTTTATTACATATAATTATTTGAACTTACAACTTTTTATTACATGAAATTCATCAATCTAAAGTACCTAATTATAAATCGATTTATTTTAATGAATATTTGTTTTCTAATTTAATATAATTTTATGTTTTATTTTAATTTTGTAATTGAGTTTATTTTTAATTTCACTATATTTGACAATTGTAAATATTTATTGTTATTTTTTGATTATTAATTGTGATCACATATCATATTATACTTTAAAATATTATGTCATTTATAATTTTATTATATTACATGAAGTTCAATTATCTTAAGTAATTTTTAAATCGATTTATTGTAATTAATGTTTCTAGTCTTTGTAATTTATTAGTTGATTGCTATTATTTGATTGTAATTTGATTATTATTTGATTGTGTGGAATGAATAAAGCTTTATTATTTATTATTATTTATTTATAATGTTGATTGCAAGTGAGTGGAGATCAGGTTCAGACTCACAGTGTTGCAGCGGTAAGTCGATAACGGACTTAGCGAATGTTATGGCAGTGCTCCGGTAGTCTTCTGCTGCATCCAACGATGTCGAGGGAGAAGGAGAAACGGGAGAAGTTTGTTGAAGAGACATAATTTGAATGAAATTATCGTCTTTAAATCGTTACAACAAGTACCAGGACAACATACGTCGCAAGTAATCAATATGTATAATGTCTTTATTTCAAACGTTGTTTTATTTTTCATTCGAGATTTTGTCCATTCGGGATTTCGTCCATTCGGGATTTCATCTATCGATATTTCATCCATCGGTATTCCGTCCATTCGGGATTTCGTCCTTTCGGGCATTTGAACATTGGTATTTTTTGTTTCGATATAACGACTATCCGCATTTAAAACTTTCGGTATTTTGAATTTAGATGTTTTGGACGTCGGTATTTCAATGATAGGTATTATGGTCTTTCGGGATTTTGATACGTACCCGTGGAATTAATCAGGAATAAAACCCAATATAGATCGCGGCACGTAAGATGAACCAAAATGGCGGTTGTCCGCGAAGCTACAATGATAGAAAAAAGTAGATTGAGACCCGGTCATGTGTTACAGATTGCAACCCGTAGTACCACCAACCGATCCAATGCTACCAAGGGAAGTTTTTCTTTACCTGTGGTCCCATTGTGATCGGTACATAAAATCAACAATCATGATCTCAACATTGAAAATCTCAAAACTATAATCTCAACAATTCAAAATCTAAATAAACACTTTAAAACATGAAACGTTTAATAAATTAGCAGGTCATAGTCTCAACATACTCGTACTTGTATCAACTTATAATAAACATTTTTTTTTTCTTCGGTATTTTTTTTTAGCACTGGCGGTTCCATGGGCAATAACCCCGTTTGCCAGAGATAAGAGAGGAAAAGAACAAGACAAACCAGACAAAAGAAGAGAACAAAGAAAAAACTTCAAACAAGAAGACGAACAGCCTAAATTGCAGGACTATATTAAAAGAATGACACATCTTGAAAAAGAAGTCAAGAAATTAAAGAAAATTTACCTATTTAAAAATAAGTCTTATAAAAGTAATAAAAAACGAGGCTAAGAATAATAAGTAAAGTAGTAGTTGTGTGTGCGTTAGGTTGTAGAGGTCAGATAGGCAGACGCTCCATGTAAAATACCGATATTCAGCTGCATCTGGTTAGACTGGAAGCCGACCCCAACATAGTCGAGAAAACACTATACAGATGAGTTAAATAAATGTGTCGTGTGTGAACGGAGAGAAATGAAATACGCTGGAACTTGGATATTTTTTTACTCACGAAACGTATTACAATGGAGCACATAATTAGGTTGAAAGCGTGTCTATGTTTTACGGACGTTACGGGCGAATTAGGGTAGCTGACAAAAAAAGTCGAATTAGTACTTCAAAAAGAGTTCCAAAAAATATTAGACACTTAATTTTTCTTTTTCACGTACTTATACAAAAAATTAAGACGGTGTAGTCCGTCGAAAACTCGGGTGACGTCACATTTGAGTACATTTTTTACCGAACAGTGACGTCACAAGCCCCCACTCAAGATCTTTGACGCGTTTGATCTTTGTCAATTTTTATTAATTTGATAATCTCACTGATGGACTTAACCAGCATCATATCGTGAATCATCCCTACTGATGTCACCGAGCTAAAAAAAACTAAAGGTAGGCAGGCTTTGTGATGCTTTCCCCAGTCCTCCCCTTTCCCTTCCTATTTTAAATTTGCCGCCACTTGCACTCGCCCACAGCTGTGAGTGCGACCAACGCTCCCGCCATCTGACGGCGTGGAGACGCAAAATTGGTTGGAACACCCCCGTCCCTTGCTCGTGCCAGCCCGCGTGGCTGAGCCTGGAGTCCAAATCCAGTCCCTAAATAATGACACCACTCAGATCCAGCCTGTCCCCTCGCTGTCCTCTTTAAGCCGAGGCCCGTACCCCGCAGGGGGTGCCCTTAGCGTGTAGTCGCATAGTTTGTAAGTTTTATGCCCTGGCTGGAGGCCTTACACTCAAGGCTCCCACAGGATAGTCCGGTTAAGCAGACGACAACCTCTCTAGGTTGAACTGCGAGATGACATTCCGAAAAAAAAAAAAGGTCACTCGACCACACACCGGTAAAAAGCCTTATAAGTGTGACGTGAAGTTTAGGCATAATTATTCAATTGCGCTCTGGTGGTGTAAGTTCATAAATTTTGTAAATAAACAAACATGCTTTTTATCATTATAATAATAAATAAAGTTTATTTGGAACAAGTTAAGTTTACAAATTACACAGGAAAAACGAAGATAGCTACAAAAGTAAAGTACTGTGCGACACGACCGCGACGCTTCTTTGTAAGGGACTGAGGTTCAAAAGGGAGAACTACCAACTACAGAACAAACAACTGTCTAACTGAAAGGACATCGCAAAGTGAGTAAAGCTCAGAAGTGGGAAATCTAATAGGTCAGGTATCACTAACACTAGAAACGGGATATTTACCCTGTTTACTGTTTGTTGTGAGTTCCCGATATTTCGGCGATATACGGACGGATCTATCCGCGTCTCTCACACGCACTTGTCTGCAGACGATCGCGAGAGACGCTGATAGATCCGTCCGTATGGACGAAACGTTAGGGAGTAGGGCCTCTGTTGCAAGCACCACGATCACGGATAAACTGAGGTTATTGGGTGGGTGTTTATAAGCAGACAAAAGGGTCCCTCACAAACTCACAACTAACTGTTTTTATTTTAAAATTTATTTTGATCATAAGAATCTATGTCAATTTTAATCATTTTATTTATTTTTCTGTTTTTATATCCTACCAAAATTATTGTAAATGTTTTATCATTTGTTAATTGCCAAATTTATTTGTTTATTATAGCTAGCCTGTATTGTCCCACTGCTGGGCAAAGGCCTCCCTCCATTCCTTCCAACGTTCACGATTCTGTGCTCTTTCTTTCCAATTCTCAAGGAAGACATCCAGTTCGTCCCGCCATCTCTTTCGTGGTCTGCCGCGACCTCGTGTTATTGTTTCAGGGCACCATTCCTGAGCCTTACGGGCCCACAGTTCATTCGGCATGCGACAGACATGTCCTGCCCAGTCCCATTTAAGTTGGGCAGCCTTTTGACCCACGTCAACGATTTGCGTTTTGGAGCGCAGTATAGTGTTACGAATAGAATCCGTTAATTTTACAGATACGAAACGGTCTACCCTCTTCACAGTGAGTTTTGTGTGTCGGGAACAGAATCGTGTTGTGAGTGAATTATGTGACAATGGTAGCGGTGTCGTGCGCGAAAAACGAATAAGAAAGAGGGTAGACCGTTTCGTCTGCTCATAAACATCCACCCGCAATAACTTCAGTTCATCCGTGACCATGGCGCTTGTAACAGTGCCGAAATATCGGAAACTCAAAACAAACAATAAACATGGTAAATATCCCGTTTTTAATTCTAATGTTTAGGTATGATTAGTTAGGATTTATTTATGACTCAAAGGAACTATAGGCCCGTCTGTTCTGTAAGCCCATTCAGTTAATACAAACGTAAAGAGATTCGAGCATTCCATTCAGTAGCAAACCGGAATAATACAATCGGACATTGCTAATCTGCTAACGTATTCCATTCACTCTCAACGATTCCCAGATCTCATTCAAAAAGGCGTTTTATTGTAACAGCACTTAGTTTGAAGAATTCTTATTGTTGTGATGTTTACAAGAACTGCCGGCGCGCTTTGAGAGAGTTCTCATGTGATTGAATAGATATCCGGTGTTGCGTGGTTGGTCAATTATTTGTTGGGAAAAGGTAGTTTAAGTGGTAAGAATAACATTATTCTAGTGTTCAAAATGGAGGGGTATAGTCACTTATAATTAACTAGAACTTCACCTGCGACGTCATCATCATCATCATTTCAGCTGATAGACGTCGGCCTCCCCCAAGTGTCGCCACATTGACCGGTCCCGCGCGACTCGCATCCAGCGGATTCCGGCAACCCTCACCAAGTCATCGGTCCACCTAGTGGGTGGCTGGTGGGTGACTCTAGAACTTTTCTTCCCCATCGGCCATCCGTTCTGCGAACAATGTGCCCTGCCCACTGCCACTTAAGTTTGGCAATTCTTCTGGCTACGTCGGTGACCCGCGACGTCGCAGTCGTCCGCGAAAATTATGATAGCTCGGCTAAATTGCATGACATCAATATAATTTATAACTTATGTTACTCAGTAAAGATGTAGCTTTCTAGTGGTGAAAGAATTGTTTAAATCGATTGAGTAGTTCTTGAGTTAAACCATAACAAACAAAAAAACAAATATTTCCTGAATAATATTAAGTGTAGATAAGTACGTAAGTTGTTTTTGTAATTTTATATTTATTTAAATACAAGCTTTTGCCCGCGGCTTTGCAGCTTTACTCGCGTTCAATTAGAATTTGACAATTATAATATTAATTCGGGTTGTGTTCTACTAGTACTAATAATATAATTCAATCATGATTCAAAAGACACGTGGCGCCGTATATTGTCATAAGAATGCTATTGTTATTTTCCTCGGGAACACTACTTGATTTCGGGGTGACAGGTTGTCTATGTCCTTTTCTGTACACCTGACAATGTATTTGCAAAATTTCATGACGATCGGTTCAGTGGTTAGGCGTAAAAAAGTAATAAACAAACTTATGCATTCAAAATATTAGTTGGGATTTTATTTCAGAATTAAAACATTCCATATATTGTTAGTAAGTTATACTTATAACTATGTTAGTATATTATAATAACACATTAAAATTATACATTTATTCCGTACATTTGTACTATTTAACATTGTTTAGAAAACCGCCGGAACCGTGAAAGGGGTACCAGTGTTTCATTACCTCTTTTAAGGACGTTTTCTATAACTTACTTACGTACAACTGTTAGTTAATATGCCTACGCCTCGCAGCTATCGGTGTTTCTATAAATAAAATTAGCTTGGAATATTCTATCCGCGTCACCTAGCTGTCACTCGGAGGACTGCGATTCATAGAAACAAGTTGACTGAAGAGTACAACTTGCCTCTCTGTTTAGCGTTTGTGGACTACGAGAA
The DNA here is from genome assembly GCA_950022955.1 of Xestia ashworthii. Lineage (NCBI taxonomy): Eukaryota > Metazoa > Arthropoda > Insecta > Lepidoptera > Noctuidae > Xestia > Xestia ashworthii. The sequence goes on from OX465574.1 coordinate 13,010,538, forward strand.
AGCCTTTGATTCGATCGACACCGGGGCTGTACTGCAGTTTCTTCAAGGGTGCCAAATTGACTACCGGTACATCGAGGTGTTGAAGTGTTTGTACAAAAACGCCACCATGTCAGTCCGACTTCAGGACCAAGCTTCGGAACCTATCCTTCTACAGCGAGGTGTAAGACAGGGAGACGTCATATCTCCGAAACTGTTCACCGCTGCACTGGAGGATGTTTTCAAGGTTCTGGACTGGAGAGGGCTAGGCATCAACGTCAATGGCGAGTACATCACTCACATTCGGTTTGCAGACGATATAGTGATCATGGCTGAGACCATGGAGGACCTCAGTACAATACTCGATGACCTCAGTAGAGCTTCCGAAAGAGTGGGTCAAAAATGAACATGGACAAGACGAAGGTTATGTTGAATGTCCATCTCACACCCATTCCTATCAAGATCGGAGACTCGACACTCGAAATTGTAGACGATTATGTATGCCTAGGGCAAACGGTCCAGTTAGGTAGGTTTAACTTCGAGAAAGAGGTCAATCGTCGAATCCGAGTCGGCTGGGCAGCGTTCGGGAAGCTGCGCGGTATCTTCTCATCCAGCTTACCGCAGTGTCTCAAGACAAAAGTGTATGACCAGTGTGTGTTGCCAGTGATTACATACGGGACCGAAACGTGGTCGCTCACAATGAGCCTTATCAAAAGGCTTAAACTCACCCAAAGGGCAATGGAGAAGGCTGTGCTCGGAGTTCACGCACACGCAAGGAATGCGTGATCGAAACAGAAATGAAGATATCCGCAAGAGAACCAAGGTCACCGACGTACTCCGAAGAATTGCCAAACTTAAGTGGCAGTGGGCAGGGCACATAGGGTCGAAAAGCTCTGGAGTGGCGACCGCGAACCAGAAGACGATGCGTTGGAAGACCTCCCACTAGGTGGACCGATGACCTGGTGAAGGTTGCGGGAATCCGTTGGATGCGAGTCGCAAGGGACCGGTCAATGTGGCGACACTTGGGGGAGGCCTATGTCCAGCAGTGGACGTCTTTCGGCTGAAATGATGATGAAAAATTTTAAAAACCCCTGACACATTGGCTCGTCGGGTCGGGTCGGGTCGGGTCGGGTATACTAGTATGCTAGTTAAGTCCACGACTTAAGCCCTTTCATCTGATACTCATATTGAGGGGGTTGTGAAAAAGAATTATAATTCACCATTATGTGGTGGCGGCCATCTTGGATTTGAAATTTATTATAGCGTATAGTATTTTACTAGTCAAGCCCTTTCATTTGATACCCATTTTGAGGGAGTTGTTGAATAACTATGTTATATTTCATTTTGTGGCGGAGGCCATCTTGAACGGATTTTTATCAAACATAGCTAAGAACACTCCCGACTAATTCACTTTCAAATAAAAAGAACAAGATCGGATCGTTCGGGAACTACGATGCCACAGACAGACACACACACACACACATAGACACGTAAAACTTATAACACCCCGTCGTTTTTGCGTCGGGGGTTAAAAATAAAGAAAGCGTTTTGAGTCTCGGTCTGTAATGTCAAACAAAGATAGTAACTAAACTAATGTCACTTGCGGGGTATCTTCTGTGATTGTTATTTATATTTACGCAGATGAACTATTTAAATTTTAAGTGTGCTACAATATCACATTGGGTCTAGCCTGTAAGGATATTTGTATGTTTAGAGTAAATAAATAAATAAATATTGAGGACCCGAAATCCCGTAAGTGACATTTAGTTGTGAACAGTGATAGCTTAAAACAGTGTTAGAGATAACAATCCTTCGTTACCTATTAGTAAGATATTGAAAATGGCCGTTCTATCTATACCTTGGCTTTAATGTCTCATATTATGTTTGTTTTTCGTAAAACTCTGGTTTGAGAACACTTTGTCTCTTTCGTTTCTTCTTGTGATGACGTCTTCGCTTTCTTTTGCTTGGGTTGGTTCCAAACTTTGGCCTCTTTGTGACAATAGACTTTCTTTCGCTTGGGTTGGTCCCAAACTTTGGCCTTACTGTGAAAATGTTTCTTTCTTCTAGGTTGGTTCCAGCTTCCGGCATTACTGTGAAAAACAAATATATCAGTTGTGCCACTCATCATCTGCTTAGCCGTTTCCCAACTATGGTGGGGTTGGCTTCCAGTTAGTAGGTACTGAATAATACGATACCCCTTGGTATGACTGGTTGTCAGACTTTTTGGGCCACTGACCACCTGTAACGACTGTCAAAGATCTACAAATGACAGCCGGGACCAACAGCTTAACGTGCTTTCCGAGGCACGGAGGTAAGTTGGTATGAAATTAGTGGTCACCCATCCACAGACCAACCTAGGCAAGCACGGCCTGAGTGGCTGTTATTATGTAACCACGAGCTTCTCTTGTGCTCCAACTGTACCTTGGAAAGCAGGTTATAATATGCCATTGGTTGGTCCCGGCTGTCATTTGTCTTTGACAGTCGTTAAAGGTATTATTGAAAGGAAATGCAACAAAACTTATATTGTCACTTACGGGATTGCTTCCGTGATTATTTTTAATTTTGTGCTCCCGATATTTCGACGCTGTTGCAAGCGCCATGATCGCGTGTTGACTGATTTTAAATAACTACGGCAGATCCCGTAAATGACAATACAAGTTTAGTTTTAAACCGTGAAAGCTTAAAACAGTGTTTAAATGCAACAATTTGAAATATCGCTACTGAGGGCAAGAAAACCAAGGTTACCGACCACGTAGCCCGAAGAATTACCAAACTTAAGTGGCAGTGTGAAGGCAAACATCGTGAGGAAACCGGCTTGTCCGAGAACCTAAAATTCGAAGATATGTGACATTACCAACCCGCACTGTTCCCGATTGGTGGATTCAAATTCTGCCAATTCCCTCTCTAGGGAGGATGCCGTGTGTCCCAGCAATGGGAACATTATAGCCCGATTATGCTGTTAGACGGGAAGCCGACCCCCTCAAACCTGGTAAAAGAAGGCAGATGAGGCAATCAAACCTCTCCCAGTAAGGGGTCCTATACTTACCACGTTTTCTTGTGAGTAGAGGGAACCTCCTTCGTAAGGCTCTGTTGACTGAGTCCAGGAGACGTTGCCGGCTTCGTGCGATGGCCGGACGTCTGAACGGCTCTATGATGTTGTATAAGAGGCTCTTGCAGATCAGATAACTGTCCTGAGAATCTGAAACCAGGTGGGATCTTATTCTAGAGTGGGAGAGAGTTGGCGCTAGACGGTTTCTATAGCAGCGCGGTCTCTTTCACACACGCGAGTGACATTCTGCTTATTCAAAAAGTTATACGTGGCAAACAACTGTCAAATATTTGCAGTTTTGAATAATTTGGCAATATTACTGCATGGAAATAATATGAGGAATATGACTAACAAGGTAATGTCATTAAAACAATATGTACTGCTTCAAGTATTGATGTTACTTGTGAAACTGTATAGAGTGTGAATGTGTATGGCTACAAGAATAAAAGAAGATCAAAGAAACGATAGATGGACTGAGTTAATCGGAATCTGAGAATGCATCAGCCTATAAAGTTCCCACTGCTGGGACACAGACCTCCTATCTCTATGAGAGGAAATAGGCTATAATCCACCACGCGGGCCCAGTGCGGGTTGGTAGATGTCACATGTCTTAGAATTTTTGGTTTTAGGACATGCCGGTTTCCTCACGATGTTTTCCTTCACCGTTTTTGAGAGCAGTGGTGATGAAATAGGTTGAAGCTTTATCTTAAAAACCTCTATGACCCGTTTACTAGTCAATGCATTCATCAGCTCAATGTTTTGAGTGCGTTACATTGAGTTTTACAGTAAAACGTAAAGTACGTAAGAGCGTAGTCCCTAATCCTAATCCCAAATATATGTATGTTAAGGTCGGCTTCCAGTCGAACTGGATACAGCTGAATACCAGTACTTTACATGGAGCGACTGTCTATCTGACCTCCACAACCCAGTTAATACTGGGTAATACGATACCACTTGGCAAAACTGGTTGTCTGACTTTTTGGGCCACTGACTACCTGTAACGACTATCAAAGATCTACAAATGACAGCCGGGACCAACGGCTTATCGTGCTTTCCGAGGCACGGAGGAAATTTGATAAGTAATGGGTGGTCACCCATCCAGAGACCAACCTAGGCAAGCATGATATAACCTAAAGACCAACCGGAGCGGTTGTTATTATGTTACCACAAACTCCTACACACACATTAGTAGTAGTATTAGTGTTAATAGTTATAAGTAGTTATTAGTAGTAGTTAGTGGTAGTTATAGGTAGTTATCAATAGTTAATCTTAGTTGTTAGTAGTTATTGGTAGGTATCAGTAGTTATCAGTAGTTAATCGTAGTTTGTAGTAATTATTGGTAGTTATTAGTAGTTACTAGTAGTTATTAGTAGTTATTTGTAGTATAATGTGTAGTATATGGACTATCTGGTGTCCACGACACAAGCCTTGCTTAGTGTGGCACTAGATGGCGCTGTGTGTTCATACCCAGCAATATTATATATTTATTTTATTTATTTATTTTATACAGTTTACAGACTCACACTTAGTGTGATGGGCTTGGTTGACGTCTTCGTGAAAGATACCAATGATGGTGATGTTGATATAGGTACTTACTGTTAGGGTAATCCTCGAACTGACTCAAGGTGCGCAGGAGTCGTTTCCCGTCCTCATCACTATAAAGCATCTCAGCCTGGTCTATGATGGAGTTCACCTCAGGAGACAGCACCTCCTTCCGCTTCACCAGCGTGTGGAACATCATTGAGGAGTAGGCTGGTGGGGGAACCGTATTATTTCCAAATAGGGAATATGTTAGAAATACAAAACGTTTTTTTATTCCTCATTTTGAAGGAATAAAAAGCATCAGTAGGCCCTTAAAACATTGTACCACCCTTTTTTACAATTTAATATTTTCTGTAGCGTGTTTTTGGTGTAAAGAAACGCAAACTCAAAAAGCATACGCCGGCAGTGTCAAAGAAACACTTTCATTTGAAAACTACTTAAAATTTCACTAAGATATATTAAGCGTCAGAGTAGAAATTCAAATTTTCTTACGTTTTTTTGCAATTTGCAGGCCAGTGCTAGATTGTATCATCATCTTTCTCTTGCCCGTATCCCAATTAATTAGTGGTCGGCGCAGCACATCTTCTTCTTCCATATTTCTCTATTTTTCGTCATCTCATCCGACACTTCTTTTCTTACCATATCCTTCTTAACACAGTCCATCCATCGTTTCTTTGGTCTTCCTCTACTCAAATACCCATCCACATTCATACTCAAAAATTGTTTCAAGTCATTTTCCTCATTCCTCCACATCACATCCCACGACAACCGATTACCACACAACTTTTCAGTCACCGGCGACACTTTCAGACTTCCTCTAATATACGCATTCCTTACTTTATCCATTAGCCGTGTACTGACTGAGCGAGCAGCCTCGCGAAGCAGCCGCGCGAGGCAAATCCTCGGTCGGTCAAGACGAGCCTCGCCCGCCCGAGTGTGCCGCGGCCCGAGCCAAACGTGGTCGGTTTTTATCCATGCTCAAAAGTGCCTCAGTAAGTTTGGTCGCGCACTCAAGACGGTCGTGTTTTGCCTCGCTTGTTCGAAGAATAAGGAATCACGAATTAAGAACAGTGTCTCAAATTAAAACAATTATATGGCAAATATAGACTACTTTGGGACGCGCAATGTCCTGATTATACCAACTTTTTCTTATTTGTACAACTTGATGAAATAAATATAAAGGTGTAAGTGGTGGCGATAGCCGGCGAACTTGTTCCTCTTGGTGGCGAGCTTGCTCCTCTTTATCTCGCTGTAACTGTTCTTCCACGCTGCCCCTGCCACTGCCTTCCGAACGCACGGCTTCATGACAATCTTGAGCAGAACTGAATATTCGCTACGCTCCGGCCTCTGTTCGACTTGTGAGTCATCACTGAGCTTTCGAGTCGTTCGACTTTGGCTCAACCTCGCTCCGGCTCGGATTTGCCGCGCTGTATTTAAATATGCATGAGGCTGCCTCATGCATATTTAAATACAGACCGCGGCTGCCTCGCGCGGCAAACTTTGCGAAGCAAACGTCCGAGGCTGGCTCGCGAGGCTGCTCGCTCAGTCAGTCACAATATTTGAAAATCACGGAAGATGTCCCCTTGAAAGTATAAGTTTAGTTTTGAACCACGAAAGCTTCAAACGATGAAGTACTTACTCCGTAATACATCTACAGTAACTCCTCCAGAAGCCACGTCTGAAAATTTCTCAATGAAAATCTGGAGTGGATCACCAACCCAAGCGAGGCCACCGTGATCCGACAAACTGTAAGAAATGAGATTGGTTTTTTTCTGTGTTTTAAATATTAGCTTAATAGCTTTCCCCCGCGACTTCACTCGCGTTAATTTAGAATTCGACAACCACGAGTCCAGTCTAACCGAATGCAGTTGAATACCAGTATTTTACATGGAACGACAGCCTATCTGACCTCCACAAATCCACATGACAACCCAATTAGTATTGGGTAATACGAAACTCCTTGGTAAGGCTTTTCGCACTTTTGACGACCAGTATCGATTGTCTAAGATTTACGAATGACAGCCGGGACCAACGCTTAACGTGCTTTCCGAAGCACAAAAGAGTCTCGGTGTCTTCACCCATCCACGGCTCAACCCCAGCAAGTGTTACTTAACCTGATGGATCGACCCGTGCGACTGTTATTTCCTAGCCACGAGCTTCACTTCCGTAGGTTGATTTCCAGTACGTAAATAAATCGACGCTTACGTATTATCAATCGACACATACCTACGTAATAAACAGGCTTTCTACGACCGAGGCGACATGGCAGTGGATGTAATTTTTTGCCAATGGAGATTCAAACGTATTAATATTGAAATACGACCGTGACGCGTCTTTCAATGCAAATCCCTTTTGATGCCATGGCGTCATTTAAAAGCATAGCAGGTTATAGGAAATCGACACTTACGTTTTATAAATCGGCCCCATAGGAGACAGAACTTCTTGCACCTCACGCTTGTTCTTCACAGCGATCAGTCTGAACATCTCTAAAAAGAACACCATCATGTACCCTTCTTCCACCTGTTCCATCAGTTCCAGGTGATGTTGCTCTGGCGCTTGCGTTGTTGAAGGCTCCTGTACCTTGATCTCTGAGAAGGAGTGGTCAGTTCATGTTAGTGCTGTAAGACACACTGAATTTATTGGTTGACGTACTTCTGGACGGCGGTTTGTGCTCGCAAATGGGATGAGGATTAAGGGTTTAAATAGACCCTTCATCGTTATCATTATTTCAGCCGAAAGACGTCCACTGCTGGACCCTGCATTTGTTTTTTTTTGTTCTACACCATACCTGGAAACCTTCTAGTTACGGAGATATTGGAGGTCAAAGTTACAACTTTTTCTCCTCCCTTCCGAACCGGTGCAGGTGCGATCCGAAACAGCCATGGCCGGACAACACCTGTACCAGGCGGAAAGAGAGGAAACCGTGGGACCGCTCGAGCCTGAGACCCTAATCCCTAACGTTCCGTCCATACGGACGGATCTATCCGTCTCTATCGTGCACGTCTGCAGACGAGTGCATGTGAGAGACGCGGATAGATCCGTCCGTATGGACGAAACGTTTGGGAGTAGGGCCTTAGCTCCGCAAAACCGGACCGAGCGCGTCCAACGTTCGGCGGCCAAAGGCGGCGATGGCGAGGTCCTCCGTCCAGTGATAACGAACGTCATAACGTTACTTGAAATACCTCCTTAACTCATTTACTATTAAATGCATCCATCAGCACAATGTTTTGAGTGCATTACATTGAGTATTACAGTAAAACGTGATAATTCACCCCAGAAAAAAAGTTGTTTCTGAGCAATAATTTTTGCGTGTTTGATGACATGTACAGAATGCTTGGTTGACGGCTTTGCGTACGGTCCGTTTATGCCTATGGCCAGATGTATGAACGTGTTAGAAGCAAATGGACATGAAGGGATCGTAGCTGGTAATGTAATTTCTCCCTACCCTCGTGACCAAAGGCATCATCATCATTTCATCCGACGTTCACAGACGTTCACTGCTGGACATAGGCCTCCCCAATTGTCGCCACATTGACAGGTCTCTTGCGACCCGCATCCAACGGATTCCCGTAACCTTCACCAGGTCATAAAGGCACACTGGCTACATATTTGCCAAGAGGCGGAAGGTGTGTTGGAATCATAAATCAATCAGCGAAATGGTGGTCGTGGTGAAGATCTGTGGGTCTACCCAGCTGACAGTCTATTCTTCTTTTTTATCGTATTGTCAGTGCCTGAACTAGTGTCTGACTTGGCTTTGTATCATCATCATCTCATCTGCCTTGCCTTTTCTGGAGTCGGCTTCCAGTCTAACCGGATGCTGTTGAATACCAGTATTTTACATGGAGCGACTGCGTATCTGAGCTCCACAACCCAGTCAATACTGCGTAATACCATACCACATGGTAAGAACGGTTGTCAGACTTTTTGGGCCACGGACTACCTGTAACGACTGTCAAAGATGGACAAATGACATCCGGGACCAGAAGCCTAACGTGTTTTCTGAGGTACAGAAGAAATTCGGTAAGTAAGGAATAGAATAGAAGAATAGAATAGAATAATCCTTTATTCGTTAATGGACATCACAAGGGTAACCCATCCACAGATCAACCTAGGCAAACAACGCTTAACCTAAAGATCGACCCGAGCGAGTGTTATTATTTGGCCACGAGCTCTTATTTAGCCGCTTGGATTTATATGCTGCCGAGAAATATCTCTCAGGCATGCTCGCTTCCTCATGATTTTACCCTTCACCGAAGCAAAAAATAATAATGGTAATAGATACAAACTTCCATACAGTACATCTCCTGCAATAGTCGTCGTTTCGTTCTCATTAGGATCTTCTTGCATTGTCCCTGGTCCCTCTTCATCTTTTTCATCCTCATCTGTATAGATCAGCTGTGCAGTAGTAGCTGTTCCAGTTATAGACCAATACTTTGTAGTCGCAGTCGTTCTTTGAGGTTCTGTGGGAGTCGTTCTTTGAGGTTCTGTGGTCTCTGTGTAAGCCTTCTTCTTTTTCTTTTTGGGCCGTGTATACGGTCCGATCACTTGAAACCAGACCTTTGCGTTTTCACCTTTAGTTGTCGTTTTACGTATCGTTTTTGTAATCTTTGTAGAGTCTTGTAATGGATCATATTGAGACACGTATAAATTAAGTGGGCCTAGAGGTTGAGCTTGTAAAGGTATTTTATTAGCATACATAGGACGTAATGTGGAATATGAAAACGGTAGTAAACGCAATTGGCCTAAAAACAGTGGTGCTTTGTGAAGATTCTGATCTTCAGGTCCAAAAATACTTCGAAGATGCAAATGATTCGCCAAGTAATGGCTAGAATCATTTTCGAGTCCGTGATATATCGAATTCATTGGTATGAGCTGGTGGCCAGGATGTTGGGACTCTCTTGTAATTGGGTCCGGAGGTATGGCTGATGGAGGTGCTCGGAAACCTGGGAGAGCTTGATGATGAGGAGGAACAGGGTAGTATTGAGGAGATAAAAGAAATACAGGTGATGGAGCCGTTGATTTTCTTAGATTCTGGTGATTCCGGTCTTTCACCGATATTAGGCTTCTTAGAACAGATGAGTTTTTATAAATGAATTCCTGCCTTTTCGCGTTATTTTGCTTTCTTGTTTTATCCTCCATTTCTAGCAGTAAAGTGTTCAATTGTGCGCGAATTTGACGATGGTTATTCGCTATTGAGGCTTCATTGAATTTTGCTGGAAGGTGAGAGCACAAATGTAATAGACCATAATAAATACCAATAATAAATAATCTACAATGACGCATGTGACTAAAAGAGTGATGGACATGAATGTTCATGGATGGAGAGAGAGAGGAAGACCAAAGAAAAGATCGATGGATTGTGTGAAGACTGATATGAAAGAGAAAGGAGTAAATGATGCCGTGACCTCTGACAGGAGAGATTGAAAGAAGAAAACGTAGAAGAAGAATGGGATGAGGGCAGGAAGATGATGGTGAATAAATAATCTACAATACAATCTACTTATAATAAATCGGGTACGTATCATAATCCCGAAAGTTCATAATACCTATGATTGAAATACCGACGGCCAAAACATCGAAATTCGAAATACCGAAAGTTTTAAATACCGATAGTCGTTATACCGAAACACAAAATACCGATGTTCAAATGCCCGAAAGGACGAAATCGCTAATGGACGAAATACCGAATGGACGAAATCCCGAATGGACGAAATATCGATGGATGAAATACCGATGGATGAAATCCCGAATCAACGAAATCCCGAATGAACGAAATACCGATGGATGAAATCCCGAATGGACGAAATCCCGAATGGACGAAAACATTTATTTAATAGCCGTATTATATGCCCCTAAAAAGCGGGTTCCATCTATCTGGCAGAATCTTGTTGCTCCGAAATTCATTTAGCATAACACACTTGGCATAATTTTCTTTATACGAATATGCTAAAGGCATATTTTTTTTTAAATATACTTATTGTTTGGCTGAATGTTTGTATGTCCGAATTTGGAATGGCATACTTTTAGATGGCAGAATTTGATTTGATTTGATTTGATATAATTTCACTTGGCATACTATGAAGATTGCAGAATTCTATTTGGAATAATTTTATTTGGCATTATTGCCATTTTTCAATGCCACAAAATAGCATTTTAAACCTTAATTTAAAATTAAAACATTATCTTAAAAAGTCAATATTGTGCTAGAAAAGTTAGTGACAGAAACGAATCGCTCCAAAACCGACTCCACGTAGTCTTCTCTGCCCTACCCCTAGAGTGTAATCGTGACAGAAACCATGCCTGCTGCATGTTGCATACTGCATGCTTGCTTGCATGCTGCATGATTGCCGCATGCTTGTTTGCATGCTGCATGTATTCTGTATGCTTGTTTGCATGCTGCTGCATGCTTGCTGTATGCATGGTATATGCTTGTTCAGATGTTTGCATGCCTGCTGCTGCATGCTTGCTGTATGCATGGTATATGCTTGTTCAGATGTTTGCATGCCTGCTGCATGCATGGTGCACGCATGCTTGCATGCTGCGTGCTGCATGCTTGCTTGCATGCTGCATGCTTGCTTTCATGCTGCGTGCTGCATGCTTGCTTGCATGCTGCATGCTTGCTTACATGCTTCATCCTTGCTTGCATATTGCATGCTTGCTACATGCACGATATAAGCTTGTTTGCATGTTTGCTTGCTTCTTACAGAGAAATAAAAACCAAGTGTTCACAATCAACTGACTTTATGAATTTTCTGTGATTTGATAGATGAATCTTTCCATTATTATGCATATGAAATGTATGCCAAAAGATAATTCTGACTGTAAACTTTCTGAGATATGATAGTTCTGCCTTTAAAAACTATCGATTTGAAAATTATGCCAAAAGATGATTCTGACTGTGAACTTTCTGCGATAAGATGGTTCTACTTTTTAATCTTATGTGTAATGAAACTCCTTTTTCAGATTAACAATGTTTGTATTTATAACTTGTGCTATTACTTAAAATAGTTACAACTTGCTTTTTATCCTTATTCAGCTTAACATAAAATCAAATCTATATAAATCCAGGAATAGTTCTTTTTAAAAACAGCTTTTGTTTTTTACCTCCAAAATCGAATACCATCGTATTCTTTTTTTTTTTTATTTTTCGCGGGAACTGGTTCAAAAACATGACCAAAGAGTTTTTATGAACTCTTTGGTCACATCAAGTACTATTAATATCTTATGTTTATTTTTGATAAATCACAACAGATTCTAGTAATATTTGAAAATCATGACATTCGGCCATCCGACACAGTGTAGCCTCCTGGCACACACAATAATCATACAAATTAAATTATTAAACAAATCATGACATCCTGAAATGTTAAATATTACAAGAAAAAGAAAAAAAAATATTTGAAACAAAACATACACAATATTTTACATTAAGTATAAAAATATATGAAATTTTAAAACTAGACAACATTTATTTAACTAGAGCTTGTACGTATAAAGAAAACATTTCATAATAAAACAGACAGTAAGGAAATATTTTAAGTTGGTTTTACTCAGAGTTACTTTTGCCAGCATCCTCAGAGCTACTGACATCGGAGCAATGCATTTCCAAAGTTTTTATGTGTATCCATGGTCGGATTCTATCAGCTGCAATAACAGTTTTATATGATTTGCCATTCTTAGTAAAACCAGGGATATCTGTAATTCTGTAACGGTCATTGCCTAGAACTTCAGTAACCTTGTATGGACCTACAAACTTCGACAGAAGCTTTGTACTTTTCTTATCGTTATCAAAATTATTTCTAAAAATTTTAACTAAATCACCGACCTCGTACTTAGATGCTGGGATTCGATGTGCATCATACCTTTCTTTTTGTTTTTGTTGGTTTTTTTCTATATTATTACTTATTATTTGTTTCCTGACTCGTTGTAACTCTAAATTAGTAGTTAAACTGTTATCGGCGTTAAGCTTATTTGACAAAACATCGCGTAATTTAATCCCAAACATAGCTTCTGTCGCAGTCTTCTGTGTTGAGGTATTAACAGTGTTGTTAATGCCCCATTGAATTTTCCCCAGACACTTGTCCCAGTCGCGTTCATGGCTTGAAAAGTTTTGAGATGACAATGAATTTAAGATGGTTTGGTTAAATCTCTCTGCCTGACCATTAGCTCTGGGACAAGCTACTGCGTTTAAAATATGTTTAATACCATGTGTATTACAAAAGATTTTAAAATCTTTAGACGTAAAGCTTGTGCCACGGTCAGACACAATCCTAGCTGGAACACCGAAGTCGTAAAATATTTTCTCCAAGACCTTAACCGTGGTTTTAGTTTTCACATCTTTAACCGCCCTTACAAAGACATACTTAGTGAAACCGTCTACTACCGTTAAAATGTGGGTATTACCGTCTTTACTTCTAACAAAAGGGCCAAGGTGATCCATATGGATCGTGTGAAACGGTATTTTTACTTTTTCTATTGGATACAAATGATCCGACTTTTGTTTTGACGCGTTGTCCTTGTTATATGCGCATTCTAAACATGCCGCAACATATTTTTTAATAAACTTTCTTTGTTTAGGAAACCAGTATAAATGCTGTATTCTCTCTAGAGTTTTTGCGTAACCCAGATGACCAACTTCATCGTGATTTGCTCGGCATATTTGCCATCGAGCACTCCGCGGAACCACAAGACATAATTTATCGTCTACCCTTTTATATACGGTGTGATTTTTTATAACATAGTTTTTTTCGAATGTCCCTACATTCCTGATCGTCTTCAGGTTTGAGGATTTTAAATATACGGGATATTTCGGGGTCCGCTAATTGTAACGATAAAAGCCAGTTCTCTTTGCATATAGTATATACACCAACAGAGGGGCCATCATCTGGCTGCTCAGATAATCTGGTGTTTCTGCTTAACGCATCAACGTGGGACATCTGAACACCAGGACGATATTCAATATCAAACGTGAACTCACTTATTTGTAGCCACCACCTTGCTATTCGCGGAACGAGATCCCTTTTCGTTAGTGTAATACGGAGAGCAGCACAATCAGTATAAATCAAAAAATGAATACCCAACAGATACACACGGAATTTTTTTAAAGAACATACAACAGCTAGTGTTTCTAGCTCGTAGGAATGCAGGTGTTTTTCTTCGGGAGTAGTCTGTCGACTAAAGTAGGCGACAGGTTTTAAGACCCTACAATCCTTTTGCCATTGCATAAGTATACCTCCTACACCCAGAGCACTAGCGTCGGTGTGGAGTTCTGTTTCAAGGGTTGGATCATAAAGAGCCAGGACAGGCCGACCAGCTAGCCTGTCCTTTAAAATTAAAAATGCCTGGTCTTCTGTAGAAGACCATTGCCATAAACAATCTTTTTTTAATAAAGATGTTAGCGGACGAGCGACCTCTCCATAACCTTTTATAAACTTTCGGAAATAACCAGTCAACCCTAGAAATTGTCGGACTTCATGGACATTTCGTGGTTTCGGGAATTCCTTAACCGCCAAAATTTTTGTTTCACTTGGCTGTATGCCTTGTGGCGAGATTTCATACCCAAGGTAGCTAACAGTACTATCGAAGAATCGGCATTTGGTCAATTTTAATGTTAAGCCATACTGCCTAAAAAGTGTTAACACGTCTTCTAATCTTTGAAACATTTCGTCTACAGTTTTTGAGGGGATTAAAACGTCATCCAAATAAGCTAATGCGTATTCAAACCTTCTGTTCCCGAGAACTTTGTTAATCATTCTCTGAAACACGGCTGGGGCGTTTGCCAAACCTTTTAAACTCGAAATGCCCATCGGGTGTGACAAAACCCGTAAGATGTTGGCTTTCTTTAGACATGGGTATTTGATAATAACCTGAAGCGAGATCCAGGGTCGTGAAGAAACTATTGCCACTAAGATTCGATATTTGGTCTTCTATAATAGGCAGCGGAAAACGATCTTTAATAGTTTTATTATTCAGGGCTCGAAAGTCAACACACAATCGCTGCTCACCCGTTTTCTTTTTGACCATTAAAATTGGGCTGGCATAGTCTGACTTCGATTCCTGAATAATATCGTTTTGAAGCAATTCATCAATGGTTTCACGAACTCGCTCGCGTTCATAATGTGACAGCCGATATGGACGATAGACAACCGGCTTGTTATCTGCTAAATTGATATTCATTTCTACATCAGCAACGCAAAATATTTCGTTAAGATTTGTAGCAAAGCAATCACGGTAATTTTGCAATAACAAGTACAACCTATCCAATTGTTCTTCATTTAATCTTGGTCCTGTTTTAATATCGTTTTTATTGAGAGGCTCTACAGTAGAAGATTCTTTCGCTATCTTATTTATTTGGCAAATTTTCTGTTCATTAAACGGAATAGCTCTAGCAATTAAAATGTTTGGATGTAATGTAATAATGTTGGTTGACAAATTAGATACAACAACAGATCCCTTACCATTAAAAATATTGTAAGCACCCTGTAACAGTCGGAACTCCTTACCCGTTCCAACAGCGTTGTATCCTTCTATAAAAACATCTCCCGTGAAATCATAATTTGAATGAACTGGGACGGTACTGGTTTTTAAGATTTCAATTCTATCAGCAATGTAAAGTTTTAAAATACCTTTTGAATCGGCATCTAAGCTTGGGCTTTTATAAAATGTCAGTGTAGAGCTATCCTTCAAAATGGTGATAAACATCAATTCTGTAAAATTCTGACCAATTATAAGTGATGTCTGCATGTGGACGTCTTCTACAACTAATATCTCAGTGTCTGATTCAATTTCGTCGATCCTAACAAATGCATGAGTCTTATACAGAGGAACAACTAACGACTGACCAAAACCCTTAACAATCGGAACGTTATCAAAGTTTTTAACTAAACTAAGTAATTCTGCATCGGTCTTACGCAAGAGTGTACACTCGCTACCAAAATCAATAAATGCTTTCAAAGGCTTATCATTAACAACAACGGTTTTAAAATATTTAGAGTTGCCGTTGGTGTATTTTCCATTTTGTTATATTTTGAATTCGAAACGAAGGGATCTAATTTGCATTCCTCTTTATCATGTCCTACACGATGGCATTGTTTACATTTGATAAGGGGCTTCGTGCATTTAAAATACGGATGACCTTTTGAACGACAGTTGTAACAGGTGATTGAATAATTGGTGTCGATACTATTCGAACTTTTGCTGGTATTACTAGTACTTGGATTTTGGATTGTACGTTCACGTAATTTATTAGTAAACTGATTATTAAATTGCGGTTGAGGTCTCTGAGATACAAGAAAATTAAGTAAATCTTCGGGTTCCGAACTATTCTGAGCTTGCGCCCCATTCCTAATCGAACGGTCGCTTATACCGTATACAATACAATCTACAGCTTTTTTACCGGTAATTTCACATCTGTTTAATAATCCCAATTTATCGTAAAAATAATCACGAAGACTTTCACCACCACGTGAAGTACGATTTAACATTTCTTCTAATAAACGTCCGTAACTTTCTTCACTAGGGAAAGCCTTTTTGAGTTTAACCTGCCACTCATCCCAAGTGAAGACAACCGTTGGCAATGATGCAAACCATCGCTTTGCAAGACCAGCTAATTTTTGTAATGCGAAGTGGACAATTTGTTTCTCATCCCATCCATATATAACAGCGCATTCATTGACCTTTTGCAACCAGCTTACAATAGTTTGAGTTCTATTCGACGGATCAAACTCGGGAATGACATTATGAAGATTGTTGTTCCAAGAATTCCTGGGAGGGTTTCTAGTAACATGTTCAACTAACTTGAGGATATCTTTAGCAGAAAACTCATGTGCACGGTTACGTATCTTTCTTGGGACAGCCTCTTCACTTGAACTAGATGACGACGGGCTTCTTCGCCTAGCCTTCATTTTCTTAGATTTACGCCGGCGCCTCAGAGGTGTGCCCGGTGGGGTACCAGGCTCAACATCAGACATCATCGTCACACCTCACTGAAACATTGTACATTACATGAGGAGTAATCCATCCAAAATATTCCCATATAAATTGCCTTATTAATGACCCATCACAACAAGCATATTATCATTAATTAATTGAGTTATGAAACAATATACAGTGTTTTAAAAATATTTGCTTTGCATTTCTCTATGCTGTTGGCAACACATCATTTAGTTTAATCTATTTGGATGGGTAAAAAGCCCAGAGTCTATTCCAAAATTATTATATCTGTCAATGTTACTAATGTCAGTATTGTCAGTACTGTTCTGATAGTACTCTGTGGTTCTGTTCAGCAGCAGTACTGTCTATGAAAATGATTTGACGAAGAAATCCTTTGCATTTTTTTAAATACATCTGCAGTTTTATCATTTAAATAGCTTAATAGTCAAGTTCCCCAACAATGCTACGCATGTTTGACATTATTTTCTGGTTGCCAGATAGTTTAGCATGTTGAGAGGGGTGATCATCACATGAAAATAGAAATGTTTATTATCATATCATAGTTAATATAAAGTCTGTTATCAGATCAATCAATCAGGTAATCAATAGTAGCAACATAGATACTAGCTAGCTCAAGCTACTGCATTCACAATAGTTTATCCGACGACTAGTGATTCACTCAACAACCAGTAGGAAACATACCTACTCCGAAATCCAGTGGAATCACCAAGTACGCCCACTAACCAAAACCGACGACCTGTGACTCACTCAACGAACCAGCGGGAACCTCACCCGCTCAAAAATCAAATGAAATCACAAGTACGCCCCCTAACCAAAACCGACGACCTGTGACTCACTCAACGAACCAGCAGGAACCTCACCCACTCAAAAATTAAGTGAAATCACAAGTACGCCCCCTAGCCAAAACCGACGACCTGTGACTCACTCAACGCACCAGCAGGAACCTCACCCACTCAAAAATTAAGTGAAATCACAAGTACGCCCCCTAGCTAAAACCGACGACCTGTGACTCACTCAACGAACCAGCAGGAACCTCACCCACTCAAAAATCAAGTGAATCACAAGTACGCCCCCTAACCAAAACCGACGACTTGTGACTCACTCAACAAACCAGCAGGAACCTCACCCACTCAAAAATTAAGTGAAATCACAAGTGCGCCCCCTAACATAAACCGACGACCAGTGACTCACTCCACAAACCAGTAGGAAGCATACCCACTCAAAAATCCAGTGTAGTCACTAGGTACGCCCCGTAACATTATCCGACGACCAGTGATTCACTCAAGAAACCAGCAGGAACCATACCCACTCAGAAATCCAGTGAAATCACCTGGTACGCCCCGTAACATAATCCAAGTCATAAGTCAAAAGTCACTCATAAGTCATATAATCATCAACCAGTAAATCGCTCAGTATCCAGCGGGAAACATACCCACTCAATTTAGCCAAGTCACATAGCATGTCACTCATAAGTCATTTAATCAACAACCAGTGACTCGATCAGTATCCAGTAGGAAACATACCCAGTCAATTTAGCCAAGTCACATAGCATATCACATAACATAGACCCCGTGAACAAACCTAGTTCACAGGGTAATCATTTAACATATTATCATGGCAATAATTAAATCAAGAATAATAAACAACTGACAGTTACCTCAGGATGCTTGTAAAGAATCACAATAAAACATGTACAAATGTTACTCATTTAAATCCCTATGTAGAAGCTTTTATGATAGCATAGCCATAGATATACTAATAACAACAAAATAAAAATAGCATTGTGTATCAAACATTGTAGGTAATCATTCTCATATTATGCCTCATGGTAAATTCTTCAAAACTGTTTTTATCAAATTATTATCGAGCAATTCATATAAAAGTTTTACATACCCTTTTGGTTTATCCCACTTCTGAAATGTAATGAAACTCCTTTTTCAGATTAACAATGTTTGTATTTATAACTTGTGCTATTACTTAAAATAGTTACAACTTGCTTTTTATCCTTATTCAGCTTAACATAAAATCAAATCTATATAAATCCAGGAATAGTTCTTTTTAAAAACAGCTTTTGTTTTTTACCTCCAAAATCGAATACCATCATATTCTTTTTTTTTTTTTTTTTTCGCGGGAACTGGTTCAAAAACATGACCAAAGAGTTTTTATGAACTCTTTGGTCACATCAAGTACTATTAATATCTTATGTTTATTTTTGATAAATCACAACAGATTCTAGTAATATTTGAAAATCATGACATATGCATATGAAATTTATGCCTAAAGATGATTCTGGCTTACAAAATTATGAGTTTAAACGTATGATAAATGAGTATCTGCCAAACAATTTTCTGCCAAATGAAGTTTATGCTATCAGCTGGTATGCAAAATAATATTATGACATGAAAAGTTCTGCTATAAAGGGTGGAACCCTAAAAAGCGTAGTCGACGGAGCCCCGCTTCGCGGGGCCCCTATTTCCGAGTGCAGGGTTTAAAGGGAACCTAACTAACCTAACGGGGGGGTGCCTCAAGTCCCGATTATGGGGGCAGAGATACTTCCGTATGTTCAGTTGACAATAATTCGAGAGTTTACAATATCGCTAGAGAGTAACACGTTATATTGTAATATAACGTGTTTGACAATTTTACGGTGACATATATAAGCACAAATTTTGTGACAGAAATGAATCGCTGCAGAACCGACTCCACGTAGTCTTTTCTGCCCTACCCCTAGAGTGTAATTTAAACCCGCGTAGGCGTGGAGTGGCGGGGCGGGCCGCGAGCTGAGGAGCAGGTGGCTTTCAGTGTTAAAACCCTCTGCGACGATAAGCTCGCGTGTGACCGCCGGAGCCCCGCAGCGCCGGAGCCGTGACAGAAACCATGCCTGCTGCATGCTTGCTGCATGCCTGCTGCGTGCTTGCTGCATGCTTGCTGCATGATTGCTGCATGCTTGCTGCATGCTTGCTGTATGCTTGCTGCATGCCTGCTGCATGCGTGCTGCTTGCTAGGCCACTTTTAAGTGTTTTTACGTTAGGTTTACAAAAAATCGTTTTTCTCGGAAACGGTGACAATTTCGGGATTTTGAACTTCGGGATTTTAAATTTCGGGCAAATGAACTTTCGGGATTTCAAACTTCGGGATTTTAAACTTCGGGATTTTAAACTGTCGGGCAAATGAACTTTCGGGTATTTGAACTACGGGATTTTAAACTTCGGGATTTTAAACTTAGGGTTTATAAACTTCGGGATTTTAAACTTTCGGGCAAATGTACTTTCGGGATTTTAAACTTTCGGTCAAACAACCATTCGGTGTTTCAATTTTCGGGATTTCGTCCATCGGTATTTTAAAATTCGGGATTATGATACGTACCCAATAAATCACCATTATTATATTTAAAAGAATAATGCTACATACAATTATAAATTAAAATAATCTAATAAATTAAAAAAATAGCGTCAAAAAACTCCTCCAACTGAGCCTTATGGCCCAGGTAAAAGCCAGCCCTAGGGTCACGGGAAGTGTCAACTAAGCGTTTAGAAATTTCTTTAAAAAGACCGTGACTCTCGCAGGAACTCGGACCCCACGCTCCTAGAGTTTCAACCCGAAACGACTCGAAAATATAGTTCCCAATAAGGTTACTATATTTACGCCGCTTGAGGTTCTCAGCAGCCGCAGCGGCAGCCCCTGCACAGCACGATGAGCTAGGAAGATGGGAAGGCGCAAGAGTATCGACACATGTGGCGTCCCACACTAGAAGCCTACCCATCTTCCATGGAAACAAAGACATGCCGTCCGGTCTCTTGCCATCGTCGCGTGCCAAACCATTGGGTTCAAACTGTTGAAAACACAATTTTGTACATCGAAAATATTTCGGAAATAAATTGCCAGGGTGTTATAGGATAACCAACAGAACTCTTTTTCCAGCAATCTTGAAATTTTGTCTGTTTATCTGTTTGTCTGTCTGTCTG
The DNA here is from genome assembly GCA_950022955.1 of Xestia ashworthii. Classification (NCBI taxonomy): domain Eukaryota; kingdom Metazoa; phylum Arthropoda; class Insecta; order Lepidoptera; family Noctuidae; genus Xestia; species Xestia ashworthii. The sequence goes on from OX465574.1 coordinate 13,031,022, forward strand.
TATGTCTGCTTCGATTAAATTAATTCGTCCTGTCATCCAATGGAATCCTGAACCACGGAAGTGTGTTACATATAATTTCCATCACAAATCACAATCTATTGCTATACGACAAAAAATAATAATTAGTCTGTGAGACAGATTACCAAAAAAAAATTGGAATAAGTACTTATTTTTTCCTTTGTTGCGTAAACCAAACTTGACAAAGATACGACGCTTTTAAAATTCTAATTACGTTTTATCTTTGTCAATATTCATTGATTTACAAAACCAAAAAATACGTGTCCATTATTTTCCAATTTTCTAACGGACGGACTAAATAGATTTGCAATTTTTTGATACTGTCATCATACCTATTATACAATGTTTGAAAAATCGTCAAGGAATGGATTTTGACAAAAGTTTTTGAAGAATCGTGTTAGCAGAAGCAAGTAATAAAAAATAAAACGCACCTTTGAAATTTTCTTCACAATTAAGTAAATCATAATGTAAATAGAAACTCAACAAGAACACTAGCATAGTTTATTATTTTGAAACTAATTACAAATACTTATGACTGATATTCAAATACGATACTAAGTTTATTACAGATCCAATGCTATGTTTGACTCTAAAGTCTAAACATTTCAAAATGGCGCCCATACTCTGTATTCGATTAATTTTTGGTTCTTGACGTTTCGTATTTAGAACTTCTATTCTAAGTAGCCACCATTTTGTTTTTTACAATTCGACACAGCTAACTCATTTGCGCGATATCATTTTTGTTTTGTTCAATTTTATTTGTTTTATGTGGACTATAATGCTCAATAAATATTACACAATGAAATCATGAATTGCATAACTGATTTATTCACTATTTTTAAATGAAGTATTTTTGAATAATCACTGGCGTATTCAAAATAAACTTTAAAAATTTCGGATCGTTTCAACGTCAAAAAATAACTGTCAGTATATAAAAGTAGTCACCATTTCAGTTTTACTGTCAATAAAATTGTAGTAATAATTTTATTGAATTAGAAATAAAAATAGTTTTATGTGCTATGTTTAACAAGTTTTTTATTCCATATTTTTTGGTTTTTTTGTGTTAAAACGCAAACGTGTACCCGTTTTCTACTATTTGGAACGTTTGGAAGTTAAGTACGCCTGCTGTGTTTCATCATCTGTTTGCCTTTTCCCAACTATGTTGGGGTCGGCCTTTACTTTTCCCAACTATGTTGGGTTCGGCTTCCAGTCTAACCGGATGCAGCTGAATACCCGTATTTTACATGGAGCTACTGCCTATCCGAGGCACGGAGGAAACTCGATATGTAATGGGAGGTCACCCATCCACAGAGCAACCTAGGCAAGCACGGCTTAACCTAAAGATCGAACCATGCGGCTAATAGTTAACCTCGAGCTCCTCACAAAAACTGTAGTCGTTTTTGCATGTTACCTTAAGCATACACCCTTTTTTTTGGGATGGGTAATCATCAAATGACTTCTTCCACTCTGGGCGGAGCGGGAGGGAGTGTCAGACTTTTACTGACTAAAACTCATCCATGTAGGAACATGGATGGGTTTTAGTCAGTATAAAAGTCGTCCTTTACGTTCCGGGGCCGCGCCGCAGTATCTCTTTCGAACTGTCCCGCGAAGCTGTGCCCCGGAAGCATACAACCTGTGTAAACAATTATTGGTGAACTAATAAAAGTAAATAAATAAATAAACAATCATTTGAAGAAATAAAACTGCATTAAACAGTCATTTATTTAATACATTTTACAAATCAAAATCTTAACTTAGAACTAGAATTTAACCAAAACGGCATTCAGAATATTGACTTACTTTCGGCCAAAATGACGGTTCCAACCATGGTCAGGGTGCCCATAATGATGCCGTGGGTCTGGATCTGGGCGGGCGACAGGACTGCGCTGCACCCTTGGTAGATAAGGAGCCTCGCCGGCCACCAAGACCAGGATTGCACTCACGAACATAGCGATGACGGAAAACTGGAAAATCAAAAATTCATTTCTTAGTGACACAATCATCATCATCGTCATCAGCCTACTAATATTCCCACTGCTGGGACACAGGCCTCCTCTTTATGAGAGGGAATGGGTTGTAATCCACCACGCAGGCCCAGTGCGGGTTGGTAGATGTCACATGTCTTCGAATTGTGTGGTTCTAGGACATGCCGGTTACCTCACGATGTTTTCCTTCACCGTTTCGAGAGCAGCGGTGATGAAATAAATTACACAAAGTCGGGGTCACCACCACTGGGCCACCGCTGCTCTGTGATACATTGCTGCATCGCCGTGCTGGCCTAGAATGGTCACTAAATAATTGAATATCGGGCCGTTTATCGTCTCGTTTATAAGTATATCAGTAGAGGCCTGGTGGTAGCGACCCGTTAGTCATGGGTTCTAACCGCATTATCTAAACTAATTAACCCCCCACGCAGTTTGACGTGTCTGTGTGTGTGTGTCTATCTGTGGCATCGTAGCGCCCGAACGGATAAACCGATTTTGATTTTGTTTCTTTTTGGTTGAAAGGTGAATTAGTCGGGAGTGTTATAAGATAAAAATATAAAAATAAAAAAACAGTCTAAGGTCCATGTTCACCAAAAAGATGACGGTCTGATTATCTAAAAACAGCTGTTTAAAAACATTTTTGTATGGGAACATGTCACACTGACAGCTGTTTTTAGATACCCAAGTAACACAGTCTTGGAGGTTTAAAACAAATCTGTCTATTGACAGTCTATTCACGGTTAATCTTTAGATAGGGGCTTTCTAAAAATGGTTTTAATAAAGAAAATGTATTCTTATAGAGTTTTTTTTCTCATGCTCGGTTATTTTTAGAGCATTTGTTCTATAGCACACTTATTTTAAGTACGTCCATAGGTATTTTGAATGTTTTAAGATAAAATGCTCTACAAATAGTTAATAAAGCCTAAACGTACCTAAATTGAAGTAACTTTATAGATAAAATGATATATTTTAAGATAAAACATTATATTTTAGCTATTGGTATTCTTATCTTTGTATATAAACAGACTTAAGTCTAGTTAACTACTCTAGTCTAGACTAGATACTTCAATAGATATTTTTCAGTTAGTCTAAAAAAATGATAGTGAAAACGTGTTTTAAGTATTTATTTTCCTAAAAATGGCCTTATTAAGTGCAATTGTATTAAATATTTGAATTGGATGATTTTATGCAATAGAGACAATGAAAAAAATTAAAAGGCTTTCGTCGAAAAATAGACAAATATTTAAAAAGGAAGAAAAATGACGAAGAGTTGTAAAATAATTCAAATTCCGAATCGAAATTGTTCTACGACAGAAGATATTTGCAATGTCCCCTACAACATCACAAAATTATGTTATTGAGCAGTTCGATTCAGATACAATACAATAAAAAGACGACGCGGACGCACAACCGAACATGTCAAAACATGCGTTACTCATCTATTACTTAAACTTACGTCAAATTACGGGCTTTGTACACAAATCTGCGAATATGCACATTGCAAATTAAATACGAATACCTACACAAGTTCGGAGGGATCCGTCCACTCTTGTATACCAGCCTTATGTTAACACTTTGCGTCTTTGGCACCGCCGCCGGCTTATATCTGTACATACTTAGTACCTACATACCTACCTACTATTTTTCACATTGTCTTTAAATAAAACAGAAATTTAGTTTACTACTCTCTTCCATTGATTAATTAAATTGCTCTGTTACTGCATAAAATGGTCTTCCGTTTACAACACATCAAATTACCTATTCACTAATGAACGTCTAGAAATACTGTGAGAAGATAAAAAGGAATACAGAGATGACAGTTACTAGGTAATCTTAAACCAAGCATAAATCTGTTTAGTCTTTCACTAGATAGTTAAGTATGTAGCAAGTGAAATTATTCTTTTCATTGAGCTAGAGCCATACTATAGAAAATTATCTAGAGTATTTGTTCTATTAAATTCGTTTTTCTAGTAAATTTTATCTTGACGCCATTTTTAGGGTTCCGTAGCCAAATGGCAAAAAACGGAACCCTTATAGTTTCGCCATGTCTGTCTGTCTGTCTGTCTGTCCGCGGATAATCTCAGTGACCGTTAGCACCAGAAAGCTGAAATTTGGTACCAATATGTATATCAATCATGCCGACAAAGTGCAAAAATAAAAATTAAAAAAAACATTTTTATTAGGGTACCTCCCCCAGACGTAAAGTGGGGAGCGATTTTTTTTTTAATTTTGACCCTGACGTGTGATATATTGTTGGATAGGTATTTACAAATGAATAGGGGTTTTCTAAAATCATTTTTTGATAATATTAATATTTTAGGAAATAATCGCTCCGAAAGTCAAAAACAATGTGTCCCCCCCCCTCTAACTTTTGAACCATAAGTTTAAAAAATATGAAAAAAATCACAGAAGTAGACCTTTATATGAACTTTCTAGGAAAATTATTTTCAACTTGATGAGTTGAATAGTTTTTGAGTTATATAGCACTTTTTCAAAAAAACGCAAATGATAACTTTGTTTTTCATACAAATACTATGAAAAACAAAGTTATTTTTGCTGACGAAAAATGTTGGTATTTTTAATGGTCTGGGAAGCTACGGAACCCTACAGTGAGCGTGGCCCGACACGCTCTTGGCCGGTTTTTTTATTGCCTATTTTTGCTTCAAATGATTTTCGTCACATATTGGAATGCTTATTTTTATGTTTTTATCATTAAATTATGTCTAATTAAACATTTAACATGTTTTAAATAACTATATTTTAAATAAAATGAGTATTTTAAACATTGAAAAGCAATTTAAAAAAAAATCTTATAATTAAATAATATTTATATTTGGTAAAAAAATATTAAATCTTACATTTACAGCGAGCGCTCTTATTTTAAGAGAGTTTTACATAATATTCGACGATAGAATTTCAATCGCATATAGATTTGCTTGTTTACCCATTAATAACTAGCTAAAAAACAAGTAATTTAAGAAATTATGAATTTGTTACGCCATGATGCAATTCAATAATAAGTTTAAGTAAATAACTCTTGTGAGTTCTGCGCCATCACGTGTCGTTGTCTATTACAAATCAAATGTAACTTAAAGTTGTTAGTCTTGAGTTAATTTTGGTTTAAAACCTTGACGAGTAAAGACTTCAATAAAGATCTCAACTTTATCTATAAATTAACTACTAGTAAAATTTGTGGTCTATAAACAGTTTAGTGAGACACTAGAAAAATCTCTACAGACAATTTGAAAATGTACAACTCTTATCTCTATCTATTCATGTGTTCTTAACTCATTCTTATGAGAACGGATAAGGTTGTGCCCACTTTTACTAAACTGTGTCTATAAGCGTTCTTGAATATTATTTGGGGGATATTTTACTCTTAAGGTAGACAATAAAATAAAATTCTATTAGATATCTAATAGTCCGTTTTTAGACGCGATTATGTTACTTGGGTAATCAGGCTGTTATCTTTTAGGTGAACATGGGCCTAAGATGGCCGCTGCCACAAAATGGCGGATTACATATTTATTCAACAACTCCCTCATTACGGATATCAAATGAAAGGGCATGACTAGTAAAATACAATGCGCTATAATAAATTACAAATAGTAGTATTAGTAGTATTAGTATGTATACTATTTATGTACTTATTTCGATTTGTTAATAAAATGGCATTGTTCTCATTGATTTTTGTACTCTACCACAATACTGTCATATTTAACCCAATGGTTGACTGGTAGAGAATGCCTTGTGGCATTAAGTCCGCCTATGTACCACTCTTGTACATGAAGTTTAAATAAATAAATAAATAAAATGGCCGCCACCACGAAATGGTGAATTACTATTTTTTTTTTCACAACTTTCGGGCTTGACACCCGTAAGACGCGTTAAGGAACTTCGTTCCATAAAAAAAATACCATAAAATTATTACCCTATGTGTTGGGGGTTTTCAAATTTGAAATTTAATGTTACTTCACTATCACTATCACTACATATTATAAAACAAAGTCTCCCGCCGCGTCTGCCTGTCCCTATGTATGCTTGGATCTTTAAAACTACGCAACGGATTTTGATGCGGGTTTTTTTAATAGATAGAGTGATTCAAGAGGAAGGTTTTTGTATATAATTTTACGCGGGCGAAGCCGCGGGCATCGGCTAGTGTATTATAAAGAGGAAAGATTTGATTTTTCAACCGACTTCCAAAAAGAGGAGGCTTCAGACTTCAGAAGCTAAAGTTATTTTTCACTTTTTTGTGTGAAGTCGGTTATATTTTTTGCAAAAAAGTTTTTATTGTTTGTTACGATTTAACTCAAGAACTACTCAACCGATTTTTAAAATTCTTTCACCATTAGAAAGCTACATCTATACCAAGTAACATAGGGTATAAATTATTTTGATATTATGGAAATAAATCGAGTTATCACAATTTTCACGGGCGAAGGCGTGGGTGAAATGCTAGTATAATTGATATAAATCTCTGCTGCTCTCAAGGCAGTGAAGGAAAAGATTGTGAGGAAACCGCAGGTGGATTGATACAGCTCTTAGAGGCCCCTTTTTCCGATGGGAAATCATCAAATGACTTCTCCTACTCTGGGCGGAGCGGGAGGGAGTGTCAGACTTTTACTGACTTAAACCCATCCATGTTCCTTCCTCGCCCTTTATGTTCCGGGGCCAAGGTATCTTTTTCGAACAGTTCCGCAGCCCCGGCAGGCTTCGGCCCCTGCGGTACTCCATTATGCTGACATCTGTTTGAGGCGCGCGTGGAACACTCTGGCGCCGTCGACACGGCCTGTCGTCATAAGACGGACGGACGGCGAGCTAGCCCACAGCTCACCGTCCACAGGCCCGCAAGCAGCCCTTAGAGACCTTTTTCAAATGACTTCTTCCACTCTGGGCAGAGCGGGAGGGAGTGTCAGACCGCAGAAGGAGGTGACGGCTTCCCATTCCGTCTCGCTCCGGACCATGGATTGAACCAGGGCCGGGCGCGAGAGGTCACCGCCGCTGATTGCCGCTACGAGGACACGGCGGTGCTCCGCCCACGCAGGGTAGACCTCCACCGTGTCCTCCGGTCGATCCTCGCTGTTGAAACACCCGGGCGTTTCCTCATGCCCGTTTCGATGCAGGAACCTTAGAACCTTAGACCCTTAGCGGCCTGAGGTTCAAAAGTGCGAACTTTACCGTAGACTGATCATCATCATCTATACCTAGCCTTTACCCAACTATGTTGTGGTCGGCTTCCAGTCTAACCGGATGCCGCTGAATACCAGTATTTTACATGGAGCGAGTGCCTATCTGACCTCCACAACCCAGTTAGTACTGGGTAGTACGATACTCCTTGGTAAGACTGGTTGTCAGTGTTTTTGGGCCACTGTAGCGACTATCAAAGATCTACAAATGACAGCCGGGACCAACAGCTTAACGTGCTTTCCGAGGCACGGAGGAAACTCGGTATGTAAGGGTGGTCACCCATCCACAGACCCACCTAGGCAAGCACAGCTTAACCTAAAGATCGACCCGAGCGGCTGTTAATACTTAGCCACGAGTTCCAGGACAAGAAAATAAGCACAATACACATAATTGTCTCAAGTTTCAATAAAAATAATCAACTACGCTAAATACTTACTAATTTCATTGTGCTAATATTTTGAATATACTGATAAATAAAATTGCTAAATATACCTTTATATACGAATCCTTTGAGGAAAATAAAGACGCCAGGTCAGTCGCACTTACTTATTAAAAAAAGAGAAATGTCTCCTACTAATAATAAAAATTGGCCAAATGCGTGTCGAGCCACGCGCAGAGTAGGGTTCCGTAATAGCCCGTTATTACAATATTATTCTTAGGATTTTGTATTTGGTACAAAACAATCCAACGCCCAAGTTCAACGACTATTACTGATAAACTAATAAAGTTACCTCAACCGCTATAATTTTCCTTTAAAGTTCATGAAATGCAATACCATCACGAATTTTCCATCAAGCCCGCAGTTTAGCTTTTATAGGGGGGGACGCGACTGTAATAAAAATTGGCACTTTCATCAAGTCATTTTAAAAAACCTATTCAACGATAACCCACACGATTGGGTAGACGACGAAACAAAAAATTCATTCCCAATACACCTTAAAAAAATATTTTTTCCTAAATTTTATTTTACCACTTTGTTGTCGTATTTGATATACACACCTCTACAAAATTACAGGTTTTTTGTACTAATACGGTCTCTTAGCTAAAGCCCGGACAGACGGACCTGACGAAACTATGAGGGTTCATTTGTAGGACTGCGGAACCCTAAAAATGATGACCTTGGGACTAAGATGTATTGAACTTGTTATTAAACAGCTTCAGACCGCGTTTCTATCTGCGTGGATATTATATTTAATCATATACAATATATTTATCTAATCTAATATTATTTATAAATAGGAAAGATTATACTAATAATAATATTGTTTATCAATCCAAATAATACACACAGACACAGTTCAAAACAAGGTGACAAACATACAATAAGCATATGATTTTGTTTTTGTGCACAGAAGATTTAAGTCTACCAAAAATAAGTCTATGCATACAAAATAATGATGAACCCTGTCTCTTGAACTAGGAGACCTGTATCTTAAGAGACAAGTTTGTTTGTTTAGTACGATTTAACTCAAGAACTACTCAACCGATTTTAAAAATTCTTTTACCATTAGAAAGCTACATTTTTACCGAGTAACATAAGCTATAAATTATATTGATATCATGCAAATTAGTTGAGCTACCACAATTTCCGCGGACGAAGTCGCGGGCGAGGTGCTCTCATCATATAATTATGTTAGTGGGTGCGGAGAGAGAAGACCAAAGAAATTATAGATGGATTGTGTGGGGAATTATATAAAATAAAAAAGAGTACTTAAATAAAAATAAATAAATATCGCTGGACATTACACACAACGCCATCTAGTGCCACACTAAGCAAGGCTTGTGTCGTGGTCACCAGACAGTTGATATACTACATATATACTTTTTGTTTGTAAATACATACTTATCCCTACCTACAATGTGAATGTAAGTTTGTTTGTTACGCTTTCACGCGAAAACTACTCAACCGATCATCATGAAACTTTGTACACATATTCTTGGAGGTATTAGAAGTAACATAGGATACTTTTTATTAAAAAAAAACTAACCCTCACTCGCAGACGAAGTTGCGCGGGTCAGCTAGTTAAACATAAAATATATACTTTCATGACTCGGAAACAAATGTCCAAATAAATGACAGTTGAAGTTAAAGTCTGAAAACCAGTCTTACCAAGTAGTAACGTATTACCCAGCTAACTGGGTTGTGAAGGTCAGATAGGCAGTCGCTCCATGTAAAATAATGGTTAGACTGTAAGCCGACACCAACATAATTGGGAAAAGGCTACGCTGAGGCTTTTTTTAAGTCACTAATTTCATGAGATACAAAAATCTAAGTACATATTTGCTCCTAACTGTGGTGTTTATAGGGGAGACGACAAAAAAAAACTAATTAGTTCGTCAGTTAGATTGTCAAAAAATATTTGACACGTATTTTTTCTGTTACGTACTTTAATCAAAATGGATGGTATTTAAAAGTACTTCAATTTATTCCCATTTCATTTACCTAATTTTGCCTGTGTTCCACCAAATATACTGAATGTGCACCAAAATATGTTAATTAAAATATGTCATAACGAGCATCTATTTAACAATTAAACACTGTATATTCTCCTTAAAGCGTAGTCGACGGAGCCCCGCTTCGCGGGGCCCCTATTTCCGAGTGCAGGGTTTAAAGGAACCTAACTAACCTAACGGGGGGGTGCCCTAAGTCCCGATTATGGGGGCAGAGATACTTTAATATTTGGTGCACGATCAGTATTATTTGTTGCACGATCAGTATTTTTCGGGGAAGAAAAGATTTTTGGTGAACACAAAAATATTATCCAATCAAAATTGACGAAGATACGACGCTTTTAAAATTCTCAACATGTCACGCCGTGGTATTCTTTTTATAGTGTCCTGACGTCACGAGCCCCCACTCCAGGGTTTTGATGCGTTTTATCTTTGTCAATATTCATTGATTAAAAAAAAGTGTCAGTTGTTGTTTAACTATAATAGTGAACAGACGTACGATCGCGCGCGCGTGCTCTAGTTGAGAGTATTGTGCAGACGCATCACAACATCGTCGTCGCAGTGTACCTACGTCGATCTATCGGGGTCATTGCCATGACCTAGTTACAAGTGCGGAAATCATGAAGTGTTTACAATAATTTATTGTTTAGGTGTTAAACTCACCTTACAACAAAATAATGGCTTCACAGTCTATTAAGATAAAAACTGACCTGGAAAAGCGGTTGTATGACTGTTACATCCAGGAGAAAACGGACAGAGAAAACCTGCAACTTATGGTACGTAATTTGAATGATACCATTAATATCTTGCAAGAACAAGTATAAACCCTTCAAGGAGAATTAAATTGCTTGAAGGAAAAAAATGAAAATAAAGAACCCTTAGAAAAACAGGAAAGCGAGAAAAAAATATTTGTCCAGCGTACAAAAAGTGACGTTGAATATTGCACGGACGAGGATGAACTCGCTAAAGAGACTGAGTGGATTAGGGCCAAGAGCAGGAAGAAGAGGAAGCTTAATACCTCCCTCTCTCCAAAACAACAACCCGAAACAAGCGCCCAAGAAAAACAACTGAAAAATGCGAAAGAGACTTCCGTCAAAAAAGTGCCCCCGCCACCGCCACTCATAGTAGATGGAGTTAAAAACTACCAAACGTTTTACGACTCGCTAACTGAAACAATTACAGCTGAATCATTTACCGCAAAAATGATGAATGGGGATTATGTTAAAGTTAACGCCAAAACAGAAGACTCCTATAGAGTAATTGCAAGGTTTTTAACTGAAAAAGACTACCATTGGCGAATGCCAATGGTAGTCTTCGTACGAATGTACGAATGTTCGTACGAATGTACGAGAATAAGCAAGCTAGACCAATTAGAGTTGTAGTGAAAAAATTACATTCTTCTTGCCAACCTGATCGAATTAAAGACGATCTAACAATGCAAGGACTGAAAATAGAAAAAGTAGACAGCAAATTGAGCTGGAAGAGTAAAGAACCACTCAACATGTTTGTTTTATCATTTAATAATGACGAAGATGTCAACAAAATCTATGGCATAAAGTACATTTTAGGGTGTAAAATTGAAATACACCCACTTAAAAATCCCAAACTTATTCCCCAATGCAAGAGATGCCAGGCATATGGACATACTCATAAATATTGCAGAAAAGAGCCAAGGTGTGTAAAATGCACTGGCAAGCATCTTACAGCCAACTGTACTAAATCTCCCGAGGAGAAGCCAAAATGTGTTCACTGTGGTCTACCTCACCCTGCCAATTATAGAGGGTGTGAAGTAGCTAAACAAATTCAAGTTATGAAAAATAAAACAATTAAAAAGAAACTTGCGGTACCAACTACCCAACAGTCTCTTCCCTTACCAAAACTTGACAAACAGGCACAGAAAGCAAGTGTCCAGTCAACTGCAAAACCCATGCAAGTAACCAACGCTGGTTCCTATGCGGAAGCTGCAAGATCACAGCCTTTGAATCAGGAGGATAAGATTAATCAGATCTTAAAGTGTATAACCTCATTTGACAAGAGATTAGAGAAATTAGAATCCAGCACTAAAACAGCTGTTTTAAATAATCAAAAATGAATAACACCCTTAAAATAATGGCTTGGAACTCTAATGGGCTCCTCAAACATCAAAATGAGCTGCAGGCGGTCCTGGACACAGAAAATATAGACGTGTGTTTGGTCTCCGAAACGCACTTCACTAAGCAATCTTTTGTTAAATTTAGAGGATACATGGTATATAATTCGCTCCACCCTGACAACTGTGCCAGAGGAGGTAGCGCGGTTATAATCAAAGAGAACATTAGTCACTACGTGCAGTGTAAATATGAAGAACAAGACATTCAAGCCGTGGCAGTATCTGTTAAAACCAAATTTTGTCACATATCCATTGCAGCCGTATACTGTCCTCCACGGCACATGATAAGAAAAGAGCGATATTTACATCTCTTTGAACTATTAGGCCAGAGGTTTATCCTAGGCGGCGATTTTAATGCTAAGCATACGCATTGGGGATCAAGACTTACCACAACTAAGGGAAGGCAGCTCTTAAGCGCAGTCAAAGATACACATTCCGAAGTTATGAGCACAGGTAAACCAACGTATTGGCCCACTGACCACCAGAAAATACCGGATCTTATAGATTTTTTTATATGTAAAAATATATCCGCCAATTACGTCAGTTTGGAGGAAGGTTTTCATATGAATTCGGACCACTCTTCAATTATACTAATGCTTAGTCAAAAAATCATATTCAAACAAAGCCACTTAACACTGGTTAATAAATTAACAGATTGGCAAAGTTTTGCCCTTGATCTAGATAATATAATTGACCTTAAAACTTCTATAAAAAAGCAAGATCAGCTTGACTCAGAAGTAAACAAATACATCGTTAACATCCAACAATGTGCGTGGAACAACACACCGCAATTAAAACGTAAATATAAGGGATTTATCTATCCTAAGGAAATTGTGGATTTACTATCTGAGAAAAGGAAACAAAGGAAGCAGTGGCAGCAAACAAGGTGCCCGCGAGATAAAACATCATTAAATAACCTAACTAAGCGATTAAAGAGGAAAATTCTACAATTTGAGGATGAATCTCTGAATGCCAACCTTCTGCAGCTAACCAATGACAAATCAACGGATTACTCCCTTTGGAAAGCGACAAGAAATCTAAAAAGGCCGATTACACAAATACCGCCCATCAGAACTAGTGACGGAAAATGGGCAATAAATAATGACCAAAAAGCGTTAAGGTTTGCTCAACACTTAGAAGAAACTTTTCAACCCAATGAAAGCTCGATAGAAATACTTGAGAGTGAAAATGTATCCCAAAACCAAAGAATTAAGCTTGTGACACCAGCAGAAGTAATGAGAGAAATTCAAAATAACATTAGCTCGAAAAAGTCTCCGGGTTACGATCTCATTACAGGTGAAATTTTAAAACACCTCCCGCGCAAAGCCATAGTAAAGCTGACCAAGCTTATCAATGCTGCATTTATATTAAAACATGTACCTGAGTCATGGAAGGTTGCTGAAGTCATTATGATTGCAAAGCCTGGGAAACCACCCCATGAAGCATCATCATATAGACCTATTTCTCTGTTGCCCGTGTTATCAAAACTATTTGAAAAACTGTTATTGAAACGGTTAAAACCAATAATAGAAGATAAAGACCTTATTCCAAATCATCAATTTGGCTTCAGGGAAAAACACTCAACAATAGATCAGGTACATAGAATAACTAACATCATTGAAAAAACGCTTGAAAACAAGGAAGTCTGCGCCACCGTGTTTTTAGATGTCGCGCAAGCATTTGACAAAGTTTGGCATAAGGGTCTAATATTCAAGCTCAGACGCATGCTACCAGAATTCGCAGATATCCTAGAGTCATACATTACTAACAGAATGTTTAGAATACGGCAGGAGGACGCATATTCCGAGCTAAAAGCTATAAAAGCTGGTGTACCTCAAGGAAGTGTGCTAGGCCCAATTTTGTACTTGTTATACACATGTGACATCCCAGAACTGGAAAACAACACCATTGCGACCTTTGCAGATGATACTGCAATTATGGCTACCGGATCAAGCCACAGAGAAGCAGTAGAAAAAGTTCAACTAGCTGTGAACAAAGTTTATGACTGGACACAAAAATGGAAGATCAAACTGAATGAGTCAAAATCAATTCACATTGACTTTACAAACAAACACTTGGACTATCACCCAATCTACATAAATGGTTCGCAAGTACCTTATGCTAATACAGCCAAATACCTTGGAATTACTCTCGACGCCAAGTTGCGTTGGAAAGCTCATGTCAAAAAGAAAAGACAGGAACTCGATATACGATATAAAAGTATGTATTGGTTACTCGGAAGGAAATCTTGTCTATCAATACATAATAAAATAACCTTATACAAGCATATTCTGATGCCAATCTGGACGTATGGCATCCAACTTTGGGGCTGTACTAAACAAAGCAACGTCAAAATAATCCAGCAATTCCAAAATAAAGTACTTAGGGATGCTGTCAATGCACCCTGGTACATAAGAAATGACGACCTTCATCGTGACCTTAAAATGGAATTCGTCACCACCATTATCCAAAAATTTGCTGAAGCCCACGAACACAGACTCCATCGACACGTGAATGTTGAGGCAATCCAGCTGCTAGACAACACAGACTTAGTGCGTAGGCTAAAAAGAACTAAACCTTTTGAATTAGTGTAGTGTACAAAGTGAATGAGTAATAGTAACAATGTTGTGCTATACATAATAACACATGAACATAGTGTTTTATAAATTATATTAGACTCTAAGAAAGTGCTACGGACTTGTGTAAAAGTGCAAATGAACACTATTCTTAGTTTTAACATATTCTACCACGTAACATATTAAGTTAGAGTTAAATTACTTATTAGTCTTTTAGGCTAGATCGTAATTAATTATTAAGAATTTTGTTCTTAGTAATAAAGCACAAAAAAAAAAAAAAAAATTATACATTATTCCAATACGACGGACTGACGGACTAATAGATACATAAGTAATTTTTTGATACTGTCGTCATGCTTAATATACTGCAAAGTGAATAAGTAGTTTAGAATCTTTGTTTTTTCCTCGTTGTTCTAATGTTTTTATCATTGAGGAAAACGATTAATTATTATCAAATTTAAAAAAAAAACCCTCAAAAATAAATTAGATTTCTTGTTTTGACGATCCGAATTCTTCGTTTTGCACAAATCGTTTTTTTTTTTTAACACAAACGATTTTCTCTTCTTTTTGTAATTCGCTGAACACAGGTTACAAGGGCTCCCAAATAAAAACAGACAGACGGACAAGAAAGTAATAATAATAATAAAAAATCATAAATCATTTAATAAGGACCAAACATTTTGTACATTTTATGTACCCACCAAACTGCGTGTCGGCGGGATTAGCTCTCGTCTTACTACACGGGTCAAATACATTTATAAAGTGAGTGAGTCATTTTATAATGGTCCCCTTTTTTTACCTTTTGAGTTACGGAACCCCAATGATACAAGGCCCTACTAGAACTGGCTACGTCATCATCATCATTTAAGCCCTGCGACGTCCACTGCTGGACATAGGCCTCCCTCAAGTGTCGCCACATCGACCGGTCCTGTGCGACTCGCATCCAACGGATTCCCGTAACCCTCACCAGGTCATCGGTCCACCTAGTGGGAGGTCTTCCAACGCATCGTCTACCGGTTCGCGGTCGCCAACTCGAGAACTTTTCGCCTCCATCGGCCATCCGTTCTGCGAGCAATGTGACCTGCAGTGTCGAGGGGTTCATACAACTCGAAACCTACCGGCTTCACTTCGGAACAATCACTGCAGTACTGAAGTCTACCAACGCTAAAAGTAAAACAATGTAGCTAATTCAGTTAGGACGTGATTGCCCAAACATTACTATAACTACAAATGGTTCAATGTATGGTTTTTTCAAACATTACTAAAAATATGCACCGGACCGGCTTACCTGTTACAAAAATTTACCCTTCGCTACTGGTGACCTGCCCACTGCCACTTAAGTTTGGCAATTCTTCGGGCTACGTCGGTGACCTTGGTTCTCTTGCGGATGTCTTCATTTCTCTTAACAACTTCTGTCCTTGACTTGCTACTTCACTGAAGGCAATGTCCAAGTCCATCAGTATCACCGACGTAGACCGAAGAATTGCCAAACTTAAGTTTTTCAATGTTTATTAATCACTAAATTATTGAATGTTTAATAATTACTAACTAACTGATCTTTCTTGAATTATTTGGTATTTCTATCATTTGATGTAAGTTTAATAATATTATTATTACTTTTTACCTATCTAGTGGCACTCATTATTTTGTTCGTTCTTGTCAATATGCGGATAATATAGTGGGCTGCAATATTGTTATTGTTTTGTACTATCTTTACTCTGTTCCAACACAAATTGTAGCTGTTCATTGTCCCTCAATAAATAAAATCAAATCAAATATTACTAGAATTCTATTGTTAGGCATGCCTTTAGTATTGTCTATGGAAATTGTCATCGTAACTTTAATTTAGTCTCGCCAAGTTGATTGCTTGAGTGATTTTTTAATTTAGTTATTCGGCCTGTTCTTAGTAGGTATTTTGCTTAATGTTTACGCAATATTTAGGTGTCGCAAAATGTTAGTGGAGGCAGGCATTAGCGCAGTTAACGGCATCTCATCATCTGCTTTGCTTTTTCCTATTTTGAAAGGTCGCCTACCACTAGCGCCTGCCGCAAGCGCGTTAGCTATCATTTGCGTCTTAGCGAGTAGTTGTGTTTGCTATTCCTAATTGTGTGCGGGAAACTGGTAAAGTTTTATGGTACATAATTATGAAAGACTTGCAATGTACCTTACCTATGCATTAATAATTACATCTTGTAAACGATGTCACCGTAAAATTGTCAAACACGTTAGATTGTTATCTCTCTAGCGAAATTGTAAACTCTCGAAATATTGTCAACTGAACATACTGCTTACAATATAACGCTTTATTTTTCGGTAGATTGTAATCTATCGAAATGAAAACGATTGTGAAATGCATGCGACGGACGTATCTCTGTCCCCATAATCGGGACTTGGGGCACCCCCACGTTAGGTTAGTTAGGCTCCTTTAAACCCTGCAGACAGAAATAGGAGCCCCGCCTAGCAAGGCTCCGTCGACTACGCTTTTTAGGGGAATATAAAGTGTTTTGAGGTTAAGGGTATATTAATCGGTATTTCTCAGAAATCGTGCATTATCTTTCATGAGAGTGGTACCATGGAGCAAGGGAGATGCCCCCTTCCCTCCCCTTCCTCCACACCGCGCAAGTTGACTTCCGTCGCATACATTTCACAATATTACGGTTTCACTTCGTTAGATTATAGTCTAATGAAAAATAATGCGTTATATAATTATAAGCAGTGTGTTCGTTTGACAATCTTTCGAGAGTTTACAATCTCGCTAGTTATATTACAATCTAACGTTTTTTGCAATGTGACGCTGACATATTAAAGCCTAATACACTTTACATTCTCCGGGATCGAACCCCCACAGCAAAATGCCGTTCCCACCTACCACAAACCTACAAAAAAATAAAAACAAGAACATCTATAAATTGACCCGTTTTTTTTTCAAAATGGCCGACCGTTTTTATTAAATTGATCGTCACGGTCGCGGTACACTATTGTCAAAGTTAACAGGTAAAATATCATGGAGTTTTAAATACACGAATGTGTCGTGTTTGTAAACAAAATGGATTGAGACAAGCATAATATATGTATAGTGCTGCTGGGACACGGGCCTCCTCTCTATGAGAGGAAATGGGCTATAATCCATCTCCACCACGTGATCCCGATGCGTGTTGGTAGATGTCACATGTGTTCTGGGTTCTAGGACATGCCGGTGTTCTCATGATGTTTTCCTTTACCAAACCACAAGCCATTTTCTTTTGTTCATTTGTCAAAATGAAGCGCATTGAAGCCCTTTGTAAGAGAATTACATAATCCTCAGACTGCTGATTGCTCTGGGAGCCGACTCCAACAGAATCATCTCCCTAGCTTCATGCCGATACTATTGAGTGTTTCCAGTCTAACCGGATGCAGCTGAATACCAGTATTTTACATGAAGCGACTGCCTATCTGACCTCCACAACCCAGTTAGTATACTGGGTAACACGATATTCCTAATGGTAATCCTGGTTGTCAGACTTTTCGAAGCCGACCCAGACACATTCGCTATTTTGAAACACCCACCGGTACAGTTAAAGGTTCTATTGTATTTTTTTATGCTAGCAACACAAAAGATCACCTGATTTTTATTAATGGCAACTTTTTGAAATGAAAAGCGCAGGTCGTGATTTATGGTTACCCAAATCTTGTAAATATGGGATGTTACGTGTCTTTTTTAGACTATTGTTCGAATATTACGGTCCTGGGAATGGCAAATGTCATAAATTGTGCAAGTTTATTAATCAGCTCATGATGTGATATGCCATGTCCGCATGGTGTCGGACGTAAAGAATAGCACCATCCCATATCTTCCCGTGGGTGTCGTAAGAGGCGACTAAGGGACTCACCAGAGAATGGGCAGCAGCGTTCTCTGCACTTTTGTAACAACCGTACTGCGATCGCCAACCCCCCCAAATGGACACCGCATTAAATAAATGGCCCCTAGTGCCCGGCAGCCCGTCTACCCTCGACTACGGCAGCGGTCGAGGTTATGGCGTGGCAAGGGGTGCGAAGAATCCCCGGATGGGATCCGGCTGCCTATACCAACGACTGGACCTGGCAACCTATAACACGCGCACACTCCGGACCGACGAGAAGATAGCGGAACTCGAGGAGGAGTTGAGCAGGCTGCGATGGAGTATTGCGGGATTATCTGAAGTCCGAAGAGAGGGGGAGGACACGATAATCCTAAAATCCGGCAACCTGCTTTATTTCCGAGAGGGTGACCGCCAGTCCCAGGGCGGTGTTGGGTTTATCGTCCACAAGTCCCTCGTGAACAACGTGGTGAAGTTCGAGAGTGTGTCGACCAGGGTGGCGTACCTTATACTCAGAATATCCTCAAGATATTCGCTGAAGGTCATACAGGTCTACGCCCCGACCTCGGCACACCCCGACGACGAAGTGGAGACCATGTATGAGGATATCTCTAAAGCCATGCATGGTTTCAAAACTCACTTCACCGTTGTCATGGGGGACTTCAACGCAAAACTGGGCAAACGAGACGGGGATGAGCTGCAGGTGGGGCAATTTGGAGTTGGACGTCGGAACCACCGGGGCCACCAACTGGCTAGTTTTATGGAGAAGGAGGGCTTCTATATGATGAACTCCTTCTTCAAAAAGCGTGAGCACAGAAAGTGGACCTGGCAGAGCCTAGATGGTGCAACAAAAAACGAGATTGACTTCATCATGTCAACCAAGAAGCAAATGTTCAATGATGTCTCTGTGATCAATTCGGTGAAAACCGGGAGCGATCACCGCATGGTAAGAGGCACATTGAACATCAATATCAAGCTAGAAAGGTCTCGAGTGATGAAGTCTACGCTCCGTCCAGCACAGATCCAAATCCAAAACCCCGAAAGCTTTCAGCTCGAACTCCAGAATCGTTTCGAGTGCCTAGGGAGCTCAGTGGACGAATATGTCGGCGGCATCATGGCCGTCGTCGTTGAGACACAACATATTGGTTGGCACCAATTTATTTACACAGTCACACAATTACTCAGCAAATAATAGGAAATATCAGCACAATTAAAGAAAATACCTTACTCCAGTTTAGAGTGTTTATTCCATGATTAGCGAACTAGGAATCTCCAAGAATAATAATGATAATTGTCTTACATTACAAGGGCTTTTATACCCAGAAATTCAAACTGAGGTTGGTAGCGATGGGTAGACTAAAAATAACAATATTTAATTTTGCAAGGCAGGAGACATCAAAATAACTACTTAATAATCTTCGTCTTAGGCTAGACTTTTAAATAATTCTAGCGGACATATTAAAATAACTTCCTATTAAAATAAACAGAAGAAACTATATTTTAGATAAATCAATCGTAAATCCTTATTATTGAAGCAAACGGAAATAACGATTACTTTTAAATTAAATAAACAGAATTACAAATATTAGTTCAGTAATTCAATACATGTATGTCAAATAAAAAACTCACTACCCTACAATACGACTATTAATTCAATAAACTTGCATAAGTCAAAATAATAATGTAACTACCCTCAAATTACAAACTAACTTAAAATTAAAATCAAATGATGGTTTAGCGCCCATAAATACAACGATGGGTTCGTGGAAACTGTCCATACGACCGGGTCTAAGTTCTTCAAGACACGTCGTACAGATCAGAAAAAGAGGTTCTCCGATCAAACTCTCAAGCTCATGAAGGAGCGGCGTGAGATGATCCTGCAGTCTTCAGACGAGGCGTTGAAATACCGGCAGCTCAATAGACAGATCTCTAAATCCTTGAAGAGCGACCTCCGCCGCTATAATACCGAGCGCATTAAAGATGCAATCGAACGGAACAAAGGCTCCAAGGTATTTTCAAGAGATCTGGCTATTGGGCAGAGCCAGCTCACGAAACTGAAGACCGACGATGGCAGGATCTTATCCGCCAAACCGGAGGTACTGAGGGAGATCGAGAGCTTCTATGGACAGTTGTACACGTCAACCAGCAAACCCATTGTCGACCTAGCAAACGACCCAAGAGCTAGACTAACCCGACACTATACCGAAGACATCCCGGACGTCAGCCTGTACGAGATTAGGATGGCTCTGAAACAGCTCAAAAACAACAAGGCACCGGGGGATGACGGAATTACGGCCGAACTCCTGAAGGTGGGTGGAAAACCGGTACTTAAGGCCCTTCAGAAGCTGTTTAATTCCGTCATACTCGAGGGGAAAACGCCACAGGCATGGTGCAGGGGTGTGGTGGTGCTCTTCTTCAAGAAGGGTGACAATGCCCGGTTGAAGAATTACAGGCCCATCTCACTTCTAAGCCATGTCTACAAGTTGTTTTCAAGAGTCATCACGAATCGTCTCGCGCGCAGGTTTGACGATTTCCAGCCACCCGAACAAGCCGGTTTCCGAAAAGGCTTTAGCACCGTGGACCACATACATACGCTTCGGCAGGTTATACAGAAGACCAGTAGCGAAGGGTAAATTTTGTAACAGGTAAGCCGGTCCGGTGCTTATTTTAATAAAGTTTGAAAAAACCATACATCGAACCATTTGTAGTTTTAGTATTATAAAACATATGACATCCGGGTATTTATCGCGAATTTCACACACCACAACACCAACACCAACACCAACACCAACACCAACACCAACACCACACCAACACCAACACCTTCACTTTGCTGTCGCGGTACCTCCAATACTTCAGTCTCCCCGCGACCACGGCTGGTGCAATCCGGTCGAAACGTCGGGATAAAATTAAAGGTAAATTCGCGATAAATACCCGGATGTCATATGTTTTATAATGTGTTCTGATCGTGAAAGTTTAAAAAAGACAGTTTTAGTATTGTTTGGGTAGTCACGTCCTAACTGAATTACCTACATTGTTTTACTTTTGGCAATAGTAGACTTCAGTACAGTGGTTGTTCCGAAGGGAAGCCGGTAGGTTTCGAGTTGTATGAACCCCTCGCCACTGCAGAAGACCGAAGAGTACAACTTGCCTCTCTGTTTAGCGTTTGTGGACTACGAGAAAGCCTTTGATTCGATCGAGACCTGGGCTGTACTGCAGTCTCTCCAACGGTGCCAAATTGACTACCGGTACATCGAGGTGTTGAAGTGTTTGTACAAAAACGCCACCATGTCAGTCCGACTTCAGGACCAAGCCTCGGAACCTATCCTTCTGCAGCGAGGTGTAAGACAGGGAGACGTAATATCTCCGAAACTGTTCACTGCTGCACTGGAGGATGTCTTCAAGGTTCTGGACTGGAGAGGGCTAGGCATCAACGTCAATGGCGAGTACATCACTCACCTTCGGTTTGCCGACGATAAAGTGGTCATGGCTGAGACCATGGAGGACCTCAGTACAATGCTCGATGACCTCAGTAGAGCTTCCGAAAGAGTGGGTCTAAAAATGAACATGGACAAGACGAAGGTCATGTTGAATGCCCATGTCACACCCATTCCTATCAAGATCGGAGGCTCTACACTCGAAATTGTAGACGATTATGTATACCTAGGACAAACGGTCCAGTTAGGTAAGTCTAATTTCGAGAAAGAGGTCAATCGTCGAATCCGACTCGGCTGGGCAGCGTTCGGGAAACTGCGCGGTATCTTCTCGTCCAACTTACCGCAGTGTCTCAAGACGAAAGTCTATGACCAGTGTGTGTTGCCAGTGATTACATACGGGACCGAAACGTGGTCGCTCACAATGGGCCTTATCAAAAGGCTTAAAGTCACCCAAAGGGCAATGGAGAGGGCTATGCTCGGAGTTTCCTTGCGTGATCGAATCAGAAATGAAGACATCCGCGAGAGAACCAAAGTCACCGACGTAGCCCGAAGAATTGCTAAACTTAAGTGGCAGTGGGCAGGGCACATTGCTCGCAGAACGGATGGCCGCTGGGGCCGAAAAGTTCTGGAGTGGCGACCGCGTACCGGAAGACGATGCGTTGGAAGACCTCCCACTAGGTGGACCGATGACCTGGTGAAGGTTGCGGGAATCCGGTGGATGCGAGTCGCAAGAGACCGGTCAATGTGGCGACACTTGGGGGAGGCCTATGTCCAGCAGTGGACGTCTTTCGGCTGAAATGATGATGATGATGATGATGATGATGTGATAAGTATTGGTGATGATTCCTACTGATATAAATAAAGCATACATAGATCACGTCTGTATTTTCTGAAGGGTTAGGCAACCTTTTCCCAACTATGTTGGGGTCGGCTTCCAGTATAACCGGACGGATCCAACTGCCTCTCTGACCTTTACAACTCGGTTAGTACTGTGTAATATGATACCCCTTTAGTAAGTCTGACAGTCTGACCTATAGCGACAGTCAAAAATCTACAAATGACAGTCAAAGGCTTAACGAAGCACAGAGAAAACTCGGTAGGTAAGTAATGGGTCATCACCCATCCATGGACCAACAGGCTAGCGTGGCTTAACCTGAAAATAAACCCAAATGGCTGATGTTATTTAGGCACAAGAGGCTCCAACAAGAAGTCACAATAAAAAAATAAAAAAAAAACGGTTCTAAATTCCCACAATACAAAAGAACAGTAACATTAACAAATCAGTGTAAAACAAACGTTTCCAAGCAGTGTTGCTAGCTACAAAAAAGGAAATATTACCAGTATTACCACAGGCAAATATGGTTAACCTCCCGAACGCTTACTTTTCGCGCGAAAACATTATTTGCTCGAGTTTTGTGCAAATGGCGGAATGTGTTTGCACTTGAGGGCGGATGCAATTATTTGACGTGTTGGTTAGACCTGTCACTGTGGAGAGAGAGTTTAGAAATACCACTATGCACACCACTTGATAAGTTGAGGTCAAATAAAAGAATTACTAACTCGTCAGGAAGTTGTAGTAGGGCCAATTTAATAGATCTCATTTGACACTTCACCAAAATACAACAACATAACCTTGTAACGGCGGCCATTATGTAGGTATTATTTATTTTTTAGCGAGTAAAACTCCAAAATTGCTTAACTTTTATCAATAACGACTACGTGTTTATTAGTAATAATGTCAAAAAAGGTAACCTTTACTTAGAACTGTTATATGTCAAATGTGATCTATTAAATTGGCCCTACTATAGCTGTAAACTCTCATTTATAATAATATAACATTATTGTACAGAAAATAGCCTCAAGTTCGAACCCAAGACACTCACTTCTGATTTCAAAATCGTGAGCGTATTGTATAATTATCACTAGGTACCTATAAAGGGTGTAAAACACCTCTTCACGAAGCCGAAAGGCACTTATTCTCCCCATCATTGCGATCATATTTTTTTCCACACCATACCTGGGAACCTTCTAGTTACGGAGATATGGGGGGTCAAAGTTACAACTTTTTGACAAGATTTTTTTTAAATACAAGTTTTTTTTGTAAGATTTTGACTTTTAACACCTCCACGACCCCCGCACTATTCAATCAATCCATCAGCACAATGTTTTAAGTGCGTTACATTGAGTTCTACCACAAAACATGATTTATAACCTCAAAAAAAAAAGTTGTTTCCCAGCAATATTTTTTGCGTAAAGTTACTTAGTTTGATGTACAGAATGCTTGGTTAACGGCTTTGTGATGAGGTGGTTTACACCCTGTATACATAGTTGCTGCTACTAAGAGCGCGTATTCCAAAAGCTGGCAACGTCGCAAATTGCTGTATAATATTTACATGTTTTAATTGATTTGGCAATTATACTGAAAAGAAGAAATATGGCTCTGTAGTGGACTAAAAAAATGATTAGGAAATGCAATAATTAATATCGTAATACCGAATACCTATATAGTTTTAGATGTAATGAAAGTATTTGGGAACTTGCCAAATGCGTTTTTTACACCTGAAACGTTTACAACATCAAATTTAGGGTTTTAATTGCAATTCATGTTCAATTTTTTAGTGCACTACAGAGCCATATTTCTTATTTTCATACAGTAATATTTTTATTAAAACAATGTAAATATTTGACAGTTGTTTGCGACGTTGCCAACTTTTGGGATACGCGCTCTTAAAGTACAGTATATTAAATGACATTTACTAATAAGAAACTCCTTAAAAACCAAAAATAATCCTGTTTAAACACTGTTTTAGGCTTTCACGGTTCAAAACAATAAATAATCACGGAAGATATCCCGTAAGTGACAATATAAGTTTAATCCTGTTTAAGTCTTGAATGGTCATCTATCATAATCTTCAACATTGTTTCTAATGAAAAACGATACATGGTTCATTTGTTTTGGTTCTTACTAAGAGATATTAGGAACAGGGCAATGACCGCTTTTGCGATCTTAACTGACAGCAACTATAGCTTCAAGGAAAACATCGTGAGGAAACCAGCAAGACCGAGATATTTATTGACGGCATGTAAAGCTAAGTCAGAGGCCCATATAGGCGGCATAAAACCTCTGACACCAGGTTAGACACTAGGAACTAACCATATGATAAAGAAAAACACAAAGTAATAGAGAAAGAAGGAAGTTTATTTGACGTCAACAGAATTAACTGAATGAAACTGTTAAAAATGCGCAAACGCAAACTCGCTGCGCTCGTGATTCCATTTTAGAATCCTTCTCTTGCTCGGTCATCAAAATTGAACACGCGTTAAAAAGCAACTTTGCACTCTTGTATAACAAATATCTATTATTCATCCACCCTATTGTTTCTGGCATTCTTCCATCTGATTTATTGCGTAAAATGGCTGCTGTTTTATTATCTCATCTAAACCTTTTGAATATTTCTGTTTGGTGTACAATTTACTTAGAAGGATTTAGCGCGAGGCCTAATACAATGTTTCCTCGTGCTTTCTGCTAAACAAGACTTGTTTCCTTTGCCTATTTAGGAACGGCGGGAAAGTTAGAGATATGTCAACAACGTTATTACCGTGCTGCATGGTTATTTTGGCGCTTGAATGGCATTGTCAGAGAATGCAAACAGACTTTTAATGAAGCTCACTTGTTCTCCGAGTCAATGTGATATTTTTTTTGTTCTACACCATACCTGGGAACCTTCTAGTTACGGAGATCAAAATCATCTGCCCAAACTTTTTCCCAACTATGTTGGTTTCGGCTTCCAGTCTTACCGGTTGAGCTGAAAACCAGTAACTGAGATATTGGGGGTCAAAGTTCCAACTTATTACAAGATTTTAACGTTTTAACTTTATTTCAAATACCCCGTACGTACTTCTATTCAATGCATCCGTCAGCAAAATGTTTTGAGATGCGTTACATTGAGTTATACCACAATACATCATTTATCACCCAAAAAAAAAAAGTCGTTTCCCAGTAACAATTTTTGCGTAAAGTTACTTAGTTTGATGTACAGAATGCTTGGTCGACGGCTTCGTGATTAATGTAGTACCTACCTCTAAAGGACGAATTGTGAAATGAAAGCGACGTTGGTAGGTATCAATAATGGCTAACAACAAGATCTGTCTAGCTTTGTATTTTTGAACATCATAAATGTTATATGATGTTTATTTTGCATAAAGGTTTTTACAAACACTTTTACATGTCGTTTAATAAACTAGATGGGACCTGTGTATCGTACCTGACTACTCTGAGAAGAAACAGCTGAAACAAACTCAGAGGTCATTGTCTCTTTTAAAGTCCAGCCAAAATCTTGCTCAACTCACATGAGGACTATGCAGATTAGTGTCTGAGATGGTCTTTTGAAGAAAGAACCATACAGATTTGAGTGGACCTGTCCAGTCAGTGCAAGCATTTGTCAGTAATCTTGTAGCTCGACTTATAACTCAAGGAGCTCAACGCCTAGGTTACGTCAATGTGTGTTTATAAAATAATAGTCTTTTCACTCCTCTTGCTCGAAAAGACCGTCATAATAGCGTACCAGAGGGGCCGTAAAATTGCTCATTATAGCCCTGGGGAAAATAAGCTTTTTTTTTTTAAATTTCGTCGTCGGTGTTCGCACAGAGTATATAATCACTACGTTTAGGTGTTCGAAAACGCAAAGTCTTTACTCATAATTCATAAAGAATTGACTTATTACTGTTCCATAAAAAAAAAAACATTTTATTTAAAAAATGGAACCAAACGCGCCGAACGCCGAACTCTTTGGCAGGATGTGTGCGTTGCATTCCAGCTACAGAAGAAATAAAAAAGGCATTGGCGCGAAATTTTAAGATATTTTCTGTATTATTTATTTGAATTATAAGTAGGATTCCTTTTTATCTCCTACGTTTACCCCACAGACGACCAATATTATATTCGTCTTCGCAGAGAACTGAGATTATGTTGCCGGGAAAAAACATCTCATTAGAACAACAGTACAAACTGTGCATTTCATTTTTAATAAAATAAACTATCATATTAAATATGGTTATTTTATTTTCTCGCAATCGTAGTGAAAAGTACGGTGTAACACACGGCGCTAAAATCCCATTATAACTCGGTTCCTATTTACTACCTCGCTAAAGCTCGGTAGTAAAAACTACCTCGTCTATAATGGGTCATTTTAGCCCCTTGTATCACAATGTACTATTCTACAATAAGTTATGGATGTGTGTCTTTAGTCTCACTTGTCACTTGTAAGTTTAGTAAAGTCTATTCAACATTTTGCTGCATTATATTTTTTTTACAAGCTTTTATTTAATTTTCACCATTTACTGACTAGGTAGCTCTGTGGATGGGTGACCACCCTTAAATACCGAGTTTCCTCCGTGCCTCGGAAAACACGTTAAGCTGTCGGTGCCGGCTGTCATTTGTCCATCTTTGATAGTCGTTACAGGTAGTCAGTGACCCAAATAGTCTGACAACCAGTCTTACCAAGGGGTATCGTATTACCCAGTATTAACTGGGTTGTGGAGGTCAGATAGACAGTCGCTCCATGTAAAATACTGGTATTCAGCTGCTTGCAGTTCTTAGTCCGTACCACTGCCGGCTAGCTCTGGTTAGTGGGGCGGGCGGGATTAATTTAGGTACCAACAATGTGACATGTTTTTTTGTCGAGAGGCCATCATCAGAGCTGGCGCCTCTCGCCACCGCATCGCGCATCGTCGCCATTTGGTCTTTCTAATACAATTTCCACAGACTACATACTTTTACAAACAGCACCCTCTAGACATTGACAAAGTCACTGATGCTCTAAACAATCCACGTCGTATTCTATCAATATGATTTACTAGCACTTCGCACGCGAGTTCGCTCACGAAAAAGGGGGTTGATCGGCTAATTTGCATGATATCAATATAATTTATAGCCTATGTGACTCGGTAAAGATGTAGCTTTCTAATGGTGAAAGAATTTTTGATATCAGTTGAGTAATTCTTGAGTTAAAATTGTAACAAAGAAACAAAAAATCATTCTGTCTTCTAAAGATAAGTTGATAGCGCCTGCCAGTCGCATGTAAGCAAAATGTTGTCTGAAAGTAATTCATAATGACGCTGATTTATGAGGCAAACAAATCCCAATGCACCTAACAAAAATTATTATTTTCGCTGGCATTTTTCAAGTACACAACAATGTACATCAGCACATCAAGCTTCCCAAAACTGTCAACTTTTCTCAATTAACCTTAAACCTAACGCTTAGAACGATAAAGTTGGAAATCTCTTAAAGAAATTTGACAGATTCTAAGTAGCTGGTGGAGAAGCAGCGGCGGCCCCGACTTGCGAACAGTAAGTCGTGGGTTGGAACCCAGACAAGCGCATTACTTTGTGTAATTTATTTCATCACCACTGCTCTCAAAACGGTGAAAGAAAACATCGTGAGGAAACCGACTTATCCCAGAACCAAACATTCGAAGACTTGTGACATATAGGCCATTCCCTCACATAGAGAGCAGGCCTGCGTCCCAGCAGTGGCAAAATTAATAGGCTGGTGATTAATGATGGTGATACAATGAATATAGGTTGATGATGATGATGATGATAAGTCTGAAAACCAGTCCTCCCAAGTGGTATCGTATTACCCAGTATTAACTGGGTTGTGGAGGTCAGATAGGCAGTCGCTCCATGTAAAATATTGGTATTCAGCTGCATCCGGTTAGACTGGAAGCCGACCACAACATAGTTGAGTAAAGGCAGATGATGATGATGATGATGGTGATAAAGTAGCTGATGAGTGTACTTTACTATTAAACCAATAGGTACATTGTTTTAGCCATTTTAAAGAACATGAAAAGCATGTTTTATTGAATTTGTAGTTCGTTCCCAAAGACATTAAAATACTTACAAGCTGCAGACGAGACAATATGAAAAAAGTCATCATCTAATACTGGTTACTACTAGTAACAAATCTTTGTTTCTAATGTCATACGTCCGCTTGCCATTCGTGTGTCAAAATCGGAAATGTTTGGGGTCAAAGTCTTGTGATCTTGTCAAGTACTTATGACATTATTCCCAATGTACGCTCTGTAAATCTGTTAAAATCTCCTTGTTTGTTTCCAATGATTCTACAGGATGTAAACCACCTCATCACGAAGCCGTCAACCAAGCATGTACATCAAACTAAGTAACTTCACGAAAAAAATATTGCTGGGATACAACCTTTTCTTTGGGGTTGAAATATCGTGTTTTGTGGTAGAACTCAATGTTGTGCTGATGGGTGGATTGAATAAAACATTTATAAAAAAAAAACTTGTCAAAAAGTTGTCACTTTGACCCCCAGGTATGGTGTAGACATATATAAAAGTACTCTGTGGGTGTAGAACAAAAAAACTTTTTTGCAAAAAATAAAACCGACTTCAAAAAGAAAAAGTGAAAAATAACTTTAACTTCTGAAGTCGGTGACGTTTGTATGATTGATTTAATTTTTTTGTCACCGACTTCAGAAGCTAAAGTTATTTTTCACTTTTTCTTTTTGAAGTCGGTTTTATTTTTTGCAAAAAAGTTTTTATTTTTCACTTTTTAGTGGTTCACATGGAAAGTGCATACCGTTACAATTACAAAAAGCCCAAACACGACTAGGATACATTGTCTCATTATGGAGTTCCGTGACTCTTGGCTTCATCATCAGATCTGATGGTAGAATGGTTCTTATCAAACGCAAATGCTTCACTTGTTGTAGAAAATACCAAAATTGCTGTACGTTATCCTATAAAATTTGAAGAGTTCCCTCGATTTCGCCAAGATTCCATCATCAGATCCCGACTTGGCGACTATAGGACCAACTTGGAAGTATACCCTTTCAAACAAAAAAAGAATTTTTCAAATCGGTTTAGGCGTCTTCGAGTAATCGGTGAACATACATAAAAAAAAAAAAACAAAAAAAAAAAAAATATACATACAGTCGAATAGAGAACCTCCTCCTTTTTGGAAGTCGGTTAAAAAATGATCACAATGACGGGGAGAACAAGTGCCTTTCGTTTTACACCCATTATAGGTAGGTACCTAAATGTTTTTTTGAAGCAATCAAAAGGTGCTGCAAGGATTTTTGGCGAGAGATTTTTTTTTTGGGAAGATCATAGTTTCAGCCGAAACAAGTCCACTGCTGGACAAAGGACTCCCCCAAGTGTCGCCACTTTGACCGGTCCCGTGCGACTGTCATCTAGCGGATCCCAGTCACCTTCACCAGGTCATCGGTCCACCTAGTAGGAGGCCTTCCAACGCAGCGTCTTCCGGTTCGCGGTCGCTATTTCAGAACTTTTCGGCCCCATCAGCCATCCGTAATGTGAGCAATGTGCCCTGCCCACTGCCACTTAAGTTTGGCTACGTCGATAACCTCGGTTCTCTTGCAAATGTCTTCATTATTGATTTGATCACGCAAAGAAACTCCGAGCGTAGCCCCTTTCCTAGACCATTGCCCTTTGGGTGGCTCTAATTAAGCCTTCTGATGAAGCTCATTGTGAGCGGCTGTCATACAATCGGGCAAACATTAAATTCTAAAATTGTCTATGGGCTATAGCAAAAACAAGATGGCGTAGTTCGTTCCGATTCCCACAGAATAGATACCAATCGTAGTGTCAACCTTCTTTCTAGAAAACGATTTAAAAAAAGAACCAACAATAATAATGGACGCCGTAGGAGCTCCTATTAGTGCAATGAACGCCGTCACCGCCATTAGGATCGAAGACCTGCCGTAATCACACAGTTTTTGCGTATGATTAGACATTACAGTACCTTACGGAGTCATTTGAGATAAAAAGTTGCTGCAAATCTCGTTAGAAACAGCTTCCAGTAACTTGGGATAGGTAGGGTGCTTGTGTGCCTTGATTACAGATTTGCAGTGATGAATTGGCATAGACTGTTGGCAGGCAAGGCAAAGTTTTTAAAAAAAGAACATGCCATTGTTTTCACTTCAAAAATCTAGTATTAGTCTGTTTTGGCAAGCATGTAGGCGGTTCATGTCGATAGAATCGACTCGCTTGTACATTTAGTTGCCACAAAACCCGACTACGGGAAAGGCAAAAGCTGATTTTAGCAGTCCTTATAAAGCTGTGGTTCCCAACCTATGGTCCGTGGACCACCGATGGTCCGCAGGAGCCTCAAATATGGTCCGTGAATGGTTACAATGTTATTCGTACTTTTAAGTTAACTTCCACAGACGATTGAACCTATCAGAGGCGAGGTGTAATTTTTTTTGGGAATCTACAAACTTATTTGTTTTTCCCTATGAATGATTGCAAAATTTTTCGTGCGCACTACTTTAATTCTAAAGGTTGTTATCCCATTTACCAATTTTTGTGTCGGTGTCCACGTTTATCTAGGTAAATGGTCCCTGCAAACAGTAAAGACAACCTAGTGGTCCCTGGTCCAAGAAAGATTGGAAACCTCTGATATAAAGCATTTACGTAAGTACTTGCGTAACGCCTAAACTAGGTATTCGTCAGATTTTGATGAATAGGGTGTCAATCGATTCGTTTGGTCGGTTAAGCTACATTTTAACCAACTTCAACATGATTTTACCTTGTATACCCCGAATTAAATTAGAGTGTGCTTTTTCAGTAGGTAGGTAGTCGGATTTTGAGTTGTAATTAACAAAAAATCTTGTTTCTTTTCGTCTTAATTGATGATGAATAACTACATACTTCTAATTCCAATATAAAGTTTCAGCCGGGTAACTACTAAAAATAAAAAGTGTTAAAGTAACTTATTTGTTAAGAGCACTTGAGAGAGTAGAGGAAGATCAAAGAAACGATGGATGGACTGTGTGAAGTATGATATGGCTAGAAAGGAGGTGTCTGATGAGATGACGAGTTATAGAGGAGTGTGGAAGTAGAAGACATGCTGCGCCGACCATAAATGAATTGAGATTAGGGCAAGAGAATGATGATCTTCTACCACGTGCCCGTTTAGGTTATGTTTTAATAACTGTAACAGACAGAGACGAAAATATTGCCTCTCCTGCTCACGCATTTACTTATTTAATTAAAAAGAATAAAGTTGCAGACGCTATTTTGGTAGCCGTCGATATAATGTCGAGTGATCGGTAAATTTTGGCATTTGATTGCGTGCAGTCAAGTGTATTTTTTGTCAAATACTTACCACCCGTATCGATTGTCAAGATAAACCAATTACTTGAGGGTAAGTAATTACATAAGCAATGCAAACATTTTATTTAATAGACAAGAATTTAAACGAAGTAAGAACTGTAAAAAAAAGCAAAGCTAAGAATTCTAACTGTTTATAGTAATTCTAACTTCAAGCAGTTACTAAACTACAGAATAATGACTATTTCATAATTAAGTATATAATATCACATATAATATTCACTTTGACTTTGACAGATACGGTTGCTAGACTTGTTTGAAGTCTGATGAGACCACTTTTCGAGACACCCATGCATGATCTCATGATCATGCATGGGTGTCTCGAAAAGTTGTTGCCAGCTGTCATTTTTAGATCTATCACAGTAATTTTTACAGACCCAGTTGCTCCACTAAAATTTAAAAAATGAGATTTTGCATCTACCGTCCAAAATAATATAATGCTGTCTAAAATCAGTAATTATGGAAAAACTGCAAACTTTGCCGGAAACCACTAAATTGCATACAATTATGTCGAAAAAGATGATCCGTCACGCGCTGATTTTCATTAAAAAATCAGTAGTTTTCATGTGAAGGGGAATTCATTTATCAGTAAGTATACCTACTATTCTCTTAACTAAAAACTTCAAGCATATCTATGATTATTAAACGATCTTTTCGCAGTTTTTTCTCGTGTTCGTTCGTGCATTTTCGCGTATTTTCTGGAGTCTTCAATTATTTTTATTTCAGTTGTCTAGTAGAAACTTGATCAACGTCATGTGACAATAACTTCCACAGTAATTTCACTATTGAACCCAGGTACTTAAGAAGAAAGGAAACCATTCGTGCGTTAACTAATAGACGGACATTGGCGACCACCGTCTGACCAGATTATATTCGCTAAACACTGCTACCTACCCAACTGACATAATCCCTGAGTCGCCAACACCCACACTTGCCAGGGCCGACATTGCCCCTTATAAAGAAAAGGACCATTTTTGTAACCCAAATTCAGTAACATAACAAAAAAGCCTAGCCTGACTCTTTGTGTAACTTTATCCTATATATAAATTGACTAATAGAAAATACTTTACCAAGAACGGTGGCCAAAAGTCATAGTTATTTGTTACCAGAATTTGAGTTCCAAAGCTGCTTTATAAAACAAGTTGTCAATCAAACTACTGAGTATTGTGGCGATGGACGTCCAAAAAGGCTAAGCCAAGTCATAAAATGTTTGACAAAGAAGGGTTTATGTTTATTAGTTAAGATTGAAACTCTATTGAGCAAACCTTTGTCATTGGTGAGCCTTTTTATTCATAAGCTTTTTTAAGACGATTGTGTGATGCCGAAAATATTGGAGAATAAAGAAGAGTGGTTTAGTTCGTTAATAGGAAATTTCGACTTCATTACAATAGTAATTGGATAACTAATGAGATAATTAGTGGACTTAACATTTCTCCATTGTTTTAAAATTATTGTATTGAAAAGGTTCTTGTGTGAGAATGTAAACGCTTTTGAAGAAAAAAAAATAGTTGTCTTTTTGATAAGGCTTAGGTACAAAAGTTATTCTATGAGAAAGTAACTCTCGTACAAACTACAACAGACTTCTTAAAAAATATAAAAAATGTGCAATAAGTATAACCTTAATTTCGGAAGCCGGGACTTTTGCTACTGTGATTGCTTTTGTGCCACAGACTTCAGTTTCGGAAGTCTGTGGCTGGAAGCCTTTAGGTTTTACTTTTTGGTAGGTTTATTCTTCCTTTTGGAATTATCCATTGTAGATGTATTTGAGTCCACTACATCTGCAATGGATATAATGACTGATATTTGTATCAATAAGATAAATAAATCTCATTTTAACCGATTCCGCATATCCTTTGTAGATGTAGTGGTAGACTCTACTACATTTGCAATTAGACGACCGAGTGATATAATTTGTTTTAAAAACGAAGTAATAGCTAAGCATGTACCTATTACTTATTGTTAAATAGAATGTCCCAGAAGGACAAATATTCATATTCCATCCATCAGGTAGCATTTCCAAATGCCAGATTTCAGGGTAAAGCTCGAGAGCCCGTTAAAAAGGATTTTAAAAGTTTCTACAGTCTGTAATAAAAGTGCAAACACGTACATGCGAAGTGAAACCATAATAGGCAGAGATGCTTCCCGTTAGGTAACAGGTAAGATGTCGGCCAGTTTCATCAAAGACTCAATAACATAACATCTACTTCTTGTTCCCGAAGTAGTAGAATTGTATAAATAGTTTCACCCTGATGTCGCTCGTTTCCATGAAATAATAACGAGAACAATATCTATTTATTTTCAGGCTACTTTGGCGCATAGATCTATTATACCTTAAAAAATACTATATGGAGAAAAATACAAATTGTCTAACTAAATCTAACCTTTAAACTATGTCAGTAACTTCACTTTTGCAATAGGAGCACAAGCTTTTTGTCATCAATTTGGTGGGTACAACTCATTGAAATAACTCTACACTCCGGTCAGTTACTGAAAGATTTCAAACTTAAATTATAAAAGAGGTAAACCTATTAAGTTTATATTTATGAGGTAATCTCTGAAAGTACTCTCCCGATTCGGAAAAGCTGTAAATGTAAAAAACGAAATAAATATTACGCTACTGTTACTGTTGCCTGTGTCATCCCACAGCTGGGCAAAGGCTTCTCCCCACGACTTCCAAATATTACACACACAAGAATATTTGAAAAGAAGATAGTGACAAATAAAATTTTTTCCGCCTTGGGCCCTCGAACAAAATAATGTCAAAGTATTTTAGCAAAACAATCACTTGCAACCACAGGACAGGTACAATATCCAAATAATCTAGGGCTCCCTTGACACTAATTTCAACCTGTCAGATACAGATCACGGTCGTGACAACCGTGCTTACACATGACAAATAGCTAATACCCTCAATCTCGTCCATTCTTAATAAAGGAGCGTGGAACGAGATTTTTTCATCGGTCAATTTAACCTCTGAGTCCCATCCACAGAGATTTGCGAAAAAAAGGTTGGTTCTTCGGCGAAATGTCTTTTTTTCGCAAGACTACTGCCCTGGGAATACAAAAGTATTTTGTATTTGGCTTATAGTTATCTTTTTAATGGGTCGGAGGCTTGAAGCGGTATCAGAAAGAGATATTTGGGCTCGAAACCTTGTATTATTGTGGTCTCCGGTTTCGGAGGCCACCCGGGTCTTCCTGTGTTATGGCGGGCTTTTATTAATAGGTAAACTAAGTATGTGAGAAACCATTATCCATCATGTGAGCCTTCGAACATTCTCATGTCGGAATGGCCTGTTGTAGGCAATTTTTATAAACATTGTTGTAGAACTGTCAAATTACGGCGCGATGGCCGACTGAAATGCAAACACATTTTGTTTTTAAATTTTTAACAATTGTTTTACCCCTGTGGGCAGAAGTGACAATTTATTGCCTTCAAAGCGTTTCTTATTTTATTTCTAAAACGTCTGTCAACAAGATTCACAATAGCTTTTCGGTAGCTTATGTCAAACAAATAAAATTACTGACTGCTCTTTCATGGCTATGCAATCGTCTAGCTTTTGTGGTTCTACTTTGACACAATCCAAGTTATCTACCTTTCGGCACCCAGAAGCCCCAAGCACCTAAATAAGACGCCGCTTATTTGCATAGGACACAGCATCCAGTGCTCCAGGAAATATCATCCCACGGCTTCATGACAGACAACTGACATCAACTTTCACCCCTCAAAAAGACAGGCGTGTATAATTTATGCAACACTCAAACTTGAAATAAAGAAACAATTTCGCGCATTCAAGCATACTCCCTCTGTTTACCATTTAACCCTTTTTAAAACGTAGATAACAATGCAAAATATCGAACGCTTCCATAATACTACCTTGAAAAAATAAATCACTCTTGCCGAAACGAGTTCTGAATCAACATGGCGGCTTTCCCGCCAAATCAGCTGAGATGTTCACGTGAGAATAAATTATCATTCGTTTCATGTATTTTTGCTAACAAAATGTCATTGTTAACTGTATAAACTTGTTTTTAATTATTTTTAAATACATTTTCGGTATGCCAAAGTAGTTTTCTATAGGTTTCTGTCTGGCTAGGCGCGTTGAGCTGTGTTTGCTTGTCAAATGTTTGTATGGAGGGGTCAGATTATGTTGGAGAGTTTGTCTAAAGTTAGATGACCTGTATGGTGGTATTGGTAATATCAAATAGAGATTCAATGTAAAGTGGTGAGGTAAACTTGTCATTCCAGATATCGTGATCATGAGTATTGATGACACTGACTTGTCAGTTGAGTAGGTACATGTGTACCTAGTTACTAGTACCTACTGACTTTGAAATTACTTATGGGGGATGCTTCAAGGTGGCCCGCGAAATTCAAATTATCTTACGTTTTTTTGCAATTTGCAGGGCAGTGCTAAGTTTTATGTTGATAAACATATCGGTCGCGACTGTAAGACGTATTAAGTTACAGAATTATAGGTAATCATCAAAATCATCAATACAACCCTTTTTTTTCCGGATGGGAAATCATCAAATGACTTCTCCCACTCTGGGCGGAGCGGGAGGGAGTGTCAGACTTTTACTGACTAAAACCCACCCATGTTCCTTCCTCGCCCTTTATGTTCCGGGGCCGCGGTATCTCTTTCGAACAGGCCCGCAACCCCGGATCAATCCAACCCTCCAAGTTCGTAAGAGTCGATGAACGAATTTTTCACGCTCAAAGTCCTTCTTCGACTCTTATGAACTTGGAGGGTTGTGTTGATTAATTTGATGATTATAATTCTTTAACTTAATACGTCTTACAGTCGCGACCGATATGTTTATCAACATAAAACTTAGCACTGCCCTGCAAATTGCAAAAAAAGTAAGAAAATTTGAATTTCGCGGGCCGCCGCCCTGACACATTCACCTTGCTCTTATCATGTCTTCTTGTTCCATACACCTCTATAACTCGTCATCACATCAGACACCTCCTTTCTAGCCATATCATACTTCAAACAGTCCATCCATCGTTTCTTTGGTCTTCCTCTACCTACTCTTATAGCTATCTACACTACATTCATACCTACATAAACTTAGTATTTTATTACGGCTATGATATAATTCTTATTCTGCGTCCATTTTGATTGCAATGAAATGATCTTACCCCTTTAACACGGGACTTGTGGAACTCTGAACTCGTGTGGAACTCTGTCTAACCCCTCGAAATTTACATGCTTGATGTTACGTAATTCACATAGAAAACTTAGTTTTGTTATTTATAGAAGAGTGTTTTCAGAGATTTAGGATTAGCCGACCGCCATCGAGTGATAGAACATTTGAATTCATTATTATTTTCTACCAAAGCATGACGATGTAGCTATCCTTTCCCAGAAATATCCAAAAAGAAACAGTAGACAATCAATACCGAATTATTTTTCGAAACACGTGTAGGAATGACTTTAGTTTTTTCAAAGTTGGCAACTCTGGCCAGATGACACAACATCCGGTCGGTTTTAAACCAATGCTGGCGAACTTGATTGCCATACATTCATTGAAGGTTGTGATATTAATGCTCCTTGTAAGACTAAGATGGTTTTACGGTCACTTTAAATACTATAATGTGCTTTTACAACCTTTAAAATGGTACGCAACGCTTCGGTAAGCTCAAAAAGGCGTAGATGTGATTGATTTTTGTGTGAATTATTGCTAACTGGCTAGTCTCTAGCCAGACCTATGATTCAAGGTCTCTATTTCATTTTTTTATAGTGCATTTGCACAACGCAGCAATATCCCGATTTTTTAAACAGAGCGAACATCTTTTGCGCTATTAATTTCTGACTGTCACTGTCAGTTGACAAAAGTCATCAAAAACAATAAAATAATGACAGACACGTTTAGGTTTCAGCATAATCAAGCAAAGGCAATAACCTATACAGCCGATTTGCGCAGGACAACCAGCTGACGACGTGTGGAGCTTTCTTCGCAAACCGGTAATGTAACTCAAACAATAACCTTTGAAAATAACTTGTAAACACTAACCCATTGCTTGAAAATATGACAATAGCTCTCCTATACACGAAACTGACGATAGTAAAGTATTTTGTCAACCATTGTTGTTTTTATTAACTGTGACGCCTGGTTTTGGCGGGAATCAGCTGAGAGAACAAACAGGTTGGACAGCCTCCTTGTATTATGAAACTCCTTGGGATATTCGTACGTGTTGGTATGGAGACTATTTTTAAGGATGAAATGGCGGGTTTCTGCTGAATAAGGCAAGTTTTTGATGTCAAAAGAAATTTAAAGACATAGTATGATTATGAATAGGTACTCTAAAAGCACAAAGTTCGGAGCTTTCAACTGAAAACTTTACTGTAAATTCTAGTTTTAGGTAAAAACAACCTCAAAATTTGAATTAACCGGTCAAAAATCGATGTGTGTCTGAATTCAACGAACACAATTACCCTTAAAATGTCTATACGTTCCATATTGTGGCATAAAATCAAGTTTTAACATTGTTTTTCAGCTAAAAACATAAGAAATAGCTTGAAATCAATCAATAATAATAAGTCCCTAGCGATAAATTCCAATGGTCTCGCGAACTCAGTACAGGGGCGCCTCAGTCCGCCTCACAGCTTCACCGATTTCAAAATCAGCTGATAGAACGAGCGGCCATACTTTTTTGTCCAATTTTTTTTAAATTCGCTAACAGGTTCGGGTCGCTACGCATACATTCTCGGAAAGCTAGGACTTTTTTTACATAAAATATTTGTGGCAGGTACAAAGTTCCGGGCTTTTAAGGTATTGTTAAAAGTTAAATTTTCGGCTCTTTTAAGTGTTTATTCGGGTGTGATGGTGGGATTTTATCATGTTAGAATTCGTAGGAGGTTACGCTTTTGATCGTAATCTATCGGATTTACCGCCATTTTTTCAAATGTAACGTTTTTGTAGTGAATTGTGTTTCTTATTTTGATCAAATTCTACAGTTATTTTAGTTTTAAGGACAAAATTAGTATGGAAACATAGTCAATTGAGTATTTTATATCAAAAATCATGTGTCACAAATGTTCTGAGTGTCCGAGCAACGACCAGCCTGCGTTTGAGTTCAAGGTCACACCGTCTGCAACTTTAGGAGGTTATGGCGTTGTCTCCACACACATTCGAATCTTTATCTAATTCCGAAATGATTTCGGCTTTCAGTTACATTTTTGTAATTACCTAAATAAATTTTTGTCTTTACATGTCAGAGTTATGACAGTTATTAATTTTAAAGTTAGCCAACGTAACAAAGCAAAACTTTTGACAGCTAGCAACTGTGTAGTCAGACCAAGGAATCTGAATAAATTATTAACGACAGACGATGTTCGAATCTTGAATACTTGAAGCAGGTGGTATGACCAAGACTTTGTAACAATAATTTGATATATAAGAGTGTCTATGAAGTTTCTTGCCCGTTCTTCTCCATAAAGATCTACGCTAGGGAATGGGCAACTACTTTACTTTCACAGTTTTTATGTCTGGTGACTGGGACTGTAGCTACATTCATCTTTATTTCGACAATTCAAAAGTGCTTGTAAGTGGCCTACTTGAAATAAATGCTTTGATTTTGATTAATTTTGTTTTTTTTGCAGAAAGCAGTATTCTTGGAAAGCTTTCAAAGCATTTTTTTACGACTATCAATAGAATTGCCAGGAGCTTTTCGGTATCTTATGTCAATTCATTTCTGGATCATCAATAGACGTTGTCGCTGAAAGATTGTCTCCTCATTTAAGCTTTTGATCTGTAGTTACTTGAAGCCAGTCCATATGGAAGTTATCCATATTTTATACGAGGCTTTGAATCATCATCATCATCATCATCATCTATACATATAATAAAATCGTTGAGACCAAAAAATCTGTACATTGAAGATTTAAAAAAAAAAACCGATCAGGGTGACTTAAAATAAGTAACTGAACATATTAAAACCATTTTTAAAATTTTTGTTTGTTTGTTTGTTTGTTTGTTTGTTTGAACGCGCATCACGTAAAAACTGCTGGACGGATTTTGATGAAAACTTCGCTATTCTATTTAAATAAACTCAGAATAACATTTAGGCTATAGAAATTATGGAAAATTTTGGAAAAAGGGGGTGAAAAGGGGGGTAAAGTTTGTATGAAAAAAAAAATTAGATTGTTCTAGAATCATAAAACTCAGAGTTACTTATTACTACAGTTGACTTATTATTAAAAATAAAGAAACACCTGTTTCAGCCTTTTTTTTAAATCTCATCCAGAGACGCAAAAAAGAGAGTTTTGTGTTTAAAATTAACTAACTTCATACACCTATAGAATAAAATCCAATGAAGTGTAAACCTTTAAAAGTTGTTGTAAATACGTCAAATCTAATACAGGTAAATATAATTTCTCAATTTTTTTGAAATTTGTTTTTGAAGTGTATACGCCTAAAATAGCGGAACTCAAGAAAATCGGCTTTCCTCGGTATAAGTAGTTGGTAATAATAAACATATAAACAGCAATATACTATCCATTTTTACACCATGAAACGAAAAAAAACTGTGACACGGAATGACATGTGTCATGAGTGAGTGAAAACGAAATGATCAAAATATTATGTAAAATTAAATTACGACTATGTTGACCCGAGCCGCTGCTCGACGCGCACGCCTACCGCCTCCGGACCCGTCGCTCAGCTCCGCCTCGCCGCCGCCGGAACCCAGCCCCATCGTGAGTGCTGTGACACCGGCCGTGGCAGTTGCGTCGAGCTCAAGCGACGAGTATTTCTCTCCGCCCACGACGCCACCACCTGCTCGTCGACGGGGAGGACGCCGGCCGCCGGACGGCTTAGGACCTCGAGGCCCACCGGCTTCTGATAGGGTCCCAGCTCCCGGCGGAAGTGTGCAGCGCATGCGATGGACGCAATCGAATAACGAAAACGTCATGCGCGCATACTATGGGGCTACAGAGGGGGGAAACAACCTGACCGCGTACCGTGTTAGGATGCTCTCTCTGTTTCAGGTGCTTGAGCCAGCTGTCAACGTGTCGGCACAACGACTGTCGGATCAGGTGCGAGTCATCCAGCGTAATCGTATGTTGGATGACACCGTACTTGATCGCTTGCGAACTGAAGTGCAGAGTAGCCGTGTCACGGCCACGCCGCCGTCGCAGGCTGTGGTTCCACCTCAGTCTACCGTAACAACACCATATTGCGATGGTGACGTGAGTAGTGACATGGTTACTAATGTAAGTACCCAGTGCAGTGAGGATGTGAGGAGTGCTTTGGAGGGTGCGATTCGGGAATATCGGTTCATGACACCCGAACTTAGACACGCTTACCTCGTTTGCCCATGCACAACAAAAATAAGATGCTGGTGGCTGTTCTGGATTCGCAATTGTCAAATTATTTTGATAGCTGCGAAGACCTCACCGATATTCACTCGATCCTGTATTGTGCGGCCGTAGCGGCATGTCGTGTAGCTCATGTTAAATTTTCTGATGACAGAGCTACACGACCAAAACCAGCCGTACCGGCATGGCAGTACAGGATTGAACAACGTATTAGTGGGGCCAGAGCACTCATCGGCAAATTGATCTGCTTCAGGGAGGGCAATACTCGCCCTAGGGTGATGCGTTTTGTGAGGCGGGCGTTCTCGGGGACTGATATCAGTCCTCGAGACTATATGTCTCGTGTCACAGAGCGCATCGACTTCCTGAAGCAGAAAGTGTATGCATGGGCAAGCCGTATTCGTAGGTATAAGCGGCGGGTGGACCGATACACTCAGAATCGCACATTCCAAAGAGATGAAATGTGGGTTTACAGGGCTTGGGAGCGACCGGACCAAGGTGTGGCTGACACGCGCCTGCCAGATGATGATGCAATGTGTTCATTCTGGCGCAGCATCTGGTCGGTGCCTGTCAGCCATGCTGAGGGTGAATGGACTCGGGTGGTTGAGCGAGCGTGCGATCCAGTACCAGAAATGGGGGCAATCACTATCAGCCCCCAAGACGTAGCTTGTGCAGTCCGTCCGTTACCTAATTGGAAATCTCCAGGGCCGGATGGGCTGCACAATTTCTGGATAAAATGGTTCACAAGGTCGCATGCTCGCCTGGCGACCCTGTTCCAATCAGCCTTAGAGTCGGGGTCGCTGCCAGAGTTCCTGACAACAGGTATAACCCATCTGCTCCATAAATCGGGTAGTACTGCGGAACCCAAAAATTATAGACCGATTACCTGTCTCCCGACGGTCTATAAAGTTCTTACATCTATTTTGAGAGCTAAAATCACTAAACATATTGACGAAAATTCTGTTATGTCAGCTTCTCAGAATGGATGTAGGAACGGGTCCCGCGGTACTAAGGAGCTACTCCTCATTGATATGGCCATAAGCCAACAGGTTCGCCGTTCCCGAAAGGATCTGTCGACATGCTGGATAGACTATAAGAAGGCCTACGATTCGGTGCCACATACATGGCTTAGGAGGGTGCTAGAGTTGTATAAAGTTGATGCAACTCTGCGCACTTTCCTAATGTCGTGTATGGGGCAATGGAGGACAGTCCTTCGCTATCCAGGATGTCGGCAAATTCAGAGGAATAGCGAGCCGATAAGGATAGAGCGAGGTATATTTCAGGGCGATAGTTTGAGTCCACTTTGGTTCTGCTTAGCCTTGAATCCTCTGAGCACACTGCTGGAGGATTCAGGTCTAGGCTATCAGTTGCGGAAAGATGGTCGGGTTATATCTCACCTCCTTTACATGGATGACTTGAAACTCTTTGCCCCCAACGATTTGCAACTGATGGAGCTACTGAAGGTAACTGAAACCTTCAGTAGCGCCATCAGGATGGAATTTGGTGTGGACAAATGTGCGGTCATGCATGTAAAGCGAGGGGGGATTGTGGAGTCTGTGGGAACCCAGCTCTCAGATTCCATAAATCTTAGATCCCTCTCAGCAACTGAAACCTATAAGTATTTGGGTATGTCGGAAGCGCTGGGCATCAATGTGGCTGACATGAAGCAATCGTTGAAGGAGCGCTTCT
Organism: Xestia ashworthii; assembly: GCA_950022955.1. NCBI lineage: Eukaryota > Metazoa > Arthropoda > Insecta > Lepidoptera > Noctuidae > Xestia > Xestia ashworthii. The sequence goes on from OX465574.1 coordinate 13,073,832, forward strand.
TTGGCCGCCTGAAAAAAGTATTTAATAGTCTTTTATCGGGCGGAAATAAGGTGCGTGCCTTCAACGGTTGGGTCATGCCAGTTTTGATGTACTCTTTCGGCATACTCAAATGGACTCAAACCGAACTAGACGCCCTGGATACTAAGGTCCGTAAATTGTTGACGGCATCTCGAATGCATCACCCGCGTTCTTCAGTTATGAGACTGTATATCCCGCGAAAGTGTGGGGGTCGAGGCTTATTAAACGCTAAGACCCTCCACAATCGTGAGATATGCAGTCTCAGGGAATATTTCCTAGAAGCTGACGTGGAGATGCATCGAGATGTGGTTGCGATGGACAAGGGCCTCACCCCGCTCTCCTTGGCTAAAGAGAACTGGCGCAAACCTGTAGTACTTACTACTGATGATCGCAGGAAAGAATGGCAGGGCAAGGAGCTTCACGGGCGCTTTTACCGGGCTCTTCATGGGCCCGATGTAGATTTTCTAGCGTCCGTGTCCTGGCTACGTTCCGGGGACCTCTTCGGAGAAACCGAAGGTTTTGTCTGTGCAATTATGGATGAAGTAATGATGACGAATAACTACCGGAGATTTATTGTGAAGGACGGTACGGTTGACATATGTCGGGCATGCCACCGTCCAGGCGAATCAATCCGTCACATTATCTCCGGGTGTTCTCGTCTAGCTAACGGAGAGTACTTGCATAGACACAACCTTGTAGCCAGGATTATCCATCAGCAACTTGCTCTAAAATACAATCTTGTGGAATCGGAAGTGCCCTACTATAGGTATGTGCCCGACCCAGTTCTCGTTAATGGCAGTATCACACTGTACTGGGATCAATCCATCATCACTGACAGGACTGTTATAGCTAATAGGCCTGATATAGTGGTGATGGATCGATCAGAGCGGCGCGCAATGATTGTTGACATAACGGTCCCGCATGATGACAACCTCGTGAAAGCCGAGAAAGATAAACAAATCAAGTATCTCGACTTGGCTCGCGAGGTTGTCGACATGTGGGAAGTGGACTCGGCGATCATTGTGCCGATAGTCGTTTCGGCCCATGGCTTAATTGCCAAGAGCCTCGACCAATACCTGAGGAGGCTCTCGTTAGGCAGCTGGATCAAGGGCTTGATTCAGAAAGCGGTACTCCTTGACACGGCTCGTATTGTTAGGAGGTTCCTCTCTCTGGAGCCCTGACCGCCGGTAGCTTGGACCCTGTTCCCGATACCGGTGGGCTACAATTTTTTATATTTTTAAATGTTTTTTATATTTGTTTTATATTAATATTTAAAAATGTAAAGAGTTTGTTTAAAAATGAATAAAGGGAATAATAATAATAATAATAATAATAATCGTTTATTTCGGAAATCAGGTTCCATTTTGTTAGTATTAACTATACATTCTTAAAAATAATGTTAGTACGTACAAAAGAAAAGAAAATTAAACTAAACTAAAGTAATCGGCATGAAAGGGGAGCCACTCATCTCCTGTTGCAAAGAGAGTGCAACCCCATCCACGCCTGCAGCATTGGTGAATCCCACCGTTCAGACAAGGTCTTCAGGAGAACGTTAGAGCTGATCCGCATTCGACTCAGCAATGAGGCGCAGCGCGTGCGCATCACAGCGAAAAAATCCTGTGTGCGCGCTTCCGCGAACATGGCAGATGCGCTGCACCACCGCGGCAGCCCCACCATTCCCCTGAAGGCGTTGTTATACTGGACGCGAAGGGCGCTGTACGCGCGATGCGTATAATTCACCCATAGCCCGCACGTGTACAGTGTCTGGCAGTATGACTTGAATAAAGTAATTTTTACGTCTCTTGTACAACGTGCGAACCTACGAGCGAGCATATTACACCGCACAGACAGCGCCCTTCGTTCCCTCTCGATGTCCATAACATCCGACGAGTCGTCGGTGACCCAGTGACCAAGATATTTAAACTTACTCACCTGTTTAAGTGGTGAGCCGCAAAGAGTGATCACGGGCGCACGATATTGTTTTTTTCCCGCCTTAAATATCATAAATTCACTTTTTTTGGCGTTATATCTCAGCCCATGAGCCTCCGAATACGCCTCACAAATGTTCAAAAGACACCTTAAAGCTCTGACTGAGGGACTCAACAGCACCATATCGTCAGCGTAACTTATGTTATTTATGCAAGTTCCGTCTATCGAGCATCCGAGACCGGCGCCGCTGAGCTCCCCAATCAGACCATCAATGTACAGGTTGAAGAGGCATGGCGAGCTCAACCCCCCTTGCCTCACCCCACACTGCAACCTGTACACTTCAGATAAAGTGCCTGCCCATCGAACAGTATTCTCTTGATTACTGTACCAATATTTAAGCAACCAAATTAATTCAGCAGGGAGTCCCTCAACATTGTGAAGTTTGCTCCATAAAACATCATAATTTACAAGGTCAAATGCCTTGGAGAGATCTAAATAACATGCATACACAGGCGTGTTCCTTGCTGTGTAGTAGTGAACAGTCTGCTTGAGACAGTAAATAGCACTTTCAGTAGATAGGTTTGGTCTAAAGCCGAACTGTGCGTCGTGTAAATGTATATTTTTCACCAGCTGTTTATCAAGCAGGCTGTCCAAAACCTTAGCAGTTATGGTGGCTAGTGAGATAGGCCTGTAGTTTGACAGGTCCGACGGATCACCTGTTTTGTTTTTTATTATAGGAACAACCAGTGTACGCATGAGCTCCTCAGGTAAGTAGCTATGCGAAAGTGACAAATTGACAAACAGAGCAAGCACCCTCGGCAGGTGGATACCGGCGTACTTCAGATGCTCGATACTGAGACTATCGTGGCCAGGAGACTTTCCTCTAGACATATTACTAATAACATTAGATATTTCCTTTGCCTGGAATCTTAACCTAACTTTATCACCATGTGTCCCAGTCTCGAGCATCTGAGACACCGCAGGAGGTACAGGAGGTGGGTCCACCTTGAAACTCTGCCGAAAGGCATTAGCTATGTCGTGTGGGTCATGTAGACCACTGACACTCACAGGCAGGCCCGACCTTGGATTGAGCCTTTTAGTAGATTTCCAAAATTTCTTGAATTGATTATTTTTGTGTTGCTCAGCGATAATATTCATCTTAATCTGTTGCTCGTTGTTTTGACAAAACTTCAATTTAGACTTAAATATTTTTCTCGATTCACACATATCATGATAAATATTTCCTGTTTTTGGTTTACCGTACCATAACCACATTTGAAAACAAAGTCGAGCCTCCCTGTGAGCTTCACTCACATACTTGTTCCATCCAGGTACAGACCTTCGTTTACTGTGCTTATTTATATAACTACCCGTAGCAGCTTCCGATAGAATATTCACAATATCTAAGTACAAGTTTCTTAATATCAATTTGTGACTATCATCATTACACATTTTGTCTGCACACGAATGGAACTCCTGAGGAAAATCTAAATCTCTCAATTTAGTATTACATAAATTCGTGTACAACTCTATTTGGTTACTACTACGGTCACCCCACACAACAGTACTACAGACACTATTACTTATTACGGTGTTAGTCTTTTGACAAATTCGATTAATATCACATTCAATCTGTAATGGATAGTGATCCGAAAAATATGTGTCATACAAAACAGTGACGGCACGCACTGATGCCCGCGCCGCGCTGGTCACCAGGCAGTGATCCAGCCAGCGCCGGCACCCGTGCGCGTCACTTACAAACGTAAAAGTATCACTAGATAACATGTCCATATCGATACATGACCACGACTGTTCACAACAAAAATCACGTAACTCATTTGAAAACAACTCACCTGGGTGTGCGTTAAAGTCCCCCAGTATATAAACTGTTTCTATATTATTGTTTTCAATGATCGAACACATCTCACTTAAGCAGTCTGTAAATTGTGGCAAATTATCAATAGAATCTGTAGGCATATACACCGAGAACACTAATATTGAACGATCCTGATTCACTATTTTAATCGCAATAAGTCGTACACTATTACACGGTATGATTGAAACCGCCGGAAAGACAGCTTTTCTCCAGAGCAAAGCCACGCCTCCGTATGGCCTCCCTCTCAGAATCCCAGCTGTCGTATCCACGGCAGATTTTCCAGTAAAGGCGAATGAGTCATTTATAGTGCCTAGGAAAGGAATATCGTGCGGTAACAACCATGTCTCTTGTAACGCAATAATGTCCGCGGTACAACATAGTCTCCTTATGCATTCAATCGACCGTCTGACACACTTGCAGTTAAAACTGACCAACTTAGTTGTCGCCATTTGTTGAAGTTTTATGATCACGGAATCTGGGCCTAAATTGTATGTATTGTCTATAGGCAATCCCTTCTGGCCAAAAATCGTCTTTAAGAATTTTATCTAAATGAAACTTTGATACAAAAATTTTATACGATTGATAGTCTTTTGAGACTTTCATATTGACCTTCTCCACTGAAACATTAATACTAGCTCGTTTTTTAATGTATTCTATAATATCATTTTCACTGACTTCTTTTCCTACGTTATATATGTATATAGGAGTTTTCACATCAGCTGCTTTGAATTTTTCATCCGGTTCCAAAACTGCATTTCCCCTTTTTCCTTCAAATCTATTCCTTAACCTTTTCCTTTGGACTAACGTCCATTCCTCATTTTCAACTATAGGTTTCCATTGCCCTTCTCTTGTTACGTCAGCCATCGTCTTTCCAAACTGGCGGTCCGTGTGTCGCAGGCCCGTATTGAGTGCCTGCGCACTGAGAGCCGCGGCGGCAGGCAGCGGCGCGTGATTCACCTCGCCCGCGCCCGTCTGAGTCACCGCGGCCGCAACATTGTTCGCTATTGCGCTCCGGGTACCCGATTCGCGTTGATTTTGTCGATGTATAGAATTACCCTGCACAGCTGATTGATTTTGCATGATTTGAATATCACGGTATCCAGAATGGAACGTAATATGGAATGTAATACAGGATGGAAACGGTAAACGGGGAAGTAAGGGGAGCTGCAGCTACACGAAAATGGTCTTAGAAAACAACCCGTAATTTTTTCGAGAAATGTTGTTCACAGATTTAATAAAAAAGTAAAGTACAGTTAGCAAGAAAATTGCCATTTTACATAAAACAATTTTTTGGATGCCAATCGATCTTCTTTCCGACACTGATCAAAAAGTTCTTCCAGACCAACCCAGGTACCAGTACTCAAAAAGTCACTGCAGCTACATGAAAATGGTCTTAGAAAACCATCCGAAATTTTTCGTGAAATTTTGATCCCCATTCACAGATTAAAAAAAAAACGTACGGGTAGCAAGAAAATTGCTATTTTACACAACATTTTTTTGATGCCAATCGATCCTGTTTCTTATACTCAACGGTTAAGGTAGCTCCCTTTACTGCCCCGTTAACCGTTTCCACCCTGTTTATTACATATTACAAATAAAATAATACCTACAACGAACTACTGGTCCAATCTATTTCAAATTTTTAACAGAATTGATGGAAGACGTGTTTAATTGAAATTCTAACGGGGTTAAAAAGGAGTAGAAAGTTATTTTGGCGGTGATTTGTTTCGAATTTGATATCAACACTCCTTAGGTCCATGTTCACCGAAGAGATAACGGTCTGATTTTCTAAAAACCGCTGTCCCTGTGACATGCTCCCATACAAAAATGTGTTTTAAACAGCTGTTTTTAGATAATCAGACCGTCATGTTCTTGGTGAACATGGGCCTTAGTGCTTTTGATTTAAACTACATGTTATTTTGATAAATGTTTGAAAACTCAATCCTATTTTATTCAAAAAAGGTTGGACTCACATAAAAACTTGGTGCTAATATTCTTTAAAATTGGAATGTCCCGATAGTCACCGTACTATATTAACACCGCATTTGAAGGTTTCTAAGCTTTAAAGAGGTTGTGCACTTTAGGACACGGCCTCATAGGCACGTAGAGTTCGAAATTTGAAATGGCTTATAGTTGTAAGAGGTCCGCAACAGTTTACAGCAGCTATATCGTGTCGCGGCTCATTTCATACACGTTGATGAGAACTTCAGACCTAGCTGGAGTATGAGACTGTCATCGAGTGTCTAAGGATGAAGACGTTAGGACGTCGAGAGAAGCCCTTTAAACTGTTTTTATAAACATGGTAATTCATCCTTATCAAAATAAATACGTTGTTAATCACAAGTATTTAATTTTAAACTTAATTGCCCTTGGATACGTAATTTGATTTCAATGAATATCAGAGATGCACCGTTTTAAATAACTCAGCAGCAAAATAATGATCATGTACCGGACGCGCTCTTCATTATGCGGAATGATGTGTGTGATGTGATGTGCTCTTTGACAATTGTATTAGAGGTGCTTACGACCCACTCTCTGTAACCCTGTCTTTCACTTATGTGTCGCAGACGAAGTTGCGCGGGTCAGCTAGTCAGCCTATAATTTCTTCTGCTGGGACACAGGCCTTCTCTCTATGGGAGGGAATGGGCTATGCTATAACCGTGCGTATTGGTAGATGTCACGTCTTCGATTTTTTTGGTTCTAGGACATGCCGGTTTCCTGATGTTTTCCTTCACCTTTTCAAGAGCAGTGGTGATGAAATGAATTCAAACAACGTAAATTCTAAGTATGATGTAACAGAATCGTGATTTTAATTTCTTGATCAGATTGTCGAATCGAGCAGCTGATCTTCAAATGTTTTTTGCTAGCCATGATATTATTAGTTAATTCCTGTCTGATCTTATTAATAATGATGACGTTTGGCTTCAAACTGGCTATGGGTGGCTGTAGCTACGGTCAACGCATCCGTAGAGCTACGAAAATCACCTTTATCGCTAAGGAATAAAGATGCTTTCAAAGTCAAAATTGTTACCTACCATGGTTGCGCGGGTGACGCTACTACATAGTTATTGGTTATTGGAATTTAAAATATTACTAGGTTCCGTCCGGGTCATGGGTGCCTATTTTTTGTGTTAGAAATTGATACTTTAGTAAATAATTAATAACTGGCGTTGTTTTCTTTCTAGATAGCTGCATTTTGAAGGTTATCATTTTTGTATCTTGTCAAAGGAAAAATACGACTTTTTTTCAGAAATGTAGAGTTCTTGCAAATTAACCGCAGTTTTAACAAACTTGCTTAGAGGTCATTTTATTTCTTGCACAGCTTCAGCACAAAACTACTACTTCTTCTTAGACAACAAAATTACACAAAACAACACATTTGCGTTCGTCTGTAACAAAATGAATAATGTCGGCAAAGTATCAAAGTTTGTGAATGACATCCAGCAAAAAAACAAAGGACCTAATACAATCCACATTTGCGAATTGTTATGAAGCACACTGAATTTTGTAGTCACGAAACATTTGGTTGGTTGGGTTGGTACAAAAATGTCAATGTCAAAATGACAGGAAGTAACAATGTCAAAATATTTGCAACATTATGTTGTGAAGTTAAACTGTACAGTAACTCTACGTAAGTACCCCACAACAGATAAAGCGTGAAGATAGACCTTCGAAACAACAAATCTAGAACTTAAAAGCTTATCTCGCTTATCAAAACGTCATAAATATCATAAGATACGCACGTAACCTTCAAGGAAAGCGCGGGCTGTCAAACGGATGACAACAAACTAATTTGAATTTTAAAGCCGAGCAGTAGTGTCTAATTTCCTTTAATTGCAAAGACATTTCTTTTTGCCGTGGCATAATAATATCGATCGTGAGAATTACTGCTTGACAATTGAATATCGACTTTGGACAATCGTGTTAGAGTTGGTTTTCGATTGCATCGTAATGGCATACCTGTTCTCTGACCGACAATGACCTCTTGAAAAAGCGAGGGAAAAATGCTTTATCGTTAATGTTTTATGCCAATTCAAAAACAACTTATAGTCATAGAAATAAGATTGACTTTCGCATGCCAAGAAACACCAGTGATGTAATATTGATAACATTTTTTGATTTATTAATGTAGTGCAGTGCATTCGTGCCGAATCTGTACTTTTGGCGGGAAAAGGAAGGCGCCCAATTTTTTTTTAGGTAATTTTTGTTGTAATTCCCTTGTAAATAGCCTTGTAGGTAGTTGTAGGTAAATAAAAGATAAGTAGGTACATTGATAAAGCTCCGTAGATATTTATTTTTAGAAACTTTTCCCTATATGTATAGGTAGCAGTAAACTTCAAGGTTGGATCTTAATGGTGGTCTGTCAAAACTGGCGTTGACAATAATTAATGGTCATGGCCGCAGTGATCAGTCTAAGTTTCTAGTTTCTAGGAAACAAGAGCTGTTTTTTTTTAAAGTGAGAAAGCGCGGTTTCGAGAAATGGAGAGGAGGGCGAACTTTGCACAGGAGTGTAACAGAGGAGGTTAGGAAAAAAAAATGTCATAAAATAGTTTCGACCAACATCTGAGAATGCTCTCGCTTGGCTTGGCTTGATCAAGGGCTTAATTCAGAAAGCACTACTGTTAGGAAGTTCCTCTCTCAAGAGCCTTGACCAACGGTAGCTTGGACCTTGTTGCCGATGCCCGGTGGGCTACCTACTATTTTTCATTTATTTTAAAATGTTTTCTGACACGGTCACTAACATTATGTACTTACCTATTATAGAAAAGGGATGGCTTTCCCCAGATATTTTTTAATGAACCGTAGTATCCTCAAAAATGTATACTTACTTCTTTGATTAGACTTACTTATTAATTTCTCAAATAGGTACCTACCTACCTAACAATGTAGTACTTGGGTACACCAAAAAATTATGAACTCATGATCATACAAAAGTAGGTTTGTTTTACAAAGTTCTAAATTACAAAAAAAATTGTCTTATCTTTGCTAATCTTTTTATGGCTTTTTGGCAAAATTATTATTCAAAGCACGTCAAAGAATCCACAGGCCAGCCGCGTTTCAGAGGTTAAGTAAACAAAAATAAAACCTATGCAAGGCTGAATGCGAATTCTTGTGCTCTGTTGAGTCTAAAGAATTTACTGGCGTCTAACATAGTCTATGGCAAAGTCAGCTGACTTTTTGTTCTGAGCCAGTAACGCAATTTTTTGTGAATGTTGGTAACAAACAAGTGTATAACTACTGTACATTTTACAAATCTCTTGAGTATTCAAAGAATCATAAAAAAACCGGCCAAGAGCGTGTCGGGCCACGCTCACTGTAGGGTTCCGTAGCTTCCCAGACCATTAAAAATACCAACATTTTTCGTCAGCAAAAATAACTTTGTTTTTCATAGTATTTGTATGAAAAACAAAGTTATCATTTGCGTTTTTTTGAAAAAGTGCTATATAACTCAAAAACTATTCAACTCATCAAGTTGAAAATAATTTTCCTAGAAAGTTCATATAAAGGTCTACTTCTGTGATTTTTTTCATATTTTTTAAACTTATGGTTCAAAAGTTAGAGGGGGGGGGACACATTGTTTTTGACTTTCGGAGCGATTATTTCCTAAAATATTAATATTATCAAAAAATGATTTTAGAAAACCCCTATTCATTTTTAAATACCTATCCAACAATATATCACACGTCAGGGTCAAAATTAAAAAAAAAATCGCTCCCCACTTTACGTCTGGGGGAGGTACCCTAATAAAAATGTTTTTTTAAATTTTTATTTTTGCACTTTGTCGGCATGATTGATATACATATTGGTACCAAATTTCAGCTTTCTGGTGCTAACGGTCACTGAGATTATCCGCGGACAGACAGACAGACAGACAGACAGACATGGCGAAACTATAAGGGTTCCGTTTTTTGCCATTTGGCTACGGAACCCTAAAAATAACATGGAAATATAAATTAACACTTCAAAATGTCAAACTTAAGATGTGGTGTCATTGTCGGACCAAATAAGCACTTCCGTTGCCGTTGAAGGACCTCCTATGGAGATACTTTTAGGTAATTTTCGAGTTTTAGTTTCGTTATATCTATAGTATTTTCCCCTTTTTGAGCTTGAAAAAGTTCACAGCTGATTCCAGAAAAGTAGGTATTACTTAAACACCGCTTAAAACACGTAACTTCATCTCATTTCTCGCAGACACGTAAAAAAACTCTGCCATATTAAAATATTACCGCTAAAATCTCACTGTTTAAAAAATATAATCTTTATAGTGGCTTCTAAAGAGTTCAATTTCGTATAGCAGTAAATTATAGAAATGCAAACGGACCGGGAGAATTCCAGATTTTAAAACAACGGTATAGTAACCGACGCTTGGTTTCGCGCGCTTTTGCATCCTGCATACTTTACACTTACCGTTTGAATAATCTTTACGACACAGATCGTAAGGTTGAATATCGTCGGATTTTTGACGTTTATTTTGGTAGAACGCATGACAGATAAGGCTGAATGAGCTATTGAGTTCTTAGAAGTGGAGGATTTATTCTAAACTTGAAAAGTGATTTTAGTTTTGTTTATTTTATTATGTTTTGAACAAAGTCAGCTGATTGTTTGTTACGAGGCACAAAATCAGCTGTAGACAGAATAAGACCTTATTTTGCGAGTTTTGCTCAGTCCTAAGTCCGAATGTTAGTAAGTTCCTACGAATTCTTGTTACTACCCAAAGAGATTTTTAAGAGTATAGTCCGGTTAAGCAGACGACAACCTCTCAAGCTTGAACTGCGAGGTGCCATTTCGAAAAAAAAGAGCGTTCATTGGCATTTAGAAAGTTTTCAAAAACCGTTTTTACATCTACAACAGATTATTCGGTGCTACGGGTGCTACGTTATTAATTGTTGCATTTCATAATCCATTTTTAGTTATCTAGTTAGCCATTAAGTACTTCTTATTTCCATACAGTAACTAATATTGCCAAATTAATCAAAACAGCGAAATATTTGACAGATATTTGCGACGTGGTCCACTTTCTGTATAAACGCTCCTAATATACGGCTAAAGCTGTGACTAAAGGCTCTCAGAATCTGACATTGGTGTCGATTCTGTTGTGCACAAACTAAACTTAATTTAGGCTATTACTATCTTTTTCTCACTAATAAAACGAGGAAGAGACGGACGTAATTTAGAGCTGTCAAATTTAATTCGAACTAATATTTCCATACAAATGAAGGGTGCACGTAAAAACATGTCGACTAAAAACACGGTGAAGTGCAAAGCATAAACTAGTTTGACATTTCTAACTTAGTGCATAGCTATAGCCGTCCTTTTCTAGCACTGCCTTTTAGTAAAAGATAGCAATAGTCTAAATTAAGTTTAGTTTGTGCACAACAGAATCGACACCATTTGCAAAATACTGTAATTTGTAGATCTTTGACAGTCGTTACAGAAGGTCTAATTAGGCAGGAAATCCTTAATTTCGGTCGAAGTTACTATCGTTTCGTAGTCCGTATCACTTACCGACATAAGATTCGTTAAGGGGACTACACGAGCTAAATTAGCAACTCTATTTCTGGTGGTTCGAACTTCGTTTGTTGGAATAAAGTTCTAATTAGCTTGCACTACAAAGTGGTTGTTACGTCAGTCACTGCGGGCCGAATAGTGCGAAATGAGTGGTTTCGATCGATTTACAAAGAATCTATTGATTGGACTAAAAAAATTAAACACTATGATGCTAATATTATGTTGCTTATAAAATTATTTGCCAGAAAGTCAGAATAAAAAGGTTGACTGGTAGAGAATGCCTATGGCATTAAGTCCGCCTCTGTACTATGTGCTTGAAGTGTTAAGGCGATTACACGAGCTAAACGCGAGTTTTATAATTCCTAAAAGTATATGATTCACTGCTATAAACAAGACCAGAAAAATATATGATATTCTTCAGGATATATGCTAGCATGATACTGTTTTGAAAACATAATACAATTAATTTGGCTCGTTAAAAGAAATCACGAACTTACCTCTAAACATATCTTTCAAACAATAAAAAAGATACTAATATGCATGCGATAATTCTGATTTTTTGGCAAATAATTCTACAAGCAATATAATTATTAGCATAATACTGTTTTAGTTTTTTAATCCAATCAATAGTTTTTTTGTAAATCGATCGTATGCATACTCGTCAAAAGATTTTTTAGAGATAAGTTCGTGATTTTTTGTATCGAACATAATTCATTGTATATTTTCAAAATACTTACTAGCATTTATAATCCTGAAGATTATTTTTTTATTTATTTATTTAAACTTCATGTACAAAAGTGGTACATAGGCGGACTTAATGCCACAAGGCATTCTCTACCAGTCAACCATTGGGTCAAATAGACAGCATTGTGATAGAGTACAATAAAAATAAAAAGAAACATACCATCTTGTAAGCCTAAAATAAAACACATAAATGGGTACCTACATACTAATACATAAATAAGCATAAAAAATAAACTAATATATATTAAAATACATACAAATAGTCCGAAATACGAGAAACCTTGCGATATAATTACTACGACTCTATGAATAGCTATATTAATAAGGTAAACAATTTAGACCGACTTTAAATAAAATTTCCGAACTGCTTTTTTAAAAGCCAATTTGGTTTCGGCTTTTTTAATGCCATGGGGTAGCGCGTTCCAGAGTTTTGTAGTGGAGATAGCAAAAGAAGAGGACATAAAACCAGTACGGTGAGAGGGAATTTGAAGGATAAGGTTTTTGGAAGCTCGAAGGTTCCGACTGTGAGAACTACCCAACACCTTAAAATAAGTTTTTAAGTATTCAGGAGCACATGGATCATTCATGGTGGTGAAAAGCAAGCAGAGAGATCTGAGGGACCTCCTGAGTCTGATAGGCAGCCATTTAAGCTGAGAGCGGTACGAAGAGATATGATCATATTTTTTTAGATTATCATATATTTATTATATTTATATATTTTTTTAGATTATCATATATTTTCCTGGTTTTGTTTATTGCAGTGAATCATATACAATAAAACACTCTTTCAGGCAATAAAACACTCGCGTTTAGCTCTTGTAGCCGCCTTAAGTATAAAAGAAATGAACTTAAAACTAACCAACACACTACTTACTTTAAACTTAAGCTGTTAAAGTAAAAAAAAATCTTAAGAAAGCTTTCATTTTAAGGAGGTTGGTACAAAGTGTCTCCATTACTGTCCGTATTAACTTTATTAAAACACCATTTACTTAAAAAATATGACAATATAACAATAGCCACTCATAAACGGTGTCTTTTGAGACACAAAACACGTTAAAAGACAAAAAGATTGCGAAGATTTTCAAAGATTTCTTGCAAAAGAAACGGTTGTTACTTTCACTGACTGTATGAAAAAAATCTCCACTTTTTTTAAAAAACGCACCCAGCTTTGACCATTAACAATAAACGGTTTCTTTTTCAAGCAATGGACAGCCCGTATTCCGTATTGTTCCTTTGCGGCAAATTACAGAAAAATGGATCATTTTTGTAAAGAGTTGTAAACGTTGCCACCGACAGCGTCTGCCAGCTCTTACGACTTAATTTTTAGACAAAAGATGGCCTAGCAGACTAAAACGACATTCCCACTGTTAAAGACACAAGCCTCCTCTTTAATCTACTACGCGGACCCAATGCGGGCTGGTTATCATACATGTCTTCAGAATATTTTAACACTAGCACTTAGTTCGCGACTTCGTCCGCAAAAAATGTGATAGCTTGTCTAATACACATGATATAAATATAATTAATACCCTATAGCACTCACGAATAATGTAGCTTTTTACCAGTGAAAGAATTTTTAGAATTGGATCATTAGTTTTGGAGAGATTACTTCCTACATACAAACTTTCAAACTAATTTTACCTCTTTACAGTATTAATCCTAATAAAGATGTATTTTAGTGACTGCAAATTGTTTTAGAGTTCTACACCATAGATAATATCTGTGACCATAGTTAGGAGATATTGGGGGTTCCAACCTTTTCCAAGTTATTTAATTTTGAAACTTTACTTTGAATATCTCCACGACCCCGTACTCTGCAATTCATCCATCAGCACAATGTTTTGAGTGACATTGAGTTCTAATTCTACCACAAAACGTGATTTTTCACCCCAAAAAAGTTGTTTCCCAGCAACAACTTTTGCGTAAAGTTACTTTGATGTACAGAATGCTTGGTTGACGGCTTCGTGATGAGGTTGTTTACCCCTTGTATGAAAAAAGGCACTCCACGACAGTTACATGCTGATACAGTATGTGAAGCACAGACCAAGAGTCCATGATTTCCGAATACTTTACAATTGAGTCATTGCTCACGAGATTTGGACGCACAATAGGTACAATAAAAACACATGTTCTTACAAATTATGAATCAGCTAACCGTGATCCGGAATGGCTTAGGTATGTTACATATTTGGTAGTTAATCCATCTTCCTGGCGCTATAGCAAGGTTACCGACGGCGACGTAGCCCGAAGAATAGGCACAGGGCACATTGCTTGCAGAACGAATTGCCGATGGGGCCGGAAAATTCTGAAGTGGCGATTGCGGACCGGAAGACGCTGCGTTGGAAGACATCACGAGGTGGACCGACGACCTGGTGAAGGTTGCATTGTTGATTGTCCACAGAGTTAGTCCTAATACAAAAACGAGTCATAAGTACACCTCCATTCGTGCTATATCATCCTTCAGACAGTACAACCATCGTTTCTACGGTCTTCCTCTACTCTTATACCCATCCAGTCGTAGTCAAAACTTTCCTCACGACATTTGCCTCATTCCTCGAGCGAGTCAAAATTTACTTTACAAAATACTCATAGAACATTCACCTACGATACCACGGGACCTTTATCTAGCTTTATCTATACCTATTCCTGCTAGATCAAAGTGCCGTCAGGAAGTGCTATCCCCATATGATTTGAACGACCGTTGCGTTATCTTCTACGTCATCAGACTTATCGTAACGGTGCAAGCGATAACCTTAGACACCCACGGCCTCTGGGTTAGCGAAACTCTTTTTGGTTACTAGATATTGAAGAACTAAGTCGAGCTACACGATAACTGACAAATCTGTGTGGTTGTTTCTTCAAAAGACCATCTAAGAAGTGTCTTAGATTAGTGAATCTGCATAGTCCTCATGTGAATTAAGCAAGATTGTCTGGACTTCAAAAGAGATTATTACCTCTGAGTTTGTTTCCGCTGTTTCTTCTCAGAGTAGTCAGGTCAGAAACACCGGCCCCATTTAGTTTTAAAAAGTGACGTATAAAAGTGTTTGAGGAAACCTACTTGCTGAATAAATCATTTACAGTTAAGTTGAGCTGCAGGATAACTGACTTATGCTTGCCTTGCACTAACTGGACAGGTCTACTCAAATCTGTGGTTCTTCGTCAAAAGACCATCTCACTCAAACAGTTATTTGCATAGGCCTCTGTGAGTTTAATAATGTAGTTTCTCGTTAGTGAAATAGTTTTCGGATCAGTAGTTCTGAAGATCCAAGTTTATAAACTTTAACTCTTTATAATATTAGTACCTATTGCTTTACTAGATCGTCGATCCACCTTGTGGTCTATCCACGCTTCTCCTTCTGGAATCTAGCCTCACTATCGGCCTGTCCAGTGTCCATTACTTGACAAGACAAGGCCACTCCAATCGACTGCTTTTCTACTCGATCCTCGGTTAGTTTCATGTAGCTGTTCCCAGCCAATCGACCTACAAATCCGTAGCTCGAGTGGAAAGTCGATGTGTTTGTCGAATTCTAACGAACGACAGCCACTCCATGTAAAATACTGGGATTCAACCGCCTCTGTACAATGTTTGATCATCATTTCAGCCGAAAGACGTCACAGCTGTCCGGATATGCTTCTACCAAATATCGCCACATTGACCGGTCCCGTGCGACTCGCATTCAGCGGATCCCTTCAACATTCACCAGGTCATCGGGTCCACCTAGTCGGCCTAGACGTCTTTCGGTTCGCGGTTGTCACTACAGAACTTCTTGGCCCCATCGGCCACCCGTTCTGCGAGCAATGTGCCCTGCCCACTGCCGCTTAAGTTTGGCAATTCTTCGGGCTACGTCGGTAACCTTAGATCTCTTGCGAATTTCTTCATTTCTGATTGGATCACGCAAGGAAACTCCGAGCATAGCCCTCTCTATAGCGTCTCTGCACAGATTATAAGAAAAACCGACCACATGGTTCAAATTAAACAACAGTTTCAATAACAAAGAAACTAAGGAAGTGCATTGTTAAGTTTCCAGCAAGAATTGTCGTTAAAATTATTGGCTATAAAGATGTTATCTGTCATCGGCAAGATATGTTCATTACTAAAACAATACCACACACATGGACCACATTGTCAACATGACATAACGGAAACATGGCGGCGTGTTTGCTCTTGCGCAGTGTTTCCTGGCATGCACTGTCAGGTAAATGTGAAGTGTAAATCAAGCTTGAGGAAATAAGTCCAGTTGAAGTGGATGCTCCAGGGTAGCCCACAAAATTCAATTTTCTGTAATTTTATATATGCGCCGGTGTCCAGAATACACATCTGACCTTTTTTTCGTAGCTGTTCTCTTTCTAAGCTGGACTTTAATGCTTTACAATTCACCTATGTATTCGTCAAAAATAATACGCATAACCGACCTAACATTGGCCAAAGAATTTTCACAACTTTTTTCTTTCAGTTTTCTTTACTAATATAATTACTTATGTCAGTATCTGTGTGGACCTGAGGCCGAAGGTTTCAACACTGGTTGGTAATAAAATTAAAACTATTTTTATTGTCTCTGTCAATCAGCTGTTGAGAAACGAAGACCGCCATGTTGGTTCCTTGAATCTGTAAAAACAAAACGTGCCTTGATTTTTGATTAAATTATAACTGGCTGGAACTTTTATTACTTAGTATTGGCCGAATTACTATTAACTTTGTCACAAAGCTTTAACTTACATATATGGTGGAGGAGCTCGTGACTAAATAATAACAGCCACTCGAATTGATCTTGCCTAGGTTGGTCTGTCGATGGGTGACAACCCTTACATACAGAGTTTCCTCCGTGCCTCGGAAAGCACGTTAAGCCGTTGGTCCCAGCTGTCATTTGTAGATCTTTGACAGTCGTTACAGGTAGTCAGTGACCCAAAAAGTCTGACAACCAGTCTTACCAAGTGGTATCGTATTACCCAGGTAACTGGGTTCTGGAGGTCAGTTAGACAGTCGCTCCATGTGAAATACTGGTATTCAGCTGCATCCGGTTAGACTGGAAGCCGACCCCAACATAGTTGGGAAAAGACAAGCAGATGATGGAGAGGGTCTTTGGTGGTGGTATGATATACTGGCTAACAGTAACAGTAATTTACGTATGCTCCATAGCGCCTAAACTATCACGTCTATCACTACATATTATAAAACAAAGTCTCCCGCCGCGTCTGTCTGTCCCTATGTATGCTTATATCTTTAAAACTTCGCGACGGATTTTGATGCGGGTTTTTTCAATATGATAGAGTGATTCAAGAGGAAGGTTTTAGAATATAATTTTACGCTGGCGAAGCCGCGGGCATCGACTAGTTCATGAATAAGATGTGAATCGATTCGTAATTCTGACCCGCGTAACAAAGGCTGCATTTTAACCGACTTCAACAAAAGGAGGAGTCGATTTGACCTTGCAAATCCCGAATTTATAGCGTGATTTTTCAGCAGTCGAGTTTCTTAGTTGTAGGTACCTCACAAGTCTTGTACTGGAACAAGGTGTTCACCTAAGTGTGTTTCTAGATTTGATACGGACACTATTTTCCCTTAGGCGCTAATTTTAAGAGGGCGGCGACTACAAACTGAACGCAAGTTTTACATTGCCTGAAAGTATATGATTCACTGCAATAAACAAAACCATATGATAGTGTTTTGAAAACATAATACAATTATTAATTTTCCTCGATAAAAAAAATCACGAACTTATCTCTAAAAAAAGTTTTTAACGAGTAAAAACCATACTAAAATACATGCGATCATTCTGATTTTTTGGCAAATAATTCTAGAAGCAAAATATTAGCATCACTGTTTTTTATTTTTTTATTCCAATACATAGATTTTTTGTAAATCGATCGAAACCACTCATTTCGCACTATTCGGCCCGCAGTGACTGACGTAACAACCACTTTGTAGTGCAAGCTAATTAGAACTTTACTCTCTAACAACTAACAGAATTTTAGACTAAGTTTGAACCACCACAAATAGTGTTGCTAATTTAGCTCATGTAGTCGCCTTGAAAGTCATCAATAAGTTTACAAAACACCTCTTTCATAAACTTGACAACCGTGTCTTTGCCGAACTATTTCCACGAAAGCAGAGAGGATATTCAAACGATCGTATAGTCGTAACGGGCGGTTTAAATCGGAAAGGACGTTACAAGTAAGATTTTTTTGTCGACTCGAGTACCTGTTTCTACGGCTCGGTTCGAGAGAAAAAGTAATGATTACCTAACAAGTGTACCATGGAGATGGTATTATTTGTTGTAGGCTGTTTGATAACGTATTTATTTAATGACCATTTTATAACTTGTTTGATTGAATGACAGGTTTGGACGGAAAAAGAACAAAATGGCGATTTTTGGAAGCGAAAAGGTGGTTGAACGATCATTTTGCATACGTAAAAAATGATGGGTGAATAGAGGGGGAGGCCAACGAAAAAATGGATAGCTCGTGTGAGGAATGATATGAAAGAGAAAGGAGTAAATGATGCCGTCATGACGTCTTACAGGGCAGAATGGAAGAAAACGTGTTGTACTCAGACTTTTGGGCTACTGACTACCTACCTGTAACGATTGTCTAAGATCTGCAAACGACAGCGTGCTTTCCGAGGCACGGAGGAAACTTGGTATATAATGAGGTTCACTAATGTTTTACCAAAAGTCCATTGACAAATTTTCATTTTACAACCAACGTTTCGTATACTATTTATTTCGCAAAGAACTTATTCCGCAAATGTTTTATTTTAAAAATATTCGTTTTACAAACATTTATTTGGCAAATACTTCTAATAGCAAATGCATCGGATGATATTTATTCATTTATAAATTTTTCATTTTTTACTTAGATACGTTTGGACAAATCACGTTTCAACTTAATAATTTACAGGCTAGTATTTTTTGTATTACTCTTTTTTAAGAAAAAAAATAAGGAAATGCATAGTTTTTTCATAACATGCAAACAGGCATACTCCATGCATGCAGCAAGCAAGCAGCAAGAAAGCAGCAGGCATTTAGAAAGCATGCAGCAAACGAGCAGCAACGCCAGCAAGCATGCAGCATGCATACAACCAACAAGCAGCAAGCATGCAGTATGCAAACATGCAGCACGCAACATGCAGCAGGCATGGTTTCTGTCACGGCTCCGGTGCTGCGGGGCTCCGGCGGTCACACGCGAGCTTATCGTCGCAGAGGGTTTTAACGCTCACCACCGCAGCTTCGGCTTGCTAAAAGCCACCTGCTCCTCAGCTCGCGGCCCGCCTCGCCCCTCCGCGCCTACGCGGGCTTAAATTACACTCTAGGGGTAGGGCAGAAAAGACTACGTGGAGTCGGTTCTGCAGCGATTCATTTCTGTCACAAAATTTGTGCTTATAGGAAACCAAATTCATTCATTTTCTTTTTTTTTTTAAAAGGCACAATCAATTTGTGTAACGTCTTTATTTCAAATGTTGTTTTATGAGATAAAACGAAAAAATAATGAATTGTTTGTCAAATAATATGTTACTAAATAAAAGTTTATGTGATAATTATTTTGCGAAGCGAATTATTTGTTAAACTTGTTGTTGTATACTGATGAAATGACAAATAATGTGTTTTCTAATCGTTGCTTGTCAAGTAAGTTTGTGAATTAATGTTTGGTGATCTGACTGGTCACCATATAATGGCCAACCATCCGTGGACAAACCTAGGCAATGCGTATTTAAATAACGGTCTAACGTTTTCATTCATTTCAGCCGAAAGACGTCCACTGCTGAACATATGCCTTCCCCAAGTGTCGCCACATTGACCGGTCCCGTGCGACTCGCATCCAGCGGATTCCCGCAACCTTCACCAGGTCATCGGTCCACCTAGTGGGAGGTCTTCCAACGCATCGTCTTCCGGTTAGCGGTCACCACTCCAGAACTTTTCGAAACAACGTCCAACGTTTGATGGTACATCAATCAGTTTAATAATACAATACAATGAATGATGTCAGGAAATAATCACGAAGTGGCAAGCCTAAAATGATAAACTACTCGTAGATTAGACTTTAGAAGATCTGCAGCTCAGCACCATGCTGAGATAGGGGCCTTTTGGCCTCGTTCAGGACCTGTCGTTTCTTTTTATTTTAAATTTTTATCTATGTTCAGTTTTCAATAGTTGTAAATAATGTTAATTTTATGTGTTTTGTCCTGTACGGGCTAATAAATGCTTTTTCTTTCTTTCTATCTGGTTTGGAATACTAATACATTTAACTAAGCTGAAGAGTTTGTTTGTTTGTTTGGTTGAATGCGCTAATCTCAGGGACTACCGGTTGGAATTGAAATCATTCATCCGTTGTTCTATAGTTTTTAACCCCCGACGCAAAAACGACGGGGTGTTATATGTTTGACGTATCTGTCTGTGGCATCGTAGCTCCCAAGTGGATGAACTGATTTTGATTTTGTTTGAAAGGTGAATTAGTCGGGAGAGTTCTTCGCTATGTTTGATGAAAATTGGCCCAAGATGGCCGCTGCCACATAATGGCGGATTACATATTTTTTTCACAACTCCCTCAATATGGGTATCAAATGAAACGGCTTGACTAGTAAAATACTATTTAAGTACTATGAGAAATTACAAATCCACGATGGCCGCCACCACAAAATGGCGAATTACATTTTTTTTCACAACTCTTAATAGTCTACCCTCTCACTAGGACAAAAATGTACCCTATATTGAAGGGAATGAGGAATACTAACTAACGAAATGATATGAGGAAAGTGGAGTGGTGACTGGTACCTAGGATATAATGAATTATGTTTCATTTAACTTTTAGCACTTATTACTATGAGTCTAATCATCAAATGACTTCTCCCACTCTGGGCTGAGCGGGAGCGAGTTTCAGACTTTTACTGACTGAAACCCATCCATGTTCCTTCCTCGCCCTTTATGTTCCGGGGTCACGCGGTATCTCTTTCGAACAGACCCACATCTAGTCATACACGCACGCTGGTTGCGAGTATTGCACCTGACCGTTACTACTAGCAGTCGCCAGATCATCAAATCACCACTAACTGTCAACCTTCCCCAAATGATTTTAAACCATTAGACGTTGAAGTTTAAGTTCAAAATAGGATATCGAGAAAATTTGACAGCTTATGGTAATTTGATACGCTGGACACTGTACTACTTATTCCGGGTGTCAAGAGATACTGGTTACTTGTTAGCTAGATTATTTAATAATACTAACTTAGCTGTAGTCGACTTCAATTAAAATTGCAAATGATATGAAGTTTTGTTATTTCATCACGATTCTTACAAGTCAATGAACGAAACACGTGGTCCATTGATTCTAAAGGAATAATAAGAATTGTAGGTATGGGGTTTTTTTTAAACTATGGAGTTGGGTTTAGGAGGAAACCCCGGTATTATTTGGCTTTACGAATGTATCACTGAAGTTGAATATCGTTGAAAAGGGAGCGAGTCGGCTTGTGAGTTTGTGACGTCACGTTCTGATAAAAAACGTACTCAAATGTGACGTCATACGTGTTTTCGACGCACTGTATCGTCTTCATTTTTTGTTTACGTGTAATAAGAAAAAATAATTAAGCATATGTTTTTTTGGATATCTATCTGATGGACTAATTAGTTTTTTTTTTGTCGTCTACGCTATTGATGAATACCTTAACTCAGCAGAATGTACGCTGGCTATAAGTAGGCCTTCCTCAAGTAATGCCATTCGATAAGTTTCAGGTTTTAAACGGAGCAACTGTCTCATATCGGAAACTGGCGGCTTTTTGTCAACGGCACATTGAGTTTGATACTCTGTACGACCTTCAAAGTTGATCAACTATACCTACGTTATTCTAAAGAGTGTCAAAAGACTCCTAACGAACGTCAATCCAAAAGAAAAGTCGTTTCCCGGCAATAATTTTTGCGTAAAGTAACCCCTTGCCCTTTTTAATACTGGCACTGTAATTTTAACTGATAGTTTGACAAGAAGGTTTTAATGGGGATGGCAACACTGTGAATTTAATGGCGCTAGCATAGCTTGTGCCAAGCATCGCCATTAGGTAAAAAAAGAGTTACCTAATATCATTTTATAATAAGTACCTACATGCCTCGGCGATCGAGCACTTTTCGGGTGAAAATAGAGAAAACGAATTTTCCCAGACGTGCAACCTAGCTAGATAGATGTTTCGCCCCCCGTAAACACTAATATTGCAACTGTCATCGAAATCATTACAATCGTTTTTGAAAACGTGATTACAAATATCTGGACCTCAATCAATTTTATTTAGATTAGGACAGTAAGCAATAAGCTTAAGCCATCTACAACGAGATTTGACAGGCTTTTCCCATTGGATAGAAATGATCCGGAATAATGTCTAGACCTCATCATGAGTTATGAACATAAGATGCATCAACACCGCACGTTGAGATAACATTATTTAACAATGTTATCAATAATTGTTTCCATGTGTTGACTGTTTTCAAAAGGCAACATTACTTAAGGCGCTTAGACGAGCTAAATTAGCAACTCTATTTGTGGTGGTTCAAACTTCGTTTGAAATGCTGTTAGAATAAAGTTCTAATCAGCTTGCATTACAAAGTGGTTGTTACGTCAGCCACTGCGGGCCAAATAGCGCGAAATGAGTGGTTTCGATCGATTTACAAAAAAACTGTTGATTGGATTAAAAAACTAAAACACTGTCATGCTAATATATTGTTTATAGAATTATTTGCCAAAAAATCAGAATGATCGCATGCATATTAGTATGTTTTTTTATTGTTTGAAAGATATTTTTAGAGGTAAGTTCGTGATTTCTTTTTATCGAGCCAAATTAATTGTATTATGTTTTCAAAACAGTATCATGCTAGCATATATCCTGAAGAATATCATATATTTTTCTGGTCTTGTTTATAGCAGTGAATCATATACTTTTAGTAATTATAAAACTCGCGTTTAGCTCGTGTAATCGCCTTAACATATTAATTATTGTACCAACATGGCAACATTGGCAACATCATCATCTGCCTGCCTTTTCCAGTCTAACCGGATGCAGCTGAATACCAGTATTTTACATGGAGCGACTACCAATCTGACCTCCACAACCCAGTTAATACTGGGAAATACGATACCACTTGCTAAGACTGGTTGTCAGACTTTTTGGGCCACTGACTACCTGTAACTTCTGTCAAAGATAGACAAATGACAGCCGGGACCAACAGCTTAAAGTGCTTTAGGAGGCACGGAGGAAAGTCAGTATGTAAGGGTGGGGTCCCATCCACAGACCGATCTAGGCAAGCACGGCTTTACCTAACGATTGACCCGAGCGGCTTTTATTATTTAGCCACAACAACATAATTATTCTAACAATAATTACATAATAACATAAAGTAAGTAAGTAACTGCGAGCTGCGGTGTGAACGCACAATTAGACAACCAGCAAACTTTTGACATTGAAAATGACGTAATTTTGACAGGTTATGACAATGTCAACCGCGGTCCTTTAAAGTTATTCTAAAAATACAAGCCAGATGCCTGCCTGGGAGATAAAAACCATGTTATTTTAGGCATGCTGTTACATAATGCAAAGCTTTGAATTTGAATACGAAATATTGACCTCTTCTTTCAAAGTTGATGTCACTGACACGTTTGTTGTTTTGTCTTCCATACGTTGCTGATTAGGCAACGACAATATGTCACTCAGACGAATATTTCAAATTCAAAATATTTTATTTCACATTTACCTATATGAGCACAAAAACAAAACATAGAAAACACACAAAACAAAACAAAAAAACACAGTGCACTTGTATAACCGAGTCATCATGATAGACGGGATAACGCGACCAAAATTTTAATCTAGTTGCAGGAGCCAACTCGGTGCTATCAGTAGGTACCATGTATTACATTTCAAACATTTAACAAAACTGTAATTTTGTTGTAAAGTACGATTAAGACATAAAACGTGGGTCCTCATTTTTTCCATAGACATAATCTGATGACTTCTCTAAGGTTTCTTTTTAAGGTAAAAGCGTCTGGGTAGCCCGCGGAAATCTTTACTTACGTTTTTTGCAATTTCGCGGGCTGTAACAAACGAACGAACTTTTCCAAATAGAGTCAGAATGCAAGCTACTAGCCATCAGCAATTTCCTCGACTTTGGCGCGAATCGGCAATCCGTAAGCCAACGGCCACTATTACGGTAAAAAGTTCCAATGGGTACCAACATTAAAAGGTTGGCAGCACTGATTACAGGCATAACGTCTTCGATTCAAAAAAATCTTCGTCAGAAAAAGTGACAGTCAAAAAAATGGTCCCGAAAAATGGTGGGAATGAATAAAAACAGCTGATTTGAATTTCGAATGTCTTTTTTAATTTACAAATCAATATTTGAATTGAAGTTGAGGCTTGAAGTAACACTGCCTCCATTTTTTGTTGCCACTTCAAAAGCATAGCGTTGACCATATGATTGCTGAAGAATTTAAGGATATCGGGAGGCACAAAGTTATATTTACCGTCGAAAAAACCATAACTAATACAAATCCCACCACACCCCTTATTTTCTAATTGCAAATGTAAGTTGGCGCGCTTTTAAGTAAGGTTATGAAACAAAATATAGCCAATTTTGAACTTAATGTTCAAAGGCAGTAAGTTTTATTTTGTTTGTGTATTCCAGAATGCGATCATATGATTGTTACTTTGAATTTTATCAATGTGTTAGTGTGAGATACTGGATTCCCATTTAAAGTTACTTGATTTTAAACCTTACGCAAAAGTTGTAGAGTCTATTTTCGAATGGGGCCTGTTTTTTTGTATGTGTATGAACAGGATTCGTTTCCCATATGATTTTTGTATGGCATTCCATTCAAGGTTAAGGTCGAAGTAAACTATGCTCTATGGATTAAACATAAGGTTGAAATTGAATCACATTACGTTAATAATTATCCTCGATCTAGTTAGGACGTATACTCAGACGGGTTGGTCGGTCCAGTTGCCAACTTGAAAAAATCAATTTTCTACCAATTTTATTAAAAATTCAAAGTTTCAAAAATAACAGCTGATTTTAGGTTATGGCTCGAAACACGTTTTGTTTTCATTTCTTAAACACCATGGACATCATGTTTTTGAAATCAATACTTTTTAAAAGTAGAAGCAATAGGTACTTCACAAACATTTTTTTTTTGTTAGAAATTGACATAATTCAATACGTTTTGTATCGCTTTTAATATGTTTTTGAATATGCATTTGATGGTCTGAAAATTCATAAAATTTATACCTAAAATAAAATTCATAGGGTAGAGTTCTTTTTATTCTCAGTAGAGGAACTTTATTCAATGCTTTCTCAAAGTAGGTGATGCATTTTATTGTTAAAATATCTGTCATAGGTTGTCCGGTAAAAAAACTATGGTTCAGGGAAGTGAAGTTAATACCTCTGTATTGGGTAAATAAAAACAAATACATTGGTATTTGCTTTAGTTCCTATTGTTAAAGAAAAGTAAATCTAAAATCCTATCATTCGAAGCCATTTTCAGGATCAGTTTAGAAATAAAGTCATCTTAAACAATGACCACAACCATTTTAGGTTATGTTGCCATAGCCCAATTTTGAAATTCGTAAGACTTCAAATGAAAGAATATTCTTTTGAATTTCTTTTGAGTATCTGTACTTCTATACTATTGCAATCACTCCATGTAAAATACTGGGATTCAGCCGCATCTGGTAAGACTGGAAGCCGACCCCAACATAGTTAAGAAAAGGCTGGGCATATAATAATCTACTTCTACACTATCAGCAGGTTAATAAATTACGGGTGTTTCACCGGATTTTTAAAACCAAATAACCTTTTCATTTAGTTAGTGAAACAAAGCCAAAGCAAGTCTCTATATAAATAATATATTACAACAATCTTTCTCAATACCAAGCCCCGAACTCCGCATTAAAAATTTACTATAAGAGTAGAAATGTCGGAATCCTACCATAAAAACATAGAGGGTGGTATCACCAACGGCCGTTTCGCGCGCCCGCGGGAACTCATCCATTCTGCCCGTCAGTCGTCGCTTGGCGCCTGTCGCGAGTGGACACGAGCCTAGGCGTGCTCCCAAAATACTGTGATAAGAAATACTTTTCTGAAAGACTGATCGAATTATGTACTATTTGTGAATCTGTGCTGTTATATTTTGTGTCAAAATGTGGGGAGAGAGCAGTAAGCATTGCGAGGTGAACTGCCAGTGTTCCGGGTATGTCTATTGTTTTTTTTTTTCTGCCTAAACTTTTAATGATAGAGCTTGATTGTGACCTATTTCTTGCTCTATCAGCAAGAAAATTATCAAAACAATATGTAGTCTTTAAGTCGTTTGTTTACTTTACCGTCGTAAGATTTTTTTCAATCAAAATATCAATGTTGAATGAAGTTTCTATAGTTTTTAACTAATATATCACAAACAAAGTCTTTTCTCTAACCTAAACCTAGCCATGGACAATCTATATCTAGTTTACGGCCGGGCCGGCACAGAATAACAAAAAACTTTTTATCTACTATGACTATGATAACGGCTGGGTTCTTCCCTGATTCCCAGGAAATCGCTGTATTTCAGCGTTGACTGTAGATACAGTACCTACATTAAAGGGTTGTTACTTTTTATGTACTACTGGTTGGTATTGATGTTTACTATGTCCAAAAGTTAAGGTTCCGTGTGATGTGGTCTTGCGACCAGCTTTCTCACAATAATTCTCACCCTATGGTCTATGGTCTTCTGGGGTCTCCTATAAACACGAGGTACGTAATTGCTATCAAAACTATTCGGGAAAGTACGTACCTAGTACATTGTCGGGCCACGCTCAGTGTAGGGTTCCGTAGTTTCCCGTCCGTCACAATAAGTGTTCAATCCAATCCGATTTTAATATTTTTTTTTTGTTTGAAAAAAGATACGATCAGGATAATAAAATATGTAAACGAAGTTAAAAAAAATGCTTGCTTATACGATTATACTACAAACTTAGTCCAGAAATTATTTTGTACAACTTTTTGTCTTTTTTGTACGAAAACTGTTGTTTCCATCCAAGTTCAAAATGATTTTTCTAGAGAAAGTCCTTATAAAGTTAAACTTTTCAGATTTTTTTCATATTTTCTCAACTTATGGTTCAAAAGTTAGAGGGGGGGGGACATTGTTTTTTACTTTTGGAGCGATTATTTCCGAAATTATTGACATTATCAAAAAATTACTTCAGTAAACCCCTATTCATTTTTAAACACCTTTCCAACAATATATCACACGTTAGGGTTGAAATTAAAACATTTTCTTCCAATTTTTATATTACCACTTTGTCGGCGTGATTGATACACATATTAGTACCAAATTTCAGCTTTCTAACGGTCACAGAGATTAAGCGAGGACGGACAGACAGACATGGCGAAACTATAAGGGTTCCTAGTTGACTACGGAACCCTAAAAAATTACAATTACAGGAACTGAAGACATTGTAGTTAATAGTTGAGGACGGACAGACAGACATGGCGAAACTATAAGGGTTCCTAGTTGACTACGGAACCCTAAAAAATTACAATTACAGGAACTGAAGACATTGTAGTTAATAGTTGTCGTCGTTGTTCGTTGTTAGTTTTTAGTTAATCGGAAAGAAGCTACGTCAACAATACAGGTTCGCCAACAACAAAAAAAGCCTCATGGACCATGGTAGGTAGGTAGGTACACTGGTTGAAAGACCTTCTGCAGCCCGGCTAGCATGGGCAGGGGATAAAATTTTATCCACCGGTTATTTCCACTGACAAGGGACAAAATTCAAACAAAAGTGGAAATAACCGGTGGATAAAATTTTTATCCCCTGCCCATGCTAGCCGGGCTGAACGGGATGTTCTGTTTTCAAACCGCAATGTTTCTGGCCATGTGCGAATACCTAGCTCATTTAGCGAGTTAGCAAGATTTACAGATACCTACCCTGGGCGATCAGGTTACTTAGTGTAGCATCTGTTGTAAGATAGGTAGGTATTCCATAATTATGCCTATACCTACGAAGTATACCGTAAACGCTTTCAAGAAATTCAAGCTGATTTTACAAGAAGTCATAAAGTTCTACACTATTGCTGTCTCTTTTTAAAAGGAATATAATGACAGCGACGGGATATAAAAACAACATGTCCAGTGTCTACACAATGGCCGATAATGGGCCATGTTAAACGTATACCTATTTCCTCAATGGCGCAGGTATCAACGCATACGGCCTATTTTTTTTCCCTGCATTTTATTTAGATATTTACTTACCTCTAAGCTTATCAAAATTGACATACCATCCTACTTAACTACACATGTTTCACATAATAATAATATGCAAAAAAAAAAACTTGAAATGTAATGACATCATCCTTTTTGGCGGTAGCCTTGAAGCATAGACTAGGTGAACGACCTCTTTTGAAGCCACGACTCTATGGTTTGTTGTAGGATAGCGCGAAAGTGGTCAGTGAAAGGGAAATTTTAATTTCTAATGGAATATTGTAACACAAGGTTTGATGATTTTAGGTAGGTACGAATTAGTTAAGATGAAAAGAAAAAAATGGTCGATAAACTACCGCATTCAGTACAGCTTTCTTCCAAAAAAAAATAGGTCTTAAGTCATAATACCTTGGTATTTGGTACTTACCATAATTAATGAAGTAGGTAAGTAGTTATGAAATATGAAAAAATAGTAACACGATACAGTTGATGCAAAACAGTAGCAACAAAACCAGTATAAGTTGGCCTCTTATCCTACTAAAACTCCGTACTCTGCCAGCTCATGATCAAATTGCTACTACCGACTTGCTTTGCTGTCACGGGTCAGCTGTACCTACATCAAGATTTCCTAATTGTCATTCAAGAAGCCTATCTGTTCGTTATTCGTGACGTACCTACCTAGGTAATATCCGATTACCCAGCACTGTAACTCGTAATCTTAGGATTTACATTTTTGAAATTACCGTTGTCAACCGTCAGCTGTTGACCTAACTAGATTAATTCGAGACCAACTGGATTCATCCTAAACGCTTTCGACCTTTGCCTTAAAAAAACAAAGTTTAAAGCTGAAATTCTCGTTTCAATTACCGACCGAAAAAACTGAACATCTCATTACCTACCATCAGATCACTATTAAAGAAAAAAACATTCATCATTACTAAAACATTTTTTATCTGCAAATAGGATGTTAGCAATAACCGATAACTTATGTTTGTATAGCCATCTCGCTTACTCTTAATAAGTTTAGAGAGGAAGAAAGGGATGGCGATATCGGGATTGGCGGGAAACGCGTCGAATGTCAACGATCGTTCGCCATTGAAGATTGAATCACTTAATAATGGCTACTGCTGCATATCTTTGCGCCGTTTCCTGTGCTCTATTTATGCAGTGTTTGTAAACTGATTTATTGCGGCCTAGTGAACTAGTGATCTATCACAGATGAAGAAAAACTTGCTTCCCGTTACCTACAATCTAGGGCTACGGAAATCGTAAAATGTTACCGGATATGGGTGATTGTTAACTTGTTGTAAGATGTTATCTTGAATTCAAAATCGGAACATTGGGGGAAAAGACAATTTCAATTTGAAAACAAGAATGATTTCGTTTTTTGAGGCCTCCATAAAATCCCTGTTTATACTACCTATGGTAAATCGCCTATAAATCCAATAAATATAATTAGGTACATTTTCTCAACTCAGGTAGTAGGTACCTACCTACCTATTGATTTGAGTGTCGCTGACTGTTAGTGAAAACGGGAATTAATCTTTAAGTAGGTACCTACTTACCTACTTATATTTTTCTCTACGGCTTAAGTAGGTTGTTAATGACATAATATCAGTGACTGCATAATTCGGTATGTAAAGTAAAAATTAACCTACGCTGATTCCAAAACCATTTGGAGATTTTAGGGTCTTATGCCTTATTTTTCTATTTTTAGCTTTCTATATCACAAGATTGTGTTTATTTTCACAATAATACTTGTGATCATTTGACTTTCATTTGACCTCTAAATGACGTCATAACGTAGCCTGAATAGACTACTTCCTTCGTGCTTTTCAAGATAAATTTAAAAAAATACTTTTGTTTGTCATACCGTCATCGCGTCAGTGTCAAATCAAAACTGTCAATGCTAGTTACTGTGTTATTTATTTGAATGCATCGCGCGCTGATAATTTCGCGTTCAAATGATCTTCGCAACAAAAAAGACGACGCCCAGGCTTGTATTCCAGATTTACTTCCTTGCACCACTTCTTTTTTAGCGTTTCTTTCACATTTACAAACAATTTGTGTCGACTATTTGTTGTAGTGTTTTTACATGACGGTACGAAGCATTTAGCACTAGTTGTCGATGACAGATTCATTGCACGGATACGCAGCACGGATAATGGATAGAAATTAAAATTTGCCAAAAATCGTAGGAAAAGAAACTCAAACAAAAAGTTCACATCACAGTCACGATCACAGCATTCACATTTCACAACAAAATAAAAACACGTATCTGTCAAGCGTCAACTGTCATCAATGTCAACTTTGAAGTTATTTAGTGTTTTTTGTATGTACTGAAAACGTGGCAAAGACTTAAAGCTATTCAGGCTATGAAATTACGTCATCACGAATAATACTTTAAAAAATAATAAAAAATAAACTGTAACTTGGAAAAAAAAAAGCTTAAAATTAGTTGCTTAAAATTAAATGTTTTACGAAATAAAAATGTAAAAAAAATACCTGAAAAATACTTTACATACCGAATTGCAAAACAAGATAGGGTACCCGGAATTCATGAATGGAGCGAGCGACATTTAAAAACAATCGACTTTAATTACCATGTAAGAGTACTAGCGATAAGTAGGTCATTTTGATAAAAAAACGTACTAAAATAAATAGTCTTGATCTGTGTTTTTGTTATCTACAGCATTAAAGCTGCGTAATGCATTTAAAATTAAAAATAATCGTTAAAACGATTACTTTTGATCGAGATTTTAGCTGCCGGCAGCTTTCACAATATTAAATGGCTTAAAAATCAAAGCCATCATAATTTAAACCTACCTACCCCTAATTCCTGTTTCCCATCATTCAAAACAAAACAAAAAACTGTAAACAAAACACATCATAGACAAAGATATTTTTACTGCTGCGGTTGTCTATGGCCAGACAACAATATGCCCGTATCCCACCTCTAATCTAAAAAAAAAACCGTATAATTTAAGTGCCCGTACCACACTTAGGAGGCTTCATAGACGATTTTTTAAAACCGGTTTTTACAGAAGAGATAGTCCAAGTTGAATTTCTAATTCGAAACTAGTTTTCGGGACTGGAGTGTCTACATTCTACATGTTGGTGCATCGGGATTTTTTGAATAAGATTCGTTAGACAACCTGCTTGGTTTGGTACCTTTTTGTTTTCTTTTTATGGGTCAAACACCTCTCAGATAGTTATACGTTTATTAAAACTATTAAAAAGAAATAGAACTGATACTTACACAGGATACTGAAAAAAATAGAAAGCATCAAAAATAGTTTATGTAAGCGACTGAAACTAGGTCTTTGCCCAGCTGTGGGACAGAATAGGCTAATTAAAAAAAATATAATTAACACCGACCGCCACCATCTGACCACCAAAAACAAAAACCTTTAATCAAATAGTTTTTTTTTAATTATTTTTTGTCATTATTTCGTCAGTTTCTGAAAACCAGTGATATTTTCCAATCAATTTGATGACAACTGAAAGGATCGTTTTTTTTTTAAATCAAACGATGTCTTCAAATCGTCCTTACTCTCTACAAACGGTAAAAAGCGTTAAAACCTCTCACTTTCAATGAAAACTTTTATTTTCGACGCATCTCACCCGTTACGTCCGTTCGGTAACTTCCTCCTATTGTTACGCTTCCATTTTCGGTGCAGCGTGTAAAAAACAATCCTGTTTGGTACGCTCTAGTCGTAGTCTACTGGCTTACTGACCCAGTGAACATGAAAATAGCTAAAACTCCTTTTAAAAGAGGAAGGAAACTAGATTTGGTGTTTCCGAAAAGAGTCTGTTCAAGGGATTTTGACTAGAGATCTTTGGAGCTTGTCAAAATATGCTGCTTTTGAGGTCTGTTTGACAAACTTGATAATTATGGCATTATCTGTAAGTAACTAATTTGATTTGTTGTTTTAATTTGTTGGTGAGTAATGAATGTAATCTTGATGGAACGAGAGGTAGCGGAGGCGGAGGACCAAATAAAAGATGAAGGAATTGTGTAAAGAATGATATGAAGGAAAAAGGAGTATATTTAGCGTGACGAATGATAGAGAAAGAAAAAAGACATGTTGCGCTGACCCCAAATAACATTGGGACAAGAACAGGAAGATGTTGATCTGTAAGCAATTCCGTATTCGAACAATCTACTCCTAGATTGCTTAGATCATATTCACAAAGTTTCCTAGGTATAGAGCACTTTAAAGTGGTCCATGGAAAAGCTAAACAAAACAATAAATCAAACGTTCCTTTTAAAATGTTCACGCACGTGAAGAAACACACCAGCCATGTCTTCTAAGACAGGAAAATGACTACCAAATAGAACTAGAACCTCTAATAATACCATCTAAATTGCCGACCACCGTGCAGGAATAGCGTGAAGATGGATCGTGACTACGAATACGTGCGTAACAGGTATTATTCTAAAGAAATATAACATACCACACCTAAAGTTAACTCCGTAAACTCGACTTTACGCCCACACACACATTGACAATGACTTTTTTATACGGAGTTCGAAGGGATTTAGCGGGGACCGAAGTTTGGTCGGCTACAGACCGTTTTCTACAACTTGCCTACGTCTCGCAGCTATCGGTGTTTCTATAAACATAGTTAGCTGGAAATATCCTATCCGCGTCACCTACCTGTCACTTGATTCATCATTAAGCTATATGTCAAACAGACAGAGATCGCAACCTACCGATACTTGTTAGTACCTAAGTTATTGAAAATGGCCGTAAAAGCTAGAAAGGGAGTGAATAGTGAGTTGAAGGCTGATAGAAATGTATGGAAGAAAAGACATGCTAGCCAACTGGGTACTACATTGGAATTAGGGCAGGTCGATGATTGTGGGATGAAATTCCGGGAAAGGGAATGCGTTCAAGTGTTCAAGTGCATTCTGAGTGAGACGGGAAATAAAATGAATACGTCAAGCATGGTCCCCTTTCTTAGTAAAAAAGCTCTCCTCTTCAAACAGATCAATCATTCTCAAATTCAGCTTCATTCGGTTAAACTGGAAGCCGACCCCAACAGTTAGAAAAGGATGTTGAGTTGGTAACAACACTGCCTTCCAAGTCTTCGCCGGATGTCCTCAAGGTCTTCTAGAGGCTCTCTTAAGTACAGAAAATACCGGTTTCATCATAATCATTCATGAATGAAGGACATGCTTGACAGGTCCACTTCCTGACAACGGCCTTGGTGTAGCCCGGAAATACTAGGATAAGGAATGAATAAGTCATTATCTAGAGGAGGTATCCAGGTAGATCATTGTTTTGCATACACTCAAACAGTTCAGTCTCCTGCCTGAAGTCACGTCTCATTCCTCTTCTTTCAATTTTGACGGTTAAATAACGACTTTTCCGTCTTCTCCGTTCTTAATCAACCTTTGACCACCGAATGCTAAGTGTCAGATCTCTTCCAAATTTCTCCACTTTTGGCGGTTTTGTATCATGGCTATGCAGTTTATTTCATTCTTCTGTAGTTTTTCATCAATGTTATCTCAAAAGCACGACTTTTTCATTCTTGAACAGAAGAAAAAAACTGGTACATTGAGGAACTATCCAGGACTGTCACAGGGTGCTATTTTAGGGCCCCCATTGATTATTAGATGTTTAGCACACATCCCTCAAGTAAACTTCGTCTAGTCTCAATGTTGCCAGTACAAGTTCCCATATTCTGGTTAGTCTCATTCCATCCTTTATCTTTGTTTAACAAAAACATAACTTCAAGTACTGTTCTCCCAGAAACGTTAAAATAACTTGGAAGTTATCCGTTAAAGATCTAAACTACGATAAGATGCCAGCGACGTGTATGAAGAGGGCTGCGTTCACTTATTTCTTTTTTTGTTTTTTGACCATAGACAAGTAATTTGGGACTTGTTACGTCGAAAAACGTCAAAAAACTTTTTGGCCATTTTGCTTTCAAAGTAAGTACTAGCACAGTCTGAGGTGATGATGGATGTCCAAAATCTTAATAAATGTTAGCTAGTGAACTTAGTGACAGATCATCATTCTCCTGCTCTTTTACCATTTTATTCGAGGCGCTTTTTTGATTAGTCCAGCATCCTTTGACACTAAAGCAATTTTAGATGCGGGCAAATCCACGCTCAAACTCTTGTATCTATCCAAGATATAAACACATACAGGCAAGCCGAAAGGCCATTACACGTAGGCCGCACCACTTTTTATACCATTGCCTTCCAAGGATATCTTTAAATAAAAAAAAGAGACTCTATGGCTTTGAAAAAAAAGTGACCAGTAATGGTATCCTTCGGACGTTGAGGAAATTACTCTACGAGTCTCTATGGTCTTATTTTAAAAAGAAATAGATGAGAAAGTTACGTTTCATTCGCTGTGGTTTATTTAATATTGATTTGCTGAAATTATTGGTAGATGATTTGAAAAAGGAATGCTGTGGATCATTTTCAATGTTACGAGTTACTATCGAAGGAAAATTATGATGGCATATATTTTTTTTGTTATAGCATGCTACGCCTCTATCGGCTAACCACAGAACTAAAAGAAGAATTTCAGTCACATTGTCGCACTAGTTTGGTAATAATCGTTGAAATTTTGACGATGAAACCCATCTAGTTGTTTTCTGATAATGAACTCAACAATTCTAACAGCCACGCCATATGCTAGGAGCCCTACTAAATGCAGGGACATCACCCCCTGGACCCGTTAGAGCGTGAAATATCAACAGACCAGGAAAGCCTGATAAGTTCACAACTGTTTCGTATTTATGAAAGCCTAGTACCTACTCGCACATGGCTCCTAACCATTATGAAGAAAAAAAAAGATTTTGGTGATGATATCATCGATTTCTTGGCTTCGAAATTGGAAAGGTAAAAGAAGGTAAAAAAAGTAAGTCAGTAACCCGCCCATTTTAACCGATTTGATGGATTTTTTTGACGAATAGAATAGGTAGAATCGCTTCAACAATGCCTAGAATCACCGATTAGCTAGTGTCAAAAGACAGATTAAAAAATGTGGAAGAGATTTTTTTTTTTGTGACGGCTTCGTGACGACGGTTTAACATAGACTAATTTGTCATGCATTGTGGGTGTCCCACAGGCCAACGCATTTTCCTCGCAAAGCATTCTACATATTCACGCCTACGCAGACGACGCTACGCGGGCACACCCGAACTCCCAACTGACATAATTTTTAATATACCTAGTGTTGTGAAATAAATAATGGTTCAGTGTCAAGAGGATCAATTCCATAAAAGTATTGGAGCGATTGACCTCATTCATTTTATTATGCCTGTGTTTCTAGGCGACTACTTATTTTGCTATGAGACATCCCGCATCTAATTTTCAATAGCAATCATAGCAAACAAAACGTATAGAGTTGGGACAATTCGATTACCAAACTTCTTTCTTTTAAACTTTTTTTTTTAGCCTGAACCGTCCCAGTCTTTGGCAATGGCCTCCCTCCATTTGTCCCTCTATTCATCTTGCCAATTTATGAGGAAATTTCTAAAGATAAGTTTGTATTAACACACCAACACTAGATTAAAAGCCAAAGCTACAACAGAATTAGCTAAAATCGATATCAAGCCACTATACAGCGCACTTCTTTTACCACACCACACACAAATATAAACCCAATCGTTCTTAAACTACAGTTACTTTTCCATTAAACAATTTTCGCAATAGAACAGTCCCCTATTAAATCGGGCAGGTGCTATCAAACCCCTAGTGTTTCCCCTCGACCCTCGAAACCAAATGAAATACATTGTTTTGTTTGATAAACCAAAATTTATCGTGCAAAAAGTATTTTATTGTGTCAATGTCCCTTCCGCGATAAAGTAAAGTACCTATTGTCAACAAGCTAGCATCATTTTATCATTAATTTAATTAAAGTAAAAACCAAAAGGTACCTATACCTAATTGTTCGTGGAAACGAAACTAAATACTTAGGCATAATTTGGTATTTCCATTGCCGCTCGAAGCATTGACAAAAAAAGTAATTTTGACGTTTAGCATCGCGGTCCCGCCAAAAATTAAAGCCTTTTGAATTTGCGTAAAATGTTTCTTTTATCTGTTGGCATTGACA
Organism: Xestia ashworthii; assembly: GCA_950022955.1. Classification (NCBI taxonomy): domain Eukaryota; kingdom Metazoa; phylum Arthropoda; class Insecta; order Lepidoptera; family Noctuidae; genus Xestia; species Xestia ashworthii. Next base: position 13,110,189 of record OX465574.1, read on the forward strand.
ATGGGAACAAAGTTTTTAAACATGAAAATCTCACGATTTTACAAAATGAATTGGTAAAGTGCTTGTAAGATTGCAAAACAAAATACATAATTATGTAATTTTTACTCTTTACGTACAATGCATCGTTTTTTATTTTCGTGAAGAAAGAGGTACCAAAACTTTGTAATTCTAAAGTTTTCTGCTTCCAACAGATTTTTTGTATAAATAATATTACTTACTTACGTTAATGTCTGCTTCAAGTCAAAACCTAAACCAAATTCTCAAGTTGGGCGTAGTAGGTATAATGTCATTGCGTTTTTCTATCAGGAATATTATATCTCAGTTGTAGCAGCCAAGGAGTTTGGATTTGTGCCCGGTTGATGGCGATAGGGTCGCTCCCTATTACACTGGCGCAATGGTGGACTATTAGATACATCCCTGCCTGACTCTTCAAGGATCACAGGCGTAATCCTAACCTATCCTATATTCTTAACCTATTATAGGTACCTACCTACTATTATAAATGTGAATGTAAGTTTGTTTGTTACGCTTTCACGCGAAAACTAGTCAACCGATCATCATGAAACTTTGTACACATATTCTTGGAGGTATTAGAAGTAACATAGGATACTTTTTATTAAAAAAAAAAATTTGCAACACGTACGAAGTCGCGGGCAGAAGCTAGTGTTACCTATATAATTTTTATCGACTGCACAAACAGTTTCACACATAACATTACATTTTTTCCTAATGTCATCCAAGTTCAATGTAAAGCCAGGTCCACACTTCCTAGTTAAACACATGGCGATCGATATCCACCCTCTAGGGTTATCGACCTCACCAGATGCGATACCCCTCAGTGTATAGGGTAAGGGGCTCCAACAATCAAGCTAGCTATTCATAGTGTGGGCAGAGATGGATGTTCTTTTATTTTGTTTGGAAAGCGGATTTATTCTTGATACTGTTAGTGATTTTGTTTTTGTGAGAGTGTAAACAGTGTGTTCTTGGCTTTCGACATGGAGAGAAAAAAATAAAACGACCTACCATAAATAAATTTAATTACTTACATATTTATAAAAAAAAAACAAAATGTACCTACATCATTTTATTATGGCTTCAGCATGTTTTGCTGTTATCTATCAAGAACGAAAGGCTTCAAAATTAATTATCAGTTTTACTTCGAATTGAACCATCCCTTGGCTTGAAATTATAAGGCTGGTCGTTGAAAATAAAACAATCTAATTTAAATCTGATCTAAATCTCACTCATCATAGATAACTCTAGAAAAATCACTGACCTGCCAGACTTTTAAAATCTTCCCTACCCGTACCCCTTTAATGTAACAAAAAAAAAACAACTTGTCCAAAGGACCACAGCTTAAAAAAATCACCTCCTTAATAAAAAAAAAACATCAACTGAGCTCCATTCAACCGTTATTGCCTATCGCTTTCTAACGCGTGCTTCCGTCTCGCTCGCACGCTAATATTACATTCCATGTCCTTACACGTCAGCCTGGTAGTTTTTAGATTAACTTGATTGATTTCTTGGCTCATCTGGTATTAATCCTGAAGATATTTAAATCAGATTTTTTGAGTCTAGATGAGGAAAGTTTCCATGTTTAATTTGGGGTCTACTCTCTTCTAGTTTTCTAATAAGTTGTGTTTATTTCTGTAGAATGTAAAAAGGTCAATCGATGAAGAAGTTTTCTTAAAAAGCTAATAAAAAACAAGTTGAAATAGGGAACTGGCTGGGGGGGCGGGTTGGAATAGGGGGCTGCTGCTGCTGCTGGGAGCTGGGAACTGAACTAAAAAAAGCTAGACAAGTTAACTACCTACTGCTTACTTCCATCATCTGCTTGCCTTTTCCAAACTATGTTGGGGTCGGCTTCCAGTCTAACCAGATGCGGCTGAAAACCAGTATGTTACATGGAACGACTGCCTATCTGACCTCCACAACCCAGTTAGTACTGGGTAATACGATACCTGGTCGTCTTCTACCAAACAGTAAAAAAAAACCTCAGTTTTCCACCCTTGTACTTTCTCAACCAATGTAAACTATTATTTTCTTTAACAAACTAAAAAAAAACGCCTGATTCCATAACTTAAACTAAAAAAAGCTAACGTTTCGTAACGTTTTCCATCGTATGTATGACCGTAAGCGTAAGCGCGCACCGTGACGTGCCGTTATAACGTTAAAGAATCGTTGAAACCTTATGCGGGGAAAAAACTTGAGCTATGTTTAATCAATTCAAGGGTTTAATACTATCACTGATACTCTATTATTCGTAGGTGAAATTCTTTCAATTTAACGCGTTGGACCTAAGGTTTTATATTTTAACAAATGCGTTTTTTTTTTCTGAAAGAACTAAGTACTATTTCGTTACTGTTACTGTTAGCCAGTGTCATCCCACTGCTGGGCAACGGTCTCTCCCCATGACTTCCAAATTCTTCGATCCAGGGCCAATGTGGACCACTGTTCGTTGGTTTCATCCAGCTCGTACCGCCATCTCCTGCGAGGTCTACCGCGTCGCCTTCTGGTTCAGTCAGGGCTCCACATTGTGGTTATTTTGGCCCACAGCTCGTCAGGCATACGGCAGACATGGCCACTATTTCGTAGTAATAGTTAAATTTATTTCAGATCCTACCACTGTTTGTCTCTGCTTCACCCAAACGTTGACTGGTAGAAAATGCCTATGGCATTACGTCCGCCTCTCTTTCGTGCTTGTGTTAAATAAATAAATAAACACACACTTAAACTACTTATAAACGCATTTAATTATTAAAATAAATCGTTAAGTGACAAACAAAAAAGGAAACAATACATTTTATTTCGATTACTTAAACATAGCTTAAAAAAGCCCCTTCCTATACATATCCACTTCAATTCGAAATGCAAAATACAAATTCAAACAATACGGAAGTCGCACATTGCTCCTGACAACTCTCATTGTCTCTGACATCTTAGTTGTCTCCCTGTTGCAAGTGTGAGCAGTAAGTGCTCTATTAGACCGTAGACACTATTGTCTCAATGAGGCTGACATACATTCACATCCTTCGTAATGTTGCAATAATACTGGTACTTCAGATTGACAGTTGGCAGTTGGCGCCTTTTGGATAATAATATGATTATCGGATGGAATATCTCAGAAATGATATGCAAAAAAGTCAGGGTCGATAAAAATAAAATAAAATCGTTTTTTTTTATTATACTTATTCTTAACTTATTTCATTTGAAAGAAACACACTATCATTTTAATGAAAAAGGAAAATAATTACCTAGTTTAATTTTTCAAATTTGGCTGCCTTCTTGGTGCCTAATCTATTTCTTAGTTTGCTGTGCACCAAATTGAATGCCGAAAATTTATTTATTTTATTTTATTTATTTATCGATCGACTTTTGCATTCAAACGAATAATGCAACTCATCCAGTATCTCCATTATTTTCTTGCAAAAATTGCAAGATAATCGCTTTTTGTCGGGGGAAGACCCTTGACACTGGGTGATTTGGTAGCATTGATCTTTATAAAAAAATCACTTGAGTGATCAAGTGACTTAAATCATATCAACCCTGAAAAAAGTAGTAATAAATTCCAAATGATGTTATCAAATTACAGTGATACCCCTTTTGGCACCCGAATTTAAATTACGCGGGCGTTTTTTTCTTAAAACTGTATTGAAAAAGACAAGATGGCGGAATTCGTTTCGATTAGGGCTGTGCGCTAAAAAATCTTTGTACAGCTACATCAGCAAAAGCTTTAAAAATCGTGGACAGGCTTGTTTTTATTTGACAGTCATTGTATTTCTTCTCTATGGTCTATGGCCAAATGCAATGACTAAAGTTAAGTTCAACGACGTCTTTCCCAACGGGACCTGAGTTTTGTCAATAGAAAGCTCCGGTAGTCCGGTAATTTCACAATGTGTGCTTTTCCAAGCAGTGTTATGCTAACAAATGATGAAATATGAACTTGACTTGCGTTTTAGAGCTATAGTGTCAAAAATTTCAGATTTGCTGTACCGGTACTTTTGTTGGCTTCAGCAACGATGTCTCAATCACTCAACTTGTTACTCGTATATACTCAAATGGAATTTTCAGTAAGGTCAAAATAATCTTCAGAACTCGGTAATACGAAAAACGATTATTACGTAACTTTTCTCAAAGAAGACCGTTACTCTCACTCAATTCTCTATTCGAAACACGTCGCCATTTTAAATAGATACATCCTTTGTCTATGATGTAATAGGAAATGACGTCATCGCGAAAAAAGCTGCGTTTATTGTCTCTTACGCTTTGGAATCTTAAGTTTTGACCTTTGCATGTTTTATGTATGTGATAAAACAGCTGGTTTTCCCGCGCGAATTGAAGAAGCCATTTTGATTTTTAACAGCTTTAAGTTCTATCAAAATAATTCAGTCCATCCATCGTTTCTTTGGCCTTTACAGATATTTACTCCTTTAGAATAGTAATACTGAAAAAAATACCAAGTCTTTATTCTATCAACACTGTTTATTTTACGACATACGAGACTCGAAGGTTCAAAAGGCCGCTTTTTGACGTAAACGAAAACACGTATGCCATGTGTACTTAAAGCTTAGTTGAAGGCGGCTTAAAATAAAGCTCACAATCTAAGATAAAACCCTTTGTTTGGAAGATAGTCAAAGTACAGTTGTATGGAGCAGTATTCATTTTAAACTCAAACGAATAAACGCAAGATTTGAAAAAGGAATGAAGGTTTTTTTCTTGAAGCGTGGGAATTGTAGAGAAATTCGTGATCGATGAGTTAGGAACTCAGGAATTGTGTAATCAAACTTCAAAAACTACCGTTCCCTATTGGAGAAAGAGTAGAGGAACACCGAAGAAACGATGAATGTACTGTGTACTTTTTTCCGAAACTATAAGAACTATGTTGTTGAAACTTGGTATGTAGATGTATTCTGTGAACCGCATTAAGATTTTCACACAAAAATAGAAAAAAAAAACAATAAATTTAGGGGGTTCCCCACCCCATACATAGAACTGAAACTCATTTTTTTTTTCATCAAACCCATACGTGTGGGGTATCTATGGATAGGTCTTCAAAAATGATATTGATGTTACTAATATATTTTTTTTCTAAACTGAATAGTTTGCGCGAGAGACACTTCCAAAGTGGTAAAATGTGTGTCCCCCCCCTGTAACTTCTAAAATAAGAGAATTATAAAACTAAAAAAAAATTATATGATGTACATTAACCATGTAAACTACCACCGAAAATTGGTTTGAACGAGATCTAGTAAGAATTTGTTTTAATACGTCGTAAATCGTAAACCGCAATTTACCTTTCATTTACAACGAACTGCAAGAACTTTTATACTATGTTACTTGCTGTTACGGAACCCTTCATGGGGCGAGTCCGACTCGCACTTGGCCGCTTTTTTTTTCATTTATAAAACAACAAATACACTACGTACTGTTGTCCAGAATAATATTTTAACAAGTTTTCGTCGCGATTCTTGTAATAAAACCCACCCACGCTTCAAGCTTGTCGCATAATACTTATCTGCGCGCCTGTACAAGGTTAGGGCGCAGCGCTTATTACTGACATCCTGTTGAATTGTTGATAAAGTTTAATAACTCTACACTCTAACGGCTTAGTTGTTGTAACATTACACTGGTTTGAAGTTAGCTAGGTATGTGAAGAAATTGTAAAACAAATAGAAGGAAACATCAAATGTCGTTGACATTTAATGCTGTATGGTATGACATCTTTGCCTGCGCACGTGTCTTTGGCAAAAAAAATTACATCTAGTTTTTGATTATCATCATGGCAGAAAGAATCTGAAATTATAGTAAGGCCACTTTAAGTAGGTACGCAGCAGTTCAAGACGGTGTCAGATGTGTCAAGAAAGATTTCATCGATATGTCCAACTTGGTACATTCATTTTCGTTGCTGTTTTCCTGCCTGCACAGATAAGTTGGTTGATGTTGACATCTGTGACAGCTGTCATAATTAGAAAAAAAAATCGGTGACATAAGAGGACCGAGTATTTAATTTGCCAAACTTCATGCTTCTAAATTCTCATGGCTTTTACAGACATTGGTATTGCAAAATCATAATTTTATCTTGACCAAGGAAAAATAAAATAACAAAAGAAGATCGCCTTTTGTTTTGCAGAGGGGCTGCAGAATCTCATTGTAACAAATTATGTTATGAATATTATCTTCTATGACAAGCTTGGGAATACCCGGAAGGGCCTCACGATGATCCAGTTTCACACCCCACATTAACCGTAAACTTACAGGTGCTCCACATTCGCCAAAACTTCTCATTGCGCCGCCATTTTTTTTGTTTGACATAACCCTCCCCATCTTTCGCGCCAAATATGACAATAGGTAGTTCCCGTGCGAAATGTCTGATTGTCTATTGTTGTTTTCTACTTCCGAATTTAAAAGTTTAAAATAAGGGGTTCGGAACTTCGGATAAGCTTTAGATATTCCCATGGTATGGTACAGATCTCTTCGGTCATCCCTGACCGTCAGCTGGTCGATTAAATGGCGCAAGAAATCGAAATATATCGGCAGACGCAATTTTATTTATTGATTGTGTTTAGCCCCCATGTACAAGTTACCAAAAGTTATGTCTTTGAAATGTTTGGGAATGACAGCGATCTTTTAAAAAGTAGCTGTCAATGTCAATCTTTATTTTGACGTTTCAATTGGAGATTTTTTGTCTTTTCCCCATATTTTTTTTTACTTAACCCACAAGGAATAATGAATTCAGTGCATACCTTTTTTAAAATGTCGGGAATCCAGTCTAATTTAACAAGATGGTGTTAAAATAGTAAAAATAATCATCATCATCTGTCTAGCATTTTCTCAACTATGTTGTCATACTAAAATAATATGTAGATTTCTATAACACTCGTGAGAAAAAACAAATTAAATTCTCGGTTCTAAATCACTTCTGTCTATTATTTGAATATATTTACATAGTTTTTGCATAAACTATTTAAATTAGTATCTTTTTGCTAACTTGTTTAGTTGTCTTTCTTTTGTATCTTTTTTGACAATATTGAATAAGAGTATGTTTTGTTTTCGTATACTTATGCAGATTTGCCAATCGTTTTGAGTCAACTTTTTTTTCAGCAGGTAACCCATTTCAATAAGCTTTTTCGTATGTCCACTCGTGCGTGTTCGTGTGTCGTGTACCTACACAGCCTTCAAGTAAATACATAATATAGGTATCGTAATTAAGAAGATCGTGCATAGTTATTTTAATGTTATTAATAGTTCCATGATAAAAATATTTAATTTGACATATTTTATACATTTTTACAGGAAGATTTTCTGAACTGATGAAATGCCAAATGAGTTATCTTGAGCCTGCATGACTCAAAGAAAATAGACACCATAATGACTTTTATTAAGCTACTGACCTCATTGTAACCCTAGAGACTTAGAGACTAACTAAACTGAAACAATAATAACTACATTCATCTTCCCATAACTAGTGCCAACATAAAAATGTGCAAAACCGTTAATGACGTCACTCGCTGAAACGAACAGTACTGGTTTATTTGAATTCGGAACAGTCGTTTGAATATGGAACGTGTGGGAGTGATGTTTAAAAATAGAATACTAAACTTGTAGCTAATCCGTTATTGTAATAGGATTCCATATTTGGTTAATAATACACTTTATGTTATAACTATTTTACAAAAAATTACTGAAATTTTAATTGGGTTTGATGTAGATCAGACAGGCGCAGGTCGCCCTATGTAAAATATTGGTATTCAGCTGCATCCAGTTAGACTAGCAGTCGATCCCAATATAGAAAACGCCTAGGCACATGTTGATGTTAAAGAACCGCTACAGGAAGATTATTACGGAGCTTGGAATCTAACCTACATTCTGAAAATGAAGTCTATTTTTGGAGAAACGGCACTAACAGAAATTGTAGGTGTTGTTAATTGTTGCCAGATTTATGTTTGTGGATAGATGGACTGTGTAGAGGATAAAATGGCTAGAAAGGAGGTGTCTGATGAGATGACGAGTAATAGAGGAGTATTGAAGAAGAATACATGCTGCGCTGATTCCAAATAAATTGGGATAAGATCAAGAGAATGATGATAACGCTAGGAAATACATCTTATCAAAGTATGAGAAGAGCTTTTCAAAAACAGCCCTTAAAGTTACAGCAAAAAGAGTTCAAGTAGGTAAATCCCCAATTAATCACTTACAGCTTATCATTATCACTATTATCAGGCCCAAAGTCATAGTTTATCTAGACGAAGACGTAATTTGATTAAATATTATTCGTATTTATGATGGAGTCTTGAATGCTAACCTACTTTAGCTTCTAAATAGGTCACAAGATCTCCAAGGTCTATTTGATTAACCAAAAGAACGTTAACGGTTAGCTTTTGAAATTATCAGCTGATTATATTAGTTGGTGTTTCGTTTTCATTGTTGATAAAAGTAGAGTTAGGTTTAGGCGATATATTAATCTCAAGTCAAGAAGCTCTTTTAAAAGAGTGTCCATGGAGCTTCTTTCCCGTATTTGCTCCATCCTTACACCAAGCTTATTTTTCTTTATCGTGTGGTAAGTACCTAACCTGGTGTCTAGAGTTTTAATACCGCGCAGGGGCCTCTGACTTGTCTTAACATGCTGTCAAGAAATATTTCTCAGGTGTGCTGGTTCGGGATCACGATGTTTTCCTTCACCGAAGCAAGTGATTATTAGACCATCAAGCGGTTATTCCTTGCTGGGCTGTGACTTCATCGTTTGCAAAAGTCAACCTGGCTTTTTCTTTTTTCTCCATCGGTTTCTAGGTTACTGAAATGAGTTTGAATATCAAAAGCTTTAACAGCTACCACTATCTCACTATCAATCCTCATCATTTTTCTACCATACTTTTTAGTCATCTTCTCCTTGATTAAATCCTTTATTTGATCTATCATTAATCTTGGATATTGATAAATCCCTTATCGGTACTCAAATATGTCCGCTTTACCACTTGCTAACTGCCTTATACCAAGAGCAATTAACTTTTAAGCTCCCAAATTCTCGTTAATCTTTTCTCCACCTTACACTCTGTACACCATATGATCCTCCGTTCGCACTTTCTCATAAATCACGGCTAATCTCTTACTTTTTGCCGCGTTTTTTGCTGTCAATGTCAAATGGGCCGCCATCTTCTTTAATAGCTTTCGGGACACGTTCGTTTTCTTTTTTAAAGGTTTTAATGGCCTTATCCACTGGTTAAGTTATTTTGGGGTGAAAAGGGGATTACAAAGTTGTGGTTTTTAGGAGAAATTGAGAGTTAACTGTCGTTCTGAGAGTTGCAGTGGGATTTAACATGTGTGAAATGTTAACTGAGTCCCAATGCTTTGTATTTTTTGCTCACACCTCAGTCGCTTCGATCTTCAACTTTTGCTTCTTAAGCAACGTGTAAGGAACGCAGCTGAGGTAGATTCTCCGGGGGTCGACCAGATGGAAATATTTCAACATCTCCAGCAATTTGAGAAGCTTTTTAACTGCAACAAGCCGAAAGGAATCCGACAGATCTGCAAACATTCGGTGTGTACCACCCTTTTAAAAAGAAATAAACAGTTTCGTTCTTACCCCTCGAGAGTCTCCCAAGAATAGAGCATAACGAACTTAAACATTCTCTTTTTAAATGTATGTTTTTAAAATCAAAGATGGCGGGACCTCCCGGGTTCCCTCCCACTGCGAGCACAACACATGGTGCGCGCGGCGAATTATGAAAATTGCGTGACTGAGCCCAATCAAATATTGTTTTACATGGTTTGTGGAAGCAGATGGTGCTAATTTAGTAATGAAACACTTGATAGTTTAAATGCCTTAAAGTTAGGACATAGTTGGTCATCATTGGTGTAGCCTTTCTGGACCTAAGAATTTGTTTTAATAATTAATTAACCACTTCCTCTTGTTTAAGAATTGTTAATTAACTAGCGGAACGCATCGGTATCGCACGGGTGCATCATACATCCATAAACCTTCTTCTTGAATCACTCCATCTATTCCTGAAAACTGCATCAAAATCCGTGGCGGAGTTTAAATGAACGACGCGTACAGACAGTGGGAGCGACTTTGTTTTAAACTATTAGAGATAGAACTAGGTTTTTTATTGTGCAACATCTTTCGAGAAGGTGAAGGCATAAAATTCTATTTGAGGAAAATTTTGTGTCCATTAAATCCTACTAGAAAATAGTGAAGGGGGATTATTTAACGATATTTGATCAGACAAAGATTAAATTTAGCAACATTAAAAAAAAGGAAGACCTAGCATAAATCGGAAACAGATGAATAAAAAAGTAAGATGGCCACTTTAAAACCTAAAGATCTTAAAATTGTTAAGGACAAAGAACTTTACGCAACACTTAAGAAAACGGGTGCATTGAGCACATCCTGTGGTCTTCAATGGAAGCACCATATACCATATCATTAACCGCAGGAAGACGTGTGGTCAGCAGGATTCAAGCTTCGCTACGCACTACCCTAAATATTGAATTACGACGGATACAGACGTCGCAATCTCGGAAATTACTTGAGTACAATAGGCTTGTTTCCACCATCAATAAATTGCAAATCTATTTAGTCCGTCAATTAGAGTATTGGAAAATAATGGACACGTATTTTTTGTTTTTGTAAATCAACGAATATTGACAAAGATAAAACGCATCAAAACTCGGAGTGGGGCTCGTGACGTCACTGTTCGGTATCAACTCACTAAGAATGATACCGAACAGTGACGTATTGGGAATTTTAAAAGCGTCGTATCTTCGTCAATTTTGGTTTATGTGAAAAAAGAAAAAATACGGGTCAAATATTTTTTGATAATCTAAGTGACGGACTAATTAGATTTTTTCAGTTAACAAGCCTATTTTCCCGGTGTATGATTTTTAATTCCGGTTTTCTTTTGTTTTAGCTGGCAAGATCTTACGTCATTTCATATTGACAGTTGAAGTGACATGTAGGTCTTTTTGTCTATGGCGATATTGCCAGATTAGCTCTTCAGATAGGGTGGCTGGCTTACTGCCTTTGATGAGCCGGATTTTGTCTAGATTACTCCATGTGGACGCTTTTCTAATGTTTTCTTGACATCAGTAAGTTTAAATTGACTCTATTAATTTTCCCATACTTACCTACTAAAAAAAAAAATGTTCGAAACATCACTAAGCCACACCAAGTAACGGTTCCTCCATGGTCATCTGCTCAAGCCACCAAAAAAAAAAAACAATCGCCTATCCCGTTGGATCACAGCATCAAATCATAATAAGATTTGCTACAAAAAAATCTATATAGAGGGGGAAGATACTCGTACTATAAGGAAGTATTATAGGAAGTAAAGAAAGGCAATTTATTTGTCTATTGTAGACTGCAGCTGCCTGCACTTGCATCGGCAGATGTATAGCACGCGCCGTCTTGAGAATGTGTGTAACGGGCATTATCTGTGTCTATGGTATTGTGTATCTGTGGCGCGCGGGAAATGAAAATTCGTTGACGTTTGCAATTTTTTTTTTGTAATATCTCTGTTTATTTGTTTGTTTTTTTTTTAACCCGCACTGGGCCCGCGTGGTGGATTATAGCCCATGTTCTCTCATAGAGAGGAGGCCTGTGTCCCAGCAGTGGGAACAATTATAGGCTTGATGATGACGATGATTTGTTTGTAGTTAAAGAAAACGTTGATAATGATCGTCGTTCGATAGGTTTTAGAGCCTTCAAGTGTTTTTTTCCGTTGATTTAAAATATCGTAACGATGAATTTTAAACGCGGGAACCCAATAAAAATACAAAGGGTCTTCTATTGCTTTGCTTATCATCGAAAACACTCAGTTTCAAGGAAATAGAATCGTCTTCGTTAAAACATGAATTTTATCTCTACAAGTTGAGTTCAACTGTTTTTTTTTTCATACAGAGAAGTCGGCAGATGGTATTTGTGATAAGATTACCAATTGATTTGTGGCTCTGCTATTCGAAAATCTATTTAGCAATTCGATTGGAAATTAATTTTATTGTTATCCTCGATTGGCGCAATGATAAACTTTTTTTTTGTTTTTCTTTTTTCATTTAGAATCGTAGTTAATTTAACTGTTATTTGATAAAAATGGCGAATTAATTGAAGCCTAATTAATTTATTGCAGACGATATCATCATCAATTTAAATAAAAATAGACGTCTTAAACAAAAAAAAAACAGCTGTGTTTTTATTGCAGACACAAAACATCAAGGATTTAGCCTGTTTCATCCGGAAACGGAAACGCACGTGCGCGCCATACAAAGATCATTCAACGCATCCCATTCACTTTCGTTCAATGAAGTAATGATTGCATTGAACATGTGTTTTGACAATAGTAAAAGTTTACCCCGTTGGCGCACTTGTTAGCATAATCGTTATTGAGTTTGCGGTCCATAATTTTTCTCGATTAAACTTGCCCCCGTATAAATTAATTGCGCTAATATCTACTTAATTTCTTTGTATTTTCACGTTGAATTAAGTAAAAAGTAAAATCAATATTTATGTTGTAGGTACTACCCTGCTAGGTGACCATTTTGAGGAAGAGGTCGGTTGTACTCATCATAATCTAGAAAGTTACTGTAAGGTACTTAAAAAAAAACTCCAAATTTTTTGTCCAGTCATTTACTTTTACATTAATTATATTGAATTCACGCAAGCAATAATTATTCAATTATATTCATTTCTAGTCAAAAATAATGACAACCTAAAACGTCAGAACTTGGAACACCCACACCCTCCCGCGTAAACGTTATTTTTCCATATGCCTCGCGAGGCACAGGACACACGCATGCAGCCGAACCATAGAGTAACCGTTACCGATCGATGCTGGCACATTGTTGTTCATATTGCACTGAGGGTGTTACTTGATGCTTATTTAGGCGTAAAAAGAACTCATTTGGTTATTTAATACAAACGACCATAATTACATTATTGACCATGATTTTTTTAGGGATGTGAAACGATTAATCGTCTTTGTTTTTGTTTATGGCCGATTTGATAATTAATCTTGTAGATGGGTAGGCTTTTGCAAAGCAGTGGGACAACAGATATGCTACAAAAAACTATAAGAAGCATTTAAAAGAAAATAAAAATGTCTAAGTCTGGCCACTCTCTAAGTCTGACAGATGCGGCTGAATAGCAATATTACCTTTGCCAATATTACGCCATGACCCTAAAATGTCATATTTGTCACAAATGTCTTCGATCGAATACAATCGTAGTTTTCTTGACCAGACACCTGGATGCACCCCAAGGAGGTTAGAAGCATAAAGGTCGTTGCAATCAGCTGTTCCATAGCACGCGCCAAGATTTCACTTTATATCATATTTTTTTTAATCAATTGAATTTGGAACTACAATAGCTTTACTCCCCCACGGCACGTGCTAACGGTTTTACTAACTTATAGGCGAAATAAACTTTATTCTGTAAACATTACGGTGTTAAATTGAATGTGTGTGGAAATCGTAGGTGTACGGGGCCATAGTAATCGTGTAAAATGGGTAAGCAAACTTCTTGAAAGGTCAAGGAACTGATTTTTAGGTGAAAAAAAAATGGCGGGTGTTAGGTACTTGTTATTGTGTTATGAAAAGCCGTTTTATATTCTAAAGTCATGAAAACTAGGTTACCATGTTGCAAAAAGACAAATTAATTTGTTTTTTTTTACTTTTAATAAAAACGGTTTTCACAATATTTCAACATAACAACTCAACCCTCTAGTGTTGTACCCCCGTTGCCGCGATATAACGGTTTTATTGATTATTTTAACGTTAGGGACTTAGGGTAGCTATCGTTTGATGATTCACCATTTTGATATCAAACCATCTGTCTGTTTTTGTCGAGATTTTATTTAATTAATATAGAAATAAAGCTGTGGTTTAGGATTAGGGAAACCGTTTATTAGGTACTTTATAACGGTCTAAAATTATACACATGGATTACCAGGTAAAAACCGAAATGATGATGGATAACAAAAAATAATTGCACAAATGTATTGGAGAATAAAAACAAAGGATTGTTTAAGTAAATAGGTTAAACAACTGAACGTTGCGTTAAGAAATAAAAGCTTTCTAAGACTCTAAACCTTACTTACCTGCTTTATAAATAATTTTAACACATATATCCGTAAGTGACCTACTGTTAGCCCGCGTCTTCCATTACTTTCGATACTCTTTAGAGTGCATATTTTCTTAATTCATTAATCGAATGCTTAATAAATACTCCAGTTCTTTGACACAAAATTGTTTAAACGCACTTAATACCGCGTTCACTCGGTCTGCGATTTTTCATCCATATGCTCTAAGTAATAAGGTTGAAACTTGAAAGTAGACCCTCGATAAACTCGATACATCCTCTTCGACAAATCTTAATAATCTTCAAAACAAAAAAAAAATACTGAAAAACACACGCTCTACTGCTTTCAAAACCCATTTCACCACGATTGATTATCCCTTCAGCTATGTTCCCGTTTCCCGTCAAAATCGACAAGTCCCAAAGATGGAGGAATGTGATTTTTTTTGGCCCAATAAGCCAATGGTATGAAACATGTGGTGGAACCAAGGTTAGGGAAGGATATCTGTACATCCTGTTTGCAATGCCAACTGATTTTTCAAACTTCCTTGTAAACATTTTGCTATGACTACAATACGTTTACTGTTTCACCTATTATTTATTTACTAGCTTCTGCCAGCAGCGGCTTCAAGCAAGCAGGCAAGTTTGATAATAGTCCCATGGGATCTTATTGTTAGGTTGGTCTGTGGATGGGTGACAACCCTTACATACCGAGTTTCTTCCGTGCCTCGGAAAGCACGTTAAGCTGTTGTGTGTAGATCTCCCGGCTGTCATGTGTAGATCTTAGACCGTCGTTACAGTTAGTCAGTGGCCCAAAAAGTCTGACAACCAGTCTTACCAAGTGGTAAGACCCAGTAGTAGTAGGTCGTAAAACTCAAAACTCAAACTCAAACTCAAAGCATTTATTTCAACTAGACCATTACGGCACTTTTGAATGTCAAAATACAAATAAAATCAAAGCTACAGTCACAGTCACAAGGCATAATAACTTGAGAAAGTACTGTAGTTGCCCATTCCCTAGCGTAGATCTCTATGGAGAAGAACGGGCAAGAAACTCCATGGACACCCTTTTAAATCAATATATTTTTACAAAATCTTGGTTACATCATTCATGTGTGATTAAACATATATGTGAGAACGATGTAGTAAGACGTGCACATTAAGAGCGTCCAGAGAAAAGATTAAATCAACAATATAAAAAAAGAAATTCAAATTAACCGTGGCAGCTAAGAGATGACCAGTCCCAACTGATAGCGCCCGTTCACGAACATGACGCATGTATCGGCGCCATTCAACTCGACCATATTGAAGGGAGCTAAATGACCCGACACACACCCCACCATCAGCGAGACATTTGAGTGAGCATGACATTCTCTCAGCCGCCAAGGCATATTCAAGTCAAAAAAAAGAAAACATAACTAAATGTAAATGGTGGCTTTACAGTACATAGAACTCACACAAATGTGCTATGCAATTTATTATATAATATTACGAGATGGAATCTATACAATGCAAGGATATTTTACAATCTTCTGCAGCTTCCACAATAACGTAACCTGGGAATCAATTAGTTTGCCTATGGTTGTGGAGCAGGACCAGCATTGAGCCAAGCATTTTTATCATTAATGTAATCCCCCAAATTATAATATGCTTGCCTACATAGTGTGCGTTTTATACAAGATTTAAATTTCGTCTCATTCAGTTGTAGAATGTGAGGAGGTATTTTATTGTAACATTTTAAACAGTACCCCATGAAAGATGAATCCACTTTAGCAAGCCTGAAACCTGGCTGAACGAGTTGGTCCCTATTTCTAGTATTATAGTGGTGTCTGTCACCTCTTTTACTGAATAAATGCAGATTTTTCCTAACGTACATGATGTAACGTATTACCCAGTAGGTACTAAATGGGTTGTGGAGGTCAGATAGGCAGTCGCTCCATGTAAAGTACTGGTATTCAGCTGCATCCGGTTAGACTGGAAGCCGACCTCAACATAGTTGGGAAAAGGCAAGCAGATGATGAGAACATAAAAACAAAACATACAAAAATAAATACTGATATTGTAAATACGAGTACCGATACATGTACCTATGTGTAATAACTGTTTTACTTATTTTACAAACATATTCAACTTGTTTACTTTGCTAGTTTATCCTGTAAGGTATGAATAGATAAATGGTCTAATTAATTGGCTTGTTTTGCAAATTGTAACGGTTTACTCGACTAGGTTACTATTTATATTCAAGAGGAAAAGAGTAGAGTAAAACTGACAGAGATAAATAAACAAAATTTCACTTTTTCCTCCCTATTTTTTGAATTCAGCTTATGCACTCAAATATAAATAGTGAAGCCTTGTTACTACCTAATTTTATTTTAATTTATCAAATATTTTACTTCATATTTGGATTTGGAAAGAAACTAACGATATATTTATACTTAATCGACTTTTAAAAAAGGAAGAGGTGGTGTTCGACCAGCATTTTCTTTTTTATGTTGAGTATTTATCTACTTAATAGACAGCTTAGAAGTATCTAGTAGTTTTTCGACTACTTTAGTGCGTAATAAATGCTAGTTTGATAAGTTTTCTACCCTTTTTAAACATGCTCAAAAAATCTTTAAAAGTCGTTTTCATTCACGTTAGCTCGTGACATCCATTTTTAACGGCTCAGACAAACATCCTCAACGACTTGCATTCTTAAATCCATAGACACAGAACAAGTGTCTTGTAAATTCCCTAAAAAAAAAGAAACGGTTATAAAAACCAGCTACACCCCTCCCCGAATGCATTATGCACCAGAACTATACAAACCGACACTGATTTGAATAAATATTTATTTTTTACACCCGTTACTTCAACATTAAACCTTAGGAGAAACGTGTAACGGTTATTTTTGTATATCGGTAACGTTTTCAGTTGAGAATTAGCCGTTATTGATAGGTTATTGATTTTTTGACAGGTTTTTGAATGAACGAGTGAAGGTGTTGTCTTGACGTCTAGTGTTGGGACAGTGTGAGATTTATAATCGACAAAAAATTAAAAAATTACGTAGGTACTATAAGAAATATAATATTTTTTTGTCTAATACGGGTTGTGAACCTTTTGTTTTCTTTTACGGAATAACTTCTCCCACTCTGGGCTGAGCGGGAGGGAGTATCAGACTTTTACTGACCCATCCATGTTCCTTCCTCGCCCTTTATGTTCCGGGGCCGCGATATCTATTTCGAACAGTCCCGCAGCCCCGGCAGGACGGGTTGTAAACCTGAGATAATGTTTATTTTTAGTTAAATTTGCAAGTAATTTAATTTTTAATTTATTAATTGCAGAGGAATTAGCTGTGGTAAAGGCAAAATTAAGCGGTCTAATCTGGAATTGCAGATAAGTAATGGTCCACCATGGTCTTTAATACTAGTGACTGCATTGAAATGGTAATTGATTTTGAGCTTACTTTGTCTCGGTTATCTTGCAAAAAATCAAGCTTCACATCGTAACAAGAAACCGCATTGCACCCATCCAAAAATTTCGCGACATTGTCTGTCAAACTGACATTTATATAGCAAGGGGTCTACCAAAAGACTTATTTCTCGTTTCTTATATACTTTGAAGACATATAGGTACAGTACACTCCTTAAATAAAAGCCAGTATCTACATTCTACCCTTGTTTAACAATAGATGCATTTTATAAAAGGGAGTTTTTTTTTGGTAACGGTAACGTCTTAACGGAAAGGTCACGACCTTAGGGGCGAAAATATAACGAGAGTTGGCCCGTTGCAATATTTATTAAGTTTTTGTGTGTGAAATGTCGTGTGCATTACTTGGTTGTTGGAAAAAAAATATCAGCTGCTTAATGTTTTTTTTTATTGTGGGATAGCTGAATTTTTGCTTGTACTAATTGGGTTGATTTTCAGCGTAATTTAAACAGAAAGAAAGAAACTGAACAAATAGCTTGATTTTCATGCTTGTTTGTTTTTACCATGGCATAAGCATTACTTGAATTGAATCGCTGAGATCGTCGTTAAAATAGAAAACTAATTTTTTGGGGTTTTACTTTACAAGTTTTTTTTTTTTCAAATTTTCTCCTTTCCCAATATACGTTTTTTTTTAATAAAAAAAAATGCCTTTTATTTGTTTCGCATCCAAAGTAACGGTAAACATCAACAAAATATGTTTCACAAGCTTCCTGGTGTGATGATTAGTGTAAATGTAATATAATATTATGTTATTTGGGCACAATGTTGCATTATCGCACACTGATAAACGGCCATGTTCCGCACGTGTAGCGGTTTGGTTATATGAATTCACTGCATCTTATTTCCTGTGATTACTTTATTAATATCTCTTTATCCCTACAATCAATAGAATCTGTTAAAATATAACCAGCTTTTCCGTACTCACAAAGCTTTGATTCGATTTCGATTCGACAAGTCGTATGTCTATCTTTCTTTGGCATTACGCAAGTGAGCGAGATAGATATGGAAATACTGAAAACCAATTCAATAAAAACGAGTCTTTCTATCCATTCTTCTTTTTCACAGTCTAAGCTGATCTCTAATTCTATTGAAACTTCATACTACGCTAGGCCAGCTCAAGGCCTAAGTGTGAACACATAAATTACAGATTTATAGTACAGTAACAAACTCCTCAGTACTTTCGTCATGTAAGGTCAGAATGCCACGTCTCCTAATTAACGGACTGAGTCCAGTTAACGCCTACTTATTTCTGACATCATCACTATAATCTAACTAGGCCAAAAATGTCTGTTAGTTTTAAAATATAATGAATGCGCTTTTGTTTCTGCGCAATTAGATAAAATGAGGTTTTTATCTGAAAAAATAAAAATAAAACTGGCAGTTTGTGACCGTGGCCGGAATCAATGATGGAAAAAAAAAAGAACGATATATAAATGATGTTCGAATTTTAAACATCATGCGCCAGTTCGCGACGCAATTCGAACGCTGCCGCTGTCACGTTATGAATCCTCTATGATTTACTTTATAACAAACAAGTTTTAGTGCTTTCGAATTCAAGTGAACTTGACAGAATAGGATTGAGAGTTTTTCGACAGCGAGTTTTTACAAAATATCATCTTTTGGTTACTTAATAAATTAGGTCAAAGGATATTCGTATCAGTCTGACAGCTGCTTATCGATATTTGGGCACGTGTGGTTCAATAGTCGACTAAAACGATAAAGTCCTAATTGTATGTATTTCTAAAAGTTGCAAAATGGTCATCTGTGCACTGGGTCTTTCACATCACTGTCAAAATCATCGTGATTTTTATTTTTAACCGACTTGTAAGGAAGAGGTCTCAATTCGATTGGTATTTTTTTAATATAATATGTACACCGATTACGCTCAGATTTATGATTCTATTTACGTGATTCTTCTTTAGTTTGAAGCGGAATAGTTGCTATTTGGTCCCATAAAAAATGTGACATTGTTGGGCCCAGTAGTTTTCATTTTAAGTTTTTTTTTTACTTCATTCGTGTGGTCTAAAGCACACTCGTAACATGTATGTTCACCGATTTTTCCCCCATTTGTGGAGCGATTCTCAAAATTATTTTTGTAACAACAAGTTTGCTGTTAGACCACAGCTCTCAGATGGTTAACAGCTGACGTGTCAGATCTGCCCGTAGACACCAAGTAAATTCGATCCTCACTTGTTTTTCTCTTTCACATGCCAATCTCAGATTACAAGTTTTATCTTAGAGAAGTTCACAAGAATCCTAGTAATATGCTACCTACGTTGCTGGTAACCTTTGTGAAGGAAAGAGTGACGGGTCGTGAACTCATGAACGACCTTTTCCTTTTTTTTTTTTTTTTAGGATGGGAAATCCCTAACGACCATTTTCAATAACTTACTGACAGGAATCGGTAGGTTGCTATCTCTGTTTGTTTGACATTTAGTTTAAAGACGGTTAGAAACAAAATGTCACAGAAAAGCTTTCTTTGATTTTTCTATGAATCGAGTGACAGGTAAGTGACGCGGATAGGATATTTCAAACTAACTTAGTTTTAATAGTAACACTGATAGCTGCGAGACGTGGCATATAAACTGACAGTTATACGTTAGTTAGTTACAAAAAACGGTCTTTAAAAAAAACTATGGATGGATACTGCTGAGATGATGAAGTCGAAAAACAAAAAAAAAATGCAAGAAATAACGTAAAATTACAACATTTTTGCCACGAATCGATGTAGGTATCTGTAAAATGTTATTTTAGAACATGATTCAGTCACGGAAGTGGATTTAATAAGCGCTTCTATTATACGTTTTCCTCACAATATGTTATTAACTTATAATATTACCCATAACTGGAAATCTAGCCTTGATCATTGAAAAAAAAAACAAAATTCCTGAATTTCTCGAAAAGTCTTAAGGCGGTAACTAATACCTACCCTTTTAGCTCCTCGGTTCTGATAACAAGTGGTGTTATCAGAACCGAGGAGCTCGTGCCTAAATAATAACAGCCGCTCGGCCCGATCTTTAGGTTAAGCCGTGCTTGCCTAGGTTGGTCTATGGATGGGTGACCGCCCTTACATACCGAGTTTCCTCCGTGCCTCGGAAAGCACGTTAAGCAGTTGGTCCCGGCTGTCATTTGTCCATCTTTGGCAGCCGTTACAGGTAGTCCGTGGCCCAAAAAGTAATATTTTCTTGATACTACGAAAAAATTAAACTGACTTGACAACGGATTTGTGTGAAATACCACAACTAATTTTTTTTTTGTTTTCATTGCATGACATCTTTGCCTCTTAAGATTTACGTAATAATGCCTAAAAAACTGAATCCCCAATGGACTTACCCACTTCAAATATTTTAACACAAAAACGAAATAATCAAGCAAACCAAAATCCGTTAATGATGTCATCCGTTCATTCATAATATATCTTGTAACAAACCGCCATTCAGTATTATTACAAACTTGCAAACATTTTTTTTTTGCAATAATTAGGTAAGTAAGTATATTTTTCCCTTATCTCATTGTACTAACCTTGCACAATTGGCGAATAATAACAAAAATAATAATAGATAAAATAAAAAATAAAAACACAAAGTAACGATAACGAGAACCGTTATACGTTATCGGGTATTTAACTGATAATTTTGAAAACAGAACTGTTAAAAATATTCGTTATGACCTAAAGCCTCTAGGCATAATATGAAGTAATAAACAATTGTTTATATGGGACTAGCGGACATCATGTGGTTTCACCCGCGTTGTTCCCGTTCCCATAGCCTATGTTACTCGCTGTTAATGTAGCTATCCAATCCTGAAAGAATTTTTCAAATCGGTCCAGTAGTTTTTAAGTTTATTCGTTATATATACAAAAATACAAATATTTCTCTATATAATATAATTAAATGTTTAATTACATTTTATATTCAATGGTAGATAAGAATAACCTCTTTACATAATGAACATAGAATATAAATAAATAATATTACCGCAATTCTATTTTTGCAATATCAGTCACCTATGAGAAGGAAAACTAAATTAAACGAACGATATCCTAGAATTACCATAATATTATTCCCTAATTAAGAATTTCCTGTGTTATCGGCAACTAAAAACAAGTACAGCTGCTTATTATTAAGTGCCAATATTCGACTAAATTGGGTTACTAACAGTTGCAGATTAGATAACTTCATGTCATTATTTTAAGGCGACTACACGAGCTAAACGCGAGTTTTATAATTACTAAAAGTATATGATTCACTGCTATAAACAAGACCAGAAAAATATATGATATTCTTCAGGATATATGCTAGCATGATACTGTTTTGAAAACATAATACAATTAATTTGGCTCGATAAAAAGAAATCACGAACTTACCTCTAAAAATATCTTTCAAACAATAGAAAACATACTAATATGCATGCGATCATTCTGATTTTTTGTCAAATAATTCTACAAGCAATATATTAGCATGATACTGTTTTAGTTTTTTAATCCAATCAATAGTTTTTTTGTAAATCGATCGAAACCACTCATTTCGCGCTATTTGGCCCGCAGTGGCTGACGTAACAACCACTTTGTAGTGCAAGCTGATTAGAACTTTATTCTAACAGCATTTCAAACGAAGTTTGAACCACCACAAATAGAGTTGCTAATTTAGCTCGTATAGGCGCCTTAAAACAAATGTTTGTTTAAAAATGAAACAATACTAACTTGTCCTAGCAATCTCGATGATTTGGCATTAAGAAAAAGTATTTTCTGAATTTCGGCAATTTCCATTGCATCTTCAGACTACAAACAAATCACAACATAAACTGACAATATAATTTTAACATTATTCACAAACTAAAATTAATTAAAACAGTTTTTTTTTAAACGATCTTTAATTATTTCATAACTGTATTTTTTATGATGCAAAATGGGTCAGCAAACGTTTCTGCCCTTCAAGGTATTCGGTAAGTAGGTTATAAATATAAATAACAAATACCTATACGTTATTTTATTTATTCATATTAGATACAGAATTACCCATCCCTACTGAATACATATTGATCGAATAAATGACTAATTTATTTAATCGATTACAATATGAAAGCATGTGATATGCATCTTAAAGCATCGAAATCTTCTCTTCCCCCCTAAATCTGTTTTTAACAATAAATGTAACCGATAAATGTAAATACATGATAACTTAGAATACATAATAAGTTTTGATTTATTCGGTACTTTTGTGTAGGTTTTAAATTGTTAGGATTTTTTAATTCAGTTTGAATAAAGTTAACCCACATTGTTTTTTACAAATATTTTAAAAGAATATAAAAAAAGTTACTTTGGCAGAATCGCAAATACCACAACCTCTCAACATTTGACATTTAAAACCTAACCTTAGCGCGCGAATCGCCGAAAGCGATAATTCACAAAATAACAAATCTACCCTTTTTAATTTATTATTTTCATTAAAAACTCTTCGAAAACCTAAAAGGAATCGTGTACAAGTGTCTTCAAAACGTGTTCTGTTAGTTTCGCATGAGAATTCCGTGTTAAAACTGTAGCCACGGCGGAGGTTAAAATAAAGTTCAGTGAAACTCTTTTGTTGCTTTTTTTACGTCGAAATAAGTTTACAATAATGCCCCAGGAACTAGAAGAAGGGTTTGCCGGTACGTAGAACCAGTTACTTCGATTTATTTACGACTTTAGATAGGTTAGAAGAAAAAAATCAAAGGGGTATGTCAATGCGCCTTTGTTAACATTTTCGGCAGAATTCTTTGACAAAAGCTCCTATATTGATGTTTTAGGGAGTGAAATAAGGTGTTAGATATGTTCTCATGACCTGTAGGTTACTGATTAGGGTGGAATTTAGTCCATAACCCTGAGAAAATAAATTAGATCATATTGTAAAAGTTTTGAAAACTAGTTTTGAGAACATAATTCTTGAAAAGCATGATTGATTTATTTTTAACCCTCTGCTGTTCAATGTTATTTCGATCAGCTGTTCAGAAACATATGTTAGTATTACTTTTAAGAACTTAGTGTAATCTTTAGTTTTGGATTTAAGAATACTGTAAAATCTTACCCTTGCAATAAAAATAATGATATTCTATTTTATGTAACTGGTTATTAAGGACTTTTCGTTCAGCTTTATTCTGCTTTTATTAAGCCATAGTATCTCCTTTTCAGCTTTTAAACAATATGAATTAGATTGTTGTAGTAATTTCATGACGTGTTTTATAATTTACTAGCTTCTGGGAGTGTCTTCGTCCACATGATGTTTTATTATTGCCCCATGGCATCTTACTACCCGAATAGAAACTATCCTATGTTTTAATCCAGGTTAGAAACTATCTGTGTGCAAAATTTCATCCAAATCCGTTCAGTGGTTTTTGTGTAAAAGAGGAACAAACATAATTATTACATCCATACTCACAAACATTCCAACTTTAAAGTTATTAGTATTTACTGTGTAAGGACAGGTTTTTTATTTTGGAAACTTCAACTAAGTAATTGATATTTATCATTAACACTGAAAACAGCATATTTACCATTCTTACTATTTATTATGAGTTTTATCTGTTTTCATTTTTAATGATACTGTTATTGACCATGTCAATAACTTAGTTGATACTTTAGTTAATTAAAGTAACACCTATCATTAAACTAAACAATCTTAATGTGTACATAAACATCAAACTAACATACAATCTTTCTCTCTTTCCAGTCTAATAACCGAAAACTTCAAAATAAACTCCGGCAGCAATGGAACTAAACGGAAACAAGAAGACTCAATAACAAACAACTACAAAGTTAAGATGAACCCACACACAATAGACTTCACAAAATCCCCGCTCTCCCCAATATACACACCGACCAAACGCAGAATACTAGGAGAGATACAACTGCCAAAATCACCACTAGACAGACTGAAATCACCGTTAACAAACTCACAGAAACCATTCAAATCACCATTACAAACTATCAACTCTCCATTACTGAATAGGACTTCTCCGTTCCTGAACCAGAGCTCTCCGTTGAACAGGAATTCTCCGTTGTCCACACGGGTTAAGCGATCACGGATCACAAAAGTGATGGAGGAACGTAACCGGTTCAAGATGTCTAATAAGGAGAACGAAGAGTCCCTGATAAGTGAGACGTTTGTTAAGTTGGACATGGAGGAGGAAACGAGGGACTTTCTGTTTGGAGACAGATTTGAAGCAACGAGGGAGAAGGTTACCAACTGGACCAACACCAAGGTGGGTACTGTTAATTGTGACTTATTTATTAAAGTGAATGCTCCAGGGTAGCCCGCAAAATTCAACTTTTCTCACGGTGTTTGCAATTGGCAGGTCAAAGCTAGGTTGTATGTTGATTAAATTATTGTTCGCAGCTGTAAGACGTATGTAGTTACATACATGGAGGGTTGTTTTGATGATTATCAATTCCAAGTTCATAAAAGTCGATTAAAGGGCTTTTTCATGAAAAAGCGGGGTGCCCTGGAGCATCCACTTTAAATCTTTATTGTATGTTTGGATACACTTGGTGTGGCTAGTGAACACCAGCTTAATTGATGCTGTAATGGGTACTCAACACACGTACGACGGCACTGCGATGCGTGTAGCGGGTTCGATTCCCGTTAGAGACAAATATTTGTATGATATAACAGGTATTTGTTTCGGTTCTGGCTATTTGTGTATGTGAGTATATTGTTTGTGAGCAGCGCTAAGTTAAAACAAGCCTGGAAATCAATTCCTAGGTTAGATATGGTGTAGCTGGGTAGTGGAAGAAACTAGAATCATTCTCAGTAGCAAACTAGAGTCTGGAATTTTACCCATTTGATGTACAGAACTCTCCCTGTAACATAAGGCACCTGGGACAATAGGCTAGATGACTAAAATAATTGGATTCCAAAAAAATATTGGACACGTTTTTTTTATTTTTTTACTTTAAAAAAGAAATGAAGACGGTACAGTGCGTCGAAAACTCGAGTGACTTCACATTTCAGTAGGTACATTTTTTCCCCGGAAAGTGACGTTACTAGCCCAGTCATATTTATTGATGCGATTTCTTACTTAATAATCATAATCTAACTGATAACAGATTATTTAATGCTTTGTATTTTGTTTACTCAGGAATCATCCCTATTGGAGTATTCGCCTCACCCTCTTTGCGTAATATCATGGAATGTGTATTAACAATCTCTCTTCTCTCAATTCCAGCTGGACTTCACGCACGCTCTCCAAAAGTCACCATCACGCGAGCTCTACGTCCCTGAAAAAGAGATCACACAAGACCTGGACGATTTCGAGACCCTCCATGACCTGGAACAGGAGTTCGAAGCGGATAACTTCGACGAATGCACAAAATACGAGATCATATCCACGGACAGCCCCGACATTATCTCCAGAGGACGTACATCATCATCCAGGAAGGTTACTTCAAGAAACTTTGTCTTCGGAGCACCGTTAGCGGAGGATGAGGCTTCAACAAGCTTTAATAAGCCTACGGTCACCGCTACACGGATGCTGAACTTCGATGATGAAGATTTCGAGTTCCCGTCTCCAGCGGTCAAGAAGCAAGCCGCTAAGAAGTCCTTAAAGTTCTCCGAGACACCGACCAAGTTAAGGCATGAGAAGTCAGACTCCAGCATCGGTTCCATGAGTCAGTCACCACTACCAAAGACCGGTTTATACACCACTGAGTCCACTACATCGATGGAAAGCGGTTTCATATCAGAACTAGAAGAACCCTTCTTAGAAATTGAAGAGTCCAACTCTCCGAAAGTTGCCAACTTCAACGATCTACTATCCGGGCAAATCAAGTCCAATGTTATATCTGAAAAGAGTTTCTTGAGGAGGCCGTTGAATAGGAGTTTGAGTTTCAATCCTGAGGGTCCTAGTAGGGCGAGAGTTTCTCTGTTCTCTATTCTAGAGAACCCTGCTCAGAGGAATAAGAAGAGATTGGAACGGAGTGAGAATGAGGTAGCGAACAAGAGAAGGAGATCAAACTGTGAAAGTCCTGTGGTTGAGAGACTGCAACGTCCGGTGTTACAGAGAGCGTTCTCTGAAAACAATGCGCTGATCATGTCTGCTATGGCAAGATGTAAGTATAACTTGTCCAAACACTGCTTTAAGTTTTCACAATAAAATTTAGAAACTAAACTTTTTTTAGGGATGCCTCGATACGCCTTTTTACCGATACGATACCGATACCGAAACTGTTATAAAAATATCGGCGATACTGATACCGATACCGATACGCTTATTGAATTAAAAAAGGAAGGTAGAATAAAAAAAACACAATTAATTAATAGTTTTAGTAATGAAAATTGACATTCATAAGATTTTTAATTTTTTATTTAAAAAACAAAATATTCTTAAGTTTTGCGGGCAAAGGCGATTTCGCAAGTCTGTTTGAATAAGACCTGCGGTGGAAAATAGTATCTCAGATGCGACAGAACTCATTTGGAAACTAAAGTACTTCTGCGCCATTTTTTTCAAGTTTACATATGACGTCATTTGTAACGCGCGAAATTTGAAAAGTATCGTTGAATCTGCCATAAAAATATCACCGATACCGATATATCGGCAAACCCGAAGTATCGCCGATATATCGGTATCGGTATCGGATGCATCCCTACTTTTTTTGTCACTTACGGGATATCTGTGATTTTTCATTTTTAGCTTCCGATATTTCGACGGTGTTGCAAGCGGTATGATCGCGGGTTGACACGAAGCCGTCAACCAAGCATTCTGTATATAAAACTAAGTAACTTTATGCTAAAATTAATGCTGGGAAACGACTTTTTTTGTCAAGTTTTACGATAAAACTCAATCTAACGCATTCAAACATTGTGCAGACCTCCAATATCTCCATAACTAGAAGGTTCCCAAGAACCAGGAAACCAGGAACCTCCACCTCCACCTCCTCTTCTAGACTCATCATCTGCCAGACTTTTCCCAACTGTGTTGAGGTCGGCTTCCAGTCTAACCGGATGCAGCTGAATACCAGTATTTGTACCCACTATAATGTTCCCACTGCTGGGACACGGCCTCCTCTCTATGA
Source organism: Xestia ashworthii (assembly GCA_950022955.1). Taxonomy (NCBI): domain Eukaryota; kingdom Metazoa; phylum Arthropoda; class Insecta; order Lepidoptera; family Noctuidae; genus Xestia; species Xestia ashworthii. The sequence continues at coordinate 13,137,767 of OX465574.1, forward strand.
GAGGGAATGGCCTATACTCCACCACCACGCGGGCCCAGTGCGGGTTGGTAGATGTCACATGTCTTCGAATTTTTTGGTTCTAGGACTTGCCGGTTGCCTTACGATGCCGGTTTCCTTACGATGTTTTCCTTCACCGTTTTGAGAGCAGTGGTGATGAAATAAATTACACAAAGTAATGCGCCTGCTTGGGGTTCGAACCCAAGACTTACTGTTCGTAAGTCGGGGCCGCCACCACTGGGCCACCGCTGCTCTCACTACACTACTACTATACACCATGTGTCTATAAAGGGTGTAAAACACCTCTTAACGAAGCCGAAAGGCACGGCTCAAAGTTCCAACGTTTTGAAAAGTTTTTTATAAATACATTTTTTTATTGTATTTGTTTTACTTTTAACACCTCCACGAGCCCGGTACTATTCAATCCATCCATCAGTACAATGTTTTGAATGCGTTACATTGAATTCTACCACAAAACATGATTTTTCACCCCAAAAATAGTACATTCCCAGCAATAAATAAAATAAATATCGCTGGACATTACACACGGCGCCATCTAGTGCCACACTAAGCAAGGCTTGTGTCGTGGACACCAGATAGTTGATGTACTACATACATACTTATTTTACTTATAATAAACATACATGACTCGGAAACAAATATCCATGCTCATCACACAAACTTTTGCTCCTACCGGGATTCGAACCCAGGACCCTAAGAACGTAAGGCAGTACGTCTTTCGGGTCGTCAATAATGTTTGCATACAGTTACTAAGTTTGATGTACAGAATGCTTGGTTGACGGCTTCGTGATGAGGTTGTTTACACTCTGTATGTGTCTAACAGCTATATCTGTCTCTTTCCAGCGATGGTAGAACCAGATCTGATAGGCGACTTCTCAGTACCATACGCGTTACCGCTGACTGCGGGCGACCACTCCGACCTGAAGAGTATTTCGTGCGAAACGCTGGCAGCTCTCATCCGGGGCGAATATCAACATGTTATCAACGAGTTTAAGGTGAGAATCATGAGTTATTGTTAACCGACTTCGAAAAAAGGAGGTCATGTATACTACGATTACCTACCAAAAAACTTCCGCAATTTGTCTCTAGCTTAAGTTTTGACGTAATGTGCTTACTAAAATTATGGTTAAACTTGCTCAGCGTCTAGGAGACTGAACAATATGTGCGAAGTTTCAATTCAATCCGACGTTCTCAAATGGGTGAAAAACACGTTATAAAGATACATACCTAACTAATATACAACGTGTTATAAAACAAAAACAATGTCCGACTTTCAAAAAGTAACACTAAAAACTGGAAAACTACTTTCCTTTCGGAAGTCGATGTCGAAAAAGTCTATGGAACAAAGTCACTGACTTCCTAATAGTTTTATTGTATCTACATTCAAATTTGTCCACCTCCCCAGGTAATAGACTGTCGCTACCCGTACGAGTTCGAAGGCGGCCACATAGTGAACGCACTGAACTACTACACGCCGGCACACATCCACGCTCTCGCCAACACACACACACAACACAACGGACGCACCATACTTGTGTTCCACTGCGAGTTCTCGCTGGAGAGGGGACCTAAGCTGTGAGTTATATCCCATTATTCATATCCACTAATGGACATAGGCCTCAAACCTATTAATGTTAATATTTACCCGTGGTGGCAACTGGGCCTATCCCAGTTGTAAACGTCCCTTTGTGACAATTGGCCTTGTTTCGTTCTGTCTCCTGCTGATATGGAGGGAAGTGGAAATTACGGTTTATTTCCTCCGCTTACTTTCTGATTAATTTCGTTGCGGGATCCAACTGATCCAAGACAGTTAAATTCATTCTCTGAGACTTCGTCGAGCTTCATTGTCTCGGCGCTAGTCTGAAGGTCGCCACTGTTGATTCTTGCGCACAGGAGTTACAGTAGGCAGGGAATAGTGTGGCGGGTGCGTCCCACAAAAAAATGGCCTCTCCCAAGTGTCGCCACATTGACCGGTCCCGTGCGTCCTCGTAACCTGAGCCAAGTAAAGCAGACTACGGAATTTTTGTGTGTACAGTCTGCGACACACAAAAACTCTGCGACAAAGGAACTACTGATGGAAAGGGTCTTATTCACGCAAAGTTTGTCGCAGTTTTTGTGTGTCGCAGACTTGTATATGTCACCGTAAAATTGTCAAATACGTTATATTGTAATATCACTAGCGATATTGTAAAATCTTGAAATATTGTCAAATGAACATGCGGAAGTATCTCTGCCCCCATAATCGGGACTTGGGGCTTGGGCCCCCGTTAGGTTAGTTAGGTTCCTTTAAACCCTGCACCCGGAAATAGGGGCCCCGCGAAGCGGGGCTCCGTCGACTACGCTTTTTAGGGGAATATAAAGTGTTTTAAGGTTAGGTTAGAATAATCGGTATTTCTCAGGAATGGTACAATATCTTTTCATGAGAGTTGTACCACTGGGCAAGGGGGACCCCTCCTTCCCTCCACACCGCGTGAGTTGACTACCATCGCATGCATTTCACGAAAAATAATGCGTTTTGTTGTAAGCAGTATGTTCATTTGACAATATTTCGAGATTTTACAATATCGCTAGAGATATTACAATATAACGTATTTGACAATTTTACGGTGACATATACACCAAGTCTGTCGTCTGTGTTGCCCCTTAAAGCTCATTCTGGAATAGGCTAGTTTCCACCATCAAAAAATTGCAAATCTATTTAGTCCGTCAGTTAGAGTATTGAAAAGTAACGGACACGTATTTTTTGTTTTTGTAAATCAACGAATACTGACAAAGATAAAATGCATGACGTCACAACGCACTAAAAATTATACCACGGTGTGACGTATTGAGAATTTTAAAAGCGAGGTATCTTCTTCAATTTTGGTTTACGTAACAAGAAAAAATACGGGTCAAATATTTTTTGATAATCTAACAGACGGGCTAATTAGATTTTTTAAGGACACAAGCCTATTACGCTTAGTGTGAAGACACTCAGACGAGTCTTGTGAAAGAACTGTCCACAACACACATGAATCTAAATCTTATATTACTGTCACAGTCAAAACTGTTCATCAGTCAAAACTACTTTTGAGTTTTGAAAACTATTTTAACAATAACTAACATTTACTTACAAACTAATTTAGACTTTTTTTGGTGACCCTATGAAAAACATCATGTAATTCTAGGACTAGGTAATTAACAACATATTTTTAATGCAGAAAACGCATTTTTACATCATAAAGATTTTCTGCACCAGTCAAATTAGTTTTGACTGTAACATATCCATGGCTTCATAAAACTCAATATCCTATCTCATTGCCCACAGTTGCCGCTACCTGCGTTCCACAGACAGAAACATGAACAAAGACCGCTACCCTTCTCTAAAGTACCCCGAGTGCTACCTCCTGCGCGGAGGGTACCGCGCCTTCCACGCGATGTCCGCGGAGCTGTGCGTACCGCAGGGGTACACGCGCATGCGGGACCCCGACCACGCGCAGCAGTACAGGCGACACCGCGATCAAACGTAGGGGTGGCGGGACTTTCATACAACTCCTTAACTGTAGGCGGTACTTTCATACAAGTCCATAGTACAGGGGCGGTACTTTCATACAAGATAGCTTGCAGTGGCGGTACTTTCATACAAGATAGCTGCCAGTGGCGGTACTGTCATACAAGATAGCTTGCAGTGGCGGTACTGTCATACAAGATAGCTTGCAGTGGCGGTACTTTCATACAAGATAGCTTGCAGTGGCGGTACTTTCATACAAGATAGCTTGCAGTGGCGGTACTTTCATACAAGATAGCTTGTAGTGGCGGTACTTTCATACAAGATAGCTTGCAGTGGCGGTACTTTCATACAAGATAGCTTGCAGTGGCGGTACTTTCATACAAGATAGCTTGCAGTGGCGGTACTTTCATACAAGCCTATAAACTTTGACTTGCCTTTACTCATGTTGAGTTTGCTGGACTGTACCTACCGTATTGTACGCTACTTGGGTCCAAAGCCGTGGCGTAAAGAAAGGCGTTGAAACCTGCCTAAAGTGTTTAATGACAGAAAAGTGTCTAAGACGCAAAAACTGTCTGAAAAGTATCTATTAAAGACTCAGGAACTGTTTTATAATGACCCAAGGTGTCTAAAATGACCGAGAACTGTCTGTAATGGTCCACAACAAGTCAATTTCGATTCTTGTAGCATTATCTCTCTACACATGTGTGACGATCAGTTTCCTAAGCTCGATTTGGCATATTAAGATCTGCATACTGTGCTTCGTAATGCGACGACAATATCTGATAAATCAACCTTGCTCTCAAAATAATGGGTCTAAAAACAATCTCTTGGCTACATTTTTATCACAGTTTATTACAAATACTAGTAAAGGCGACTGACCAAAAAAAAATGATTCTGTTTAGTCAGTCAGATAGATTATCGAAAAATATTGGATACGTGTTTTTTTGTTTAATCAAATTGATAAAAAATGACAAAGATAAAACGCGTCAAAGATCTTGAGTGGGGGCTTGTGACGTCACTTTTCGGTAAAAATGTACTCAAATGTGACGTCACACGAGTTTTCGATGCACTGTATCGTCTTCAGTTTTGTTTACGTGAAAAAGAAAAAATACGCGTCCAATATTTTTCGGAAATTTATATCTGACGAACTAATTGGATTTTATTTTTGTTATCTACCCTATTTTGTCGCTTGTGGAGTTTCGTCATATTTGTGACATTTTAAAACCGCTGTATAATATCCGCGAGAATTATCGAAAAAGATTATGTCTCTATAGAATGTTTTTCAAAATTTATGTTTTTATTTTTCGAAGTATAACGCAAAGTTTATCTGATTTTTAATTTTTAAGATTTTTGTAAATAAAAGATGCCATATTATACTTTAATAAAACGTTAAGTTATTAGTACAAAGTTGTGATGGTTTTAGAGTAAAAGTGACTTTAAAATTAGGAATTCATGCCTTCTCCAGGAATTTATGCCGCACGTGGTCCTCTGACTTAGCTTTACATGCCGTCAAGAAATATCTCTCAGGCATGCTGGTTTCCTCACGATGTTTAGCCTTCACCGAAGCAAGTGATAATTATACAATACGCACATGAATCAGAGGACTTGGCACTCCGACGCTCACACGACTGTTATAGAAGTAGTTACTGGGTTGTGGAGGTCAGATCGGCAGTCGCTTCATGTAAAATACTGGTATTCAGCTGCATCCGGTTATACTGGAAGTCGACCAAAGCTTTTAAATCAAGATTTTAAGACAATTTTTGATTATTAAGTCACTTTTACACTAAAACAAATCATATAAAGTTAGTTTTTAAAAAGAAAAAAGTATCTCCCACCTCTACATAGTATAGTTTTCTTAGATTTAGTGCGTTTGACATTTGCAATACATAATTATATTATTGAAAAAGTAATTTAGACGAAATTATATTTCTTCGGATTTTTTCTAGAATTTTTTTGTGGATAATTCTAGATTTTTCTGATAGTTTTTCTTTCGTTGTAATTGAGGTATTAGGTATATAACATTAAACATTATATATAATTATTTGAAATAAATTTTTAAACCAGATCCTTTCAGTAAATTTCAAGTTTCTGAGACATCACTGACTAATAGTGGAAAGCATGTTTTAAGTTCCAAATTTATTCAAATCCATGTAAAGTGTTAAATGTTATATACTTAATATTTTATCCAATGTTATATTCTAACTAAAAATATAAGTTTTAAGCTTTAAATTTATACTTAGTGCCCAACAAGCTAATTTTAAGTTCCTTGTAAAGTTAATTTAGTACAATTTATCCTTTAATTGTTACAAATTTTGTCAAATTTAGTAGCATGCAAAAAATGACTATTTTTTCCTGAATTTGTTAGAATTTTTAATGATTTTTCTCTAAAACTAACTTCTCGAAATTTTAATTTTTGTTTTTCTAATAGTTTTTTTTTCAATTGAATACTAATTTGCAATATTTTACGCTTTGATTATGTTTTTAGGTTTATTTTATTTAAAAATATGTTTCGGTTAGTATTAAGATGGATAAATAATTATGTTTTAATACTTTGAAAGAGCAACATCAAAATTATGAAAACCTATATTAATAACATAGTTTATTGATACAGACTTAAGAATACAAGTATTTAAACTTAATTATTTCAATAAAAATACAAATACTTTAGTATTAATCATTTTGCATCCATATTTCTTAACAAAAAAAAAACGAGCTGCAAAAAAAAAAAGAAAACTAAATTTTGTCTATGACGAGCCTGTAGTTTTACTAAAGAGATCAGTTAAAGTTTCAAATAGTCCATGGCTGCAAGTAATTTTCTGAAAAAATATTAATACTAAAGTGTAAAACAATTCCAATTACGCTTATTAGCATTAATTATAAGATTTGTAAATAATAATTTTAAGAAATAAATGTATTGACATCGGTACAATTCTATGCCTGACCAATTGAGTGCCATGAAACGCCAAAATAGTGCATAAATGGTACTTTTTAATAAGCAGGAAATAAATTTTAGGCCATAAAGCTCCAAATTATAATAAACTAATATATAATGTATAATTCTGTAGTATATAATAAAACAAAATGTGAATTTTTAGTTATATTTTTTAATAAATTATGTGAAAATATATGATATTATTGTTTCTTTTTACTCCATTGATGACCTTCAAAAAAAGGAGCTCAGGCTAAATAGTAACGGCCGCTCGGGTCGATCTTCAGGTTAAGCTATGCTTGCCTAGGTTGGTCTGTGGATGGGTGACCACCCATTACATACCAAATTTCCTTCGTGCCTCGGAAAGCAAGTTAAGTACTCTCGGCTGTCATTTGTAGATCTTTGACAGTCGTTACAGGTAGTCAGAGGCTCAAAAAGACTGACAACCAGTCTCACCAAGTGATATCGTATTACCCAGTACTAACTGGGTTGAGGAGGTCAGATGGGCAATCGCTCCATGTATATTCATATTAATTTATTTTGCGTAAAACATGTTACAAAGGGCTAACAGCTAAGAACAAATTATGAACGTCATAATGACGGGATCACGCCAGGTTTAGCGAAAATCATGCGTAAAGGATATACTACAATATTTCTACTACTACATACTTTCATAGAAAAATTCTACACCAGTAACATTTTAAAATGTTCTGCAAAGAAAGTGGTCCAGTTATTTTGATATCAAAATGACGGGACCACTATTCATTTGATAAATAAATAAATATCGCTGGACATTACACACAGCGCCATCTAGTGCCACACTAAGCAGGGCTTGTGTCGTGGTCACCAGACAGTTGATATACTACATATATACTTTTTGTATGTAAATACATACTTATTATATGTCACCATAAAATTGTCAAATACGTTATATTACAATATAACGTGTATCTCTCTAGCGATATTGTAAAGTCTCGAATTATTGTCAACTGAACATACGGAAGTATCTCTTGCCCCCATAAACGGGACTTGGGGCACCCCCCCGTTAGGTTAGTTAGGTTCCTTTAAACCCTGCACTCGGAAATAGGGGCTCCGTCGACTACGCTTTTTATGAAATGAAATGAAATGAAATGAAATGAAATTTTATTTGCTAGAATTGTAGTATATAAATAGGTGGTCGAGTTTTAATACCGTTGCTCACACAATTCGCTAAAACTAGCATGCAAAATTTAATAATACATTTACTAATACATTAATTTAACGCAATTGGTATGTAATAATAATAAGGACATCAACAAAACCATTTGTAATAATCAGAATGTCAAAAATAAGAATGTCAGTTATGAACGTCAATCATTTAATTAAATGTCAATCTTTAATGTTAAGATACTCATTCACAGAATAAAATGTCTTTTCTATGAGCCATCTGAATAGCGCCGTTTTAAATCGATTGATTGGCAGTTCCCTATATGATTTTGGTAGTTTGTTATATATCCTTATAACCATTGGAAAGCAACTTCTGTGATATAAGTGACTTTTCATTGGCGGAATAATCAATCTATCAGGATATCTCGTATTAAACGTAACAGTGTCTCCAAGACGTTGAAATAATTCGGAGTGTATTTTAACAAATTTACAACATTCAAATATGTACATTCCAGGAACAGTTAATATATTCAGTTCTTTAAAAAGAGGTTTACATGAAGTCAATGGTGGCACATCACAAAGGGCACGGATGCATTGTTTTTGGGCTATAAATACCCTATTTATGTTTACAGAATTCCCCCATAACACAATTCCATATCTAATATTAGAAGCCACATAACCATGATAAGCTAATAGGGATGTTTTAAGGTTGGCTATTTTACTAAGTCTCCATAATGCATAGGCGAAACGATTAATTTTCTTAGTGACCTTTTCGCAGTGAGGTTTCCATGTGCACCCACTGTCCACTGTTATACCAAGGAAAATTACTTCGTTCTCTTCCTTAATTTTTTGATCGGAATAAGTGATCATAAGGTCAGATTTCGATTTTCTATTGTGAAATTGAACGAAGGAGGTTTTATCTATGTTCACTTTCAAATTATTATTATTAAGCCATGCTATTATAGCATTAACCGTCTCATTGATCTCTATATTATAATTAAGCATTTTGTTCTCCGTAATAACCACCGCAATATCATCCGCAAACAGTGAATAATAATGATTGGTAACATTTGGGAGGTCGTTTATATATAATAGAAAGAATAATGACCCTGTTACACTACCCTGCGGTACTCCTGTATTATTTATCCTGACGTCTGATTCACATAAAATTTCTTCATTATTTGAATTTATTTTGGTAATGGCTGTATATTGATTCCTATTTGAGAGATAGCTTTGGATCCATTTCAAGGGTATACCGCGAAAACCGTACAATTCACATTTATCGAGCAGAATCTTGTGGTCCACAAAGTCGAAAGCCTTGCTCATATCGAAAAACACAGTGCATGTTCGTGTATGCTTATCCACATTAGCAGTTATTTTTGACATTAAGTTAAAAGCTGCCAAAGTGGTTGATTTGCCTTTCTGAAATCCATTTTGTTCAGTTTTTAGTATTTTATGTTTCGTCAAAAATTGGGTCATACGACAGTGCATTATCTTTTCAAATACTTTAGATATCACTGGTATTAAGGCGACTGGTCTATAATTGTTAATATCCATTACGTCGCCTTTTTTAAATATAGGTTTAATAACGGAGGTTTTTAGTTTACTTGGAAAGACGCCTTGAGAGAATGACATATTAATAAGGTACGTTAATATTGGTGTAATCAAAGTTGCCGTTTGCTTTAAGATATGTGTTGGGATTTCGTCATATCCCACGGAAGAAGTATTGTTTAACGAGTGGATCGTTTTTAAAGTTTCTTCGTCACTTACCGGATAAATAAAAAAGCTGGCGTTTAGTGATGTAATTAAATGGCGATGTCCCATGGTAGATTCTGGCTTATTATTACCCGCTGTGTTATCAATGAAGTAATTATTAAATGTGTTGGAAATGTCATTAGTGTTCGTCAAGATTGCATTCCTAAATTTAATTTTAGTAATAAACTTTTTGTCATTATTTGAATTAGTCATTGTATTTTTTTTTATCAATGTCCAAGATGCTTTACATATGTTTTTCGATTTTTTAATGTATTTTTCATTATACAGTTTTCGCGCTGCAATTACAGTTTTTTTAAATTGTTTACTGTATTTTCTGTATACACTTTTATAACCTGGCGTTTTTAATTTATAATACTTAAATCGCAATGCTCGTTTTGTTACGCATGATTTCCTTATTCCTTTAGTAATCCAACCAGAGTCTGTACTTGTTTTGTTTGTAATTTTTTGTTTATAAATCGGAAAACATAGATTGAAAAAGAGCCTAAATGTATCAAAAAATGTGTCAAATGCAGTATTAAAGTCCTCTTCCGAATATACCTCCGACCAAGACATATTAGTGAGACAGTGACAAAATTTATCGACATTTAAGGGACAATAATCGCGTTTAAATATGTACCATTCCATTAGTGGTTTTGTTTTTTTGGAAGTAGGTATGTATAATATTTGTGCAGTTTCATGGTCAGATAATCCAAGATTGAGAACCTCACTCAACGCCTCGGAAACATTACTAATAAATTGATCGAGACAGGCATTTGCGCGAGTAGGTTGGTTGATGTGTATGTAGTAGTTATAATTATGCGCTATTTTTTGAAATTCAGTCCACGCTTTACTCTCTTTAAGTGAATCAATATTAAAATCTCCGGTTATTATGATTTTCATTTTCAGTCTCCGTCTTAGTTTTGTAATTAAGTACTCCAAATTACGAAGAAAAATGTCAGGGTTAGATTTAGGAATTCGATATATACATATTATTATACATTTATAAAGTGGAATTTCAATTCCACAGCATTCGAACGATCTTTCAATGCACAATTCATTCAGTAATGAAATTTTCTTAGTTTCTATATAATTTTTGCACAATATACCAACCCCACCCCGCCTTTGGTTTGGCCTGGAGTAGAAATCAGCCAGTTTAAATCCTTTCAAATATAAATTAGCTTCCTGTCCTGATTTGAGAAAAGTTTCAGATAAGCATATTATGTCTACGTATATTTTCTTATTTATAAGTTCGGTTAGTGTAATTTGAATAATGTCTCCTTTACTAAGTGCTCCTGCAATATTCTGATGTAATATAGTTAGGTAGGTGGTTTCAGATTCGTCTTGATTATTAAAAAATCATCCTGTACATATGAATTTGTTGAAATATTTAAGCTGGGAGCTGACGGGTATCTATGCCTCTCCTCAGTTAACACTGGTCTTGGCTTGGTTACCGTAGAAAAATAATGTAGAATAGATTGCTGGGTGAATTTTTTAGATGAATTGTCAATGTTGCCGCCGTTTTGCCGTACCACCGTATTGACGCTGACATATTTTAAACATAAAGGGTTGACCTGTAAATTATTATACGTTAGAAATTTTTCATTATAGTCCATGCAATCAATTTTATAATTCAATATATCACATGTTTCCTGTAAAAGATCTCCCGTTTCACCTGTGATATTTACAAAATGGCAGTTCGCAAAATTGTTACATATTAATTTAATTGGTTTGTTCAACATACGTTCGTTCAGATAACGGTTATTTACCACTTTCAACAGAAAAACAGTATTGTTTTGTAATTTCTTTAAAACATAACACAATTCGGACAGGCTGTTTGAGGGATTTGTGTCATTTTCACCGACACATAGTATTATTTTGTCTTTTTCAGACAGTGTGAGACAGTCACAACCTTTCAGAACCTCATTTGATTTGGCATAGTGTTTGGTGATGCTAGACACAGAGTACTTTTGATGTTTGGTGCCCTCTCTTGAGCCTATAAGCTTAGAGGCCAGTCCGCTACATTGTTGAGTACCATAAATCAACATTTTTACACTCGATCCGTTCATGTTTATGGTCGACGATATGTTGTCACTAGTGGGCGGAGATAGTGAGGGAATAGGTTCGAACTGTTGTTTATTTCGCGATTCAGCTGCTCCCGATTCGCGGCGAGGTTTGTCCAAGTCGCTCTCTGAGAAGACTTGCTGACTGCAACGTGAAGTGGATGGACGTGGTGTTAAGTTTTTTCCTTCCACTATCCTATTAGGGGGGAATGAAGGAGATTGATCTGAGGTGTTATCCATATGTAATGAGTTGTCTAGACCCCTCGTAGTGAAGTCAATTCTTCTCTTCAGTAACTTTTTTTGACTACTTTTTACCGAGTTAGTTTTGGATGTAGATGAGCAGATATTGATCAACTCCTTAATTCTCAGGTCTTGATCAGTAATAGTTTGTCTAAGTGTTTTATTTTCTAATATCAATTTGTCGATCTCATTATCTGCACATTCCAATTTCAGGTTCAGATTATCAATGATGTTCCTTAATTCGGTTATAATGTCATCATTTTGCACTGTGGATAAGTCCGGTAAACTTCTCATCAAATTCGAATCCTCAGATAGCAGTGAGCTGTTATTAATGCAAGGTAGTGATTCAAACGAAGTTTCCTTACGGATAGTTTTCTTACGTAAAGTTATGTTAGTATCCATTATTTTTAACGTTTGTGACCGGTAGCTCCCTCTAGCTTTAGGGGAATATGAAGTGTTTTAGGTTATATTAATCGATATTTCTCAGGAATGGTACAGTATCTTTTCATGAGAGTGGTACCACTGGGCAAGGGGGACCCCTCCTTCTCTCCACACCGCGTGAGTTGACTACCATCGCATGCATTTCACGAAAAATAATGCGTTTTATTGTAAGCAGTATGTTCATTTGACAATAATTCGAGACTTTACAATATCGCTAGAGATATTACAATATAACGCATTTGACAATTTTACGGTGACATGTACATCCATAACTTGGAAACAAATGTCCATGCTCATCACACAAACATTTGCTCCTACCGGGATTCGAACCCGGGACCCTAAGTACGTAAGGCAGCCTCACTACCGCTGCGCCAATCGAGTCGTCAAAATGAAAAACACTAGCACAACACGTTAGTATAGCTATCAATGATGATAGCATCATCATTGATAGCTTTCAAGTTAAGTTTTCATGAAAATTTTGGTGGGAAACGCTTTAAAAACAATCTAAGTATCTTTACTTCAACACTGCTTTTCATATTCTTTAATAGAGGCATTTCCTAATCTTATTAGGGTTAACAGCAACAAAAAAACTTATAAAACAAATGTAAGCAGATTTATTTAAAGCGGTTCTTAAACCGTTTTCAATAAACCATAACTTTTCATTTAATATCGATTTTATTGCCACATGTATGTCGGAGTATCGATTCAGCCTAGATCCCTGAGGACAGCTCGACCGATTTGGCTGATTTTTTTTTTGTGGTCGTAATTTTTATTGTCAGGACAAGGTTTGTACAAGGAACTTGGTTTGTATGACAGAAATTTTTGACATTTTCTTCATTGGTAAGGTGTACGGAACGTATCTGTCACCGTAAAATTGACAAAAGATTGTAATCTCTAGCGATATTGTAAACTCTCGAAATATTGTCAAACGAACATACTGCTTACAATAAAACGCATTTTTTTTCGTGAAATGCATGCGATGGTAGTCAACTCACGCGGTGTGGAGGGAAGGAGGAGTCCCCATTGCCCAATGGTGCCACTCTCATGAAAAGATAATGTACCATTCCTGAGAAATACCGATTAATATAACCTAACCTTAAAACACTTTATATTCCCCTAAAAAGCGTAGTCGATGGAGCACCGCTTCGCGAGGCCCCTATTTTCGAGTGCAGGGTTTAAAGAAACCTAACTAACCCGGGGGGTGCCCCAAGTCCCGATTATGGGGGCAGAGATACTTCTGTATGTTCAGTTGACAATATTTCGAGAGTTTACAATATCGCTAGAGATTACAATCTAACGTGTTTGACAATTTTACGGTGACATATCCATACTACGTGATCCGTACTGAGGGAGGAAGGGGCCCAGGTCTCACCAAAATACCACGCTTGTGGGCGTCTTTGTAGGCCACTAACAAGGGCGGAAGGAGGGCTAAGGTTTTCCTCACGTAGTCACGTAGTCAATATCCTCTACGGAAATCTCGTGTTTTTTTTAGCTTTATTCAAATATCCACTCATGGTAAATGGATATTTGAAAATTGCTCAAAAAAGAGCGAGATTTTCCACTTGGCATTATGGGTATGCTCTTGGCGTCACACAGTAAGCGCTGTATTAGACAAATATGAGCCAAATTATTTTTTAATTTCTGTCTGCAAAAAATGATTTAAAACTATATTATGATTAACACGTTACAACTAGGAGGGCTTAAAAATGAGTCACGTAGTATGGGTACGATCCCTTATCTAAAGTTTCATTCATTGCGTTTGATGCGCCCTGTGCCTTCGTTACAGCTAAAAGGAAATGCAAAATTAGTTCAAAACAACATCAGCATAAAGCCTAAGTACCTATAAATTGTCTGGGCGCTTTTCTGGTGGTCACCTCTGTTGATTCTGGCTTACAGGAGTTACAGTGGTTTGGGAATAATACGGCGTTCTTGTCCAAAAATAAGGTGAGCAGGAAACAGTTTATTTATTTAGTTTGCATAGAAAATTAAATACTTTATCTTTCATAATTATTTTTCATTAGGTACTCATACTCGGAAAGTAGGTCTGAAGTTGCCTGAGGAGCGGGCTGAAAGTAATACTTTTCAGCCCTAGGGAGAATCGCTTTCAACTGACAGCTGTCACATTATTAAAAAAAAAACTAGTTCTATTTTCACATTTTTAATGAACCATGTTCCGACTTCTATACAGCCTGTAAATTACAGCGCGATATAAAATTGAAATAACACAAAATTAAGCATTAATTAAAGACTATATTTTTTTTAAATAATTTAGTTATAATTTAGTTACAAATATTTCTTTAAAATAACAAAGATTTGAGCAAAATATTTACTATATTTTCAGTGACGATAGTGAAAATAAAGGCTGAAATAGCCGGCCACAGAAAAAAAAAACAAAATAGGCGGGAAAGCGGCAATCCGATCTTCATTTTTTTTTTCGAGTGGTTTCGTGTTTTTGTTTTTATTTTCCTTGTATTCGTAATGAAAAGCACAGTGTTTAGCTCGGGTTAAAGACTTATTTATTCCCTCGAGCTATTAGCGCCCGCGCTACGCTTGGGCGCCAAACCCCGTCTCGGGACTAAATAAGTTACTTTCACCCCTAGGATAACAATGTACTATTACTCATTCAGATAAAATTAATTATAACCTACGTTATATTAACGACTAAGAGACTTTGTGTGAGATCGGCCGAAGAAAATCGTTCGTAGCGAAGAGTGGAAGGGTATGGAGGATGCCTTTACTCTTGCTCAACAGTAGGAAAATAAAGGCCAAAGAAAAAAATATTAGAAGTAAACTTTTTATTTCACGTATAAAAAAAAAACAAGATTTGCAATGAGATAAAAATCTCTGCTGCATGGATCTTTTAATCCTCGAATGTGATTTTGAAGGGGGATCTGTTGGTAAACATTAAAAATTAACCCTTTATTTCAGAGATAATAAACGTTGCTAGAAAGTTTCTAGCCATATCACACTGTCTGGCAGACATGAGGCGATAACAAAGAAGATATATTTAGAAGTATGAAAGAAGAGGGTTTATGCTGACGAAATTGGAATCAGGCTTTCTAAACTTTCGTCTGTGGATGCGACCGATTCGGTCAGAACGCCATTGTTTAACTATTGTGTCTACTACGCTTACAGTTGAAGGGCTACACAGCAAATTAATTAATAAGACCTTTTCTTATATTACATACGAAGATCCAAACCGTCATTGACATGATCGAGTTGGTACATAATATTAGAGTAGTCAACAGGCGTAGGTTTGGGAGTAGTTTCAAAAGGTTCAAATTCTGTCGAGTTTGTAACTTTAACTGAACCGTTAACGGTAACCGTTGTCTCACTGTTATCAATCTTATCTTTGTTTAATTCCTTATTGTTATTAACATTGTTGATTGTAACTTGAGATGTATTTTTGTTATCAATAACTGCTGTATTGAGTGTATTTTTATCTTTACCGGATGTGTTATTTGTACTAGATTCTGTATTCAAAATGTTACTTTTTGTACTCTGTCTATCATTACTTTCTTCTTTATTACTTTTTAAACTCACAACATTGTGTCTCATATCTTTTCTTTTATTTTGAATTTTATTCTGTGCTTCAAACTTATCAGTTACATTGCTGATTTCTGTATGATTGTCATAATATAACATGTTTCTGAATTCTTTAAAATCCTGTTCAAGAGTATCCAATCTTTGAATAACATACTCGTTGAAATTTTTGGGAACATTTAAATCAGTATTGTTAGCGTTATGTCTTGTAAGATATTTCTGCTTCAGTTTTCTGATAAAGTCACCATCTTCAGGCAAGAGAGTCAATTTATTTCTCCTTGTGTTACTCAATCGGTTCGGATAAAACGACTCCTGAGTTTTCGAATGTCTTGAAGGAGGTTGTGTGAGAGCAGGTTTCATTAATTTGGTCTCTGGTCTTGCTCGCATTTTTCGAGATTGTATTGTAGGTTTTGTGGGTACTGATTTGGTTTGTGAAACAGATCTTTGATACGGATTGGTGTCATATCTGGAACTGCACAAATGTTTCATGAAATGCATTTCATTTTAATTATAAAAGATGAGGAACTAGAAAATAGACTTTAAAATCTTACTTGCTATCGAGTAGTGGTTGGAATACTCTCAAAGATTTCAACAACTCGGTATTAGCCAACTTTACATCAATAACTGCATTGTACTCGCCAATGAAGTGCGTGTTTTTATGGTTGCTCTTAGACTTCGACTTGCCCTGCTTTTGCCGTTTGACATCATCTTGTCTTGCTCTCTGGGCGGGCTTAGATTTTACCATCAGTATACTCTCTGTGTCATGTTCTGATTTTGTCATGTCCTGCTTTGTTTGATTAAAGTCTAGACCAGTGCTTAAAACTTCAACTTTCTTTGTATTTTTTTGCTCATTTTCGGAACTGTTCCTCGGTGTAGACGTGGTTTTTGGTAGGCTCGGGACTGTTGTGTTTTTTGTTATCTCATTCGCAGATATGGGTTTGATTTTTGTTTTCTTCGTAGTCCTTGATTTGTAAGATATTTGTTCTGTATATAAAGTCATGTATCGCTCTACGTTGTACTCTGCGTGTCGCTCCTGAGACTTTTTGATGGAGTTCGAACTGCTATCGAACGATTGTCCAGATGAGTTTTCGTCTGGTGTGTCTGTATCTGGGTCCCATTTCTCAGATACATTGCTACTATCATCCTTCTCAGTTTCTTCATCTTGTGGTTGTTGGTAATATTTCTCTTTACTCTTCCTGCCTCTCTTGTTCCTCATATCTGTTAGAGAATCAGTTTTAGAATAATCTTCGGGATCTTTATCTTCATTCATTAGATTTTCTGAGACACTGATACTATTCACTTCTGGATTACTGACTGCATCATTCATTTTATGAATATCATTCACTTCAGCACTTGATGCAAGATTATTTTTATACCTTTTCCAAAACTTTTTTATTCTAACTTTCAATTCTCGTCTAGTATTATCGTCAAGTTCAGTATAATGCTCAAACAAAATGTTTCGGACCCCGAGTCTAATGACCTTCATTAGTTTTTGGTGAACCTTTATAGATTTCATCTTCCTATAATGCGTTAATTCTTGTAAAACTCTACGAAACTCCTGTCCAGTATGTGTGTACAAAGAATTGATATAATCCAGCATTTTTTTAACGTCATTGCCATATGTTTCTTCTCTGATCATGTTCGCTATTCTATTGATGTTGGCTTTCGTGGAAGAAACTGATTCATCCCTAATCATTTTTAATGCCCTGGCCAGAAAAATTCTAGTATCTTGATTTTGCATCAATTCGGAGAATCTGCAGTCTCTGTAGTGATATTTTCTGATTTCGGTGTCCAGAATGTGAAAGAAATCTTCGAATGCTGTATCTTCGTAGGTGTTGAGTATGTTAGCGGCATCCTGAATGAAACCAGTGAGGGTTTCAGCCGCCGCTCTGAATACATGTTTCTTGCGTTTAACAGAAGCTGTTGTTTCTATTGCGATAGGCTTTTGTATATTGTCTAAGATCTTATTATGTTCGGAATTCTCTTCATTTCTTAATTCTGAAACATTTTCATTTGCTGGTTTGACACTTCTGTGCGCTTTAGTTCTGTCCCGTGTTGCCGAGTTTGTGTAAGCTGAAATACAGTTCAGAATGTTAAGTACTTACTTTAATTTATTTTCGTTGTTTGGACATTAACGTGAGATGAGGATTACAATGCTCTACGAAAATCGAATTGTTATAATTTTAGTAAACTCTTTCATAGCAGTTATTTTGATTCTAGCCCTTATAGGTGTGTATTATAATGTTCATGTTAAGACATTTGCTAAGTAAATTAGATTTGTTGTCGAAAAGAGGCTAGACAGATGAAAATATTTTGTAGTTTAACTATTTAACTATGTTGGGGTCTAACTGGACGCAGCTGAATACCAGTATTTTACATGGAGCGACTGCCTATCTGACCTCCACAACCCAGTTAGTACTGGGTAATAAGATACTATTTGTTTGGACTGGTTGTCAGACTTTTTGGGCCACTGACAACCTGCTCCAAGGCACGGAGGAAACTCTACATGGGGTCCATATCCACAGACCAACCTAGGCAAGCACAGCTTAACCTAAATATCGACCCGAGCGGCTGTTATTATTCAGTCACAAAATACTCCAAGAAATAAGTTTTAGAATAAAACTACCAAATATCCCGAACAGTATAACACAAGTACACACTTTCATTGTAATATAAAAATACTAACATTTTTATGGAATCATAAAACGTTTTTGTACATTGCATATTCGTCAATTTTTACTTCTCATTCCATAAAAAATATTTTTATAATGATAAAACTGAAAGAAATAAAAACTTTTCAACAAAAATAAAGATGATAAAATAGCTTTTTGATATCTGAAAATTGAATTCTGATGAAGTTCTAGTTCTATTAGGGTTATGACAATAAAATATCTTAGTTACAGAGATATTGGGGGTCAAAGTTTCAACTTTTTCACAAGTTTCTTTTGTAAAACACCTCTTAACGAAACCGAAAGGCATTTGTTTTCCCCGTCATTGCGATCATTTTTTTGTTCTACACCATACCTGGGAACCTTCTAGTTACGGAGATATTGGGGGTCAAAGTTCCAACTTTTTGACTAATGACTAATAAAGTATTTTTTTAAATACAAGTTTTTACTGTAAGATTTTTACTTTAAACACCTCTACGACCCCCGTACTATTCAATCCATCCATCAGCACAATGTTTTAAGTGCGTTACATTGAGTTCTAGCACAAAACATGATTTTTCACCCCAAAAAAAAAGTCGTTTCCCAGCAATAATTTTTGCGTAAACAGACTTAGTTTGACGTACAGAATGCTTGGTTGACGGCTTCGTGATGAGGTGGTTTACACCCTGTATTGTTTGTTTTTAATATTATAACTTTACTTTTAAAACCTCCAAGACCCCTGTACTATTCCATTGAGTCCTACAGTAAAAGTGTATTTCACGCAAAAAAAAAAACGTTTCCCAGCAATAACTTTTACTCAGTTGCAGTACAGAATGCTTGGTTGACGCTTCGTGAAGGGGATGTTTACCCCTTGTATGAAAACGTTATTGAAAACAGGCACTTAAGCTCGTTATACTTTGTTAAATAATGAAATTGCATTTAAGAAGAACTTTTATTTCTATCAACTGAAACATAATGGCGCCAGCCCCGACCGTGACATTGACAGAATCGACGCCATTTTGTTATTCAATTCCATAAATGTGCAGGGTACAGTCCTTCCAACGTATGCTTTTCAAAAAGTGATGGGAAAGCCTCTAGGAGTCTTCTAAGCGAATTAGCAGTTGTTGATTTATTTTTATCATAATCTGTAATTTGAATGATGCCTTTAGTTGTTGTCTCGTCGATACTGCTTTGTCTTATTTTTTCAGAAACGTTCCAAGTTGTCATTTTAGCCTTTTTGGAGATTTTGAGCCTATTTTTAGCATGTTTTTTATTGACAGCTTTATCTTTGGCGGTTGACAGTGACTCAGAAGATTCAAATACTAGCTTTTTTTTAGATCTATATTTATTGGGTTTTGTAGAAGTTTCAGCTGCTTTAGTAGTCTTTTTAGACTTGCTTCTTGTGTCTTTTTTCTTATGTATCATGTCTTTAATTTCAGCAATTCTTTCTAAGTCTTCTCTGTCTTCACTCACACTATTTGTATTTGTTAAATCCTCCTCAGAATTGTTTACTTTACTGGTTTTGGGTCTAGTTTTAGCATGTTTCTTATTCACAGTAATACTTTTTGTTGTTGATGGAGCCTCAGAAAATTTAAATGCTAGTTTTTTTGATTTATGTTTATTAGGTTCTGTAAAAGTTTTAGCTTCTTTTGTTGTCTTTTTAGACTTGTGCTCATAACTATATTTCCTTTTTTTTAAGTTCTTGCTTTCTTTTCTTTTATTCCTGGGTTTCTTATATTTTGGCTCGTGTTCATCAATGCCATTACTATCTATATCTTTGTAACGTGTTGCTTTAATAGTCTTCTTAGACTTGCTTTTTCTGTCTTTATTCTTATGTATCACTTTGTGCGAAAGATGATGAGTATCGTCTTTTGTTTCGACATCTCTTCCTAAGACTTCTCTGTCCTTATCCACACCACTTGTTTGTTTTACGTCTTTCTCAGTATCGTCTACTTTGGTTTGCTCTCTTTGAACTTCGGATTTACTTTTTTTAATTTTTTTACTTTCTTTTCGTTTATTTGTCGGTTTCTTATCTTTTGCCTTCTGTTCATCAATACGATTCTTTTCTATATGGTTAAGTTCATTGATTAATTTCAGTTCTTGGAGATTTCTCTGGAGTTGTCTCATTCTTTTTAGATAATCCTTCAGTTCAGGGAGCTCAGTAGTAAACTTGCTAGTTCTTTTGTGAGTCTTCTTTCTTCTTCTCCTCCTATCTCTGTCAAATATTTCTATAGAGGGTTCTTCACCGGGCAAGGGGGGCGATGCACTTCTGCGGAGGTCTTTTTTAGTCGTGTATCTGAAATGAAATTAAATAATTTTATATGTTAAGTATATATTTTATGGATCTACACTTCACTAGACTGCATCGTTGGTCTAGACTGTCTAGTGGTAACAACCGATACTGCTGAGTGAGAGGTTTAGGGTTAGATTCCTAGGCCGGACAAAATGTTATTGGGGTCAGGAATTTCTCAGCAGCAGCCACGGAGGCTGGATTTGTGGCCGGTTGATGGCAATAGGCTCGCCTCAAAGGTGTGCTATTAGGTACATCTCTGCGTCAAGTTCGGGGATAACAATCGTTATATGTTCTGTCATATTTGATGTTTTAAAGTGATCTGTGAAATGAAATAATGTAATGTTGAAAATCTAAGGGCCTGTGTATATGTCTGACTAGCTGGGACTTGTGGTTTCAACCGTTACTCTTTGCTTAGCTCTTCAGGGTCTTACTGTTGCTCAAATGACTTCTCCCACTCTGGGCGGAGCAGGAGGGAGTGTCAGACTTTTACTGACTAAAACCCATCCATGTTCCTTCCTCGCCCATTACGTTCCGGGGCCGCGGTATCTCTTTCGAACAGTCCCGCAACCCCGGCAGGCTTCGGCCCTTGCGGGCCCCTCTCTTTAAGCTGACATCTCTTTGAGGCGCGCGTGGAACACGAACGCGCCGTCGACACGGCCTGTCGTCATTAGACGGACGGACGGCTAGCTAGCCCATAGCCAACCGTCCACAGGCCCGCGTCTACGGTGGCCGGTAGCCACCACGTGGCCCCCGACGCCCGGTGCGTCTCCCGCGGCGGCTGGGAAGAGTGGCTCTCTCCCTCTCTCGTTCCGCCACCTCCTTCGCTAGCAGTCTTACTGTGCCTGAGAGACATTTCTTCTCGATGGCATGTGAAGCCAAGTCAGAGGTCCACGGGCGGCATAAAAAGTCTGACACCAGGTTAGACACTAACCACACGATAAATAAGAAGACCGTGATGTTTAATGTCTATAAAATTTTAAATGTCTAAAACTTTTCTGAAGAATTGGGCTATCAATGCTAAAAATAATGTTTCATATAGTTACCAAACCGAGCTGTTGGTCTCGGCTATCATTTGCAGATCTATGACAGTCGTTACAGGTAGTCAGTGGCCTTAAAAGTCAACAGTCTTACCAAGAATAGACCGACCGACCTTTACCGAGGTCACATAGGTAGTCGCTCCATGTAAAATACTGGTATTCAGCTGCATCTGGTTAGACTGGAAGCCGACCACAACATATTTGGCAAAAGGCTAGATGACTATCCAATTGGTAGTTCCAGAGATTATTGCGAAGATTTAAAGCCGACCAAAAGGAAGACCAAAGAAACGATGGATGGACTGTGTGTAGATATGGCTAGAAAGGAGGTGTCTGATGAGATGAAGAGTAATTGAAGAAGAAGACATGCTGCCCCAAATGAATTGGAATAAGTGCAAGAGAAAGATGACGATAGCGCTACTATATATGCTTAGATGGATCTATTCGGCGCATCCGTGAGGTGTATAATAAATACTAACTGTTTCAAAGAGTGTCTTGCTAATAATTTCTTAGGGACCTCTTTGCTTTTCCCGAGTTCGTTTTTAATTGAAAATCTGAAATAATAAATAAATAATAAATAATGATGTACAAGTACTGTTGGCCTAAGAATCACCGCGCCTTGAGTCATTTTCAAATAGGTACTTGTTTATTAGTTTTTGATGCTTTTCTTTTGCCAACGCTTTGTGACTTATGTTACGGAAATATGATATTGGGGTCAAAGTCGTGGGTTATTTATAGTAGGTAACTATGCTTTAAATACCCCACGCCTTATGTACTAGTCAATGCACAATGATTTGAGTGCGGTTCCTTGAATACTACCGCAAAACGTGACATCGCATTATCAACGATTCTAAGATTTCGATGTATAGTCATCGATGTATCAATTTTCACAGAATAGTGATTCGATCTGAGAGAACCCTAAAACTCTGGGTGTTTCCCAGTCATAATTTTTGCGTATGCTTAGTTTAATGTATAGAATGCTTGGCTGACGACATCGTGAAGTGTCCGTTTTTCACCATTGTATTATCTCCTCCTACACCAATGTGCGACTGCTTAAATGTCACCGAAAAGTTCTTGAGTGGCGACCGCGAACCGGAAGGCGTTGCGTTGAAAGGCCTCCCACTAGGTGAACCGATGATTTGGTGAAAGTTACGGGAATCCTCTGGATGCGAATCGCACGGGACCGGTCAATGTGGCGACAATTGGCAGGCTATGTCCACCAGTGGAAGTCTTTCGAAGTGATGATGATGATGACATCAATGTTTTGCACCTACCTCTTTCGGGGTGTCGTGCTTGATTGTCCAGTAACTTGTTTCTCTGTAGAATTCTCTCCCAACATTTTCTCCACCAGCTTGCTTTTGCTCTCAGACTTATAAACGATTTCTGGTTTCTCCGTCGTCATGTAAAAAATTTCTTCTGCAGCATTGTCATTAGCACTTGTATGTGTTGTATTCTTCTGTTGACTGTTACTTTCACCTCTTTCAGAAATTTCATGTGTTGCTGTTGCATCTTCTTGGTTAGATTCTGTGCGTATTCTTTTGTTTTCTTCTTTTGTATGCGTGGTTATGTTTGCTGGATTCAATTTAAAAGATGTTTCATGTCTTATTGTTGCATCTTCTTGATTATTTTCATTTGTGTCTGTTCTAAATACTGTGATCATTTTGTTTTCATCCTTTATATGCACTGTTGTTTTTGTAGGATTCAACTTTAAAGAAGTTTTGGGTGTTTTATTTACAGTGGAGATATTATAATCAGAGATCTTTGCAGTATTATTGTTTGATTTTCTTTGACTAATTATAGGTTTAAAATTAACAGAATTTGTTGTAGAGCTTGCACTCGTAAATGAATAGAATTGTTTATATTTTTTCAAAATAGTTTCTGTATGATTTTTTAATGTTCGTTCAACGTCGGTATTAAGATTTCCATGAATGAAAACAGTAGCTCTGACGCATTCTCTTACTAACCTGGCGAAATCATCTTTAGTCCTTGAGTTTCCGTATCCGGTACTATAGCCTCTCAGATCTCTTAACATGTTTTGAAATTTAATTGTAGCTTCCGTTCTGTACAAAGAATTGATGTAATCCAGCAATTCTCTAACGTTTGTGTCGAATATTTTTAATAGTGTCATCATATCTACTATTTGAATGATAGCTGCTTTCTTTTCAGCAACTGATTTCTTCATCAAAAAATTTGATTCTATAACAAGAAGATTTTGCAATTCGTTTTGGTTTCCTTGGAAATTCTCCTTGATAGCTTTGACAACAATGTCAACGAAATCTTTGAATATGACATCGTTATAAGTGTTGAGTATTATTAGTAGTTCTTGCATAAAATCCGTGAAAGTTTCAACTGTGGAGTGCGGTTGCGGGATGTTGGTAACACCAACAACTATTTTATTTGTTGCCATATTGTCATTTTTAGAAGTTTCTTTATCGTTGGGTTCAGGAATACGTTTTAAAGTTAGATTGGGGGCTCTTTTATCTTCTGTCGGTTTGGTAACTGGGCTTGAGTGTGTGTAAGCTGGAAATTAAATTGAATGTCACATTATGGCAGGTATTACGATTTATTTTACTAATCCTACTCCTACTTTTAATATTACTAGCTTCTGCCAGCGGGTTTGCCCGCGTGGAGTATGATTATTATCCTATGGAATCTAGGTTATAAATTATCTGCGTACATCCATACTCAAAAACATTCGCATCCTTATGAATACAAAAAGTAATAAGTTTGTGAGTCCGGATGTTTGGATATATTCGTACAATTGCTTTAATTTCAACACAAGTTGGACGCCATTTGACTTCCTCGTTTGCGTTAAAAGACTTGATGGTACCTGCAGATGGCACGTCAAGCTTCAACGATCAGTCTTTCTTTAATAGATTTTCAAGTTTATCGTTAAAACTTTTGATTGGGATGATTTGACAGTTTCGGGCCTTGATGTAGAGAAGTTAGAGATTTGTGTGAATAAAACCCTACTACAAATGATTTCTATTATGAGTCTGTGATACTCGAATGAAATGATTTTTTAATTTTTACATTTTTATAAACACAAAATAACTACCAAATGCCCCGAACAGCAGAAAACACGTGTACACTTTCATGTCTTACAATAAAAACTAACGTTTTATGGCATAATAAAATTGTTATACATTGAATTAGTAACATTTTTTTATTTCTAACACAAAGTTTATTGATAGTAAAACTGTGTGAGTGACTGATTTTTGGAAACAGTCATGTTAATTTTTTTTTGAAGTTGAAACGAGTCGAATATTTTAAATCTTCAAGAAAATAAACGGCCATGTTGATACCGTATCAAAATCTTTGATTCAAAAATAGTGGCTAGATTAGTCAATCAACTAATGTTTTTCTTGTAAAATACCTACGTATTGAGCATAGTGCACGTACCTAATGTTATGATATTGTTCGTTATTATTAACTTAACTAAAATATAGTCTATTTACAAATTCTTGTCGTTGTGGAACATAAAAGAACAAAAATAATATTGTGCAAATGTATTGAATTGGCTGTGTCAGACCGTAAACAAAATGGCGACAACTTGGATTTTCTAAATTTGAAACGTCAAGCATAAACGAATACAGAGTATGGGCGCCATTTTGAAATGTTTAGACTTCAGAGTCAAACATAGCATTGGATCATTGTACATAAAATTGTATTTGAATATCAGTCAAAGTATTTGTAATTAGTTTCAAAATAATAAACTATGCTACTGTTTTTATTAAGTTTCTATTTAAATTATGATTTACTTAGTTGCGAAGAAAATGTCACACGTGAGTTTTAATTTTTTTACTAGCTTATACCGCGGCTTCAAACTAGAAGGATAAAAAGTATCGTATGTGTTAATCCAGGTCATAAACTATCTGTGTGCTAAATTTCATACAAATCCGTTAAGAGGCCTGCGGAGCATGCGTAGTTCATACAAACGTAATACCAAAACAATTAGTAGATCAAACATATTCTTAAGTAGTGTGTATTTATTTCGATTGGATTACAGAATATTTAAACAAAAGTTATGAGAAAAATAAGTTTTCTGTAGAAATTTTAAATACCTTATTATATCTCATCTTTACTTCATTGTAACCTTTCAAAAACCTTTCAAAATATATGTTTGGGAACATAGTTATTTTGAAATCCAATCTAATTAAATACACACTACGACTACTTTAAGAATATGTTTGATTTACAAATTATTGTGGTATTACGTTTGTATGAAATACGCACGCTCCGCCGGCTCCTTAAAACGTTTTGCGTGAAAGATTAACAATAGGCTAGTTTCCACCATCAATAAATTGCAAAACTAATTAGTCCGTCAGTTAGAGTATTGGAAAATAATGGACACGTATTTTTTGTTTTTGTAAATCACTGAGTACTGACAAAGATAAAACGCATCAAAACTCGGGAGTGGGGGCTCGTGACGTCACAACGCACTAAAAACTATAGCACGGCGTGACGTATTGCGAATTTTAAAAGCGTCGTATCTTCGTCAACTTTGGTTTATGTAACAAAAGAAAAAATACGGGTCAAATATTTTTTTATAATCTAACTGACTGACTAATTAGATTTTTTTAGGACACAAGCCTATTATACATACAAACTTTCACCTATATAATATAAGTGTGTGAGTAATATCGTCACACAGCTGTGTGGGTGCCTGAAGACGTCCGCCGTGGTGTAATTTTTAGTGCGTTCTGACGTCACGAGCCCCCACTTCTGAGTTTTGATGCGTTTTATCTTTGTCAATATTCATTGATTTACAAAAACCCATTATTTTCCAATATTCTGTAAGACTAACAGCTTTATTATATTCAAGATATAGGTTATCCAATTGTTATTATTTGTAATAGTGACAAGTATCTGTCAGCTGTCATAGACACATAAACAGTCTTGTATTTTTCGCCTGGTAACATTGACAGATACCCGTCACTAAAGCAGTAATCGACTAATTTAAAATAATATTATTTAGGCTGTACAGAGTTGAGGCTTTTGCCACCGTTATTTGAAAGTGTGACAAAATCACTTTTGCACGTTTGGTGCGTCACTTGAAATTGAACCGTTGAACAGAGCGTTGATATTTTTGCTGTGAGAATTACATCGAAGAATATCCTTACAATCGTCGTTTTATTTCTGGATTGAGGTTGAGTTCCTACAATTCAGAAGTGGGATATATACAACACACCCACAAGTTTTGGAAAATATTAATAATATGGACCGTGACAGTAACCAACCGCAGAGGAGCCGGTCTCGTTTTACTCCACCCGTTGTGAGCATGGAACATAAGCGTCGCCGTGATAATGAAGCCAGTGAGAAGCGTCTGAGTAAGAAGAAACGTCGCAGGCGGCATGGAAGTACATCTAGCGATTCGAGTGACCAGGACGAGAGGAGTCGACCGATTGATGGGCGGCGTCAACGAAGTCGGAAACGTAGCTGCGAAGATGAACATCGCTCGCGTCGGAGCCGGGCGAGTAAGCGGAGTAAGCAGCGACATCGGCATACCGGACGCCGTGGACGGCGGTCTGACCGAAGTTGCTCATCAAACACCCCAGTAAGTGATGAACCACGCGGAAATATTCAGGTAAAAAAATCTATATTTGCTAATAGTGAGACTCAGCTATTTTTGAACGAGTTAATTAAATCTTTGTCGGATACGAAGCCAGAAGGCAATAAATTTCCCATGCTGGGTAACGTTATTCCTGAATTCGACCCCATGGTCAAGGGCCAGACGGTCCACATGTGGCTTAATAAGGTCGACGAATGTGCGAAGCTGTACCGTTGGGGCGATGATCAGGTTATCCACTATGCACTGCCCAGACTTGCGGGTGTTGCTCGTACATGGTACCAGGCCTTGCCATCAATGTCATTTTCGTGGCCTGAGTGGAAAGTTAAGTTGATCGATTCCTTTCCTTGTAGTGATGATTATGCAGAATTACTCACCGAAATGCTTAATAAACGTGTGAAATATAGTGAATCATTAGAATTATATTATTATGAAAAATTAAATCTGTTGAATCGATGCCAGATTTTCGGGAAGCGTGCTGTTGATTGTTTGCTCTATGGCATCGAGGATCGTTCCTTGAGACTTGGTGCCAAAGCAGCCAAGTGTCAAGAGCCTGAAGAGGTTCTTAATTACTTTCAGTCTATTAAACAAACTCGCGATTTTGACAAGTCTAAGATTGGCCAAGATAAAAAGATTTTACCATTAAGTAATACGAACTCGAATACTAAGCAGTCCGTTGGGGATGATTCAAAGTCTAAGCCACGATCTAGTGCATCTGTAACTTGTTTCAACTGTAAAGAAGTAGGTCATTTTAGTAATAAGTGTACACAGAAGCTACTGAGATGTAACATTTGTAAAAGGCTTGGTCATGTAACGACCGATTGCCCGCAGCTGTCCAGCGAAAAGACTAAAGATACTTCTAGCACAGAAAAGAAAGTTATGAAAGTCGATATTGTTGATAATAGTAATGAGAAATATATGATCTCACTAAAGGTTAACGATATTTTGGTTAAAGGATATGTAGATTTAGGCAGTCAATGCACGTTGATACAATGTAGCGTAGCAAAATCATTAGGAGTTAGTTGGTCGCTAGGCGAGTTACCCGTTATGAGGGGATTAGGTAACAATATCGTTGTACCAATAGGAATGGCACGTGTAAAAATAGATATTAATAATATCGTAGAGATGGTTGACGTCTATGTGGTTGAAGATGGCATAATTAAATATCCCGTTTTAGTTGGTCACAGCTTTACGGAAAAACCCGGAATCATTATTACAAAAACTACTAATTCCTTAATCTTTAGCAAGGAAGAGATTGACAAATTGTGGTTATTCCTTAAGGCGGATGTTGAAATTCAGCCAAAACAAATGACTATGATTCCCGTTTTTTCCGACCGAAGCTACTCTGGGTCTGTATATGTCAGGGGTTCATTAAGAGGTCAGCCTGGTAAGGAATTTTACTTATTGCCAGGTGAATACTCCCTTGAAAATAGTTTTGGAGCACTACTAGTCCAAAATTTTAGCGACCATTTACTTCTATTAAACAAAGATACATTGGTTAGTCGAGTTTACAGATCTGAACAAGGTTTCGAAATCAACATGCTAGACTTTAGCAACCATGATACGTGTTCCGATTTGAATTATGGCAGTCACTTATCGGATGACGAGATATTTAGATTAAAGTCTCTTCTAAAGAAGTACGAGGGTTGTTTTTCCTCTTGTTTAGCTGATTTAGGGTATACTAACATTGTACAGATGGAGATAGAATTGAACGACGCGAAGCCGGTGGTTTACAGACCTTACAGACTTTCATATCCGGAACGTGAATTGGTTCGAACAATGGTAAAGGAAATGATTGACGCCGATATCGTTTGTGAGTCTAACTCACCCTATGCGAGTCCTATTCTTCTTGTAAAGAAGAAAACGGGTGAGAAGAGGCTCTGTGTCGATTACAGAGCCCTGAATAACAAGACTCGTAAAGAGCACTATCCTTTACCGCTGATCGACGACCAATTGGATAGATTGTCAGGCAATTCTCTATTCATTAGTCTCGACCTTGCATCTGGGTACTACCAGATTCCGATATCGGAAGATTCACAAGAGCTCACAGCCTTTGTAACACCCGACGGTCAGTACCAGTATAAAAGGATGCCTTTTGGGTTAGCGAATGCCCCTTCAATATTCCAAAGAGTGATGAATAAAGTTCTCTCTGACTTGAAATATGTTGTTATTTACATGGATGATATCCTGATTCCCGCTAGTACATTTAATGATGGTCTAACTCGTTTAGAGGAAGTTCTTCAGCATTTGGCCAATGCAGGGCTAACTCTCAAATTAAAGAAGTGCCATTTCTTCCAAAAGGAGATAGATTTTCTAGGGTTTTGTGTATCTGGAGATGGCATACGTCCCGGATCCCGTAAAACAATTGCAATTTCCAATTTTCCCGTACCCAAAAACGTACATGAAGTAAGACGTTTTATAGGACTTGCAAGTTTTTTTCGCAGATTCGTTAAAAACTTTGCAATAATAGCATGCCCATTAACGAATCTTTTAAAATCTAAATTTGAGTGGAAATGGACCACCGAATGTACATCAGCTTTTAACACGCTCAAAGAGAAACTCTTAGAACGACCTATAATAGCCTTGTTTGATGCGCGATTAGAAACAGAATTACATACCGACGCCTCAAAGATGGGCATCGCAGGCATTCTTATGCAGCGAGGCAGTGACAGCCAGTTAAGGGCTGTAGCCTACTACAGTCGGAAAAATTCAGAAGATGAGCAAAAACTCCACTCTTTTGATCTCGAGACGTTGGCTGTCGTTGCCTCGTTAAGTAGATTCCGTGTTTATTTGCTGGGATTACAATTTAAAATAGTAACTGATTGCAATGCGTTGAGGACGACTTTGACCAAGCGTGATCTCATACCCAGGATCGCGCGATGGTGGGTGCAGCTACAGGAGTACGACTGTACCATTGAATATAGGTCAGGATCACGTATGGCTCATGTGGATGCCCTGAGTCGTGCTCCGGTAACTGAACACACTGACGATTCTTATACGCATGTAATTGACGTATTGCAAACAGAGACAACCGATTGGATTGCGACCGTACAGAGTAACGACGAAGAGATAAAACGAATTAAAGAAATTCTCCTTGACGATGAAACGAATTTCGTTGCCGATGTACGAAAGAATTATCAACTGAAGGGTGACTATGTATACCGTATCTTAGATGATGGAATTCGTTGGGTGGTACCGAGAGGTGTTAGGTGGCAAGTTTTGCGCATGAACCATGACCATGTAGGGCATTTTGGCTTTGATAAAACGCTGAGTAGGTTAAAAGCAACATTTTGGTTCCCGAAGATGCGTCGATTCACAAAAAAATATGTATCATCATGTTTACAATGTGCACATCATAAGGCACCATCAGGCCAAAAGGAAGGGTTATTACACCCTATTCCAAAAATAGAAATCCCGTTCCATACATTGCATGCGGATCATCTCGGTCCGTTCGTTCGTTCTAGGAGAGGCAATATGTATATTTTAGTTATTGTAGACGCATTCACAAAATTTGTCAATATACGTGCCGTGAAAGATACGAAAACGTCAACCGCAATCAAAATATTTCATGAGTACTTTAGTTACTTCGGTGCTCCGTCCAGGCTAATTACAGACCGAGGTACGTGTTTTACTAGTGGGAAGTTCAAAGATTTTACAGAAAAACTGAACATAAAACACGTACTGAACGCGGTAGCTACTCCTAGAGCCAACGGGCAGGTCGAGAGATTCAATCGAACTATATCTGATGCATTGAGCACAAAATGTCATGGCAACAATGAAAATACATGGGATGATTATGTAGGAGATATTCAATTAGGTATAAATACGACTGTGAGCAAAGCGACAGGCAAGAGTCCCTCAGAATTATTATTTGGGTTCAAATTAATTTCGACATCGGAAAATATATTAGGAGACGCGATTTCTAAAACAACTCAATTAGTTAATGGCGACGACCTAATGCAACTGAGGTCCGATGCTAAACAGAAAATCGATAAGGATCAAGAAAAGGCGAAGGCCAAGTATGACAAGAACAAAAAGAAACCGAAATCATACAATGTAGGAGATCTTATTAGAATTGAGAGGACAGTCATTGATAAAGAGCACCTAGGTAAATCCAAAAAGCTTATACCGAAACTTCAGGGCCCATACCGAATCGTAAAAGTTTTACCCAACGATAGGTTCTTAGTAGAGGACACTCCACTCACTAGAAAAGGAAACAAACGATACGAAAATATCATAGCAATTGATAAAATCCATCCTTGGCTTAATTTTAATGATTACTCCAGTGACGATGGCAACGAAAATGATAATGATGGCAGTGAAACTGATAATTAATAATAAGGTTTATTTATGCAGTAATATTAAGATGAGTGAATTTCGAAGTATTGTTTAACTTCTTATTACATTACTATTGTTGTTACAATGTAAAGATATTAAATAATGCATGAATTATTCAGATGATTGACTTTGCATTGTTTTGATTGATTGATTTGCATTTTAATGTAATGTAATGTATTTGATTGTGGATATGAAATTGATTGATATTAAGACTTAGAATGATTCGTGCAGATAATGAATGGAACTGTGACACAGTTTCGCACAGATTATGACTATAAATTGAAATAATGATATGAGCACAGGCTATGAACAATCAGTACGGAAAAGAATGGTATCAAGTAATTGGTATCGTACAAATGATTGTAGACCGTAGCAGACCGTGCAAGATGTATGTTAAGATAGTTTTATTATGAGCATAGACTATGAGCAATTGGTGCAGAAACGAATGGTATCGAGTACAGATATCGCACAGATGATTGCAGATCATAGTGGATCATGCGAGATGAGATGATGAGATTTATGTTATTAAAAAAAAAATAGTACAAAGAATTGATATGATTGTATTAGTACGATATATAATGATGTTACTAAATTAAGACATAGATTTTATTATTGTTTATGTACAAATAAAATATTGTTTTCAAATATTTGTTCTCTTAAGTGAGGGGACTCACTTATTAAAGGACGGCCGAGCTGTAAGACTAACAGCTTTATTATATTCAAGATATAGGTTATCCAATTGTTATTATTTGTAATAGTGACAAGTATCTGTCAGCTGTCATAGACACATAAACAGTCTTGTATTTTTCGCCTGGTAACATTGACAGATACCCGTCACTAAAGCAGTAATCGACTAATTTAAAATAATATTATTTAGGCTGTACAGAGTTGAGGCTTTTGCCACCGTTATTTGAAAGTGTGACAAAATCACTTTTGCACGTTTGGTGCGTCACTTGAAATTGAACCGTTGAACAGAGCGTTGATATTTTTGCTGTGAGAATTACATCGAAGAATATCCTTACAATCGTCGTTTTATTTCTGGATTGAGGTTGAGTTCCTACAATTCTAACTGACGGACTAAATAGATTTGCAGTTTTTTTTTATACTGTCGTTATGCCTACTGTAAAATGCTGGCGTTTTCTCGATACCTAACAGTCCCTTGAAGCTGTAGAAAAATCATATTTCTAAGTTAACGTAAACAAATGATGCGGCCGTTTATGGCGCAAAAAACGTATATTTCGACACGGTGCGTGAGTCCTGGGGGTCTAAAATGGCCGCTTTAACAGAATCGTAAATGAATCACGTTAAAAAATTAAATTCTTAAAATGGTCTTTGTTACCATTGTCGTAAAGTCCATTTTAAGAATTTTTAATTTTCGTGATTCATTGTAATGAACAAATAAAAATCTTAAAATGGACTTTATGGTCATAGTAACAAAGACCATTTTGAGAATTTAATTTTTTTAACATGATTAATTTACGATTCTGCTAAAGCGGCGATTTTAGACCCCCAGGTCGCACATGGCCGATTTTTTTTCAAAAATATAATAGTTAATTTTAGCGATGGATTTTGAAAGAAAGTGTATGAAAACACACTATCGTAGTGCAGATATCCAGTGTTTGGAAGAACGAACTAAAATTAAGAAGAGTAGAAAAAATGTACGAACGATACGAAGCCGAAAAGCACTTGTTCTCTCCGTCATTTTTGTTCTACACCATACCTGGGAACCTCCTAGTTACGGAGATATTGGGGGTCACAACTTTTTAACAAGTTTTAAACATCTCCACGACCCACATACTATTCAATTCATCCATCAGCACAATGTTTTGATTGCGTTACATTGACTTTTTTGCGTAAAGTTACTAAGTTTGATGTACAGAATGCTCTTGGTTTACGGCTTCATGATGAGTCTGTTTACATTCAGTAATTTTAGTTTTTAGTAATCTGTGCTCTCACTTTCCAGCAAAACTCAATGAATCTTTACAAGTAGATCATCAGAAACTCCTCCAAGTGAATTCTTTACTGGTGGACCTGGAGCTAAAAACAAGAAAACTATCAGGGTTACTGGCAGAAAACCACCCGTATGCCTTAAGAAGAGAATCGAATGCCCTGAGGGACCTCCTCATGAGGAGTTTGATCTCGGAGAAATACCAAAATCATCAGATAACAAAGACCTTAATAATACCAGTTCAAGTTCCTACAAAGCCAGCTGAGATTTTCAGAACACACAGTCCTGTTCCAGGTCTCGGTGCACGAGATACAACTATATCTCCGAAACTCATAAGACCAAGACCCCATATTCCGTCGCCTTTCGATCAACCAGTCCATTGGGCATATCCTATGCTGAGTATACTTCCTGAATTGCATATTGGAGGAGGTCCAAGTCTTTATGCGACAAGTTTTTCATCATCAAGCACAACTAGAGCTAGACCTCAAATACATCAGTCAACCTACACAGCACACACAATTTCTTCAGCCAAAAAGACCACATCGTTAGGTCCAAAAGCCAGGGATTGGTTTAAAGGCATCGCTCCTTATACACGCGTCAAAAAAAAAAAGTGGAAGACTTCGGTAGACCAGACACAGCCCCCGATGACATCACCCGGAATGTATACGCCTCCAACCTATAAAGGCAATATGTGGAAGCAACTCGAAGAGACTGAGCAGGGGCCCCTGAATGACGCTCTTGCAAAGAAGGTTTCAAAGTCTGGGCAGACATTGGAAGACCCCTTTAAAGGCTGGACGACGAAAGTGATTACTGAGGCTCCTGCAAAGAAGGTTTTTATATCTGGGCCGACACCGGAAGACCCTTTGAAAGGCAGGACGACGAAGATGACTACCGCTGGAGATGTGTTATATGGAAGTTAGTAGCTTTTTTATAATTGAGAGAATAATAATCTGATTCATTTAGAGTCAGCATGTCTTCTTGTTCCATATTTCTTTCTCTATTACTCGTCATCTCATCAGACACCTCCTTTCTAGCCATATCATACTTCACACAGTACATCGATCGTTTCTTTGGTCTTCCTCTACTCTTATACGCATTCATTACTCCGACCTTTCCTCACGACATTTTACTAGGTTTAAGCATTTTTTTTTTACTAATGCCAGGTGTTACGACCGTGTGGAATTCGATAATCGTCCAACGGGACCACAATACTGGGATAAAACTTCGTTCCAAAAAGTATGCTACGTGTTAATCTAGGTTATAAACTATCTGTTTGGTAAATTGCATACTTATCTGTTGCGTACTTTTTGCGTGATAGAGAAACAAACTTTCATCCATCCAGACTCACTAACTTTCACATTTATAATGCTAGTTTTTGCATATATTTTGAGTGCATAGAGGTCAGCAATTATCCGAAGGGATACAGGTAGGATAGAAGTAATCCTATCTCAGGTTCAGTGTATGTCCTATAGCACTGACTTAAGTAGTGATAGTCTAGTGATATGACCGTCGGTCTCAAGATCGAACCCAAGACACGCACCTCTGAATTTTCGAATTTATGTACGTAGTGTGTAATGATCACTTGTTTCGGTGAAGGAAAACCTGAAGGAAACCAGCATGCCGGCCGGAGAGACATTTCTCGACGGCATGTAAAACTAAGTCAGAGGCGGCATAAATACTCTGACACCAGGTTAGACACTAACTAAGATGAAGAGGCACTGATATTAACTGACAATTCCTTTACAGAGATAAAGGTACAGAATCCGTCGTCAACAGAGCCACCAAACTCACGTTACCAGGAGCTGATGAGAGAACTGGGTGAAGGGTATCTGGTGGTGTTCGGCATCGAGATGTTCAGACTGATCTCTGTGAAGGATAAGCAGGAAGTGCAAGCAGTTTTGAGACATGTGGATAAGATCTACAATAAGTAAGTTTATATTTGCTCGTTTTATACTTTTTTTTTTCCTTTCCGTATCTGACCATGACATCACTTTGGGCCCTATCAGAATATCTGTGAAGTTTTTTTTTCTTACTGCACCATGCTGAGATAGGAACCTTTTGGCCTCACACAGGACAAATTTAGTTCAAAATTCGTCAAGGACGGCTTAACCTGAAGATCTCCCGAGCGGTTGTTATTGTTTAGCCACACATTCAATCTTATTTGTTACAGGTGTTTGAGGAGCGGTCACCAGGTTGGGAACCCGTTCCTTATTATATTTGGAAATCTGGCAAAGATGACGTCAGAAGATGAGATAGATACACTACGGAGTAAGTTCATCATGATCGGCATTCAATCGGTTGACGGTCTTTTTGTTTGTGGACGAGAAAACGGTAGACGACAGAAGAAAAAACAAATCAGCCTGTCAGTTAGATTATCAAAAATATTTGGGTCCGTGGCTTAGGCCCCCAGTGGTCGAGGCACCTGTGGCCGACGCCCCCGATTCGATTTATTTAATTTGAAACAATTTTTGATCAACGTATTTCTTCTTTGTAACGTAAACCGACATTGACGAAGATACGACGCTTTTAAAATTCTCAATACGTCACGCCGTGATATAATTTTAAGCGAGTTCTGATCTTTGTCAATATTCATTGATTCACAAAAACAAAAAATACGTGTCCATTATTTTCCAATACTCTAACTGACGGACTAAATAGATTTGTAATTTTTTGAAACTGTCGTCACGCCTAATCATCAAATGAGAGGTCATTTGATCGCGGGCCTGTGGACGGTTAGCTATGGGCTAGCTAGCCGTCCGTCCGTCTAATGACGACAGGCCGTGTCGACGGCGCGTTCGTGTTCCACGCGCGCTGACATCGCCGTCGACATGGCCTGCCGTCATTAGACGGACGGACGGCAAACTAGCCCATAGCTCACCGTCCACAGACACGCGGACCGTAAGACGGTCTTGTGTTCCCCGCATCTCACAGGATTTTATTACCCAGGACTACACCAGGGAACCTCTGAGCAAGCTAGACAGTTAGACACGCTAGGTTATGCATGACAATTTTATATGTGCATACAAAACACAATAATTATACAACGTGTAACGTTATATGCGCAAAACCTGAACATAGTTTGATCAGAAACACGAGTAGAATCAATTAAACCAGTTTTTAATATAGGTCACATTTTTCAAAAAAATCTTCATCAAAAATGTTGCCCTGTCTAGTATTAATAGGTCAAGCCAACACGTGTGCAAACCCGCCAAAATAGGTAAACAAACAAACACAAATGGGTGCCGTCCAATTTTAAATTTTCTCATACACGGGATAATAATAGTTCTTGGTTCTGGGGCTCTATATGGTTTCTTCCGAATATCCTCAATACTCAATACTTTATTGCGTTCCTTAATGTGTACATGTAACAGATGGTATGTTTAAAATATCGAATCAATTATGGACCCTGTCGGGCACAGCAAAGTTAATTTTTAATGGGAGAGACGATAAAAGAGCTGTTTGTTAAGAAACAAATTAAATAAATATTAAACTAAAATAGTATTTGTTTTGGTGGTATTTAAATAAGTATTTATATATTTGGTTTTTAGTTTTATTTATATAATTATATGTTGCGCGAATTACATTATTAACAATTATAATAAATTAAAATGTTATGTTTTTTAGGCATTGGGGAAAAACAGTTTAAATTGTTGTTGAAATTTATCACTAAAATATTCGTCAATTGTATAGTAGCATTTGGTTAGTAGAAATTGTTTTAATTTGATGATGAAGATATTATTTTTATTTATATTTTTGATATAAATGCCTCTGTGCATCTATCAGATCATCTAAATTTGTAACTGTCAGTAATTTGGAAATAATACGGTTCTCCCACCAGGCTACTCCTCAATGATGTTCCACACTCTGGTGAAGCGGAAGGAGGTCCTGTCTCCTGAGATCAACTCCATGATAGACCAGGCTGGTTTGTCATATAATAATGCGGACGGTAACCGCCTCCTACGCTCCTTGAGTGATTTTGAGGATTTTCCTAATGGTAAGTATACATATGTATCACCACCATTATGTTTATTCTTGCCACTGCTGAATACAGGGTGTAAAAGACTCTTGACGAAGTCTTAAGGCACTTGTTCTCCCCGTCGTTGCGATTGTTTTTTTGTTCTACACCATACCTGGGAACCTTATAGTTACGGAGATATTGGGGTCAAAGTTACGTACGACTTTTTCACCACTTTTTATTAAAGATTAGTTTTTGATGATAAATTTTTACTTTAAACACCTTCTAACCGACGGCGACGACCCGAATGGCGTAGTGGTAGTGCAGGCTGCCTTACGTTCTTAGGGTCCTTGGTTTGAATCCCGGTAGGAGCAAATGTTTGTGTGATGAGCATGGACACTTGTTTCCGAGTCATCGATGTTTATATGTATAATAAGTATGTGTATTTACAAACAAAAAAAAATATGAAGTATATCAACTATCTGGTGTCCACGACACAAGCCTTGCTTAGTGTGGCACTAGATGCCGCTGTGTGTTAATGTCCAGCGATATTTATATTATATTCTCAACCATACTATTCAATCCATCCATCAGCACAATGTTTCAAGTAGGTACGTTACATTGAGTCTACCGAAAAAATCGTTTTTTTTTTGTGTCGGGTTACTTAGTTTGATGTACAGAATGCTTGGTTGACGGCTTCGTGATGAGGCTGTTTACACCCTGTATACTCCCTTGTTGCGTCTGTTGTGTTTCTTCTTTCGTAATTCTCTATTAATCGTAATTTTAGCAGTATCTTCATCCACCACACAGTTCATACAATTGATACTCTACGTGGTGCGTAGGAGTGAGGAAAATGTCGTGAGAAAAGTTTTGAGTAGGTATGAATGTATTGTTATAAGAGTAGAGGAAGACCAAAGAAACGATGGATGGAGTGTGTGCCCAAGTAACACAGTCTTGGAGGTTTAAAACAAATCTGTCTATTGACAGTCTATTCACGGTTAATCTTTAGATAGGGGCTTTCTAAAAATGGTTTTAATAAAGAAAATGTATTCCTATAGAGTTTTTTTTCTCATGCTCGATTATTTTTAGAGCATTTGTTCTATAGCACACTTATTTTAAGTACGTCCATAGGTATTTTGAATGTTTTAAGATAAAATGCTCTACAAATAGTTAATAAAGCCTAAACGTACCTAACTTGAAGTAATTTTATAGATAAAATGTTATATTTTAAGATAAAACATTATATTTTAGCTATTGGTATTCTTATCTTTGTATATAAACAGACTTAAGTCTAGTTAACTACTCTAGTCTAGATACTTCAATAGATATTTTTCAGTTAGTCTAAAAAAATGATAGTGAAAACGTGTTTTAAGTATTTATTTTCCTAAAAATGGCCTTGTTAAGTGCAATTGTATTAAATATTTGAATTGGATGATTTTATGCAATAGAGACAATGAAAAAAATTAAAAGGCTTTCGTCGAAAAATAGGCAAATATTTAAAAAGGAAGAAATGTAAAATAATTCAGATTCCGAATCGAAATTGTTCTACGACAGAAGAAATTTGCAATGTCCCCTACAACATCACAAAATTATGTTATTGAGCAGTTCGATTCGGATACAATAAAAATGAAAATGACGATGCGGACGCACAACCGAACATGTCAAAACATGCGTTACTCATCTATTACTTAAACTTACGTCAAATTACGGGCTTTGTACACAAATCTGCGAATATGCACATTACAAATTAAATACGAATACCTACACAAGTTCGGAGGGATCCGTCCACTCTTGTATACCAGCCATGACATTTTTTATTTGACCTCTCATCTTTTTAATATGATTTTATTCTGATTATTATTTTATTATTATTTTAATGGCATGATGTATTTGATTTAAAATTTATTCTATTTTATTGACATTTTGTTTTTGTTAATTAGCGTTTTGACATGACTTTATTTTGATTATCATTATTTTAGTGACATGATTTAATTTGACTTTATTTATTTGATCTTGGTTATTATCTTATTAACAGAAGTGTATTTCGATTATTATTTTTTATGAC
This sequence comes from Xestia ashworthii, assembly GCA_950022955.1. Taxonomy (NCBI): domain Eukaryota; kingdom Metazoa; phylum Arthropoda; class Insecta; order Lepidoptera; family Noctuidae; genus Xestia; species Xestia ashworthii. The sequence goes on from OX465574.1 coordinate 13,177,239, forward strand.
AAGATGTATTCGACTATAATTTTTACTTTATTTTATATTTTATTTTTTGAACAATTTTTATTCTCTATTTCATATTTTACTGTATCCATTGTCATTATTTACAAATTCGAACTTACAAATCTTTAACTATTTATGTTTTTTAAATGCTACTTACTGTCAAATATTATAAATTATTGTGCCCGACAGGGTCCATGTGAACTTTATTCAAATGATAAGATCTTGTAAAACACATGTGATATGCAATAAAGAATTGAATTGAATTGAATTGAGCCTTATGTTAACACTTTGCGTCTTTGGCACCGCCGCCGGCTTATATCTGTACATACTTAGTACCTACATACCTACCTACTATTTTTCACATTGTCTTTAAATAAAACAGAAATTTAGTTTACCTACCCTCTTCCATTGATTAATTAAATTGCTCTGTTACTGCATAAAATGGTATTCCGTTTACAACACATCAAATTACCTATTTACTAATGAACGTCTAGAAATACTGTGAGAAGATAAAAAGGAATACAGAGATGACAGTTACTAGGTAATCTTAAACCAAGCATAAATCTGTTTAGTCTTTCACTAGATAGTTAAGTATGTAGCAAGTGAAATTATTCTTTTCATTGAGCTAGAGCCATACTATAGAAAATTATCTAGAGTATTTGTTCTATTAAATTCGTTTTTCTAGCAAATTTTATCTTGACGCCATTTTTATTGCCTATTTTTGCTTCAAATGATTTTCGTCACATATTTGAATGCTTATTTTTATGTTTTTATCATTAAATTATGTCTAATTAAACATTTAATATGTTTTAAATAACTATATTTTAAATAAAATGGGTATTTTAAACATTGAAAAGCAATTCAAAAAAAAATCTTATAATTAAATAATATTTATATTTGGTAAAAAAATATTAAATCTTACATTTACATCGAGCGCTCTTATTTTAAGAGAGTTTTACATAATATTCGACGATAGAATTTCAATCGCATATAGATTTGCTTGTTTACCCATTAATAACTAGCTAAAAAACAAGTAATTTAAGAAATTATGAATTTGTTACGCCATGATACAATTCAATAATAAGTTTAAGTAAATAACTCTTGTGAGTCCTGCGCCATTCCGTGTCGTTGTCTATTACAAATCAAATGTAACTTAAAGTTGTTAGTCGTGAGATAATTTTGGTTTAAAACCTTGACGAGTAAAGACTTCTATAAAGGTCTCAACTTTATCTATAAACTAACTACTAGTAAAATTTGTGGTCTATAAACAGTTTAGTGAGACACTAGAAAAATCTCTACAGACAATTTGAAAATGTACAACTCTTATCTCTATCTATTCATGTGTTCTTAACTCATTCTTATGAGAACGGATAAGGTTGTGCCCACTTTTACTAAACTGTGTCTATAAGCGTTCTTGAATATTATTTGGGGGTTATTTTACTCTTATGGTAGACAATAAAATAAAATTCTATTAGATATCCAATAGTCCGTTTTTAGACGCGATTATGTTACTTGGGTGAAGTATGATATGGCTAGAAAGGAGGTGTCTGATGAGATGACGAGTTATAGAGGAGTAAGGAAGATGAAGATATGCTGCGCCGACCACAAATGAGTTGTGATAATGGCAAGATAATTATAATATTAGGGTAGAAGACAAAAATATAAAAAAACCGTCAGTTAGATTATCAACAAATATTTGACCCGTATTTTTTCTTTTGTAACATAAACCAAAATTGACAAGGATACAACGGTTTTAAAATTCTAAACACGTCACGCCTTGGTATAATTTTAGCAAGTTCTGACGTCACGAGCCCCGCCTCCCGAGCTCAAAACTCGTTTAATTCATTGATTTACAAAAATAAAAAATACGTGTCCATTATTTTCCAATAGTCTAACTGACGGACTAAATAGATTTGCATTTTTGTCATACTGTCGTCATACCAATTGGTACTCAAGAAGTTTCACACGTTAATGCTTTGGTTTCAGCTCAAAAATCCAGTTATTCGATCTGCGAAGGCCTTGTAGACAGCATCTTGCAGCCGGTTCAACGTCCGAAGTGCTGCTATGAACTGATGAGCTCCCTCAACAGAGTATTGCGGGAGAACTTCCCTCAACTCTTGAGGAACCGTGATGTAGGAACTCCTACCACTCTCTCTCTTATAAGTATGTCTGCCTCATCATCTTCCTACCTTTTCCTGCTGCCTGTCTGACCTCCACAACTCAGGCAATACTGGACCATACCCATTCGCTTTCAGGCCACTGCTGAGTACCTGTAATGACTTTCAAAGATTAACAAATGGCAGCCGGGACCAACCGACTGCTTCAGGTGAACGCAGAGTCGAAGAAAGCGAAAGAGCCGAAAGAATCGAATATTAGAATTACTTGTATGAAAACGTATAAAACCTCGCACTTATCCGCGTCGAACGATAAAGTTATGCGGATGAGAAAATGTTTCTTTCGGCGCGGATAAGTGTGCGTTTATCTTTAACGTGCTTGCAAAGACACTTGCAAAATCAAAAAACCAAAATCAAAATCATTTATTTGCGTAAATTTGGTACAGGAGGGACAGATAAAAGTATATTTCTCTTATTCTGCCATTAATTTCGGCGTGCAAATTTTACATAAATAGTTATTAACAATAGAAATTACTTATTTTATTTATTTATTTCAGACCAACCAACAACTGTTTATACTGTTACATTTTAAAATAAGATTCTTAAATCAAAGGTTAATATAACAATCTCTTACAGGTTAGCACCGCATGCCCCATAAAATAATAGATGTAACCAGATTAATTGAAGTTGAATCCAGATTAATTAGACTTATAATCATCAAAACAAAACTAATAATAAAATACAAAATCAAAATTAAATGCAAAATCAAAATTAAAAACAGAATCAAATTTAGTGACTTAGAATTAAACGCACAATCAAAATAATACCATACACAATCAAATTGTCAATTTAAATTTCATAAAAGCAAAATCATAATAAAAATTACACGAAACAAATATACTTAGTATAAAAATCAAATTCAGACTACACCCAATGTCAAAAATTCAATTGTAATTGTATTAAATTAAAATAATGAATATTTATAATTATAATTCAGGATTTACAATTTAAAATCTAGGAATTCAAGTACACTATAAAAACATTTATCTATTAAGATTTTTGTAAGAATACGCTTAAATTTAAAAAATGGGAGTGTCGTTACGGAATCGGTTTGCAAAAAAACCTAAAACACAACATAACAAACAACATGGCAATGTCACAACTTGTTTGTTCATATTTTGCCAGATTGCCCGCGACTTCGTTCGCATGTTAATTTTGATGTGTTTTCCGAGATAATAAGAACCCTATGTGATGTTCCAGACTGTAAATATGTCTCTTTGTCTATCCAAATCCGTTCAGCCGTTATGGCGTGACTTGGTAACATACACCCATCCATCCAAACTTTCGCAGACCAAACAAACACACATTTTAGCCGAAAGACGTCCACTGCTGGACATAGGCCTCCCCCAAGTGTCACCAAATTGACCGGTCCCGTACCACTCGCATTCAGCGGATCTCCGCAACCTTCACCAAGTATACGGTCCACCTAGTGGAAGGCCTTCCAACGCAATGCCTACCGGTTCGCGGTCTCCAGTCCAGGAATTTTCAGCCCCAATAACCATTAGTTCTGCGAGCAATGTACTCTGCCCACTACTACTTCATATAATAGTTGTAAAAATTTCACAGGAACGACCATTTCAAGTTCTTATCGAACACGATCAAGAAAAAGAAAGAGGAGACATCATCACCACAAGAAGAAGCGAAAGAGAAAGAGACGTCTAAAGAGAGAGTATAACAATAAAGACACGAGACCCAAGAGCCAAGACCTGGTGTATCAGCAGCCGAGTGTCATGGAGCCCATTGCTACCATAAGGTACAGAACGGTGAAGACTGAGCCGACAAACGACACGACATGGACCCCCACACCAGCCACCTACCCCCCCACACTAACCATCAACCAACCCACCCACCAATCTATCTATTTATCTATCACCAACCCGCCTACCCACGTGCCAACGAAAAAAATTATCGCAAGGATGTTCGTACATAACGTACCCCGCAACACGATGATGCTTAGACAGAGGAAACAAACGGGGCACGCGCGTGTCTCAAGTCGATCAACCAGAACACCGAAGTATCGAGAGACGAAGACATTTGAAGACATGGATAGCATAGACGTGACTATGTTGGAAATGTTTCGAAGACTCGTAAATTAATATTTGTTTTGAACGGCGTCATCACCTGCCTTGATTATGTTGGGGTCGGCTTCCAGTCTTAACGGATGCAGCTGAATACCAGTATTCTACATGGAGCGACTGCCTATCTGACCTCCGCAATCCAGTAAGTACTGGGTAATACGATACCCCTTCGAAGATACCCCTTCCCCTTGAGAGTGGTTGTCAGAATTTCGGGCCACTGACTACCTAGCGACTTTCAAATATCTACCAATTGACAGCCGGGACCAACAGCTTTGCGTGCTTTCCGAGGCACGGAGGAAACTCTATATGTAATGGGTGGTCACCCATCCATAGACTAACCTAGGCAAGCTAACGAGTGACTGTTATTATTCAGCTACGAGCTCCTCTCCTTTTGCACGGCACGCGATCCTCAACGACAACACCCGACGATCTTTTGTCACCGTCGCGTCGGCGTTTCAGCTGTATTAGAACCCGATGGTTTGGCACGCGACGATGCCAAAAGACCGGACGGCATGTCTTTGTTTCCATGGAAAATGGGTAGGCCTTTAGTGAGGGACGCAACATGTGTCGATACTCTTGCGCTATCCCATCTTCCTAGGTCTTCGTGCTGTGCAGGGGCTGCCGCTGCGGCTGTGGAAATCTTCAAGCGGCGTTTAGAAACTTTGATAACTATTAAATATTTTCAAGCCGTTTGGGGTTGAAACTCTAGGACCGAGTGCTCATTTTCATTTCAACGAAATTTCGAAACGCTTAGTTGACACTCCTCGTGACCCTAGGGCTAGGGCTGGCTCTTACCTCGGCCAAAGGCTTAGCGTTGCCCACAGCGTGGGAACGCTGCCTGTCTCTTGGGACATTACCAGTTGACAGCGTTGAGGAGGAGCTTTTTGACGCCATTTTTTAAGTTTATTGTTAAGTTAGTGACTTTAGGTTATTCTAATTTATGAATGTAAATAATACTTAACTAATAATTTTTTTGCTTCATTAAAATCAAATAATTTTAATGGATAATTTTACTTCTGTAATTTGCGTAAAAAATCAGTTTTATACGTCAAAATTCGTCGATTCACGTCAATGGAAGAATTTAAAGGATGACGAATGCTAGACCGGGTCAGGTCCGAGCCGAGTGTCGACCGTGCAATTTAGTATGGACACACTCACGCTTCCGAGCCGCTACCGAGCAACGAACAATGGATTGTGCTACGGCAGACACTCGACTCGGACCCGGCACGATCTAGCGTGCGTCATACTTTAGGCTGTTCGACATCCACAACCCTCTAGTACAACAGTAGTAAGTAGTAAGACAGGTGCTCGGGCTTGGTTTTTGCGATATGTTGCGAGGCATGCGCCGCGAACGGCGCACAGCGAATGCCTCGCAATATGTAAAATATGACCTGGGAATTGAACCCAGGATCTCATGCTCGGCAGTCACGCTTGCGAGCGACCTCTAGACTAACTATGTAGAACTATCACGAGATGTAAAATTAATAATATTGTTTCAACAAACAATAAAATTATGTTATTATTATTATATTAATTATTTCTCATACTTTCCTTATAAGCCAACAAGAATTTGACGACCCAAATAGCGTAGTGGTAGTGAGTACTAGTGAGGCTGCCTTACGTTCTCAGGGTTCTGGGTTCGAATCCCGGTAGGAGCAAATGTTTGTGTGATGAGCATGGTCATTTGTTTCCGAGTCATGGATGTTTATATCTATACTAATGTTATATTATTGAAAAATCAGACTCTTATGAAATTCGGGGTTTACAAGGTAAAATCTACCCTTCCTATTGTTGAAGTCGGTTAAAATGTAGCCTATGTTACTAGGGCCATAATAACGAATAAATTGACACCTTATTTATCAAAATCGGATGAATAGTTTAGGCGCTACGGAGGAACATAAATACAAACATACATGCATACATTATCATCTGCCTATCGTTTCCCCAACTATGTTGGGTCGGCTTCCAGTCTAACCGGATGCAGCTGAATACCAGTATTTTACATGGAGCGACTGCCTATCTGACCTCCACAACCCAGTTAGTACTTGGTAATACGATACCCCTTAGAAACATACATAAGTACATAAAAGGTGTAAAAAACCTCTTAACGAAGCTGAAAGGCACTTGTGCTCCCCGTTATTGGGGGTCATAGTTCCAACTCTTTGAAAAGATTTGATTTAAAAAAATACAACTTTAATATTTTACTTTAAACACTTCTACGACCCTCGTACTATTCAATCCATGCATTGGCACAATGTTTGTGCGTCTACCACAAAACTTGTTTTTTCGCCCCAAAAATATACTTAAGACGTTTCTCTGCTATAATTTTTACGTAAAGTTACCTACTTAGTTTGATGTACAGAATGCTTAGTTGACAGCTTCGTGATGAGGTCGATAACACCCTATACACTGCTATAATCATAAACCCTTCTTTAAAAAAATACCGTTACACAGCCTATTCCTAAGAAGTATTTGACCAACCACGCAACACCGGATATCTATTCAACAACATGAGAACTCTCTCAAAGCGCGCCGGCAGTTCTTGTAAACATCACAACAAGGAAGAATTCTTCAAACTATGTGCTGTTACAATAAAACGCCTCTTTGAATGAGATCTGGGAATTGTTGAGAGTGAATGGAATACGTTGACAGATTAGCGATGTCCAATTGTGTGTATTGGTTTGCTACTGAATGGAATGCTCGAATCACTTTACGTTTGTATTAAACTGAATGGGCATAAGGTACGAACCCTGTAAGAAGCCGTTCAAGCATTCTGTACATGAAACTGAGTACAAAAATCATTGCTGGGAAACGAGTTATTTTTTGAGGTAAAAATCATGTTTTGCCGTATGACTCAATATAACGCACTCATTAAATAATGTGCTGGTGGATGTGTCACCGTAAAATTGTCAAACACGTTAGATTATAATCTCTCTAGCGATATAGTAAACTCTCGAAATATTGTTAACTGAACATACGGAAGTATCTCTGCCCCCATAATCGGGACTTGGGGCACCCCCCGTTAGGTTAGTTAGGTTCCTTTAAACCCTGCACTCGGACATAGGGGCCCCGCGAAGCGAGGCTCCGTCGATTACGCTTCTTAGGGGAATATAAAGTGTTTTAAGGTTAGGTTATATTAATCAGTATTTCTCAGGAATGGTACATTATCTTTTCATGAGAGTGGTACCACTGGGCAAGGGGGACCCCTCCTTTTCTCCACACCGCGTGAGTTGACTACCATCGCATGCATTTAATGAAAAATAATGCGTTTTATTGTAAGCAGTGTGTTCGTTTGACAATATTTCGAGAGTTTACAATCTCTCTAGTTATTTTACAATCTAACGTGTTTGACAGATGCATTGAATAGTACGGGAATCGTGGAGGTGTTTAAAGTGAAGTAATAACATGAAAAACTTTGATTAAAAAAGAAATAAAAAAAAGAAAAATAAAGTCGTTCGACCCCCAAGACTTCGTAACTAGAAGGTAGGTATGTTGTAGAATAAAAAAATGATCGCAATGACGAGGAGAACAAGCGCCTTTCGGCTTCGATAAGGGAAATTTCGCAGAGATGGGATTTTGGGATCTAATAGGATTTTTTTTTGTTTGGGTTTTTTGAACAAATAACACAAATGTGTTGGCAACACCGAGCTAGAAGCTACGGAGAGCAGCCGTGAGGGACGAAGGGCGGAAGGGACGCCGCCGGTGGAAGGCGGGATGCGATGCTCGCCCTTGGGTTTTTTGTGCAGGCAGAGCACTGAGCGACCTCGACGCGGGCGTTCGTGCTGTCCTAACCTTTGATTAATTTTGTTACTCATTAATAAGTTGTAGTGCGAACTAATAAGTTGACTTTGTAATGGTATTTCTTAATATTAAAACTTCAATTAAATACCAAGTTTGTTTGCTGTAAAAGCCCTAAGTAGTGACATTCGTATTTTTATAACAGATGAGTTTTACAAACTCAGATACACACAGAGATACTGGAAAAGAAAATAATACTCAATTAAGTACAACACACATTTAATTATTTATTGAACAAATTAACAAAGAGAAGAAGAAGAACAGATGCTGGAGATCCTATTCCCAGCGCTGACACACAGGCCTCGTCTTAAAAAGTACATTTATGGTAGTGTACGTATTTGTGATTGGGTTAAAAGTGTTTTGTGAATAAGTAGTATAGATCATCATCAACAGCACAGAGGTTATTGTATTGTATTGTACAACGGGCTAGTGTCCGCAACTCCATGTCAAAGCGCGTATTTTGAGTATGGGTTATAATAATCCACCACGCGGGCCCAGTGCGGTTTGGTAGATGTCACATGTCTTCGAATTTTTGGTTCTAGGACATGCCGGTTTCCTCACGATGTTTTCCTTCAGCGTTTTGAGAGCAGCGGTGATGAAATAAATTACACAAAGTAATGCGCCTGTCTGGGTTCGAAGCCACCGCTGCTCTCAACAGCACAGAGGTAACTCGGAATGTAATGGGTGGTCACCCATCCAAAAACCAAGCTAGGCAAGCACGGTTTAATCTAAAGATCGACCCGAACGACTTTTATTGTATGATTTATAAAGATATTTAGTTTGGTCGGTACGGTAGGTATTTAATTTATCCCATACCCAACATATAACATTATTTCATTGGTATTTTTAGGGTTCCGTATCCAAATGGCAAAAAACTGAACCCTTATAGATTCGTCATGTCTGTCTGTCTGTCCGTCCGTATGTCACAGCCACTTTTTTCCGAAACTGTAAGAGCTATGCTGTTGAAACTTGGTAAGTAGATGTATTCTGTAAACCGCATTAAGATTTTCACACAAAAATAGAAAAAAAAAACAGTAAACTTTTGGGGTTCCCCATACTTTGAACTGAAACTCAAAATTTGTTTTTTCATCAAACCCAGTGTGGGTTATTTATGGATAGGTCCTCCAAAATGATGTTGAGGTTTCCAATATCATTATTTTCTAAACTGAATAGTTTGCGCGAGAGACACTTCCAAAGTGGTAAAATGTGTCCCCCCCCCCCCTTAACTTCTAAAATAAGAGACTGATAAAACTAAAAAAAATATATGATGTACATTACCATGTAAACTTCCACCGAAAATTGGTTTGAACGAGATCTAGTAAGTAGTTTTTTTAATACGTCATACATCGTAAACCGCAATTTACACAATTTTGATACGGAGCCCTTCATGGGCGAGTCCGACTCGCACTTGGCCGCTTTTTTTTACCTTATTGGTAACTACAGCTTTAAGCCCAACATTGTACTGGCGATGGTTGCAGGAAGACTGGACTGCCCTTTCATCCGGTATTGTTCCAGCAGACATGTTGCTGCACCAGTGTCGGAGAGAAGGTTTTGTATTAATTTATTTTGACTTTGTTTTATTTTGGTTTTTTATGTAATTTGCTTTGTTTCATTTATTTAGATTTTGGATTTAATTTGTTTTGATTAAATTTAATTTTTATTTATTCACTTAGATTCTGGATTGTATATGATTTATTTGATTTAATATGTGTTTGATTTAATTTATTTCTAATTGATTGAGTTTTGTTTTTATTTTATTGTGATGTTACTTGGCTTTATTTGATGTTTATTATTATTTGGCTATGGGTGTTATTTACCTGAGAATAATGAATTTATTAATATTTATTATTTAAGCCGTTTGGGGTCGAAACGCTCGGATCATGGGGTCCGAGTGCGCGTCTCCTTTTTATGGAAATCTCCCACCGACTGGTCGACACTTCGCGTGACCAGAGGGCGGGCTGTTTCTTTGGTCAAAGAATTAGTATTGCCATTCAATGTGGCAATGCTGCCAGTCTTCTGGGTACGTTTCCCGATGACAGCGATGCAGAGGAGTACTTTGACGCCTAAGTGTTGTCGTTGTATACGAGGTGTAGTATTTATTATAATTATTTTGGTTATATTTGTAGTCTGCATATTATTATATTTTCCTTACTTTTTTTTTCTTTTTTTTTCTTTTATAAGTGGTGTCTCTAAACCACCACTGGCTCGTGGTCTTCGGAGTCGCGCTCGTCAAGGTAAGTCTCTGATCTCTTTGTGTATGCCTTGATCGGAATAGAAGTTGCACTTCGTCTCGCTTCCTCTTACGGTGGTGGTGACGCTTTCTCTTTCTTTTTTTCCTCGAGGTTTGAGGTCTGGTGGTTTGAGGTACTGTTTGAATGGAGGATCCATTATGTGGTGACGGTTGATTGTCTGTGGGTGTAAATAAGATGATTGAAAAGAGCATGCCAGATTCAAAATTCAATTCATTCAAAAATAATTAAATATCTGTTCACCAACATGACTTATCCATAGCCATACGAAGAGGTATGATTTGTGTTATTGTATGTTTTTACCGAAAAAACTCACTGGACCAATTTTCAAAATTCTTTCACCCATTAGAATGCTACAAAACGGTGAAGGAAAACATCGTGAGGAAACCGGCATGGCCCAGAACCAAAATTCGAAGACATGTGGCATCTACCAATCCACATTAAGCCCGCGTGGTGGATTATAGCCCATACGCAAAATACGCGCTTTCACGTGGAGTTACGGACACCAGCCCGTTCTACAATTCAATAGAATGCCACAACACATTATCTCTGGGTAACATAGGCACCCGCGCGAAACCGGGACTTGCCATTAGTAGAGAAAATAAATAAAATAAATAACTTTTTGATGTCGAATGTTGTTCGGTAATACTTGGAAACGTTGTTCTGCAAAAAGTCAATGAGTACTTACCAGCAACAGCTGGGCTACCTGATTGAGCCCCAGATCCTCTTTCACTGCGTTGTGGTTGCTTCTGATAAGACCTCAAAGGATCCTGCCTCTTCAACTCCAAGTTAATGGAGTCCATTAGTTCTTTAAGTTTCTGGGTGTCTTGCAGACGTCGAAACGGCCTCAAGAAGGCGTTTATAAGGCTATTGCAGAGCCAGTAGCCAGATAATGGAACTGGAATACGAAAACACACAATAAGAAAAAAGAAAAAAAAATATTAAAAAAAAACAAGCGGTTTAATCTTTAGGTTAAGCCGTGCTTGCCTAGGTTAGTCTGTGGATGGGTTACCACCCTTACACACCGAGTTGCCTCCGTGCCTCGGAAAGCACGTTAAGCTGTTGATCTCGGCTGTCATTTGTAGATCTTTGACAGTCGTTACAGGTAGTCAGTGGCCTAAAAAATCTGACAACCAGTTTTACCAAGTGGTATCGTATTACCCAGTACTAACTGGGTTGTGGAGGTCAGAAAGGCAGTCGCTCCATGTAAAATACTGGTATTCAGCTGCATCCGGTTAGACTGGAAGCCGACCCCAACATGGGGAAAAGGCGGGCAGCTGATGATGATGACGAATCGTCTCCGTGCTGGCTACCGTTGAGGAGTTTTCTCGTGAGGAAGCGATTATGGATCTAGACATGTCTATCATAAAAATGTACTCGCACCTGAACCTAAGGTGGTTTTTTTTTGTTTAACATTATTGTAAACTTCCCTTTATGTCTATTGGCCTTGTTTCGTTCTGTCTCCTGCTGATATGCAGGGAAGTGGAAATTACGTTTTCTACCTACTCTTCGGCTATACTTTCTGATTAATTTCGTTGCGGGATCCTAGTCAGTTAAATTCATTCTATAGGTCTTCGTCGAGCTTCATTGTCTCGGCGGTTTTCTAGTGGTCGCCACTGTTGATTCTGGCTTTCAGAAGTTACAGTGGTTTGGGAAAAGTGTGGTTTGTCCCAAAAACAAAGAACCAAAGGTGGATTGTGGGTTGCCAAATTACTGATACAGTAGCGTAATACTTCTCATCATAATGGCTCACTTACTTTTAGGAAATGCGTCGAGCTCCCTAAGAGCATCAAACAGCGCTCTCCCCTCGTCATCGTTATACATGGTCTCCGCGTATTCCAGGACCGTGTTCACGAGTACTGGCAGGGTCTCGTGACGTTTGAGCAGCTTGTGCAATATATTATTTGCTTGATCTAATGAAGAAATAATGATTATACAGGATGTAAGTCGACTAACGGTAAGCTAAAAGTGTTTCTAGTGACGTCCAGGTCAATATCGGCCTGCCGCTTTCCTTGGTTTATTTATCTCATTTCCTATTTGGCAGATCCTGGGGAAAACCGAACCTAAGAAAGTTGGGTTCAAGGTCACTCTAACAGTACAAAAAAAAAATTGTAAACATTATGTTTTGGTAAAGTTATAGCAATTCAATCTATCATAGTGCTAGTGGGTCGAAAAAGACCTGCCACGCACTGGCGGAAAAATAATAACCTAACGGCGAAGGAAAACTTCGTGAGGAAACCGGCATGTTCTAGACCCAAAAATTCGGAGACATGTGACATCTACCAACCCGCACTGGGCCCGCGTGGTGGATTATAGCCCATTCCCTCTCATAGAGAGGAGGCCTGTGTCCCAGCAGTGGGAAACATTAATAGGCTGATGATGAAACGGACCCTTCACCAAGCATTCTGCATATCAAATTCAGTAACCCTACGCCAATTTTATTTTGCTGGGAGTTGACTTTTCTTTGTGTTGAAAAATCACTTTCACTATAGGAACTGATGGACTCTTCTGAAGGAGTAAAGCTAGTAGATGAGTTCTGAGCTAACCTCAATTCAAAATCCCTTACAGAAAATCCCAATTATACATTATCAGACCCAGGAATCGAACCTAGGACCCTGGCTTATCTGATCACGATGAGCTCACCAACTAGCTGGACCGATGAAGGTTGCGGAAATCTGATGGATGCGAGTCGCACGGGACCGGTCAATGTGGCGACACTTGGGGGAGGCCTATGTCCAGCAGTGGACGTCTTTCAGCTGAAATGATTACTTACCTTGTACGCTATTGATGTCGATTACTTTAAGCATTGTGGTGAACTTCCTGGTGACTTCAAGGAATGGATGGCCCATCCACATTAGCTTTTTACTTTGTCTGTAACAAAACATATCAAGATGAATGTATCCTGATGCTGTAGAGGAGCTCGAAATTAAATAACAACAGCCGCAGTCTATCTTCAGGTAAAACCGCGCTTGCCTTAGTTGGTTCGTGGATCGGCAACCTCCCATTACATCATCGTGTTTCCTCCGCGCCTCGGAAAGCACGTTAAGCTGTTGGTCCCGACTGTTTAGTGTAGATTTTTGACAGTCGTTACAAGTAGTCAGTGGCACGAAAGTCTGACAACGAGTCTTACTAAGAGTTATCGCATTACCTAGTACTAACTGGGTTGTGGAGGGCAGATAGACAGACTCTCCTTGTAAAATACTGATATTCAGTTGATTCCTGTTAAAGTGTAGTTTCTGCCAGAACTTTTCGGCCCTATCGGCCATCCGTTACTATACTGCTACTTAAGTTTGGCAATTCTTCGGGCTACGTCGGTAACCTTGGTTCTCTTGCGGATTTCTTCATTACTGATTCGGTCACGCAAGCAAACTCCGAACATTGCGCTCTCTTTGGGTGCCTTCTGATAAGGCCCATTGTGAGCGACCACGTTTCGGTCCCGTATGTAATCAGTCATACGGATATAATTATGTAATAGTCATATTAGAGGCTTATGTTCAGCAGTGGACGTTTTTCGGCTGAAATGATGATGAATACGATACGCCTAAAGGCAGTAAATGACAAATACCGTTGTATAATTGGGTCTGCATGCTTGACAATGTCGTGAGCTTCGTAAGCGTCCTTCGACACGATGATCTGCATTAACTCTATGAGGAATACCATCATATAGCCTTCTCCACGACGGTCCATGATCTTGAATAAGTAATTATTTGATAAGGGCGTCCTCAAGTACTCGATCGAGGAGGACGCATACTTGTTGACTTTGGTTATTGTTGCGACTGTCGTCGTGTCTGAGAAGCAGAAATCGGTATTAAAATTTATTTCAGGAACGATATAAGAATCAAACTTGATTTGTTTTATTTCCTCATATGTAATGTATTGTTACTGTGGCAAAACGCAAGTCATCATCAGCCTATTAATGTTCCCAAAGCTGGGACACAGGCCTCCTCTCAAAAATCAAAATCAAAAATTGGTAGATGTCACATGTCTTCGAATTTATGGTTCTAGGACATGCCGGTTTCCTCACGATGTTTTCCTTCACCGTTTTGAGAGCAGCGGTGATGTAATAAATTACACAAAGTAATGCGCCTGCCTGGGTTCGAACGTAAGTCGGGGCCGCCACCACTGGGCCACCGCTGCTCACCCAGAGGCACTACGCCGGGGGGAAACTCCGCTGCCGCGGCAAATCGCCGCTCAGCGGACAGACCTCCGGCGCGATCTTATGGTGACATGGAGAGAACGACTGTCGCAATCCCGTGCAGGGCACGCCACGATAGTGGCGGTAAGTCCCCTCTTTGAGGAGTGGCTTGAGAGGCGCCACGGCATCCTCACCTTCCGCCTGACGCAGGTCCTTACCGGACACGGATGTTTCGGGAGGTACCTGCACCGAATCGGGCGGGAGGAGACGCTCGGGTGTTTCCACTGCGAGGATCGACCGGAGGACACGGTGGAAGTCTGCCCTGCGTGGGCAGAGTACCGCCGTGTCCTCGTAGGGGCGATCGGCGGCGGCGACACTCGCGTCCGGTCCTGGTTCAATCCATGGTCCGGAGCGAGACGGAATGGGAAGCCGTCATCTCCTTCTGCGAAGCAGTAATGCTAGCGAAGGAGGTGGCGGAACGCGAGAAGGAGAGAGCCTCTCTTCCCAGCCGCCGCGGGAGACGCAAAGGGCGTCGGGGGCCACGTGGTGGCTACCGGCCACCGTAGATGCGGGCCTGTTATGCTGACATCTCTTTGTGGCGCGTTCGTGTTCCACGCGCGCCTCAAAGAGATGTCAGCATAAGGGGAGGGGCCCGCAAGGGCCGAAGCCTGCCGGGGTTGCGGGCCTGTTCGAAAGGGATACCGCGGCCCCGGAACATAAAGGGCGAGGAAGGAACATGGATGGGTTTTGTAATGTATTTGCAAAGGTTTTATATGGTTATCTAAACAAATTGTAAATGTGCGCACACCCTACATATCTAAATAAATCAGTCTCGAATATTACATGTCTTTGTTTGCACTCAAACGAGAAGAGAGAATAATAAGAGGAATCTCTTTGGCGACGAATTTAGGGAATAAACACGATGCCGTTCGGGAAATTACAAGAATTTGACCTCGAGGAGGGCCGCAATTGGTCAGCGTATATTCGTTTGGTAAAACAGTTCATATTACTAAACGAAATCAAAGACGAACTACGCGTGGCCACGTTGGTGACACATGTCGGCGCACGGACATACCAGTTGATGTGTGACTTGTGTGCCCCGGACCACCCCGAGGACAAGACTTTCGAGGTACTCGTCGAGCTCGTGACTGTGCACCTGGAACCCAAGCGATCCGAGATAGCGGAAAGACACACGTTTCGTTTGCGACGGCAGTCGGCGCCTTCCTGCAGTGTTTGAAGCACCTCGCTACGCACTGCAACTTCGGGAAGATACTGGAAGACAACATCCGTGACCAGTTCGTGTCAGGACTGCGCAGTGAGGATATGCGCTCGCGGCTGTTTGCGGAGCCATCGCTGGATTATAAGAAAGCAGTGGAGCTGGCGCTCGCGCTGGAGGCGGCAGAACGGCATGCGGCGGAGGCCGCGACCGGCGTCGCGCTGTCGGCGATCGCCAGCACGGCGGGACTCGGGCAGGGCGCTGCCGCGGCCGCAGCCGTGCATCGCGTGGCGCAGCAGGCGCCGGCGACGAGGCGCCGCCGCCGCGCGGCAGGCGCTTGCAGACGTTGCGGGAAAGGAGCCCATACGTCGAATAAGTATAGATATAAATCGTATGTGTGTGACAAGTGCGGTGTCAAAGGTCATCTTTCGGCAGTGTGCTCTAAAAGTGATAAGGATGCCCGCGGATCAAGGTACCAAAATTTTATCGATGACAGTTCTGATTCTGAATCAAGTGATTGTTTATTTCAAGTCGTAGTATTTAAGAGTAATTATAAAGATGGGCCATACAGTTACATGTTAATAGTAGAAAACATTGAAATTATTTTTGAAATAGACACCGGCAGTAGAATATCGGCAGTGAAAAAAATATTTTATGATAATCACCTTTCGCATTTAATTATAATTCGCGACAATAACAAATTTCATTCATATACCGGGGAGGCTAACGTCCCACTCGGTTATGTATTAGTGAAAGTGCAGAGCGGCAACACCGCAACCCAGCTTCCGTTGTTTATTATTGACAATGGCGGCCCACCGTTGCTAGGGCGAAGCTGGATGAGACAATTAAATACAAAATCGCTTAGTCTACATCATTTAACAACTGAAATCAATCCGGTTATTAATCAACTTAAGTTAGAATTTCCAGAAGTGTTTCAGTCAGGTTTAGGATGTTGTAAAACTAAATTAAAGTTGCATTTAAAAGATAACACGCCGATATTCATCAAAGCCCGGCCCCTGCCTCTCGCTCTGCGGACGCCCGTGGAGCGCGAGCTGGAGCGTCTGCAGCGCGAAAAGGTTATCTACAAAGTGGAGCGGAGTGATTACGGAACACCGATAGTGCCCGTCGTCAAACGCGACGGGTCCATTAGATTGTGTGGCGATTATAAGTTAACTTTAAACAAAGTACTAAAAGATTTTCATTATCCGCTGCCACGCGTAGAACAGCTGTTCGCTGCGCTTAGTGGGGGAGAACAATATAGCTTATTTACAATGTATTTTAGAAGAAAGTTCGCAACCGATGACTGCGATTACTACTCATGTAGGTACATTTGTGTACCGTAGGGCCCCATTTGGTTTAAAATGCCTTCCAGAAATGTTTCAAAAATTAAACGAAGAGACCCTAAGCGGTCTTAACTGTGTATCTTTTATTGATGATATTTGTCTCACGGGGCCCGATAAGAAGTCGCATTTGGCGAATTTAAGAGCTGTATTGTCGCGCTTACAGGAAGCGGGTCTGAGAGTTATTTTCGAGAAATGCGATTTCTTCAAGGACGAAGTCTCTTATCTAGGATTTCGAATAAATAAACACGGCTTGCATACCGATAAAAGTAAAATTGAGGCAATTGCAAATGCCCCACCGCCACAAAATGTCTCCCAACTGAGAGCCGTTTTAGGTATGATTAACTATTATGCGCGATTTATCCCCAATATGAGTACGCTAATGCAACCTATGTATGCCTTGTTAAAAAAAGGATCTAGGTGGCGATGGTCGCGGGAATGCGAAGCAGCATACGCGGGGGTTAAAGAAGTACTGACGCGCGAGCCGGTGCTGGCGCACTACGACCCTGCTTTGCCGCTGGTGCTGTCGGTGGACAGCAGCTCGTTCGGGCTGGGCGCCGTGCTAGCGCATGCCTACCCGGACGGCAGCGAGCGCGTCGTGTGTTGTGCCTCACGCACACTGTCTCCTGCGGAGCGTAAGTATAGCCAGGTAGACAAAGAGGCTCTCGCCATTGTGTATGGGGTGACCCGTCACCACCAGTATGTGTATGGGCGGCGATTCACCTTGAAGACGGATCACATGGCGCTGAGCCATATCTTCGGTCCCAAAAAGGGCCTCCCACAGACTACTGCTAGTCGGCTGCAAAGGTATGCGGTAAGGTTGGCCGCCTATGAGTTTGACATTAAGTTTGTGTCTTCTGAACGCAATGGTAACGCCGATTTTTTGTCAAGGTTGCCATTGCACAGAGATAAAGAGGATTCGGAATCGGATGACGCCGCCTATGTACATTTTGTGGAAGACAGTTTCCCCATTAGTCACAAAGACGTGGCAAAGGCGATAAAAAGCGATATTGTGCTAAGAAAAATATATGGGTATCTCATGAGCGGTTGGCCATCAGGTACTGAGGTGGAAAATGAAAAACCATACTTCCACAGGAAAGACCACCTGCATTTAGATCATGGGTGTATTGTGTGGTCATTCCGAGTACACTACGAGCACACATTTTGCAAGAAATACACAGTGGCCATCCAGGTGTAGTGCGCATGAAGCAAATAGCCCGGAGCTATGTGTGGTGGCCGCTTATTGACTCTGACATCGAGGCACAGGCACGCGCCTGCACTGCGTGCAACGCGGTACGCGATGCAACCCCGCACGCGCCGCCGGCGCCGGTGCCCTATGTCTGGCCGGCGGAGCCGTGGGCGAGACTTCACGCGGATTTTCTTGAGTTTGGAGGTACGACCTATTTTCTTATTATTGATGCGCACTCAAAGTGGATGGAGGTATTCCCGATGAAGGCTGGAACATCGGCCTGCAAAGTTGCATCCAAATTACGAGAATGTTTTGCCAGATTTGGTTTGCCAAAGCAAATTGTCACAGACGGAGGCCCTCCTTTTACATCGCGGGATTTTAAAGTATTCTTGGAAGGTAACGGCGTGAAGCACATTCTTACAGCACCATACCACCCGGCCAGTAATGGTGCCGCCGAGAATGCGGTAAAAACTGTCAAAAAGGCTATAAAGAAAGCCACAATCGAAAGTGAAGACCCGGAGCGAGCTTTGTGTAAGTTTTTGTTTCAGTACCGTAACACAGCGCACGCCAGCACACAGCGCGAGCCGGCGATGGCATTGCTGGGACGGAGACTACGTTCTAGACTTGACATGCTGCACCCGCGCACTGCTGATTTTGTGGAGACGGCTCAGGAGGCACAGGTACGAAGCGTCGGTGGTGTGGTTAGACAGGTTAAAGAAGGGGATGAGGTTCTTGTTAAAGATTTCAAGAAAAATATTGTAAAGTGGAAGCCCGGTGTAGTCACTGAGCGCACTGGTGCTGTCACTTATAAAGTACGCACTGATGACGTCATAAAAAATAAACACATTGATCAAATTATTCGTAAAAGTAATCGGCTATCATTAGCTAGGGCTGTTTGCTCGGAGGCTGCCGATGGTGTCGCTCTTCGCCAGACTCCAGACACGGAGGCGAATGGTGAGGCTGAGTCGACAGAGTTCGCGTTTGAATCACCAAAGCCTTCTACATCTTGTCAGTCAGACGAGGACACTACAGTTGAGACAGTCCCTAGATATAACTTGCGTCCGCGTAAAAACAAACCCAATTACAAAGTTTAAGTTTACCGGTATGCCAGCCGATGTATTATTTTGACACGATGTTACGTTAAAATAAAATAAGTATTTTTTTTTATGCTTGACGTAAGCGTTAAGTTGTTGCGTATAAAAAGATCATACTTATCTACTGTTATGCTCTAACAACAATAGTTCTAACAGATTATTGCAACTAATTAGTATTAAGTATTTTAGTTTTAAGTTTATTAAGTAACTAGTTGGCTCTAATAACATAACGACCGACGTACTTTTTGGTCTAATATTTAATGTTTTCTCTTATAAGCAATGTTTATCGATGTTTAGATCTCGATTAATCCATACAATTAAAACTTAGTAGGGAGAGGTAGACTAGGAAACTAGACTAAACTTAGCGTGTGTTATATCAATCTTCATATCTATAACTATACCTATTGTTAATTTTCCATGCATTTATAATGTGAATATTACTTGTATGACTTAAGGTTGGCTTTTGATTTCTTAGAGGGGAAAATTGTAATGTATTTGCAAAGGTTTTATGTGGGTATCTAAACAAATTGTAAATGTGCGCACACCCTACATATCTAAATAAATCAGTCTCGAATATTACATGTCTTTGTTTGCACGCGGATTCCTCAGGTTTTAGTCAGTAAGAGTCTGACACTCCCTCCCGCTCCGCCCAGACTGGGAGAAATCATTTGATGATTTCCCATCATAAAAAAAAAAAAAATGGTCACTAAGCCACAGACCAACTTAGGCAAGCACGGCTTAACCATTATAGATCGACCCGAGCAGCTGTTTTATAGCTACGAGCTCTTTTAATTTTAGTAATAATGAAAAATACGTACGATCAAGTGACTGCCTATCAGTAGCAGGCAACGAAGTTGTCGGGTCCTCTATTCGTTCTTTATGTTCCACTAACATCTTATCTGAATACCACACCTTTTTCGTCGATATGGCATGCATCCTCATGGCAAGTTTATTTTTATGCTTTCTTAGTTTCATCATCTTAAATATATCGTCGTCATCACCGAACATCCCTCCGGGCTTATCTTTATGTGGTTTCCTCCATAACCCATCATAACCATCCAAATTCCATTTCTTTTTACTTCTTGGTGGAGTTAACGTCTTCAATATATCAGCATAATAATCAGCGTTTCTAACATCTATTGTCGTCATGGGAAGAAAAAAATGGGAATTTCTTAATGGAATGAATAAAAAATTTATTGACGAATGATATAACAAGTGAGTGACGCGTGGAAACAGTAAACAGGGCAGTTAGGGAAGCTACCTTAACTGTTGCTGCTACACGAAAATGGTCTTAGGAAACCATCCATATTTTTTTGTGAAATTACCATTTCCATATTTAAAAAATGAAATTATCATTTTTGTGAGTCAGTCTTCGATCAATAATAGGAGTCAGTCGATCTTGTTTCAAATGCTGATCAAAAAGTTCTATCGGACCAACCCAGGTTGGAATACTAAAAAAGTCAGAAAATGTAAAAATCTTTTCCCATATATTTTGTTTAAAAGTTTTGACCAAATTTTTTTTATGTTGTTATTCGACCCCAATATGAAGAAATGGCTAGGTATATGATCATATGTGAAAGGTACCATACCTGTAGGTGTCTGTCTGATAGTAGCAGGCTTCAAAGTTTTCTTGTGCTTTGATCTTACGTGCATCCTCAGCACTTCAAGTTTATCCTTACTTGGTTTCATCAGTTTAAAAATATCAGTGTCGTCACTGAAGAAATTATCGTCCAAATCCTTGGTTGGTCTTTTCTTCTTCAACACATCTTTACCATCAGAATTCCATTTAGATTTACTTCTTGTTTGAGTCGTCTTCTTCAAATCATCTCCAATCCTCTCTAATAAGGTGACCGGGAGAAGAATATTAGGTTTAAGTCGTTTGTGTCTTGTATGCGCAGTGCGTTTGGTTCGCATTGCTGGTGAAACGGTTCTCCGCTGTTTGGTTGTAAAGACCCCTGATTCTGTAGAACTTTCAGAGTCGTCTGCTGTTTTCTCTTCAGACCTTGCATAGCTGTTGTCAGACGTGTACGCCGAAGCTTCTTGTTCAGATTCTGAGCTACTTCTTTCAAAAGTTTCAAGGTCTCTAAAATTGTAAGACGATGCTTTCTCTTGGGACTTTTGTCTCAGTTCTCGTTCTGCAGTTGTTTTGAAGGAATCAAAGACAGTGAACCTCTGATGTTTCTTGGGCCGGGAGCGATGTCTGAAGAAGGTTTTCCTGAAGTAATTGTTTCCGATCTTATGTTGTGTGCCATGTATGTTTTGAGATCGTCTCGTTTGATGTGGGTGCGTTGGTGATAGACCTTGGAGATATATGCGATTAATTAGATATTGGTTAAAATCCGAATGTACAATCAACTTATAATGTTCCCACTACTGTGACACACGGCCCCCTCTTTTTGAGAGGGAATGGGCGATAATACAACACGCGTGCCCAGTACGAGTTGGTTGATGTTACATTGTCTTCGAATTTTTGGTTCGAAGACATGCCGGTTTCCCGGTAAATGATAACTTTGTGTCCTTCAACGTTTTGAGAGCAGTGATAATGAAATAAATAACACTAAGTAATGCGCCTGCCTGGGTTCAAACCCACGACTATCGTTCGCGACTTTCTCTCATGAGGATTTTCCCTCACCAAAAAATAAGTGAGCATTTAATTTGGAAGGCCTCTCACTATGTGGACCGATGACCTTGTGAAGGTTGCGGGAATCCGTTGGATACGAGTCGCACGAGACCGGGACATGTGGTGACACTTGTGGGTGGTTTATGTCTAGCAGTGGAAGCCTGCAGGCAGAAATGATAATGATGAGGGAAGAACTGGAGAAGTGTACTTACGAAAGTCTTCTGGAGGAGTGAAGAAGGCGAACTCCGGTGTGATAGGATCCAACTGGAAAGCTGCTAGGGTGTTGTTCCGTAGAGAGATGTTCTGGTTATGTCTCCTTATGAGGCTTTTAAAGTCAACTGGAAATTAGGTGATAGTGTGTTGAGAGCGAGTTAATATGCTTCTTTTGGGTTAGCGCGTTCCATTGTCGACCTCATCTCTTTCCCCAGGACTAGATTGAGGTCAAGGGCAGGTAGTAAAAAATAGATATCTTGTTAATAAGTTTTTCAACTTATGCGTTTTTGACAAGTCAGTGGAAATCGTGAAGGTGACGGGCTCTGTCAGGCTCCTATTGACTAAAATCAGGCGGCGTATTTCTAGTACCTTAGGCCACTGGGTGCTGGAGCACTTGTACAGTTTATGTGATACTGATATTGAGACTCCCTGCATCATCGCGCAGCTGTGCATAGTTCCCTCCCCATGACCTCCAGTTGTTTTGATCCAAGGCTAATGTACCGTCGTTGATTTTGTCTATATCGTCCCGCCATCTTCTATGAGGTCTGCCGCGACGGCTTCTGGCTGTGTCGGGGCCCCAGAAAGTGGTTCACTGGTCACAGCTCATTGGGCATGCGATAAACGTGGTCAGTCCAGTCCCATTTCAGCATATCGGCTTTTGTGCACTTTACATGTTTTTTTTATAAAATTCCAATGGTAAAGATTTTTGTTATGTAGCCTGTTCTGTCCCATAGCTGGGCAAAAGCCTGGAACCGTGGCTTTCCAATTTTGGCTTAAAATTTGCCCTCTCCGACCAATTTGTAAAGAACGAGTCCAGCAGATCGTCGATCGGCACGCCAGAAGAAAGTGAAATAAAAAATATGAAGGAGAAAACAAAAAATCGTACCTTTTTCAAATTCAACACATTGCAGTAAATCAAACTGAAGAAATAAACTTAAACCTAAAAAAATCATGCTTCTTCTCCTTGGAATGTGTTGCTACCTATTTAAGCTATCTACTATCATATTTTAGCCAACTTCCAAGGACTTTTGAGATCTTCGAAGTATATTTAAAACTTTTGCAGATGAGCTAAAGGCAAAGGTTTTGCAGTTACAGCATTTAGAAGTAAGTACAAGTCATCACAATATCAAAATAATGATTCGATTGTTCAAATATTTAAAAACACTACTTATGTTACTTTTAACAACTTTTTTTAGTGATAATTACTTTGCGCACTATTTTAACAGTCCCAACACTTGCAATTTATAGAAGTTAAAAGACGCCACATACACCGCGATTCACGTAGCCACATAACAGAAGCAAGAACTGTAAATAACTCTAGTTTAACTATATTGCTTAGCTGAATACCAGTATTTTACATGGAGCGACTGCCTATCTGACCTCCACAACCCAGTTAATACTGGGTAATACGATACCACTTGGTAAGATTGGTTGTCACACTTTTTGGGGCACTGACAATCTGTAACGACTGTCAAATATCTACTAATGACAGTCGAGACCAACAGCTTAACGTGGTTTCCGAGGCACGGAGGAAACTCGGTATGTAAGGGTGGTCACCCATCCATAGACCAACCTAGGCAAGCACGGTTTAACCTGAAGATCGATCCATGTGGCTGTTATTATTAAGCCACGAGCTCCTCAACACTTGCACTTTATAGAATTTCAAAGACGCCACATACACCGCGATTCACGTGGCCACATAATGGAAACGAGAACTTTAAACAAGTCGTACTTTAGTACTTTTATTAATTAGTTTATTATAGGAAAAAAAATGGTTTGCACCGGCCGACCACAAGTTATATGGCACAAAGGCAGATAGATGTCGAGTAGCCGTTTACTTCACGTCAAATATTTAAAAGATTCGTTTTTGCTGATACTTGACCATTTTTTTAACTGACGACAAAAAAGGAGGAGGTTCTCAACTAGACATGTTTATTCATTCGCGTGACAGGTTAAGATTCTTTTTCAAATTTACAAAAACAATTCCAACTTTGTTTAAAAGTAGTTAAGTACTGCATCAGTTTTATAACCAGTTCAATTGTTGTAATATTTTATTGAATTGAAAATATAAAAATATGTTGTATGTGCTATGTAGAACAAGTTTTATGATTTCATAAAAATGTTAGTAATGTAAGCGTGTACCTGTTTTCTGCTGATTGAGATATTTGATAGATTTACTTCGTCTGGGTTTGCGGCAAAAATTATTAAAAGCACAAAATGTGGCTGGTATAAAGGGAAATCCGTCGGTCTCCAATTCGAACCCTAGACACGCACCTCTGAGTTTTCGGATTCATGTGCGTATTGTATAATGTTCACTTGTTTCGGTGAAGGAAAACATCATAAGGAAACGAGCATGTTTGAGAGATATTTCTCGACGGCATGTAAAGTCAAGTCAGAGGTACATGGGCTGCATAAAAACTGACACCAGGTTAGACTCTAACCATACGATAAAGAAACAAAGGACAGGAGATCATTTCAGCCGAAAGACGTCCACTGCTGGACATAGGCCTCCCCCAAGTGTCGCCACATTGACCGATCCCTTGCGACTCGCATCCAACGGATTCCCGCAACCTTCACCAGGTCATCGGTCCACATAGTGGGAGGTCTTCCAACGCATCGTCTTCCGGTTCGCGGTCCCCACTCCAGAACTTTTCGGCCCCATCGGCCATCCGTTCTGCGAGCAATGTGCTCTGCCCACTGCTACTTAAGTATGGCAATTCTTCGGGCTACGTCGGTGACCTTGGTTCTCTTGCGGATGTCTTCATTTCTGATTCGATCACGCAAGGAAACTCCGAGCATAGCCCTCTCCATTGCCCTTTGGGTGACTCTAAGCCTTTTGATAAGGCCCATTGTGAGCGACGCGTTCATTTAACCTTTTGACCGCCACAGCATAAACGCACGCGCGTGCCCTCCACGCCAAGCCACAATTTCATCTACTATTTTGTCACATATTTGTGTCGTTTGCTGCTTGTCACGTATATGTGACAATGGCGTCCAAAAGGTTAAATGCTTTGACTTAATTACTTAGTGCAATGCTTTTCTTTTTGATTTCTGTATCCGATTATTCAATCGGTAATGTTATGAAAACTATCGTTCTCATTTTTCTCCTATTCCAGATTGAGAATTGAGCTGATTTTCATATTTTACCGTTTTTTTTTGTGACTAATTATTTAGATCATTATTATATTTTGGGCCCCCATTTTCCATCTCCTTTGGATCTGTACCGAAAGTATGCAAAAATATTATGACAACAGATGAAAATTACGACAAAACCAACCAGTTAAGTACTAAGTTTCATCACCTACATTTTCAAGCAGAGATGAGTCTCCATCTTGTTTTTAAAACATAATTTCACGAATTTTTAGTCCATACGTTAGTGTACAGTGCAAGCAGAGCACAGTTTTCATATCAATATGTCAGCATTTTACCTGCGCCGGGCCGGCTAATTTAGTACACGAATAGCATTCATACCGCGTGCACTCATTTATCATGCAATCATACTTTTATCAATAAATATCAATCAATCATTAATCAGTAAATCAATAAGCATCAACTCAAGCTGTAAGGTCCCTAACCGTACAGTAAGAGTATTGGAAAATAATGAACACATATTTTTTGTTTTTGTGAAACAATGAATATTTGCAAAGATAAAACGCATCAAAACTTGGGAGTGGGGGCTCGTGACGTCAGACCCCACTATAAATTATACCAAGGCGTGACGTATTGAGAATTTTAAAAGCGTCTTATCTTCGTCAATTTTGGTTTACGTAACAAAAGAAAAAAACGGGTCAAATATTTTTTGATAATTTAACTGACGACCTAATTAGTTTTTTTTTTGCCGTCTACCATATTTTCAATAGCCAATGATGACTTTCTGTTATAATCATTGAAATGTTCTTCAGAAAAGTCAGTAACCAGTTGACTCGCAAACGGCATTCGAGTATGACCGGCTTGCAGCAGGTGGCGATCTGTGGCTTTTGCCTGCCCCATGTGTATGTATGCTAAATATCAGTGCAAGTACGTAGGATTCGATAGGACTCGATTAGAAAAATTTGACAGTTATTCTCGATTAAATGAGTTTTATCGAGATTAACTGTCAAATTTACCTTATTTAATCCTATGTACTTGCACTGCAGCAGTGCAAGTACGTAGGATTCGATAGGACTCGATTAGAAAAATTTGACAGTTATTCTGGATAAAATGAGTTTTTGACTCGATAAAACCTCATTTTATCGAGAATAACTGTCAAATTTATCAACACGAGTCCTATCGAATTTTACGTACTTGCACTGAAAATTCGGTATGAGACAGTACCAGGTAGTAGAAACTTCGTCCTGCAGAGGGACAGTCACGGTCACGTTTCAGATTCAGTCGGACATCGGTATCGAATTCTATATTTCTTTAAAAAATAAGTAGATTATTAACATTGAACCAATTAACGACCTTTGTCAGGGCGCTAACATCGTCCGTAACTAATTGCTGGCGTTTGAATTTAAATAAAAGAGAAGTGTCGTCTGCAAACAATACTATGTCTTGTTTATCCTTTATGTGGTAAGGCAAGTCATTTATATAAATAAGAAACAAAAACGGGCCGAGAATTGAGCCCTGTGGTACCCCCATTCTTCCTACGGAACCGGGAGATCTTTTCCCGTTAACATCAACTCTCTGAATCCTATCACTCAAATATGAAGTAAGAATATCCAGAGAGGCGTTACGGATTCCATAGTGGTGTAGTTTGTCCATGTCTTAAACAGTTCCGTTTAATGTTCAATCTATTTTTATTATTTGTTGTAATAGCGGCCACAGCAGTACATTTTAACTGTCTTCCTATTACGGATCATAAGATATAGCCCACTGTAAGAAAACGGACGGACCCAAAAAAAAAAACAAAATAAAAGCATTTATTTCAAGTAGGCTAGTTAAATCTAGCTACATACAGTCCCAGTCACAAGACATTAAAACTATGAATGTACTGTAGTTGCCCATTCCCTAGCGTAGATCTCTGTGGAGAAGAACGGGCAAGAAATTCAACAATGTACCTTGCAAGATGTGCATGATAAAAGTGTCCATTGTAAAAACAAATAAAAACAATTCAAAAAAGGCGTGGCAACCAAGAGCTGACCAGTCCCAACCGACAGAGCCCGTTCACGAACGCATTGAAAAGAATAAAAAAAACAGCAGCATTATTAATTTTCCTACTATAATTAATTATATTTACATAATAACAACAAAGACTTTGCAAAGAAAGTCACAGTTATTGAATTAACATCGGGTAATGCGAAATTGCGAAGAGTAGAAAACTTGTGGGAAGGCAGTCATAATTTGTAGACCAGACGTTACGGGCAGTCAGTAACCCGAAACTTAACAACCCCTCTAAACAAGTGGTATCGTATTACCCAGTACTAACTGGGTTGTGGAGGTCAGATAGACAGTTGCTCCATGTAAAATACTGGTATTCAGCTGTATCCTATTGGACTGGAAGCTGACCCCAACATAGTTGGGGAAAGGCACGCAGAAGGTACTCGCAGATGCCATGGTCTTCGCCTAAGTACTATTCCTATTTTGTAGTGCCTGAACCAAGTTTTTCCTCAGCGATTCTTCTTCATCACTGTAACTTGAACCTTCGACTATCCTTCTTAGAAGCTCAGCTTTCTTTTTCAATCTTTTAGCTTTTGTCTTTGACTCAGCTTGTTTTAAAGTCTCTTTTAGTTGGTTGAACAAAATGATTTTATCTTTTTGGGCTTTTTCCCTACGTCTTGATTCTCTTCGCGTTTCTTCGTGTTTTAGAAGATTTTCATCTTTGGTATTGATGTATTCGTAGAACTCCAATGAACTGCTTGGCTCTTCATGTTCCCTGCTGAAGTGAAAATAAATAGTACAGTTTATATTTTTTTCTAGTCTTGTCTCTAAAAAGAAATGACGATACAATCTCGAAGAAAGAAACGGTGGCCAAGTGGTGGCGGCCCACACTTACGTGTCGGGGCGTGGCGTGGCGCGCCAGAAGCATATCGGTTTCATACATTTAGTTTAGTTAGAGACATATACACGACACGACGCGACCTACAAGGTCGTGTCGTATCGTGTCGTGACGCGTTCTGTAGTGGCGCTGACTGCTCGCCACCGATTGCGCCAGAGTGGTGGTGGGGGTTATGGAGCGACACGACACAACAGGCAAATGTGTTTCTACATCGCGTGGCTCGTGGCATTATGCACGTTTGAACGCTGCAAAGGTTCAATATGTACTGTTCAGAAATAACGCCAGAGCACGCCACGACACGACACGTTAGTATGCACAGTCACCGTCACGACAGCAAGCGCTACGTCTTGCCCCAACACGTAAGTGTGTGTCGTGGATTCAAACCCAGGCAGGCGCAGTTATTTGTGTAATTTATTTCACCACCATTGCTTTCAAAACGGTGAAGGAAAATATCGTGACGAAACCGACATGTACTATAAAAATTCGAAGACACATTGTCATCTACTAACTGTCATAAGTCATTGTACACATTAAATAAGTACAGAAAAGAAGAAAGGAACAGAAAAATAGGCAAAAATGTGATGTTTGTTTGCACAGAAATCTCTTCCATCATACCTGGGAGAGTAGTATTCTTCATATTCTTGATTCCTTCTGAAGTCGACGTCTTTGTTACCAAAATGAGCATATTTGTAACGCCTCTGATATCGTTGTCTGGCAACGTTTTTGTGTAGTTTGTAGCGGTGTCTCTTTGTAACGCGTTGTCTCTTTCTCTTCGGTTTCAATTTCATTCTTCCACTTTTCTTTCTTGAAGGAGGTTTCAAAACTGCTGGTTCTTTATCTGTGAAATTAAATCAATCATATTTAGTTTGGATGGAAACCGACCCCAACATAAATATCAGTTAACATCTAGGCAGATGCAGATGGTCAAGCCTTATTTGCCTAGGTTGGTCTGTGGATGGGTGACCCATTACATACCGAATTTTCTGTATGCCACAGAAAGCACGTTAAGCCGTTGGTACTGGCTGTCATTTGTAGATCTTTGACAGTTGTTACAGGTAGTCAGTGGCCTAAAAAGTCTGACAACCAGTCTTATCAAGTGGTTTCGTATTATTAGTAGTATTAACTGGGTTGTGGAGGTCTCTTACCAACCGTCGTGGTTTGACCCTCATCCTTCTCCGGAATAGTTCTCAAGTGAAGAATACCTCCTTGGTCTTCAATAAAGAACTTCGCTTTCTTGGTGGTTGGTACATTGAAGCCATCAACTCTGGTTGCAGTCTCTGGTATTGGAAGGCCGTTGCGGAGCTGTCCTTGATGTTCGGAATAGGTCTTCAACTGTTTCCTTGGAGTCGAGTCTAAGATTTTAGAAGGAGTTCTTTCAAGATTGACTGGTTTGAATTTAATTTAATTTCCGCTATTTTATTGGTTTTATCAAAGTTGTGGCCACGCATTAGACTATAGTCCGCGCCACGAGAAGCTATAATTTTTTGTAAACAAAGAATTTCTACCAAGATACGTAGCGACAATTCAATCAACAAGAAATACTCCCAAATTCAATTAACTCTAATTATCATACGTGTAATACGAAACTAACGAGCAATTTCACTTAGTCGGGTTATATTTTGGCGATATTAAGCGTTGTCGTCAAATGTTTAGTGGTACTGGAACGCATCTGACATCTTGGAACGTAAACATTTGGGCCGCGATTTTGAAGTAAGATCACGCTGACGCCGCCATTTTTGAGTTTGAGCCAAAGATTGCAAACCCGAATGTGTGTTAACAAAAATTATACGAGTAGCTTCTCGTGGCGGGGACTATATATTTTAATCGATAGCTGGTAGTGGTGGTACAAACAAGTTTTGTATGAGACAAAATGTTCTAAAGTGTCACGTTTCCGAAAATATTATTTATTTCGAGTTTCATCAACTCGTCCCAAATGGGCCATAGACATGTGGGACGAGTAGCTGAATTACTCGAGCTATCAAAATTAAAGTCCGCTCACAGATGGCATCTTCGGAACAAATTTGATTTAATTAGACACGCATAAAACCTGTCTTAATCGATAGCTGGTATTAATGAAAACAAGTTTTGTATGAGACATGGTGTTCTAAAGTGTCACATTTTCGAGATTTAAGCTATGAAAGTTGTGCTGAAGATATCATCTGTAAATAGACTTTAACTTTGATAGCTAGATACGCCGAGTCCAGAAGTACTGTTTCCCTGAATCAACCCCCTGATCCAGCTGCCAAGAGCCTTTACTATACTAGGCTAGTACCAATGATAAAAATAGGGGGCTCTCCTTCTACTGGTCGGACCTCCCTCCATATTCTTCCATCAGTCACGATTCTGTGCTACTTTAAAAATGCACTTTAAATACTTACTTGTTAAGCTGAACCTCGGTGTAAGCCCAATCTTGTTGACTAAAGTTAGGAACCAACTCTCAACTGGTGTATAAGTGGTGATCTCCCGAAGCCACTTCTTCTTATATTCCTCACTTCGGGTCATAGAAGACCGAAGTGAATCTTTGCCTGAATGACCTCTACGAGAGGTTGGATACGTTGAGTTTCGATGAGATGCTGTGGTACAGCTGTGTAAATTTGGCGTAGAATGAAAGATTTCTGAAGATTTTTGGTTCTTAAGACTTGGTTTAACCGTTTTTGAAGATATTAGTGGAGAGTTTTGGTTCTTAAGACTTGGTTTAACCGGTTTTGAAGATAGTAGTGGAGAGTTTTGGCTCTTAAGACTTAGTGTTACCGTTACTGAAGACATTTTTGGAGATGTTTGGTTGTTAAGGCTAGGTTTAACCGTTTCGGAAGATATTTTTGGAGATGTTTGTTCCTTAAGACTTGGTGTAACCGTTGTTGAAGGTATTTTCGGAGATTTTTGGTTCTTAAGGCTAGGTGTAACCGTTTTCGACGATGGTTTTGCTTCTGGCAGTCTTTTTAGGGTAGAGGATACTACAGGATCCATACGGAGCCTCGATACACCCGGAAATAATGTAGAACCAAAAAGTTTTAGAGACTTCATACTCTGCAAGGTCATTTTTGAAGGAGGAAGTGCCGGGTTTCTTCGTGTAGAAGATACTTTAGGACCAGTTTGAACAGTTTTTCTTGTAGTTATAAGAGGATAAATCTTGGCCGATTTCAAGTAATGAGCATTCAATTCTGTTGTGTACGGTGAGATTGAGTCACGGAGAAATGGCCGTGCTGTGGTGAAAGGACTAAAGTGATCGGTTTGTTTCTCCAGTTCGATTGATAGAATGATAGGCTGCACGTCTGTGGGGGGCAGTACTTCACCATCTGGGTTGTATCCATTTATCCTTGGTATGTCTTCGGGAAATTTCTTCTGTGCTTCTTTGATGAGGGTCTGCACCTCGAGATAGTTTTTGTGGTGTTGTTTCATGAGAGCGGTTTCGTCGAATTTTGCTGCTGGAATAGGGTAGACGACAAAACAATTAGTCCGTCAGTTAGATTATCAACAAACATTTGACCGGTATTTTATTTTATTACTTATACCAAAATTGACGAAGATACGACGTTTTTAAAATTATAAATACGTCACGCCTTGGTATAATTTACAGGGAGTTCTGACGTCACGAGCCGGGACTCTCGAATTTGGATGCGTTTTATCTTCGTCAATATTAATTAATTTACAAAAACAAAAAATACGTGTCCTTTATTTGCCAATACTCTCACTGACTGATTAAATAGATTTGCATTTTTTTTTACTCTCGTTTGTACTCAATGAGGCGTATCGATGTTGTTTTTAAGTTTGGGGGCGTTCAATAATGGGTCTAAAAGTACTCTTAATGAAACCTAAAGGTTCTTCCCGTCATTGCGAACATTATGTTGTTCTATAGAATTCTAGACCATACCTGGGAACCCTTTAGTCCCGAAGATATTGGGGGTCAAAGTTCCAACATTTTTATATGCTTTTTTTTTTGTTTTTAATTTAACTTTAAATACCTTCACGACCTTCGTATTATTCAATGCATCCAACAGCACAATGCGTTGAGTGCGTTACATTGAATTCTAGCACAATACATGATTTTTCACACCAAAAAAGAAGTCGTATCCTTTTTTATGTACGGAATGTTTGGTAACGACTTGACTACGGCTTCGTGATGAATACGTTTACACCCTGGTTATTATCACGCATCATCACGCGTGGTGATCACTGAAGAGTTAGAGGTGGTCAGCCAGATGTTTGATGAGTCGTGATGGAGTGAACCTGTTGCCATCATCAGGGCGCAAATACTGATTCCAAACTGCTACTGAAAAATATTTACCAAATAACAACATGGCCAATCTGGGAATATATCCCAGAATCTCATTGTATGCGTAACCATTGCACCAAAGAGGGAAGAAAATTACATGGTCTCAATTCGTCGGGGATAGTGCAAAACCGCGAATCTACCATAGGTAAAGACCGCGTATCTGCTTATTTTACAGGAGCAGGTTAAAACTGTTTAATATCGTTATTTTAAGGGCAAATGGCTTCATTCGCAGAATTGTTTTTGGGTGAATTCTTGCTTTCTATTAGTCAAACGAAAATCACGTCAGCGAGAAGGATGCCGATTGGAATCTTACGTATATGCCTGCGAAATTGAAAATTGGCTACATTTGTCAGATACGCGTAATTATCCGATAATCGGGACTTTTGTTTTTGACTTATTATTTACACGAGCACGCCAAAAACAAATGTAATAGTAAATAGAAAAAAATCTTACATTCCTCATTATCGATGCAACTAAACATGTCATAGTGTAAAAATAAACATATAATTAGTAATAGCATAATTTTTATCACTTTAAAATTACTTTATGATTTGATAGATCAGTGCATAATTTATTTTACCTAGTACCATTTTTAGATCAAACATTTAATTAAGTAATACTTTTGTTGAGCAGTGGAGTTTTATACAAAAGTTATTTGACTTAAGTTTAAAGGTAGTTACTATTTAAGTTTTGTTATCAATAAAATTGTAAACTTTATTGAATTGGAAATAAAATGTATTTGCGTGTGCTGTGTATGGCAAGTTTTATGATCCCATAAAAATGTTAGTATTTTTCTATACTAAAACGACAGAGTGTGTGTGTGTATGTGTGTGTTGTACTTGTTTTCTGTTGTTCGGAATATTTGGTAATATTTTGGTTGGCTTTAAGTCACCCAAAGGGTGACTATGCTCGGAGTTTCCTGGCGTGATCAAACCAGACATGAGGACATCCGCTAGAGAACCAAGGTTACCGACGTAGCTTGAGTGGCATTGGGCACACGCTGGGGCCGAAAAGTTCTAGAGTGGCGACCGCAACCGGAAGACGCTGCGTTGTGCGATCTCCCACTGGGTGGACCGATGATCTGGTGAAGGTTGCCGGAATCCGCTGGATGCGAGTCGCACGGGACCAGTCAATGTGGTGATACTTGGGGGAGGCCTATGTCCAGCATTGGACGGCTTTTGACAGTGGATTTTAGCATGTATTTTCCACCATAGCGCCTAAACTATTCATCTGATTTTGATGAATAAGGTGTCAATCGATTCATTATTGTGGTCCAGGTAACAGAGGCTACATTTTAACCGACTTAAACAATAGTAGGAGTCGATTGTATCTTGTAAACCCGGTTTTAATTAGAGCGTGATTTTTCAGAATTTGGGTTTTTAATAGAAGTATGCCACACACATTCTTTTTGGAATAGACGCATAAAATTAACGTTGGAAGTAAGAAAAAAACAGAAACGTTTTTATAATATTACATTTATAAGGTAGGTCTGAGATCGTCAAAGCAAGTATGCAATATCAAACTAAATATAGGAAGTATAGTCCAACGCATCAAATTACTAGCATCTGTAAAATTTTCTCAGTCGATTTTGAACTTTAACTTTCAAAATTTTATGGTTTCAAATCATTTGGAAATAGTGTTAACCTGATATGCTGACGACTGTACCTACTTCTTTTGCCTAATAACAAATATGGTTTAATTTATAGTCTGATAAAGAAAAATTAAGAGTACATTAAAATAATTAGATGATCGGGTTAGTATGGTATTCATAAGCCTGATAAGCCATAGACAAACTATATATTTTATTTTTTAAATTCTATTTTCTACCATTACAGCTTTTCGTGAATTACAATTTTTTTTACATTTTTTGATGCTCGTCTTAAAACCTACTTGTAATAAAAATATTGCTTTCAAAGCTTACAATACTCGAATTCACATAATTCTCGCAATTGTCGTTCTTAAAGATGTGTACGTCAAACGATAATTTAAGTAATAGGAAAAGTTACATATACATCACTTCAATTTTATTATAACCAGTTACTGATTCTGGAGGTCAGATTTAGTCGCACCATGTAAAATTCTGGTATTCAGCTGTCTCCAGTTAGACTGGAAGCCGACCGCAACATAGTTGTTAAAAGGCAATCATAATATATGACCACTGACCCAGCTAAATCGCTAACCAACCCATTCTTTACTTTTATCATCTTCAACATACACCTTCTCCAAAAAGTAAATCCATCAAATTACTTATTAAACAAAAAGGAAAGTCTATACGACTTATGATCATGATGTTTTTCAGCATTTTCCAGGCAGTCCTTGTGTGGTGCAGTACTTGCTTCTACAGATGACTGAATCAATTCAATAATATCCTTGGCTCTGGCATTAAATAGTTTATTAATACTTTTCTCAGCTGAATTAGATTCGTGATGTCCTCTTGATATAACTATGTCGTTTTCTATGTAACCCGGGTCATTTTCTAATGTATCTTCATTCTCGATTTTCGCTGGCTTCCCGACATGTGGATGGTGTTTGAGCAAGTCGTAGATATCTGGAATATCTGTAACAACGTTGCGTCTCGTGCTTTCGATTGCGGCTGGTCTTTCAACTGTAGCGTCTTCAAAATTTGCCTCTCGCTCGATAGTCGCATCTGTTTCGATAGTTGCTGATTTTTCGTCATCGTCTACTGCAAGTTGGTCTGCGACAGTCACTGCAACGTCGTCCTCAGAACCGTCTGTTTTACCTTCTACAGTGGCATCATCTTCTACAGTTGCCTGTTCTTCTTCAATTGTTGCTGTTTTGTCCTCTACGGTTGCCTCAACGTCCTCTATGGTAACTGTCCGATCTTCTACTGTTACTTCTACGTCTTCTACGGTAGCGGCCCTTTCTTCAAGTGTTAGTACATCTTCAACAGTGGCTCCGACATCTTCTATAGTTGCAGCCCTAGATTCTGCCGTTGCATCTGCGGCTTCTACTGTTGCGTCTGCTTCTACAGTTGCGTCGACATCGTCGATAATTGCATCATTGTGTTCTTCGTCGCTATACGGCTTCGTGTTTTCAACTGTTGCTGCAACATCTTCGGAGGCTGCCTTTTCATTTTCTAATGTTGCACCATCTTCTTCAACAGTAGCGATTTCCTCACTGACTGGTAAAACTAAGTTATGTAGATGATTATGAATCAAGCGTTGCACTGAACCAAACTTCTCCACCGCTTCATCTTCATTCTCTTCAATCACCACAACTTTCTTTTCTTCAGATTTTTCAGCAGTTGCATCGCTTTCGACGGTAGCATCATCGCTTTCTTTATCACTGGCACTTAAATCTTTCGATTCCTTACTATTTGCATCTTCACTAGATTGTACATTGCTTGAAGCGCTGTGAGAGTCTTCATCTGCACCTGATTTAAGCGTATTTGCATTTATATCCTCACTATTCTCCTTTTCCTCCGAAGACTGCTGTTCTTCGCTAGTAGACTTATCATGTTCTAATTCAGACGTGTTAGAAGAACTGACATCATCATTTGTTTTGGCATGGTCAGCATGTTTTGGCTTAGCGGCTGATAGGATATACGCTAGAGGTTTAGCTCCATTCTTTCCATGCAGTGGAGTAATTTCTACCACTTGCTTCTTACGGGAGTTCAGTTTTCTCCAACCTTTTCGCTCATGTTCTTCGGAGCCTCTGTATGGTAAAACTTGGATGACCTTCTTGCCTTTGCTCCTTCTA
The DNA here is from genome assembly GCA_950022955.1 of Xestia ashworthii. Taxonomy (NCBI): domain Eukaryota; kingdom Metazoa; phylum Arthropoda; class Insecta; order Lepidoptera; family Noctuidae; genus Xestia; species Xestia ashworthii. Next base: position 13,213,312 of record OX465574.1, read on the forward strand.
TGCGCTCTTTCGTTATCTCTAGCTTCGCTCTGAGCTAAGCTGCGTTCAAGGAGTGGTATGAGGAGTTCAGCGATGTTGCCCTCTCGATGATGGTGGGCTTTGAAGGGTTCCAGATCCTCGGAAGATGGCTCGTGGGTGTCGACGCTGCGACATGTGTGCGGCGCCACCCAGCTGCATAAGAGACATAAGGCTGGAAAAGAAAGAAGACTGCTGTAGTAGTTATCATTAGATCGTTTGGTAAAAGAGTACTTATGCCACATGTTCCCCAACCAGGCCCGAAGGCACCTTACAAGCCGATTCTAGAACAAGACATTGTCTAGGTGTCTACTCCAAGTGTATGGCGAAGGTATCGGTACTGAAATGCGTTTTTTTTTCATGACAACAGCTTTGAGACCTATTTCACAACAGTATGAGGACCAAAATACTATGTTCGAAGCTACATAAATGTATACTCAATACAGTAAAAGAAAATCACCTTTTAAAGTACATTGTATGTTATAAAGTATGGCACAATACAAAAAAAAAAAAAAAACGAGTAAAGCCGCTCTCGCGGATTAAGGGTTTTCATACCATTGCATTGTAATAACCCCCAAATAGTTTTGAATTAATTTGTGTTTTTAGGGTTCCGTAGCCAAATGGCAAAAAACGGAACCCTTATAGTTTCGCCATGTCTGTCTGTCTGTCTGTCCGCGGATAATCTCAGTGACCGTTAGCACCAGAAAGCTGAAATTTGGTACCAATATGTATATCAATCATGCCGACAAAGTGCAAAAATAAAAATTTAAAAAAACATTTTTATTAGGGTACCTCCCCCAGACGTAAAGTGGGGAGCGATTTTTTTTTTAATTTTGACCCTGACGTGTGATATATTGTTGGATAGGTATTTAAAAATGAATAGGGGTTTTCTAAAATCATTTTTTGATAATATTAATATTTTAGGAAATAATCGCTCCGAAAGTCAAAAACAATGTGTCCCCCCCCCCTCTAACTTTTGAACCATAAGTTTAAAAAATATGAAAAAAATCACAGAAGTAGACCTTTATATGAACTTTCTAGGAAAATTATTTTCAACTTGATGAGTTGAATAGTTTTTGAGTTATATAGCACTTTTTCAAAAAAACGCAAATGATAACTTTGTTTTTCATACAAATACTATGAAAAACAAAGTTATTTTTGCTGACGAAAAATGTTGGTATTTTTAATGGTCTGGGAAGCTACGGAACCCTACAGTGAGCGTGGCCCGACACGCTCTTGGCCGGTTTTTTTTTATTTTATTTTTTGTTGTCATAGCGGCAACAGAAATGCACTTCTTGTGTTTCAACTGTCTACACATTACAGATCAGATACAGCCCGCTGACAGACTGACAGAGTTAGTAATAGGGTTCCGTTAGTCCTTTAGGGTATGGAACCCTAAAACGAAAGAAAAGTTATAATCAGTTCCAAGGTATGAAATAAAATCACTATGGGGAGACTATGACACTTTTAGCTTAAGAGGCCGGCGGAGCATGCGTAGTTCATACAAACGTAATACCAAAATAATTTGTAAACCTAACATATTCCTAAGAAAGTGTGTATATATTTCGATTGGATTACAGAATATATTTATTTTGAAAAGATTCCTCATATCTCGTCTTTAATCAAAATTTAATAAAACTTTGTTTATTTAAAGCTGAAGCTACTTACCAACGATTAGGTACATCTGTGCTAGGCGAGTGCGCACTGTACCTGCGTTTGCGAATGTATTTATACAACGCACTTTGATTGTGTGAGAGCGTGAACTAGCATGACGGATGGCTACGGATTTGGTTAATTGAAGGACGGTTTCAAAGGTTTCCTCTCTCCTGCTGAATTTTGTAGACTATCATCATCATCACCATCATTATCATCTCTCTTGCCCCTAGTCCAATTTATTTTAGGTTTGGCGCACCATTGCTTCTTTACCCATACTCCTCTATTACTGGTCATCTGATCAGACACCTCCTTTCTAGCTATAATTATCATCCTTCATGGGTGCGTACCATTTGATATAATAACAAAAGTTCTATCGATCACATGACCTAATTTCATGTCAAATCGTTTCATCGTTATACTAAAAAAAAGTGTATACTTTTTTTTTGTATAACGATGAAACGATTTACTGAATTATTGACATAAATTCAGTTTACCTAATTTTATATGGTTTAATAAACATTTTCTATAATGCACATTTGAACTAATATTCAGTTAGTATAATATTTAGTTAGTGTATTATTTAAAATCTATAGTAACGTTTAATTTAATAAAATTTTGAAACTAACTATTATGTGTTCTAAATTTTTGCAAAAACTGATTGAACTATAAAACAGCTGCTACTTTCGTGTTCCCCCGACCCCCTCTATTGTTGGAGAATCATCTGGGTTAGGTTCGGTTAGAACAGTGACCATTAGCGCGCGAAGGCGAGTGGACGTGCCGCAGTAGCGGCCGCCGAGTGACAGATCTATTGTTGATGAATCATTTGGGTTAGGTTAGGTTAGAACACTGACCATTAGCGAGCGTGCCGAGATCCGGAGCTATTGTTGGTGAATCATTTGGGTTAGATGAGGTTATAACAGTATGAAGTTTCCCGATATTTACTTATTCATTACAGAATTTTGGCTGAAAATGAGCAACCGACCCGAATAGCGTAGTGGTAGTGAGGCTGCCTTACGTTCTTAGGGTCCTGGGTTCGAATCCCAGTAAGAGCAAATGTTTGTGTGATGAGCATGGACATTTGTTTCCGAGTCATGGATGTTTATATGTATAATAAGTATGTATTTACAAACAAAAAAGTATATATGTAGTATATCAACTATCTAGTGTCCACGACACAAGCTTTGCTTAGTGTGGCACTAGGTGGCGCTGTGTGTTAATGTCCAGCGATATTTATTTATTTTATTATTATTTATAAATATGAAAATTAGGTCAAATGAAAGTTAGGTCAACTGAACGTTACATAAAAAGAGCAATATACAAATCAAAAATAATTTTGAATGAACGTTATACTCAATGTTATTAGAGCAAAAGAATTTTATATGACATGTAACATTAGATCACATGAAATTAGGTTATTTGTTTTTATAGCATATGAAAATTATATGATGTGAACGTGAAAATATTCTATCTGTTTTTATGCCATAACACCCCATTCTTCACACAGTCCATGCATCGTTTCTGTGGTCTTCCTCTACTCTTATCATTTGCTTGCCTTTTCCCAATTATGTTTGAGTCGGCTTCCAGTCTAACCGGATGCAGCTTAAAACCAGTATTTTACATGGAGCGACTGCCTATCTGACCTCCACAACCCAGTTCATACAGGGAAATACGATACATCTTGGTATGACTGGTGTCAGACTTTTTGGGCCACTGACTACCTGTAACGACTGTCAAAGATGGACAAATGACAGCCGGGACCAACAGCTTAACGTGCTTACCGAGGCACGGAGGAAACTCGGTATATAAGGGTGGTCGGCCGGTTCACACTAGGGCAGCACACTACACTAACAGTGTCCGTATATTGAGGTGAAACCCCCCCTAATTAACATTTATAAAGATCAAGAGTGAGGGTAGTTGAATAAACGCCTTCACTTTGCTGTCGCGGTACCTCCAATACTTCAGTCTCCCCGCGACCACGACTGGTGCAATCTGGTCGAAACGTTAGGCTTTAATTAAAGGTAAATTCGCGATAAATACCCGTTTTCATATGTTTAATAAGTGTTCTGATCATGAAAGTTTAAAAAAGACAATAGTGGAAATAGTTTCCGAGTAAAATAGTGGTCTGACATCCGGGCAGACGGCCAGACGGATATGACGAAATTTTAAAGGATCAAAAACATGGGATAAAACTGCCTGCTGTGTGGTTTGGCCTACAGTTTTGACAGTTCTACTGTCGAAATCGTCGTTGGCAGCTCAAATACCTTAACAGCATATTTTGGGACAGAGAAGGCATGAGGTCAAAGAAAGAGACAGGTGGGACAAAAAAAAAACTGCTCAAAAACGGCACATTTTTCATAGCATCTCTGAATACCCCTTTCTACATTACCAAGCGCGATAGTACGTTACATACATAAGTGTACATAAGTACGCATGACGGATTATTTTTAATTAATCAGCACCTCCGTATATAACACGATTACTACTAATCATTTCTAATCAGCTGACTGTAGAAAAAACTAGCTTCGTGCAGCGATTGTTCTTCAACTGTTATAGTAGCAGTGATCCGTCCGTCCGTCTTTTTTTTTTGGGACAAGCCCGCCACACTATTCCCTGCCCACTGTAACTCCTGTGCGCCAGAATCAAAAGTGGCGACCGCCAGAAAAGCGCCGAGACAATGAAGCTAGTCTGTCTTTTGGGTCGTGTCGACGACGCGTTCGTGATCCACGCGCGCCTCAAAGAGATGTCAGCGTAACGAGGGGTTCGCAAGGGCCGATGCCTGCCGGGGCTACGGGGTACACTTCCCCGAAAGCTGGGTCTCTTCGCACTACGGTTAGGTTCAACATGCAATGTATTTCACACGCGTGCGTTTTTTGACAGTGACAATGAAAATTGCCACAGATAACTCCCCATAGTCAGAGGTAAATGTTTTTTCCTCAAAGTTATATGCGTCTTTACGGCGTAAACATTTTATGAATATTCAAATTATGTTTTTATTTGATAATATTTACTTTTATAAAAAAAAAACATTTATTTGTGATCTACATTCAAAAATATAAAAAAAACTATTTTTTTTATTAGGCTGTTTGTTCCGTGCGTGTTTGTCTGTTGCAAATCGCGGAAAAAGAAGAAAATTAAAATCATAGTTTCATATAGTTACATAGAGTTACATGACAAAAATATTTTTCAGTCTTTTATTTTATTTCTTCAAAAGTGTATTGAAAAAAGTCGTTTGATACACGTGGACATTTGTTATTGCAATTCTCGGCTCAATAACAAACTCGCCTACGGCTCGTGTGTTAGTTCCGCCTTGATTACAATAGCAAACTTGTATCAAAATGTACTATTGTTTTACACCATCCCTGGGAACCGTCTAGTTACAGCTTCTAGTTATTGGGGGTAAAAATTCCAACTGTTTGCCAAGTTTTTTTTAAATACAAGTTTTGAATGCGTTACATTGAGTTTTACCACAAAACATGTTTTTACATCCGAAAAATAAAGTCGTTCCCAAGCAATAATTTTTAAAGTTACTTAGTTTGATGTACTGACTGCATGGTTGAGGGCTTCGTGATGATTCTGTTCACACCCTGTTTACAGACATACAATAATGTAGAAATTAAACATTATATTTATTATATGAAATATTATGAAAATGTATAATTTGTTTGACAAGTTCATGGTTTTTGTTCCACATAACCATCGCAGCGAATGGTTAACGGTAAGTATATAGAATATTTACGTCAGATGTCTCCACGTTTTATATTGACACGCTACATTTGATTACTATTCCGTATGAGGTCGTGGCTAGATAAAACCACCCGCTCGGATTAATCTAGCCGCACCTACCTAGGTTGGTCTGTGGATGGGTGACCACCAAATACATACCGAGTTTCCTCCGTGCCTCGGAAAGCACGTTAAGCTGTTGGTCCCGGCTAGTGTTGCCCAAAATCGGTCTTGGTCTTGCAGTCTTGGTCTTGTTCTTGCATTTTTGCAAGACCAGGACCAAGACCAACGTATATTAGCAAGACCAAGACCAAGACTGAACCCTGCAAGATTTGAGCAAGACAAGACTAAGCCTGCAATACTCTTGCGTCTCGCAGTTAAGGCAAACTGAGATTTAGGCGTTATTAAGTAGGGATTTGGTTTCAATCCCGATTTTGATAGGCGTTCCCCAGTATCAAAACCGTATCGTCATAACACTAAAAGGTAACACTAAGGTATTGATGATTATATTTCGACTTTTTATTAATTAGGTAGCGTGTTACTCACAAAATGTTCCCATGTGATAAAAATGTACTTACCTAACATAATTTTCTGGCAAAGTTCATTTCATACCTTGTAGGTATCTACCTATAGTATTATATTATGCTTGTCTAATGTGCAGATCTAACGTTAGTAGGTTGGTAAACAGTATGTAGGTACTTATGTTTCAAAGTTTATGTTATTCTTATATTCAGCAAAATATAAAACTAACAGCGAGTCGAGTAGGTCTAGTAACAGGTTTTAGGCCAGCCAATGTTATGGAACAGATGCCAGCACATCAAGCTACTACAATCTGCCAAATTTCTTTAACAGATTTTCAACTTTATCGCTAAAGCATTAAGGTTCATGATTGATTGGGAAAATTTGACGTTCCGCGAATAAACCGTTGGTCGGTCGGTGTATTATGTACCTCCTTATTTGATCATTTACCGACAAAGACGCTGAGGTGTATCACACAGCATTTGACACTGTTTGAGCAAATTTTTCTCTATTTTTTTTTCATTTTGATTTGCAAGTAGTCTAGTCTACATTATAAAATATATGTAAACGGGTATTTATCACGTAACCTTTAATATTAGCCCGACGTTTCGTCCGTTTTCCGTTTAGTCTAGTCTAAGTAGTAGAATCTCGCAAGACTTGCGAGACTCTTGCTGCAAGACCAAGACCAAGACTGAGAGCGCAATACCAAGACCAAGACCAGATGTATTGATTGACCCAAGACCAAGACCAAGACTGGCTAAGGTCTCGTCTTGGTCTTGCATTTGGGCAACACTAGTCCCGGCTATGATTTCTAGATCTTTGACAGTCGTTACAGGTAGTCAGTGGCTCAAAAGTCTGACAACCAGTTTAGCAAGGAGGTATCGTATGACCCAGTATACTAACTGGGTTGTGAAGGTCAGACAGGCAGTCGCTCCATGTAAAATACAGGTATTCAGCTGCATCCGGTTAGACTGGAAGCCGACCCCAACATAGTTGAGAAAAGGCAAGCACATGATGATGATGCCTTGTTGGACTAGTAGTCGCATAAGAGACAGCTGAACATGAGGTCCATCATCATGTGAGTTGAACAAGATTAAATTCGGCTGTTTCTTCTCAGAGTAGTCGTAGTAGGTACGAAACACCGGCCCATCTAGTTAAAAAAAAACTTTTTTGCAAAAAATAAAACCGACTTCAAAAAAAGTGAAAAATAACTTTAGCTTCTGAAGTCGGTGACCTTTGTTAGATTGATTTAATTTTTTTGTCACCGACTTCAGAAGCTAAAGTTATTTTTCACTTTTTTTGAAGTCGGTTTTATTTTTTGCAAAAAAGTTTTTATTTTTCACTTTTTAGTGGTTTACATGTGCTTGATACACATGGAAAGTGCATACCGTTACAATTACAACAAGCCCAAACACGACTAGGATGCATTGTCTCATTATGGAGTTCCGTGACTCTTGGCTTCATCATCAGATCTGATGGTAGAATGGTTCTTATCGAACGCAAATGCTTCACTTGTTTTAGAAAAATACCAATATCGCTGTACGTTATCCTATAAAATTTGAAGAGTTCCCTCGATTTCGCCAAGATTCCATTATCAGATCCCGACTTGGTGGCTATGGGACCATTTGGAAAGTATACCCTTTTCAACAAAAGAAGAATTTTTCAAATCGGTTTTCAAACGACGGAGTTATGCGCAAACAAACATAAAAAAAAAAAAAATAGAAACATCTGAATTGAGTACCTCCTCCTTTTTAGAAGTCGGTTAAAAATACGGACGTGTAAAAGTGTTTGTGAAAACCAGTTTGCAAAATAAATATCATTTATTATTTAAATATCATTTACTGCTTTCCCACTGCTGGGCAAAAGCCTCTTTTCATACTGAGAAGGCACGAGCAGTGATGACCACGCTTGCTCAAGACGGGTTAGCGATTTCAGACTTTAATAACAATGGCGAACACTTTGGGAAGTAAATAAAACAACATGGTATACTGTCGTGATTTGTATTGCTGGTTTAATACAAGTAAAATTACAGTCATCACACTTATTTTAGTAGTAGTAGAAACAACAACAACGACTTATCTAAAAAAATAGGTTATTTTAATTAAATAAGAACATTAGTTGTAAAGGTACAGACATTGTATCATCACATCAAGTTTAACAATCTGTCGAAGGAGATGGAAACGATTACATACATTCTTGGGCCTGGATGTAACGAGATGAAAATGGTACGAATTAATAGATGTAGACTTATCAGTCTCTCGCTGAAAATTCCATATGTTTTGACAATCTGAGAGCTGAGTTATTTGAGTTTTAGTAAAAGTGAGATTACGTAACATTTCCAAGAAAACTATCTTTTTCATTTTCTCTTCTTCCAGATTGAGACTTGAGCTGAATTTTGGTATTTTAGTAATTTTCTAGACCATATCTCAACTCATTACATTATGACCCAGCGTTTTCCATCTCCTTTCTTTGATAGATTATCAACTTTATCGCACAAATCATTAGGTTCCTTAAATCAAAAAAATATTACAGTTTCGAGTGGCTTGATGTGCAGGCGACTGTACGTTAAACATAATAGCTACGACAAATTCACCAATAAATCACAAATAATTAAAAACAAAATAACATATACAAAGTTACGAGTACCAATTAAAGGAATGACGACTGACTTAAAAGAAATCTGTTTAGTCTGTCAGTAAGATTATTGAAAAATGTTGGATAAATGTATTTTTTGTATAATAAAAAAATGACGAAGATAAAAAAGTAGATAGTGGGTCTTGTGATGTCACTTTTCCGGTAAAGAATGTACTCAAAAGTGACGTCACACGAGTTTTCGACGTCACACTGTATCGTCTTCAAATTTTGTTTCCGTGAAAAAAAAATGTGTCCTATATTTTTGGAAATCTCGTCTATCTTATTGGTGACATAAATACCAGCATATCAGCACACAGACAGTTAATCACACACACAAACATACAAGAGACGTGATTGGTCGAAGATTTAAACTCTTAAAACTAAGTTTGGATACATGTGGCTCTCTGGTTCTGGAGACGAATTCCTGACTTGAGTTTACCCAACTGCGCTACAAGGGATAATGGCGATCGTTCTTTGTAACATAGGATTCGTTTGTCTGTTCATAATAATATATTTGCCATTGGTAGGTTCATGTATCCAAACGTTTATTAAATTGTAATGTTACTTGCTCCACTTTAGAAATATTTATATGTCCAGAGATGGCCAACATAGTTGGAAAAAAGCAGGTGATAATAAATAGCAAATATAAATTACTGATCCAACATTAAGGGTCTCCTCCCGCCAACGACCTTGAGCGAATGGGAGGAGCTTAGCAATAGCGTCTACCCGTGCGTGAGAGTGGTCAGCGATACACTGCCGCCCGTCGCCCGCAAGAGCCCCCGCGACAACGCGCACGATTATTCGATAAAACAACCCAACTTGATACATATTTCACATGATGGTGGCCGTTGCATGTCACTTTTTTAGTGGCCTTTATAATGGTATAAATTTTATTGTTCAAAGTCTAATATAACTCAAATGAAATAATAATTAGACCATCATTTAGACTTGTCTTTGTGATTTAATTGGATGCAGTAAAGTGCAATTAATCGCGTATCGGACGAAATATCTAGATCAAAGTCTGAAACATATAACATATTTTTTTCAGAATTTTAAAAACTTGCTTTATACGAATAAAACACAATATAAAACGACTCTGGCGTGAAGTGGCCCCTTTATAGATGTACTGCAATCATCGCATTTGTTAGACCTTTCATAGACCACACTCTAATCTTATGGGTTCAAATAAGCAAAAATAATTCTCGACGTTATGTTAAGCCAGGTCAGACGGCCATGGTCCGTATAAAAACTCTGACACCAGGTTAGGCACTAATCATGTAATAAAGAAAGAAGAATCTGGAAAATTTATAATTAATCGCGAGATGATATTTTGAAAATACATCAGTACGCGGGATTGGTTTTCGAGTTTTCAGTGAGGAATAAAATTTGAGTGGAGCACTAACATCTTAAATCTACAATATTAATTAGTTAAGTAAGGCCCATGAAAATGGTCATTATTTTTAACAAGAGAGAAAATATATAACTTTAGATCCAACGAGCGTAGAGTTTATATATTAAACTACTTTCTTCTACATAGTATTGCCTTAACTGTGTCCCACAAGATGCTGGTAGAACGATCAATTATTATGACTGAGTTTTCTCCGTGCCTCGGAACGCACGATAAACCCTTTAGCATGGCTGGCTGTCATTTGTAGATCTTTGACAGTCGTAACAGGTAATCAGTGGCCTAAAGGTGGACGCACACCTATCCGCGCCTAAAGAATCGACCGCGCCAAAAGAATCGAATTTTAGAATTACTTTTATGAAATCCTTTAAAACCTCGCACACTTATTCGTGTCGAATCGGACAAATAGATGACGTCATAAGTATGAGAAAAAATCATTCGGCGCGGTCGATTCTTTCGGCGCGGATAAGTGTGCGTCCACCTTAAAAGTCAGATAACCAGTCTTACCAAGGGGTATCGTAGTACCAAGTACTAAATGGGTTGTGGAGGTCAGGTATGCAGTCGCTCCATGTAAAATACTGGTATTCAGCTGCATCCATCCATATGCAAAGATAGTTGAGAAAAAGTTATACAAGAATATTCAAACAAGTCGAAATAAAATGATCGTTCCACCTTACGATATAATTGGTCACTCACACCATATAGAGGTCTCTTTTGCACATCAGCTTAAAATAGAAGAATCTGCAAGTGCGAGAGAGATAACCGTAGAGAGGTAAGTCTAGCTATAAGCTACTGAAGTTTTCAGCTAATTGAATGCACTATATTTGGAAGAAAATTCTTAAAAACTAGCGAATGTAAATATTTTTTAGCATTTAATAGAGTTTTTATATTGTTATAGATATAGCTAATATGTCATCAATGGCACTAACTGGGTTGTGGAGGTCAGATAGGCAGTCGCTCCATGTAAAATACTGGTATTCAGCTGCATCCGGTTAGACTGGAAGCCGAACCCAACAAACAAACAAAATACCAATTTTTTCCTCTTTATAATATTACTTTAGATTAGATAAATATAGATAGATTGTGCTGTGCAAATTATTATAAAGAAGTTAATGCTGTATGTCACTATAAAATAGATTTACTAAAAACTCTGTTAATGAGGTGTTTTCAGGGTTAGCTTCCAACAATAAATTATAGATGGCGCTGTGCAAGAAGGAGTGTTTTTTTTTAATAAACGGAGCTGGTATTCATTGCCTTTTAAAAATATAATACTGGCTAGTAAATGTGTGCGGGTGCTTTCTTTGTTGTTTTCTTGCTTGGTTGAAAAAAATACACTGCTTCTTGCACAGTGCCTACAATTTATCGTTGGAAACTGACCCTGAAAACACCTCATTTGTCAGAAAAAAGAGGGAAAGATTTAAGCGCCTGCGCATCCTAACATGGAACCCTGTCACAGTAAACATGGTCATGATTTGGACCTCTAGAATCAATGGATCACTAATCAATGTCACCTAAGGCCTAGACTTTGGTCTTCGGTAACCTATCCATACCCAAGCTGCAGGACTCTTACCATAACTTAGATATTTTTTCAACATTTCGTGTAGACATAATATTTTACTAACTATTTGAGGTCCAATAATTTATTAAAGATAGGAGTTGGATATAATACGATAGGGTGACAAAGTCCTATCACTCTTTGGGACCTCGTGCATTCCACGACCATGAATTTTGGTCTCAGAAGCTTCGACCAGAAAGAAAGTTTGGTCGCACAACTGCGTCTGACCAGTTTAGTTCAAGATGGCAGCCAGTAATGTCACGACATCCCTTTGTAACTTGGTTTCTGTAAGCCTTATGGGGCCGGCGGAACATGCGTATTTCATACAAACGTAATACCAACATTATTTATAAATAAAAAATATTCATAAGGTAGTGTGTATTTATTTCGATTGGATTACAGAATATCTATGTTCCCAAATATATTTTTTGAGGGGACAATGATACAAAGACGAGATATGAGGAATTTAAAATTTCCATAGAAAACATATTTTTCTGATAACTCTTGTTAAAATCAGTGTCCAATCAAAATATATATTTGGGAACCTAGACATCATGTAATTCAATCGAAATAAATACACACTACCTTAGGAAAATGTTTAATATGCAAATAATTTTGGTATTACGTTTGTATGAAATATGCATGCTCCGCAGGCGTCTTAACAACTTTATTTTAAATCTGAAAAATTCTTTGGAACTAATAATATAGAAATATTGCCTAAATATAAAACAAAAGTCTCGAAAATAGGTCTACAGTTTCGGAGCCTCCTCATGTACTGTGGTTTTGTAATACTAGGCTTAGCAAAAACAGGCAAAATTAAAAACAAAAGTCCCAACAGTGGGCAGTTTATGGGCTCATTTTGATCACCCGACTTATAAAATCAAACCAAAAGACTTTGACGTGAAAATTCTTCAACAGAATACATGTACAGGGTTACAGAAACTAGACTTTGATCGAGCTTGAAAATTAGATATAACTAGTAAATAGTATCTTTTATAGAATAGTTATAATACTGAATATTGCTCATCGTTTCAATATCATAGAATAGAATATCAGATTTACTGATTATAATAAAATCGTAGTTACCGGAATGGCTTTTAAATATAGAGACCTATGCACTGCTATCGACACTGAGGAAGTTTTGGTTTCACATCACGCTTTAGACAAAGGTATCTAAAGGGTGTAAAACACCTCTTCACGAAGCCGAAAGGCACTTGTTTTCCCTATCATTGCGATCATTTGTTTGTTCTACACCATACCTGGGAACCTTTTAATTACGGAGATATGGAGGGTCAAAGTTACAACGTTTTGACAAGTTTTTTTTTATTAGGGTTCCGTAGCCAAATGGCAAAAAACGGAACCCTTATAGTTTCGCCATGTCTGTCTGTCTGTCTGTCTGTCTGTCTGTCTGTCTGTCCGCGGATAATCTCAGTGACCGTTAGCACCAGAAAGCTGAAATTTGGTACCAATATGTATATCAATCATGCCGACAAAGTGCAAAAATAAAAATTAAAAAAAACATTTTTATTAGGGTACCTCCCCCAGACGTAAAGTGGGGAGCGATTTTTTTTTTAATTTTGACCCTGACGTGTGATATATTGTTGGATAGGTATTTAAAAATGAATAGGGGTTTTCTAAAATCATTTTTTGATAATATTAATATTTTAGGAAATAATCGCTCCGAAAGTCAAAAACAATGTGTCCCCCCCCCCTCTAACTTTTGAACCATAAGTTTAAAAAATATGAAAAAAATCACAGAAGTAGACCTTTATATGAACTTTCTAGGAAAATTATTTTCAACTTGATGAGTTGAATAGTTTTTGAGTTATATAGCACTTTTTCAAAAAAACGCAAATGATAACTTTGTTTTTCATACAAATACTATGAAAAACAAAGTTATTTTTGCTGACGAAAAATGTTGGTATTTTTAATGGTCTGGGAAGCTACGGAACCCTACAGTGAGCGTGGCCCGACACGCTCTTGGCCGGTTTTAATACTAGTTTTTTTTGTAAGATTTTGATTTTTAACGCCTTCACGTGATGGATCACATCTTACACTAAAATCGCATAGATGGTTTAAACAATCAACGTGGTACGGAACGTTATGAACCCACTTTTTTAGTGATTGACAGACAACTTCATTATTTTGACATTTACTTTTTCTGTTCATTTTGGTTTTCGTAAGTGTTTTTGCAGATTTTTCGCATTTATTCCGTTTAGACAATGCTTAGCTAATTTAGCCACTGGAATCTAGAGGTTATAAGGAAGAAATCAATGTAAGCTTCATTATTAAATGCTACAATTTATGTGGGTGGCCTTACCCCGAACAAAAAAAAATTGTCTCCTTTACTTAGTTTGATGTACAGAATGCTTGGTTAACGGCTTTGTGATGAGGTGGCTTACACCCAGTTATGTTCAACTCCCATGTAAAAGAGGCGACCCTATTGCCATCAACAGGGTACGGATGGCTGCCACTGAGAAATTCCTAATGAAAAAACCCAATAAAATTTTGCTCCACCCGGGAATCGAGCCCACGACCTCATTCTCAACAGTCATGCTTGCGACCACTAGACATGCGAGGCAGTCTAATAAATTGAACGCTGATTTGAAATCGTAATAAAATGTATTTTCGAATCTGTTTTACTACAATCAGTAATCTGGAAACTTTAGATTTAAAAGTCATAAATAGGAATAATATTCTAAAGATAGATTTAAGTATTTTAAGTTAATACTTAAACTTATACAGTTCGAAGGGGATGACGGGGTGTCCAGAGCGAGTGAACTAATACCCCGCCACCCCCTCATATATCGGTTACTAAAGTTGCTGGCAGTTAAGAGGACAAAAGCGGTCATTGACCTACACCTACATTGATTAAAGTTCTTAATTTAAAAAAAAACCGAACTTTTAAACAGAGGAGCTCGTGGCTAAATAATAACAACCGCTCGGGTCGATCTTGAGGTTACGCCGTGCTTGCCTAGGTTGGTCTACCGTTGGGTGACCACCCTTACATACAGAGTTTCTTTCGTGCCTCGGAAAGCACGTTAAGCTGTTGGTCCCGGCTGTCATTTGTACATCTTTGACAGGTAGACAGTGGCCCCTAAAAGTCTGACAACCAATCTTAGCAAGTGTTATCGTATTACCCAGTATTAACTGGGTTGTGTAGGTCAGATAGGCATTCGCTCCATGTATAATATTGGTATTCAGCTGCATCCGGTTAGACTGAAGCTTACCCCAATACCAACATAGTTGGGAAAAGGCTAGGCAGATGATGAACTTTTAAAAACCAAACGTAAAGCATAATCAAGTCTTGAATCGTCATCTATCATGATCTTCAACATTTTTTCTAATGAAAAACGATACATGGTTCATTTGTTTTGGTTCGTACGAAGACATATTGGCGAGAGGGCATTGACCGAAATTGTCATTTTAAGTGGCACCAACTATTTCAAGTAATCATACACTCATTTTCGCGAATATCTTATTAAAAAAATTAATAATAGGTACTTAGTTTTAATAACGTTATAATAAGTTTGTTTTTGATTGAAAGATTTAGTTGTTATCTTAAAAGTTAAAAATGTGTCTTTTTAATTATATCTAAATAATGCTTTGTCTATAATGTTGATTTTTATAGTCATGCTCAAGGCAATATTAGTAATATTAAATTATGTTAAGAAGATACTTGACAATTGAAATAAATTACTACATTCTTAACTATAATTATAATTTACCTACTGGGAAATTAAATTACTTTTCGTAAAAAGTTGGTCTTGACACATAAAAACGAATTATGAAAAAAAAAAACATTTTGAATAAACACAGCTGCGAGTGACGGTCTTATACAGGCGCATTATACAGTCAACACCACATGAGTAAGTAAACGGAACAGAGTATAAGCTTCATACAACAGCGCGAATCGGTTGCACTACGTGCGTGACCACTGGCCGCTTGTCACGTACGCGGCGGGAGTGGTAAAAACCGGTTTACGCTGTCACAGCCAGTGTTGACAATCTCAGGGTAACACACGTTGTTTGTTTTGTGACAAGTTTGAATATTTTAATGCAAAAACGTAGTATTCATTAATAATGGTTGTTTATTGTACTGTGTGTATAAATAATACTAGTACAATAAAAATGTAACATAATTTAACTATCCCAAGGAGTACAATAAGTAAGTAAATATTTGACAATTGTTGTTTGTTTTTTTTTGATTAATTTGTCTTCACCTATTGGGACAACCCTACCAAAATAGGTTACAATTTTGCACGTTTTTAAGAAGCTTATACTCAGGTCAAGACGATGCGGTCTCTGCGCCCCGCAGATATCTAAACTTGTATTCTGCGCTACTTTACGCAGACGTTCCGCCATAAAATTTGAACTGTAATGGTACCTACCTTTCCATGCTTGCCAAGGCTCGGCAACAAGTCATCATCATCAGCCCATTAATGTTCCCACTGCTGGGACACAGGCCTCCTCTCTATGAGAGGAAACTACTCGAACTCTCTATGAGGGAAAGACCGTCCACAAGTACAAGCGTGTAAAGAGGGTGTTTGGTTTGGTTTGCTTGTAGACGCTTATCTCTGATCCGGTCTAGTGTCGGTTTTTGGACACAAATCAAAGGGCGCTTGCGACGCATTCACACGTTGGTGGGCGTTTAGTAGCCATTGTGATCTCGCAATGAGCGTATTTTTAGTTCTTTCTTTAAAATGAGTAGCTGGTTGAACGTTGAGTTTATCGTTTCTGGAATATTACCAAAGCAAATAGTCTATCTGGAACCCCAAAGACGTTAATCAGACGTTATTTCAACTTAAAGTAAGTTAAACCAAACGCAATAGCCGACATTAGTTCGGTGTCCGACATGCTTGGGTGTACGCAGCACACTGACACTGTTTTTAAAACTGTGTACCTCAACTGTTAGATGGCACTGTTAGTTTCTGTTCAACCAAATAAATACAAAAAGTAATTCTTGACTACGGATTTGTCCACCGCTGTCACCACTAAGCTATCTACCACAGAGTATATAATCACTACGTTTAATCTACTACACTGACAATTTGTCTAAAATAGCGGTTTTCTTTATGACAGTTGTAAAACGGATAAAAAGTTTGTGTCCTTAAACACTCAGATGGCAGCACTATCTATGAAAATTTTGTTTGACGCCAATGTATGGAAGTTTCTCCCCCCGAGATTTGTGGATGCTTGGGGCTTGAATACATTTGTCAAGGCTTGGCAAGCATGGAAAGGTACCATTATATCCACGCTAACCGTCACTCGTAGCTAACTTCAGACCCACCATAAAGTTTGAACTGACCTATACCACAAAACCCTGTTCGAATATCGGTCGTTTATCCCAAACTACAGACAATCATGATTTTGTGCCACAGAAAATAGTGTAG
Source organism: Xestia ashworthii (assembly GCA_950022955.1). Classification (NCBI taxonomy): domain Eukaryota; kingdom Metazoa; phylum Arthropoda; class Insecta; order Lepidoptera; family Noctuidae; genus Xestia; species Xestia ashworthii. Next base: position 13,230,208 of record OX465574.1, read on the forward strand.
CTTAAAAATAAAACTTTTTCGTCTGACAAACAGAATTTTTGACTACAGCAAGTTCGATGCTAAAATCGATTCAATTTATCGTTTCTTATAATCTCACCTGTCTTAACAATAGCGTAAGGTACATATTGGAATGCATAGTATCATAAGCACAGCGTTCAGAGGTAATTAAACCTTAAATCAATGAAGTTAAGGTGTAGTTCACCGTGGTAGCTGTGGCGAGCTTGATCTTCGTGGCCTGCGCTTGACTTTGCGCGCGACTGTTTCTTCAGTTATCTGAAACACGTAATTTGTGATAAATGTCTTCCAAAATCATACTTACTAAGAACAATAAAGTATTAAATGGTGAATATTTCTTGTGATTTTTAACATCCATCCATACTGTAATCACTAAAGCATCGCGGTGATTTTGATTATTCATCACCATCAAAATAATCTTCAAGTTCATGAAGCAGCCAATGGCCTGATGACCAAGAGCCTCGACGAACATCTGTCAAGGCTTTCCTTAGGCGGCTGGATCAGAAGCCTGAGCCTGATACAGAAGGCAGTATTCCTCGAAACGGCTCCTATCGTGAGGTTCCTGTCTCTGCAGCCCTAACTAACCACCGGTCGACCACTATTATTCTTATTATGCTTTTTTCTTTAAATTTAATATAATAATAAATTTATTTAAATTATAAATTGTAATATTTTATTTTATTATTATTATAGCGCGCTTGTATTTTTATTTGCAACTTTTTATTGTACCTGTATTAACAAATGAATAAATGACTTAAAAATGTATAAAATAAGTCATAATACTCACACAAGCAATAACTCTAGCAGGCACAGGCGGCGGCTGCTTCTTCTTCTCTTCTATCTTCTTCTCCACCACAACTCTCTCTTCCTCACTCCTTCCAATACCACTACTGACTACACTCTTCACTCCACTTGTAGACGAACTAGCGGCCCCGCTGTCTATCCCACTCTCACACTCACTCTCCACAGTACTTCTATCTCTGTCTACATGTGTCTCAACTGACGTAAAGCTTTCAGACGGTGTAGTTGCGACTTTCTGAGGGTGTAATTGTGGGGCGTAACTCTCGATGCTAGTTCTGTCCTTGTCTATCTGAATGGGGGGCGCGAAGGTTGTAGAGTGAGTGGTCGGAAGGCCAGAGGGAGATGGCGAACAGTTGTCAGCGGCCGTGGAGCAGGATGCGCGCGCCAAGTCCGACCTGGAATTGGTGCAGAATTATTATTTTAAATTTTCCAGGGATTATAAGTCCGTTCATTAGATATGGCCTCTTCTATAGATGGCCGATGGGCGCCGAAAAATTCTGGAGTGGCAACCACGAAGTTGAAGACTTTGCATAGAAAGTCTCGACGGCATGTAAAGGCAAGTCAGAAGCCCATGGGCGGTATAAGAACTCTGACACCAGGTTCGGCACTAACCACACGATTAAGAAGAAGAATAACCCGTTGTTCAACGGGTTATGCGCACTTCGTCCTATGCGCACTTCGTCCCGCGTTCAAAAATCATCCAATTCGCAGTCAATCTTATTCGCAGACGGTCCCATTCGCAGATCGTCCCGTTCGCAGTTCGTCCCGTTCGCAGTTGGTCCTATTCGCATTTGGTCCTATTCGCAGTTCGTCCCATTCGCAGTTCATCCCATAGAATTAGTTTTTAAGGGAGAGGTTGATTTATTTATGGCCAAAATGGACAAATTGTTATTTTTTTTTTGTCAAGGATGAGACGCCATGTTTCAGGTATCAAATCGGCTAGCACCAAGGGCATAATAGAGCAGAGCAAACCTGTGCTCGGCGCTGCGACCCGTAGATCACAATACTGTGTCCATCGTCTCCAGAGAGTTCAGGAGTGCAGGGTCACGGCTGCACCAGCGCGCGAGCTCGTCTGGAGTCACCACGCCGTCGCAGTTCGTGTCCATCAGCTGGAAAGAGAAATATGGCTTGTAAGACATAAGAAGCAGCTTTAAACTGACTGTCCATTAGAACTTTAGCGATGGACCAAAGCGGGAGTTAAGCGGAGATTTAAATGCTCCCGAAGAATAGGCTTGACTGAAAAAATCTAATTAGTCCGTCACTTAGATTACCTATCAAAAAATATTTGACCCGTATTTTTTCTTTTGTCACATAAACCAAAATTGACGAAGATACGACGCTTTTAAAATTCCCAATACGTCACTGTTCGGTATCATTCTTAGGTCCATGTTCACCGAAAAGATAACAGCCTGATTAGCTAAAAACAGCTGTCACTGTGACATATTACCATACAAAAATGTGCTTTAAACAGCTGTTTTAGCTAATCAGGCTGTTATCTTTTCGGTGAACATGGACCTTAGTGAGTTGATACCGAACAGTGACGTCACGAGCCCCCACTCCGAGTTTTGATGCGTTTTAACTTTGTCAATATTCGTTGATTTACAAAAACAAAAAATACGTGTCCATTATTTTCCAATACTTTGACGGACTAAATAGATTTGCAATTTATTGATGGTGGAAACAAGCCTATTGTTTTACAAACTGCACAAATGAATTAAAGCGTTCCAAATTTACAAGAACAACTGAACTGAGTTGTGGAGGTCGAACAGGCAATGGCTTTGTGTAATGCTACACCCGTTTGAACTATTTTACCACATTCACCACTAGATGGCGTTAAATTTAATATGAACATATCATCATCATTATCTGCATATCAATTTCCCAACTATGTTGAGGTCGGCTTCCAGTCTGCCCGCATGCAACTGAATACCAGTATTTTACATGTAGCGACTGCCTATCTGACCTCCACAACCTAGTTAATACTGGATACATAATACAACGAAATATTGAAATTCGCATAAACGACTCACACACAGCACAACTGACCACCGTAGAAACGGGTTTCGACAAAAGACTAAGAATCGACAAATATTTTGTTCATTTGTCATTGACGACATCGACAAAATGACAGATAAACGAAAGATTTGTCAATACTTTCAACGAAGAAACTCATTTCTACGGTGGTGATATAATGATGAAGGAGATGATAAACTCACATGAAATATCCGGTCCACATGGTCCTTAGCAGCCGTGCTGTGCACAGGAGGCGCCGCGGCGCGTCCCAGAAGCTCGTAGATCGCCTGTACCACAGCTAGCATCTCAGAGCGGGAGATACGCCCGTCGCCATCCACGTCGTATAGGGTGAACACCCACGACAGCTTCTCCTGGACCGAGCCGCGAGCCACACGGGACAGGATATCCAGGAACTCCTGGAAGATGATGGAGGGGATTTAATACAAGGTGGAGAATACTGGTAAGTTACTCCTATAACATCAGCCTATGACATCAGCTATTTGCCAGCAGGTCCTATCGAAATCAGTCCAGCCGTTTTAGAGTTTAGCCGAAACAAACAGAGACAAAAAGGTAAAATTAAGTTTTTTTTTGACATAAGTACATATTTAAACTTTTATGTGCATTCAGTAAATCTTGTGGTAGCCACTGGTCGAAATACGACCATAACTAATTTCAAAAAGGGGCACAAAGATTTTGCTTCACGTATTAATAAATTGTTGAACGTCAACAAAGTAGTTGCCAGGACGACCAAGTCTTTTAATTTACGAAATGTCCGCATGTATGCGTGTGTGTCAAATACATCGACACCCAATATGAATAACATTGTAACTTTAGTTACACGTTTGTACAATTTTATGTAATTTGAATTAAGCAAGAACAGAGCTTTATTTCTGTCTTTGAACCGTATTTCTATGACGATAAGATCTACTTATGTGAAATGGATTCATTTCATTGTAATTCAAAATTTACACTGTTTCTATTGAAGTATACTTGTAAATAAAGTTACAATACACAAAAGTTTGCTCAACAAGGGTTTCTTTATGATAAACTCATTGCAAATTGACATACAATGTTATTCATTTTAAATTTTGGACTACTTATTTTATAACCATAGTGTAATTTTTAATTACAATGTTTTTCTTCTAAAATCTAAACACTTATTTTAAATGTTATCATTGTAACGAAAGATGCTGTGTTGACATCGAGAATAGGTTTTTAGTTCGTCTTTTGAATATAATAGTAGCAGCATATCCAATGTTATTGTTAACGAGGAATGTTTTTATTCGTAAACATAACCGCCATTACTGTCTGATTTCTGCTCAGTTGACGTTGTGCTCCAGTGCCAGTGACCGTTTGTGGGTGAATTATTTATTGCAAAAATGGTATCTCGTGGGAGGTTTATGGTGAATCTCCTTTACAAAAAAGATGTCCCAGTCGTGGAATCTATAGGTAAGTAATAGACATAGATATTACGCGCCATTGTGTTCTAGAAAACCTTTAAAGTTTCAATTGTTTTGATCATTTTATGTTTACCTACTTTTGGCACTTCGCTAGTTGTAGCTCAAGTTGGGCTCCTAAACGTAATAAATAGTGAGCATTCAATTAGTTTATGATTACTTATTTGATACACAGATAGTACGGATACTCCAAATGACGAGACTTCAAATCAAACGGATATCTCTAAGAAACGCAACAGAGATCAATTTGAATGATATAACGGTTGGTTTTATTGCTGTTAAAATTGTTAAAACCTACATTAAAATATGTATCTAGTAGTAATAATAATAATAATAATAATATTTTTTTGCATTTTAACAATTTACAGATATTATTTGAACAAACCAAATACCAGCTCGGTTTTTATAAACACAATAGTTTTAAATTCATATAAAAACAACAAAATGAAGTCCTACATCAAGATCCGTAAAAAAATCTGTGACCGAAATGACATATGTCACTGAATGAAATATTCACGACTGAATAAACGAAATAATAAAATAAAATGAAACAACGACAATGTTGACCAGAGCTGCAGCTCGTCGCGCACGTCTACCGCCTCCGGACCCGTCGCTCAGCTCCGCCTCGCCGCTGCCGGAATCCAGCCCCATCGTGAGTGCTGTGACACCGGCCGTGGCAGTTGCGTCGAGTTCGAGCGACGAGTATTTCTCTCCGCCCACGACGCCACCACCTGCTCGTCGACGGGGAGGACGCCGGCCGCCGGACGGCTTAGGACCTCGAGGCCCACCGGCTTCTGATAGGGTCCCAGCTCCCGGCGGAAGTGTGCAGCGCATGCGATGGACGTCATCGAACAATGAAAACGTCATGCGCGCATACTATGGGGCTACAGAGGGGGGAAACAACCTGACCGCGTACCGTGTTAGGATGCTCTCTCTGTTTCAGGTGCTTGAGCCAGCTGTCAACGTGTCGGCACAACGACTGTCGGATCAGGTGCGAGTAATCCAGCGTAATCGTATGTTGGATGACACCGTACTTGATCGCTTGCGAACTGAAATGCAGAGTAGCCATGTCATTGCCACGCCGCCGTCGCAGGCTGTGGTTTCACCACAGTCTACCACAATACCACATCGCGATGGCGATGTGAGTAGTGACATGGTTACTAATGTAAGTACCCAGTGCAATGAGGATATGAGGAGTGCTTTGGAGGGTGCGATTGGAGAATATCGGTTCATGACACCCGAACTTAGACCACGCTTACCTCGTTTGCCTATGCATAACAAAAATAAAATGCTGGTGGCTGTTCTGGATTCGCAGTTGTCAAATTATTTTGATAACTGCGAAGACCTCACCGATGTTCACTCGATCCTGTATTGTGCGGCCGTAGCGGCATGTCGTGTAGCTCATGTCAAATTTTCTGATGACAGAGCTACACGACCAAAACCAGCCGTACCGGCATGGCAGTACAGGATTGAAAAACGTATTGGTGGGGCCAGAGCACTCATCGGCAAATTGATCTGCTTCAGGGAGGGCAATACTCGCCCTCGGGTGATGCGTTTTGTGAGGCGAGCGTTCTCGGGGACTGGTATCAGTCCTCGAGACTACATATCCCGTGTCACAGAGCGCATCGACTTCCTGAAGCAGAAAGTGTATGCATGGGCAAGCCGTATTCGTAGGTATAAGCGGCGGGTGGACCGATACACTCAGAATCGCACATTTCAAAGAGATGAAAGGTGGGTTTATAGGGCTTGGGAGCGACCGGACCAAGGTGTGGCTGACACGCGCCTGCTGGATGATGATGCAATGTGTTTGTTCTGGCGCAGCATCTGGTCGGTGCCTGTCAGCCATGCTGAAGGTGAATGGACTCGGGTGGTTGAGCGAGCCTGCGATCCAGTACTAGAAATGGGGGCAATTACTATTAGCCCCCAAGACGTAGCTTGTGCAGTCCGTCCGTTGCCTAATTGGAAATCTCCAGGGCCGGATGGGCTGCACAACTTCTGGATTAAATGGTTTACAAGGTCGCATGCTCGCTTGGCGACCCTATTCCAGTCAGCCTTAGAGTCGGGGTCGCTACCAGAGTTCCTGACAACAGGTATAACCCACCTGCTCCATAAATCGGGTAGTACTACGGAACCCAAAAATTATAGACCGATCACGTGTCTCCCGACAGTCTATAAAGTTCTTACATCCATTTTGAGAACTAAAATTAGCAAACATATAGATGACAATTCTATAATGTCTGCTTCCCAAAATGGATGTAGGAATGGGTCCCGTGGTACTAAGGAGCTACTCCTCATTGATATGGCCATTAGTCAACAGGTTCGTCGTTCCCGAAAGGATTTGTCGACATGTTGGATAGACTATAAGAAGGCCTATGACTCGGTGCCACATACATGGCTCATGAAGGTGCTAGAGTTGTATAAAGTTGATGCAACTCTGCGCACTTTCCTGATGTCGTGTATGGGGCAATGGAGGACAGTCCTTCGCTATCCAGGATGTCGGCAAATTCAGAGGAATAGCGAGCCGATAAGGATAGAGCGAGGTATATTTCAGGGCGATAGTTTGAGTCCACTTTGGTTCTGCTTAGCCTTGAATCCTCTGAGCACGCTGCTAGAGGATTCAGGTCTAGGCTATCGGTTGCGGACAGATGGTCGGGTTATATCTCACCTCCTTTACATGGATGATTTGAAACTCTTTGCCCCCAACGATTTGCAACTAATGGAGCTACTGGAGGTAACTGAAACCTTCAGTAGCGCCATCAGGATGGAATTTGGTGTGGACAAATGTGCGGTCATGCATGTAAAGCGAGGGGAGATTGTGGAATCTGTGGGAACCCAGCTCTCAGATTCCATAAATCTTAGATCCCTCTCAGCAACCGAAACTTATAAGTATTTGGGTATGTCGGAAGCGTTGGGCATCAATGTTGCTGACATGAAGCAATCGTTGAAGGAGCGCTTCTTTGGCCGCCTGAAAAAAGTATTTAATAGTCTTTTATCAGGCGGAAATAAGGTGCGTGCCTTCAATGGTTGGGTCATGCCGGTTTTGATGTACTCTTTCGGCATACTCAAATGGACTCAAACAGAACTAGACGCCCTGGATACGAAGGTCCGTAAATTGTTGACGGCATATCGAATGCATCACCCGCGTTCTTCGGTAATGAGACTGTATATCCCGCGGAAGTGTGGGGGTCGCGGCTTTTTAAACGCTAAGACTCTCCACAATCGTGAGATATGCAGTCTCAGGGAATATTTCCTAGCAGCCGACGTGGGGATGCATCGAGATGTGGTCGCGATGGACAAGGGCCTCACCCCGCTCTCCTTGGCTAAAGAGAACTGGCGCAAACCTGTAGTACTTACTACTGATGACCGCAGGAAAGAATGGCAGAGCAAGGAGCTTCACGGGCGCTTTTACCGGGCTCTTCATGGGCCCGATGTAGATTTTCTAGCGTCCGTGTCCTGGCTACGATCCGGGGACCTCTTCGGAGAAACCGAAGGTTTTGTCTGTGCAATTATGGATGAAGTTATGATGACGAATAACTACCGGAGATTTATTGTGAAGGACGGTACGGTTGACATATGTCGGGCATGCCACCGTCCAGGCGAATCAATCCGTCACATTATCTCCGGGTGTTCTCGTCTAGCTAACAGAGAATACTTGCACAGACACAACCTTGTAGCCAGGATTATCCATCAGCAACTTGCTCTAAAATACAATCTTGTGGAATCGGAAGTGCCCTACTATAGGTATGTGCCCGACCCAGTTCTCGATAATGGCAGTATCACACTGTACTGGGATCAATCCATCATCACTGACAGGACTGTTATAGCCAATAGGCCTGATATAGTGGTGATGGATCGATCAGAGCGGCGTGCAATGATTGTTGACATAACGGTCCCGCATGATGAGAACCTCGTGAAAGCCGAGAAAGATAAACAAATCAAGTATCTTGACTTGGCTCGCGAGGTTATCGACATGTGGGAAGTGGACTCGGCAATCATTGTACCGATAGTCGTGTCGGCCCATGGCTTAATTGCCAAGAGCCTCGACCAATACCTGAGGAGGCTCTCGTTAGGCAGCTGGATCAAGGGCTTGATTCAGAAAGCGGTACTCCTGGACACGGCTCGTATTGTTAGGAGGTTCCTCTCTCTGGAGCCCTGACCGCCGGTAGCTTGGACCCTGTTCCCGATACCGGTGGGCTACAATTTTTTATATTTTTAAATGTTTTTTATATATTTTTTATATTAATATTTAAAAATGTAAAGAGTTTGTTTAAAATTGAATAAAGGGAATAATAATAATAATAATAATAATATAATAATATATCCTTTATTGCAGGCAACTATGGCCCATATACACAATTACATAATTATATAAAAATAAACTATAAACTAATACATATTATAAAACAATAAACTTAGCACTAAACACTAACTCACACGAAGAGTCGGCGTCGAGTGTCGCGCAGTGTCAGGTATCCGGCCTCGGAATCGCCGGAAAACCCAAATAAAAAATAAATAATAATAACTCCAAAAATAAAGAATAAATAATAATAACTCATAATTGTAATATCCTACTCTAGCGATCCTTTTTTGTAGGTGCCGACTTAATAAGCTTTAAAAGAAAACTAAGACGTCGTAATCGTCCTATTCTTTATGCCTGTTCAGAAAAAGATAATGATGGTGATTTTTCAGCTGATGAATTATCAGACGAATATGGTAGATATTCGTCTGATAATTCATCCATGTTCCCTCCTCGCCCTTTATGTTCCGGGGCCGCGGTATCTCTTTCGAATAGGCCCGCAACCCCGGCAGGCTTCGGCCCTTGCGGGCCCCTCCCCTTATGCTGACATCTCTTTGAGGCGCGCGTGGAACACGAACGCGCCGTCGACACGGCCTGTCGTCATTAGACGGACGGACGGCCAGCTCGCCCATAGCTAGCCGTCCACAGGCCCGCATCTACGGTGGCCGGTAGCCACCACGTGGCCCCCGATGCCCGGTGCGTCTCCCGCGGCGGCCGGGAAGAGAGGCTTTCTCCCTCTCTCGTTCCGCCACCTCCTTCGCTAGCATGACTGCTTCGCAGAAGGAGGTGACGGCTTCCCATTCCGTCTCGCTCCGGACCATGGATTGAACCAGGGCCGGACGCGAGAGGTCGCCGCTGCCGATCGCCGCTACGAGGACACGGTGGTGCTCCGCCCCACGCAGGGCAGACCTCCACCGTGTGCTCCAGTATGTCCACTGGTCGATCCTCGCAGTGGAGACACCCGGGCGTTTCCTCCCGCCCGATTCGGTGCAGGTACCTCCCGAAACATCCGTGTCCGGTGAGGACCTGCGTCAGGCGGAAGGTGAGGACGCCCTGGCGCCTCTCTAGCCACTCCTCAAAGAGGGGACTTACCGCCACTATCGTGGCGTGCCCTGCGCGGGGTTGCGACAGTCGCTCTCTCCATGTCGCCATGAGATCGCGCCGGAGGTCAGTCCGCTGAGCGGCAATTTGCCGCGGCAGCGGAGTTTCCCCCCGGCGTAGTACCTCCGCGCGCCCGCGCCATTCGTGTAGGCGCGCGAGGACTATCGCCTCCAGATCCCATAGCGGCAATCCGGCAAGCAGGCCCGCCGCCTCGCGGGAGATCGTGCAGTACCCATGGACCATCCTTACGGCCACCACTTTTTGGGGCGCGTTCAGATAATGAGCGGCACGCCGCTTCAAGGAACACGCCCACACTGGGGCCCCGTAGAGGGCCATGGACCGCACGACCCCCGCATAGAGCCTGCGGCAGGAGGCGTTTGGCCCCCCAAGGTTGGGCAGGAGCCGCCTGAAGGCAGCCCCGGTCCGTTCCAGCCTGGGGGCTAAACGTCGGAAATGCTCCACGAAGTTCCACCGGCTGTCGAGGACGAGTCCTAGGTACTTCCACGTCGACCCGACGCCGATGGATACCTCTCCTACCGTCAGTGTGGATCCCGACTGTGGCGCGTTCCGAGGCCCATGAAAACACATGGCCTCGGACTTGTGCAATGCCACCTCGAGACCCAGTTGCCGGATCCTCTCAACAACTATCGCAACCCCGCGTGTCATCACTTCGGCCGCCGCCTCGTGCGACCTTCCCTGTGCCAGCACCAGGGTGTCGTCTGCGTAGCAAACAACGCTGACACCACTAGGGAGATCGGCGCGCAGCACCCAGTCGTAACCGATGTTCCACAGGGGCGGTCCCAGAACCGATCCCTGTGGGACACCGCATGACATCTCTCGCCGGTTCCAATCTCCGCAGCGACTGGGGTAGATGACGGCCCTGTCCGTCAGGTAGTCCCCGATTACACGACGGAGGTCGGTCGGCACCCGGTGATACTGGAGTGCCTCCCTGATGCAGCTCCAGGGCAGGGAGTTGAAGTGCCTCCCCCACCCTCTGTAAAGCTGGCTCCGGCCAAACAGGCGGCGGCGCCGGCTACGACGAAGAAGGCGGCCCGAAAACGGAAGGGCAAGGCAGCGGCACAGGTAGCGCCTGTGACGGCGCCAGCGCCAGTGCTGGCAGCCTCTAATGTGAATTAAAATAATGATTATAAAGCGAGTTTTATTAACTCCTCCATGTACTTACCATGTCTTTTCAACCAAATGAAACATTGATACACATTGTAATTGTTGCTTACAATCATATTCACCAAAGATTTTCCTTTAATCAGTATAACTTAAGCCTGCAGCTGCAAATAAATAATAAACTTTGCAAAAAATTTAAAATAGCTGTATTGAAAACCATGTCATACTGAGTTACAATGTTATTCATATTGGGTGTCGACATGGTATGTGTGTAATGTTTTATTTATTGATTTAATGTATTTTTATGCATATTTTTTTTAAATAATATCATTCTGCACTCCTTTAAATAAACTATAAAAGTGTATTTCATACTCCTCCGTCCGCGCAATTTTCGTAAAAAAGGGTAAGTACAAAGTTTTCTCTTCACGTATTAAATTGATGCTGTTATTTTGAAATAACAAACCGGCTTTTTTATTGTATTTTGCGCAAAATATACGCTTGCACGTGAAGTTACGACCCCCCAGTTATAGGTGTGTCAAAACTAATTCTCATTTTAATTAACAAATTCATGCTTACACAGTCACTAAGTCTAGTGAACGTAGGTAATCATTAAACAGAAATGCTTTTAGGTAATCAAGATCTTACTGAATTGCCCTCAAAATGGATGAAACCTTGAAATAAAACCATTTCACACTACATTACAGTCGGGAGAATGTTCTAGGCTTGCCTTCAAAGACTATTTAGACGAGATTAATTCAATTTTAGCGTCACAACGGTCTGTAGACACTTGAGACATTGCAGATGGCTTGCGATCCCAGAGACAAAGTTAAAATAGAGTCTGTCGCGTTTTTATTTATCGTGTGGTTAGTGTCTAACCTGGTGTCAGAGTTTTAATGTCACCCATGGACCTCTGACTTAGCTTTACATGCGGTCGAGAAATATCTCTCAGGCATGCTGGTTTCGTCACAATGTTTTCTTTCACCGAAGCAAGTGGTAATTGTTCAATACGCACACAAATCCGAAAAATCAGACGTGCGGTCAAACACTATTAGTTTGTGAAAACCTACCTACTTATATAAAATAAACCTATATAATATAAAATAAGCAACATTATTAAATCATCTATCAGACTAGACCACAACAAGTTTTGGAAACTGGAAAAAACAAAAAAAAAAAAACAAAAAAAAAAAACAAAAAAAAACAAAACAAAAAACTGGTGGTGGTAGATGACCTCTTTCACAAAGAACTCGACTCATCATCTGTCCAACCTTTTCCTAACTATGTTGGGTTCGGCTTCCAGTCTAACCAGATGCAGCTGAATACCAGTATTTTACATGGAGCGACTACCTGTCTGACCTCCACAACCCAGTTAATACTGGGTAATACGATACCACTTGCTAAGACTGGTTGTCAGTCTTTTTGGGCCACTTGAGTACCTGTACCAAAGATCTACAAATAACAGCCAGTACCAAGAGCTTAACGTGCTTTCCGAGGCACGGAGGACTCGACTGCTCCTAAAATATTTGGTTTTAAACGTTGAATTTAAAATGCAAGACATTTCGAACGTTCCATCTTCGTTGGCCATGAATAATACGAGCTATATTTCGTCGTGTCGACATTGATTTACGTGTCTATGTATATGTACAGACTATGTATGTAAACAAATGTAAGCAAACGATTTCCAAAGCGAAGACTTGGCGTCAATATATTTGCTCTTAAACTTGCTTAACGAGTTTGAGAGCAAATCTGTTAGCGAAGCAATCATTGGAATAATTCAGTGTCAGGGATCGTAAAACTAAAATGGTTTTAGCTTGGACATACTTGAAAATTTGTAACTATTTAGCTTTCATTCCGTATAATGGAGGTGATCGTACTTTAGGTCATGAGGGCCAAAATATATTCACAATGCAATGTCACATTCGGGTGTGCACCGTTCACATTCACGATATGAATATGACTATAATATGACCGAAAGCATTTTATCCTAAGAAACACACTGGGCTCACCTTGATAAGTACATATGTTTTTAGAATTATTCACAACTATATATCACAAACTTCCATAAACAACAGGTAAAAGACATTCATTCAAACTCAGGCTCACAACACCACCACTTCTAAATTCCCCCCTACACACACACACGCACACACACACACACAGACACAGACACACACACACACAAACACACACACACATACGCACACTTTATATTCACACAAATATACATAATATCTTAGGTAACCTATAACTGTTTTCTTCATGTATTAGTTTATTTTTTATTTACATTACAAGTAGATTAGATTAGATTTAGAATTTATTGTAGCGGATGCATTTATGTAACAATAAAATGTAAACGGAACGAAGGAGCTTGGAACTCACGACACAGGGAATCCTAGTGTGTTTCAGGAATCAATGCACTGAATGTACTTTTCTGAACAATAAATTATTCTTATTCTTATATGATGTCGTATTATGCTACGATGCATGGAATCTCACAGAAAGTACTGAGTCCATCATCTTCCTGCTCCGGTCCCATTCTACTCGGGGTCGGCGCAACACGTTTTCCTCTTCCATTCTCCCCTGTCAGACATCACGGCATCATTTACTCCTTTCTCTTTCATATCAGTCTTCACACAATCCATCGATCTTTTCTTTGGCCTTCCTCTCAATCTTCATTCATTAACAAGTAAAGTTCAATTAAAAAAATAAAAACCCTAACGACATAAACTAATATTTTGCAACAATATTTTCTATTTAACTTATAGTACACTTTGTTACATAGGTCCTAGGTTGCAGTTCTCACTCCACTTTCCTCATATCATTTCGTTAGTTAGTATTCCTCATTCCCTTTCAATATAGTATACATTATTGTACTAGTCACGCCCTTTCATTTGATACCAGTATTGAAGGAATAGGCTAGTTTCCACCATCAATAAATTGCAAATCTATTTGGTCCGTCAGTTAGAGTATTGGAAAATAATGGACACGTATTTTTTGTTTTAGTAAATCAACGAATATTGACAAAGATAAAACGCATCAAAACTCGGGAGTGGGGGCTCGTGACGTCAGTACTCACTAAAAATGATACCAAACAGTGACGTATTGAGAATTTTAAAAGCGTCGTATCTTTTTCAATTTTGTTACAAAAGAAAAAATACGGGTGAAATATTTTTTGATAATCGAAGTGACGGACTAATTAGATATTTTCAGTTAACAAGCCTATTATGAAAAAAAACGGAATTCGCTATTTTGTGGCAGCGGCCATCATGGATTTTAAGTTTATCATAGTCTATAGTATTTTGATAGTCAAGCCCTTTCATGTGATACCCATATTGAAGGTTTAAGAACACTCTCGACTAATTCACCTTTCAAACAAACCAAACAAAATCGTTTCATCCGTTCGGGCGCTACGATGCCACAAACAGACCCACATACACACAGACACGTCAAACTTATAAGAACCCGTCGTTTTTGCGTCGGGGGTAAAAAAGATAATGGAAAGATTTCTTTTCCGCAGTATGTCCACGTTACATTTCGATACCGAGCGAGTCTATAATCACCAACTTCCTCATTTAGACCCGTGGCTGGTACTCAGATTCTGATGGAAAAACGAAATAAACCTTCGCCCCACCGGAGAATCGAACTTAAGACCTCATGGTCATGGAACCAAAAGACCATCATCATCATCAGTCTCTTGCCCTCATTCCAATTTATTTGTGGTCGGCGCAGCATATCTGCTAACTTCCACACTCCTCTATAACTCGTCATATCATCAGACACCTCCTTTCTAGCCATATCATACTTCACACAGTCCATCCATCGTTTCTTTGGTCTTCCTCTATTCTTAAACCTGTCACCGTAAAATTGTCAAACACGTGTACAATAAACGTGTTTCTCTCTAGCGATATTGTAAACTCTAAGAAGTATTGTCAACTGATCATACGGAAGTATCTCTGCCCCCATAATCGGGACTTGGGGCACCCCCACGTTAGGTTAGTTAGGTTCCTTTAAAAACCCTGCACTCGGCTCCGTCGACTACGCTTTTTAGGGGAATATCAAATGTTTTAAGGTTAGGTTATAATAATCGATATTTCTCAGGAATGGAACATTATCTTTTCATGAGAGTGGTACCACAGGGCAAGGGGGATCCCTAATTCCCTCCACACCGCACTTGGTAGAAGTCACATGTCTTCGAATTTTTGTTTCAATGCCGGTTTCTTCACGATGGTTTCCTTCACCGTTTTGAGAGCAGTGGTGATGTAATAAATTACACAAAGTAATACTCATGCTAGATGCTACTGTAATTGCCCAACACCGAAAGTTAAACGATCTGCATCATTATTATTTCAGAAGAAAGACCACTGCTAGACATATGCCTCCCCCAAGTGTCGCCACATTGACCGGTCCCGTGCGACTCGCATCCAACGGATTCCCACAACCTTCACCAGGTCATCGGTCCACCTATTGGGAAGCTTTCTTCCGGTTCGCAGTCGCTACTCCGGAACTTTTCGACCCCATTGGCCATCCGTTCTGCGAGCAATGTGCCCCGCCCACTGCCACTTAAATTTTGGCAATTCTTCGGGCTACTTCGGTAACTTCGGTTTTCTTGCACCAAATGAATTGAAATCCCAATTTTCCAATCTAAATTAACGCCCCAGTAAATACGAGTTGTGCCCTATCTTAAATCTGTGCTTGTTACAACTTGTATCGAGATTTCAGACACGTCGGAGTGTCACATTACTCTGTCTTGAACTAGATTGGAACGCGTTACTTAGTAGGGTGTTATTTATTTTAATTTCATGCAATACGAACAAGTAGGTCCTTTTTTGTATTCGATCTAGCTAGAACAGTTAGCCATTTTTACGGCTTTGGAAGCGTATATCTCTCGTCAACCAATGACTTAAAAAAAAGGGTTTTGACGAATCACGACATCATTTTTAAATAACTTGACAGACACCCCACACAGTTATATAGGGTGCTTGGTAATATCAGCTGTTCAGTACATTAGGCGAATATAAATGTACTGAACAGCTGTTTTTTTTTCGCGATTTCAGGTTTGCTCCCATAGTTAAAGGTGTTTGATAACATGAGCATAATCACGTGTTTAAGTTTCGTACACTAATTACCAGTCACCCTATATACGATCCGTTTTTGCCATTTGGCATCTCTAAATATTGTCCCTATTGTCCACAGCATAAAATAGATACCAACGTTTTCTCCACTACATTGGCAGAGTAGAAACAAATTCCCGTGCCTCAATACTATGAAAAGAAAAAATTGAGATATTGTCGCTATAGAACTAGATTGGGTCTGGCAGTAAATCGAAATAAACTTATAAAATATGCATGAAGACAATTTTGGGGAGAAAACGCTTGACTGGTTGAATAAATTTTACATATTTTAGAATATTTATTAAGAAAGAAAATTGTATCAACGAATGTATAATTTAATTTATTTTTTATAAAATCTAAAGATGATAAATATTGGATATAGTACTAGTTTATGCCCGTAGCTTTGCCTGCATGTATTTCTAGAATAGACTACTTTCCACCATCAATAAATTGCAAATCTATTTAGTCCGTCAGTTAGAGTATTGAAAAATAATGGACACGTATTTTTGTTTTTGTAAACAAATGAATATTGACAGAGATAAAACGCATCAAAACACGGGAGTGGGGGTTCGTGACGTCAGAACGCACTAAATATACCACGACGTGACGTATTGAGAATTTCAAAAGCGTCGTATCTTCGTACAAAAGAAAAAAATAAGACGGACTAATTAGATTTTTTCAGTAAGAGAGAAAAGACAAAATGCCAGAAGATGGGCGTCGTCGCCGCGGGAGGCCTAGAAAACGCTAGCGTGACGACACAGGACACGTTTGTACGAAATTGGCTATAGAAAACCGCACGGAGAGAAGAGTGGAAGATAACGAGGGAGGCGTTTGCTCAGCAGTGGGACAATACAGACTAATAAATATATTAATCCAGGTTTTATAAACTATGTGTGTGCCAAATTATATTCAAATCCGTTCAGTTTTTGCTTGAAAACTTAACAAACATCCCAAAGATCCTCGTTAACTTTCGCATTTATGATATCTGTAGGATGAATTATCGTAGGATAGGAAAAAAATGTAAAAAAAAAATTAAATCCTACGATTTATGAAAGTTAAAAAGGATCTTCAGATTTTTGAGTTGTGTGCACAACATTTGTATTCTTCTTTAATTCTCTCAGTAGTTCTCCTTTCTAACCTCAAATCAATCGGTTCTTTGTCTACCATTTCAACGGTAAGTTGAATTACTTGAACAACAAATAATTGATATCCGTTACGAACAAAGCAATCACCATTTTCCAGCGATTGTTTCATTGGTTTCTCTCCTTCTCTTTCCAACACGTTGGTACTTGTATACATCTGTCTCCCTCTATCGACCGAGATTCGCCATCATTGTTTAAAATGGCGTCCATTTGGCCTTTGTTCAAATTACTCTATATTTCTATTGAAGGGATCAACTGTGTAATAGGTTAGCCGAGTCAAAAGCTAGGCTAAGGCGGTTGTCCCACCGCCAGCGTGGAAGCGACTAATTATCGGCTATTTTTTCGCTCAAGAAACGAACAATACGAATATATCGCAGAGTGTCGCTTTGCACCCTGGTCAAATTCAGGGTGTGCTACAGACCATCAAACTGAACAACTTTCTCCATGGGACCACCATCGTAATCGTAAAAAATAAATCAACGGCCCGTAAAAAATCCAATACCTACTCGACCAAGTATGAGACAGTTGATTATTTTTATATACCTTGTTTATATAAAAAATAAAAAAAAAAACAAAATAAAACCATTTTATTTTTATATATATACTTTGTTTATATAAAAAAATAAAAAAAAAAACAAAATAAAAACCATTTTATTTTTATATACATTGTTTACATAAAAAATAAAAAAAAAACAAAATAAAACCATTTTATTTTTATATACCTTGTTTATATAAAAAATAAAAAAAAAACAAAATAAAGCCATTTTATTTTTATATACCTTGTTTATATACAGGAAAAGTTTTTAACCACTGCGTAAATTTTTTTTGGTAGCTCAGTGTTAGTAATAGAACACGTTCCCATTTTTAGTTTTAATTTTTTTTTTTCAAATTTTTCCATCTTGTCCCATTTTAAAATAAGCATAACATGGACATAATTTAATTGTAATACTGTGAATGAAAACGCGCTGGCTGCTGACGTACGATGTGTCCTAAGCCCATGAAAGTATGAAGGAAAAATTGGAATTACGTTTACAAATAACATTTCACAGCCTAAACTTAAAAAAGTAGCGCGAAACGGCCGGCGGTCAGTAACCGTCAGCGCGTAGGTAGGTAAGTTTACGTCGGCGCCGTCGCATCGAGCGAGCGCACCTACAAAACTCAGCTGATCTCAGCTTGCCGGTTGGGCGACCGGTCGACGCGTGAGTCGGTCGACCGGGCGCCCGACTGGCAAGCGACCATAAAATAAGTTTATAGGTAAATAAGTCTCGTAAGCGATAACTTTATTTTTTACTACTAACACATATCAAAATAAAAAATACGTGTCTATTAAAATACATTCAAGTTTATCATGTCAAAATTTGCGCACTGGTTAAAAACTTTTCCTGTATAAAAAAAAAAAAAACAAAATAAAACCATTTTATTTTTATATACCTTGTTTATATAAAAAATAAAAAAAAAACAAAATAAAACCATTTTATTTTTATATACCTTGTTTATATAAAAAATAAAAAAAAAAAACAAAATAAAACCATTTTTTTTCAGGCATTGCACATAATCACATACAGTTCACCCAATTCACTACACGATAGCACTGACTCGGATGGGGTTCGCGGCGCGACTGCCCGCTTGCCGGCGTCGCCTGTACATTTCCTATGTTACTGCTTACATTGCAATTGATGACGCTGTGCGGTCGCTACACTACGTAATGTTATTATATTTAAGTTATTGAAGATTAAATTAAATTACATTATATTAGATTATTATTAAATTAAATTATATTCTATAGAGAAATATTATATAGATAATACTGAATGTACTGTTATGCATATATTACTTACATCTTACAGTGTTATCATTAAGTAGTTAACTTAATTCGTCATTATTATTTCCTGGTTACATTATAGTCGGTGCTGAGATTAAACAACTCGGTTCTAGTCACGAAAATTGTGCGGAATACAGTCATATATTACAATAATATTTTGAGATTTCAACAATCGTGTTCGAAATGAAGCTCTCGTCCTTCTTAGAACGGAAAAGAAGTCACCCATATATTCGTATTGTTCGTTTCTAGCATTACATTGAGAAAATCACACCTTTATAAAGGGTGTCAAAAACCTCTTAACGAAGCCTAAAGCCACTTGTTCTCCCCGTCATTGCAATCATTTTTTGTTCTACACCATACTTGGGAACCTTCTAGTTACGAAGATATTGGGGTCAAACTTCCAACTTATTCACAAATTAAAAAAAACAACTTTTGAATGTTTTAACTTTACTTTTAAAAGCCTCCACGACCCCTGCACTACTCATTGCATTAATTAGCACAATGTTTTGATTGCGTTACATTGAGTTTTACCATAACATGATTTTTCACCCCAAAAAAAGGGACAGAAGAGAACACTAATAAAAGAAAATGAGAAGTTTTCTTTATGAGAATTAAAAAAAAATTGTGTCCATGAACTCGATAGATGGCGTTGATCCGACTACGTTACTGGGTGCCAAAGCCAAAACGCTTGAAAAAACACACGTCACATACGCTCGTTGACTGACACTTTCGTTTGCATAGGCTTGCGAATATAACCATTAGGTCCAAGTGAAATTATGTGACGTTCTGGTGGTCGAAAATGGCCACTTTAGTAGAATCGTAAATGAATCACGTAAAAAAAAAAAATCTTTAAATGGTCTTTGTAACCATGACCATAAAATCAATTTTAAGAATTTTTAATTTTCGTGATTCACTTTATTGAACAAAATTTAAAATTCTTAAAATGGACTTTATTGTAATGGCTACAAAGATCGTTCTATGAATTTAATATTTGTAACTTGATTCATTTACGATTCTGCTAAAGCGGCCATTTTAGACCCCCTGTTCTTTGCAGTAACGTAGTCAGTCCAACGCCATCTATCCAGCGACTAGGGAAAAGTTTAAAAAGAAAATCCCTTATTGTGAAATGACATGCGAAACGACTGTCAGCGACTGCTTGCTTTTTCCCAACTATGTTGGGGTCGGCTTCCAGTCTAACCGGATGCAGCTGAATACTAGTATTTTACATGGAGCGACTGCCTATCTGACCTCCACAACCCAGTTAGTACTGGGTAAGACGATACAACTTGGTAAAACTGGTTGTCAGAATACGCTAGTTTCCACCATCAATAAATTGCAAATCTATTTAGTCCGTCAGTTAGAGTATTGGAAAATAATGGACACGTATTTTTTGTTTTAGTAAATCAACGAATATTGACAAAGATAAAACGCATCAAATCTCGGGAGCGGGGGCTCGTGTTGTCAGAACTCACTAAAAATGATTTCAAACAGTGATGTATTGAGAATTTTAAAAGCGTCATATCTTCGTCAATTTTGGTTTTACAAAAGAAAAAATACGGGTCAAATATTTTTTGATAATCTAAGTGACGGACTAATTAGATTTTTTCAGTTAACAAGCCTATTTGTGGGCCGCTGACCACCTGTAACGACTGTCAAAGATCTACAAATTATAGCCGGGACCAACAGCTTAACGTGCTTTCCACAAATTTAGACTTTGGGTTAATTTTGACTAATTCCTAATGGTAAAAGTTAAATGACACTGCTCAACCTGGGTATCGAACACATGCCCTCGCACTCAAGAGTCATGCTTACTAACTTACTACCACCAACGAGGCCGAGCATTTGGAAGTAAATTCATATAATTAAGTTAAAAACAACTTGTTTGAAACTTTTAGTTCAAAATTCCTTATAAACTTTAAAGGGGAAGTTCAAAATATATTAGTTTATTCTGCCTTTTACACCAGAAACCAGTATAAACTGATCTCTTATTAATGGAGTATCTAAATATAATAGATATACGGCTAAAAGTATTGTCTGACAATTATATCTTGAACTACAAAGGCCTTAGGAACAGATTTCAAAGGGGTAGCTCAATTTATAACAGATTTCATACATAATTTAGGCATAACTATTTAAAAAGAGCTCTGTAGTTTGTTTTAAAACGTCCAATAGAGAATTATTCAGTTTTGGACATAATATGGAGAACCGGGTATAAAGTTCTAGTTACGGAGATATTGGGGGTCAAAATTCCAACTTTTTTATGACCCCCAATATCTCCGTAAATAGTTGAAGGTTCTTAGGTATTGTAGAACAATTTCTTTTAAAAATACATGTTTTAATGTGATATTTTTCAATAATTAATTAAATTAATTTAAAATTAATCACTTTGACGACCCCTGTACTATTTAATTCATTCATCAGCACAATATTTTGATTGCATAACATTGAGTTTTACCATAAAACGTGAATTTTCACCAGAACAAAAAACTAATTTCCCATCAGTAATTTTTGCGTAGGGTTACTAAGTTTGATGTACGCGATGTAGGATTTAAATCGGTTTCGTTGTTGTAGTTCACCAGCCAAGTCATAGATGGCGCTGAGGTACTTTTTGTTCAGTGTTGCTATAGTATATTCTGAATGCCGTTATACATACACACAAGCAACTCGCGTCTCGATGTAGTAACATTATTTCTGTATTTTCTACACGACTGCTGATCATAAGATCCAGGGTTAAATTCCTGGCTCGGGCAAGGTGTTTTTTGTAATTGCATCAGGAATTTTTCAATAGCAGCCACGGTGTCTGGATTTGCGCCCGGTTGATGGCAATAGGCTCGTCCTTATTACATGGTACTTAAACATAACTATTGAAATGTGGCTGTACTATTAGATACATCTCTGTCTAACTCTTCTAGGATTACAAGCGTGATGTTATGTTCTTACCTCGAAGTTTACTTTCCCAGTTTGTTTATGTTTGATCGTCTTGAACACATAGTGCGCGTATTGAGTTGCATCTGAAACAGAACAACGGAGATGATTCTTTGATAAATAACAAGTTATATTAAATTAAGAAACCCCCATACGTAGTGTCATAATTTCGGGTATATGATTCTACTGGTAAAGCCCTTTCATTTGATACCCATATTGAGTGAATTGTAGAAAAAAATGAACTTGATTCACCATTGTTTGGTGGCGGCCATCTTGAATTTGAAATTTATTATAGTGTGTAGTATTTTACTAGTCAAGTCCTTTCATTTGTTACCCCATATTGAGGGAGTTGTTGAATAAATATGTAATCCGCCATTTTCTGGCGGCGGCCATCTTGGACTGATTTTTATCAAATATAGCTAAGAATACTCCTGACTAATTCATCTTTTAAACAAAAAAAAAAAAACGAAATCAAAATCGGCTCATCTGCTCGAGAGCTACGATCGATGCCACAGGCAAACACACACACACACACACACAGACACGTCAAACTTATAACACCCCGTTGTTTTTGCGTTGGGACTTAAAAAAGCGTACAATATCGAACAATAATTATTGGATACGTATTCTTTGTTATATCAAATCAATAATAAATAACGAAGATATAACGCATCAAAGACCATTTGAGTGGGGGGTTTTGTGACGTCACTTTCCGGTTCAAAGTGTACTAAACTGTGACGTGACACGAGTTTTCGACGCTCTGTATGAACTGTTTCCTCTTCTTTTTTTGTTAACGTGAAAAAGAAAAAATACATGTCCAATATTTACGGGAAAACTATCTGACGGATTTGTTAAGCTACCCAATTAGTTTTTAATTATTGTTTTTGGTTTGGTCGTAGTTTATTTATTTATTTAGAAGGGTTAAAAGTTATCATAAGTCAGCCTACAACAGTTCCCTGCTGGACATAGGCTTATTCAATAGCACGCCCTTTAACTCGATTCTCAGCAACAGATATTACAATATCAGCAGAAGATATTTTATAAAGGGTGTAAAACACCTCTTAACGAAGCCGAAAGGCACTTGTTTTCCCCATCATTCCGATCATTTTTTTTGTGCTACACCATACCTGAGAACCTTCTAGTTACAGAGATATTGGGGGTCAAAGTTACAACTTTTTTACATGTATTTAAAAAATAAAACACAATTTTTTATTGTGATATTTCTACTTTAAACACCATTACAACCCCCGTATTATTCGACCCATCCATCAGCACACTGTTTTAAGTGCGTTACAATGAGTTCTACCCCAAAACATGATTTTTCACCCCAAATAAAAGTCGTTTCCCAGCAATATCTTTTGCGTGAAGTTACTTAGTTTGACGTACAGAATGCTTGGTTGACGGATTCGTGATGAGGTGGTTTACACCCTGTATACTAGAAAAGGACTTATGTATAAGTATTTTTATTTTCTCACTTGTAAACATCAAAGAATCTAAAGTCACTGGCCAGTACTTAATAATTTAGGAGTTAAAATACATACCTCCGAGTGGAAAGAATTGACAGAAGATATTCTTGAAAGCTTCTTCATCGACCACACCCGATGGACACTCCTGGAAAGAACGAAGGTATTTCATCTCAATCATCATAATCAGCCTATCATGCTCCCACTGCTGGGACACAGGCTTCCTCTCTATGAGAGGGATTGGGCTATGATCCACCACGCTGGCCCAGTGCGGGTCGGTAGATGTCACATGTCTTCGTATTTTGGTTCTAGGACATGCCGGTTTCCTCACGATGTTTTCCTTCACCGTTTTTAAAGCAGTGGTGATGAAATAAATGACGTAAAGATTCTTTCACCAATAGAAAGCTACATCTTTACCAAGTAATATAGGATATAAATTATATTGATATTATGGAAATTAGCTAAACTATCACAATTTTCGCGAAGTGCTATTTATAATAATCAAAGAAGATATCCCGTAAGACAACAACAACTGACAAAAATGGACTGACAATGGTCAGTCTGTACCTGTTTGAAACCTCGGTACATCAACTTGATCTCATGCGCAGTGAAGCGCGTTGACTGCGCAAGAGTTCTCGGCGGTTCGGGACGATGTCGCACCACGCCAGTCGGGAAGATTGATTCTTCGCATTCTTCCTCTGGGGACAAAGAGAAGCATTCCGTTAGGATTATGTAACTAGGTATTGAAATGTTGAAATTGACATCTCAACGTGAACCGTTGATTGAGCTTATCGAGCATCAGTGACGTTGACTAATAAGCGTGTAAATAAACTCTTAACGAAGTCAAAAGGCACTTGTTCTCCCTGCAATTCCGATCATTTTTTTGTTGTTGTACACTGTACCAGGGGCCCAATTCTGCTATTTTTATAAAATTCCTCACTCCAACACGATTCCATTCCCATCCTATTGTCATTTTGCTTAAAGTTCGTAATCTGCTAAATTCACAATGGTCGATCATTGGTCGATCAATGGTCTCGTAATAAAATTTTGTTTTAATGACATTGTCGTATTGCCATCATTATAAAACCCTTACAACAAATGGTTTTCGAAATCTGCTACTAAATGCGAACATTTATTCATGCCAGATTTCATTTATAATAGATTTTATTAATGTACGAGATTACCATTCTATGACATCTCTTTCAATGGACTGTCAGTGGTTGACCATTGAAAAGTCATTATGACGCCATTACATTAGTATATTACCAAACTTGTCAAAACGTGACAGAACTTGATCATCATGAAATCAATGATCGACTATTCTGATACTGTTGTAATAGCAGAATTGAGGCCCTGAGAACCTTCTAGTAACGGAGATATTGGGGGTCAAAGTTCCAACTTCTTCACAAGTTTTTTTTTAATAATTGCTTTTATTGTTATAACTTTCCTTTTAAATACTTCCATGATCCCCGAACTATTCAATGTGTATGAGTGCGTCACATTGAGTTATACCATAAAATGAAATTTTTTACCCAAAAACAAAGTCATTTCCCAGCAAACATTTTTGTGCAAAGTTAATAGTTTGATGTACAGAATGCTTGGTTGATGTCTTCGTGAAAGCATTCCCGCTTAAACCTTGTATACCGCCAAAAATAATAACAAGGCAAATCAGCCGGGATCTAGTGATGCCAGGGTCGGCACTTTGCTCAACTAAAAACTTATCCTGTATATCTTATTTTTTCTTCAGTGAAATTTTAATAATTAAAGAATTAAGTGTATGAAGATGTATCATCTATATTAGCTGCCTGCCTTTTCCCAACTATGTTGGGGTCGGCTTCCAGTCTAACCGGATGCAGCTGAGTACCAGTATTTTACATGGAGCGACTGCCTATCTGACCTCCATAACCCAGTTAGTACTGGGAAATACGATACCACTGGGTAAGACTGGTTGTCAGACTATTTTGTCCACTGACTACTTGTAACGACTGCCGAAGATGGACAAATGACAGCCGGGACCAACAGCTTAACTTCACTTACCCCCTCAAGGTTCATTGGAAGACCAGCGTCAGACAGCATCACCTGTCTGGCATAAATGCTGAAATGGACCATTTTAGGCGCAGCCGTGAGGCACACAGTACATACTATGTATTTTTTGTCCTTTTTTGTATCTTTTTAATATTATTGTGTGTGTGCTTAATGTACTGACGTCAAATGAACATTTTTTTCTTTCTTTTCTTTCTTTCTTTTCTTTCTTTCTTTTCTTTTTTCTTTTCTTTCTTTCTTTTCTTTCTTTCTTTTTTTCTTTCTTTTCTTTCTTTCTTTTCTTTCTTTCTTTTCTTTCTTTCTTTTCTTTCTTTCTTTTCTTTCTTTCTTTTCTTTCTTTCTTTTCTTTCTTTATTTTCTTTCTTTCTTAACGTGCTTTCCGAGGCTCGAAAGAAACTCGAAATGTAATGGTGGTCACCCATCCATAGGCCAACCTAGGCTAGCAAACATGAATAAAATATGTTTTCACACCATGACTCTGTCATTAACTCACTCCTTGTCCCCATGAGGGCACCCAGAAAGCACACACCACCACCTGGAACGATCCCTACCCACTCTTTCAGCCCCGTCCACGTTCATACATCTTTATAGCCCTTTCAATTACATCCGTTTCCACCCTGTTAGCCAGGGAAGACGTCTGTTCACCCCACTCGGGGCTACCATTAATCACAAGTCGGCTCGGTACTCTGAACATTAGTCATTGGTCGGGAAAGGTTCGGTTTAATTTTCTCTGCTAATGCTGTCACAGCTCAACATAGCTAAAATATCGATGGACATTACACACAGCGCCATCTAGTGCTATACTAAGCAACGAGGCTTGTGTAGCGGCCACCAGATAGTTTTTTTTTCTAAATACATACTTTATCATTATCGTCGAATGGCGTAGCGTAGTGAGGCTGCCGTACGTTCAGGGTCCTGGGTTCGAATCCCGGTAACATTTGTTTCCGAGTCATGGATGTTTGTATGTACGAGTATGTATTTACAAAAAAAAAAAGTATCTATATGTAGTATAATTATCAACTATCTGGTGTCCACGACACAAGCCTTGCTTAGTGTGACACTAAATGGCGCTGTGTGTAGTGTCTAGTGATATTTATTTATGTATTTATAATCTGCCTGCCTTATCGCAACTATGTTGGGAAGACTAGTCTAACCGGATGCAGCTGAATACCAGTATTTTCGAAATAAAAAGAAAAACATGCGGGGCAATACATAATCTGTGAAGATTTCAACTGTCTAGCTATCACGGTTCATGAGATTCAGCTTGGTGACAGACAGACAGACAGACAGACACGGTCTTAGTAATGGGGCCCAGTTTTTACTCTTTGGGTACGGACCCCAGAAAAGAAAAAATACCCTCTTTTAAACGCCTTTTTTCAAAGAAAACGCCTAAAGAGCCGCGCTACATAATGCACTATTTTGCCACAATAAACTTCCCTGTATGAACTAGCTTGAATGAAAGACCGACTGAATGAGAGTGAATGAAAGACCGACTTTGTGAACGAACGAATGGAAATGTGGGAACTAACTTCAACTAACCTAGCTTGGCCAGTATAAGTTGGTACCTATTTGGTAGGCCGAAAATATGGTAGAAGGGTCTCATGGCAAATTAATATAGACGCACGGGTCGAACGAGGTTAAGTTACGCTTGCCGAGGTTGATCTGAGGATGGGTGACCATCCGTTACATATCGAGACACCTTCTTTCTTCGGAAATCAGGTTCGATTGCCATTTATCTTTGAAAAGTATTATAAACTAGCCGATGCCCGCGGCTTCGTCCGCGTAAAGTTATATACTAAAACCTTCCTCTTGAATCACTCTATCTATTAAAAAAACCCGCATCAAAATCCGTTGCGCAGTTGAAAAGATCTAAGCATACATAGGGGCAGACAGACGTGGCGGGAGACTTTGTTTTATAATATGTAGTGACTAGCCGATGCCCGCGGCTGCGCCCGCGTAAAGTTATATACAAAATCCTTCCTCTTGAATCACACTATCCATTAAAAAAACCCGCATCAAAATCCGTTGCGTAGTTTTAAAGATCTAAGCATACATAGGGACAGCCAGACGCGGCGGGAGACTTTGTTTTATAATATGTAGTGATAGTGATAGTGATGTGTTTCACGACTCGAATAGCGTGGCGGTAGTGAGGCTGCCTTCAGTGTGGCCAATGCAATGCAATGCATTTCACAATTTTATGGCTTCACTTGGACGAATTATAATCTACTGAAAAATAAAGCGTTATATTGTTACCAGTATAATCAGTTGACAATATTTCGACAGTTTACAATCTTGCTAAATATGTAGATTACAATTTAACAGTTTTTTTACAATTGACGTTGATACATACAAATCATTAGCTTTGTCATTACACACAGTGCCATATAGTGCCACACTAGGAAACGAGGCTTGTGTCGTGGACACCAGGTAGATTATATACTGCATAGATACTTTTTGTTTGTAAATACATACTTATTATACATTTAGCATCCAGAAGCGTCCGCCAGCATCGCGAAACGTTTAAAAAAAGACAACGAGGTACACAAAATAGGAAATTATAAATCTTACAGCCCTTTGTGCGATACCTATCTGTTCGGGGTTGGGTTGAGATAGAGATAACGGATGAGATAAGAGATGAAAGTCAGTTTAAGGTTAATAAATTCTCTGTATTGTCTGTTTCCACAAATATAAGATTAAGATTAATTTATACTAGGATGAATGGTGAACGATATGGGATTATGAGTCACGCGCACGGTATGTCGCCGAATTACGTACTGAACTATTGCGGTGTAAGTGCAATAATATAAATGATATAAGACATACTGAGCGAGTGGCGCAATAATGATGACCCAGGTAAACGTACTGTACGGTGGTTGACCCGTACATGCTCCCGGGGGCAAAGATAGGGGTTAGTAGGATAAAGATGGAGATGAGATTTACAAGATGATAAACAATATTCAACTTATCAACTATATGACAGGGATAAGGATTAGTAGTGAGTGATTAACAATATTTCGAACAATTACAAATTGTCTATCTTAGATCGGGAAGGGAAAATACGCGAAAAACAGGGGACGAGGCCCTATCTTCTGTTTGTAAACACTCGCTAGATTTAGTAAGATTTTTGGGATCACTTTTCACGGATTGACTAAATTGGCCTTTTTCCCTAAGATCACAACACTCTCTAACTGCACTTTTCAGTTTGTTTAAAGATTGCCTTTTTTCCCTAACCGCACTACACTCACTTATAACACTCTCATTTCTGGGATGTGACGAGATCGCCGTAGATGCCTCTCCAGCAGGCACCGAGGTTTCTCGACGTCTTGACCGCCTGTGACGCCACCAACCGTATGCCGCCGCAGTAATAAGGATTCCAAAGATTAGAGCATACAAGACGCTATAAAGATGTATATCGTGATAGGATATTTTATCACTCAATGGTTCAGATTGTTTCATGATCTCAATCTGTCTCTGTATATCTTCAAATTGTCGCAATATTTCAGAATTATTAGGATTAATTTCAGGAGATTCAGGGATAGATATGTTGAATATATGATTAATAGGTGATATTTGTGGCGCAATAATTCTTGCACCAATACTCAGTTTGCTAGACAGCCTTTTATTAGAATGGACAATGAAATTGTCCGTCTTTATCATACAGCCTTCCTCCACATTCAACAGACCTGCATTCATCAATTTAACGGCAGTAATTTCGCCGTCACAGAGAAGTTTAAAGTTGCATTCCTTGCAACAAAAATAATAATATTTATTATCCGCTGTTAATTCCTTCCAAATGTTTTTGAACCTGTGAAACTATTGGAACCCCTTGGGGTTCCAATAGTTTCACACAGTTGTTTGTGGGATCGTTTCACACAAGCTGTGATCATCTTTTAAGATATTTATAGGGTTTTTTGTATGACATAAAATCATCTCAGGATTTTGTCATATACAAGACTGGAGATCAGCATCAGTAAGGGTTACGTATGAGTCTTTTCTGAGGTTAATGGCAGCGTTACTTGAGATAACTTTCACATGTATCATGTCGTGGTTCAATAATCGTGGGACTGGAATGAGGTTAAAGATTTCATAAAGGTCTCTTTCGATGAGGGGTATTCTTATTTCAATGATCAAGTACTTACTATAGTACTTAGTCCGCACTTTTATCAAGTTGTAGAGATCCTTGAGGTTCAAATGGTTGACAGGAAGTGCCATGTCTTTGGGGATATGTGCTGATATGGAACTTAATTCCGTTCTCAGCTGTTTAGGAGATATCAGATGGAAGTCCAATTTTCCATTGTAAATATTAGTTACCGTGTCAAGAATGGACTCTTGTATTTTCCTGAGGCTATACAGTAAGTTATTCGCCGTTATAGCAGATGCTAAGAAATCGGTAACTAAAGTCATGTTTTGTACATGGTGTTGAAGATCTTGATAGGATTCTTTAAGGTAATTAAACTTTTGATTTATTGATTTATGATGTTTGTTCGCAGCTTTCTCCATTCTCTTCATGAGATTAAATTCGGCTTCCACGATTGAGGTTTGGTTTTTCCAGAGATTATACAAATGTTTATCATTTTCTTTCAAAAGGTCGATGTCCTGTGCGTATTTCTCCGCAAAACGCTGATCTAGCACGCCAAACAAGCTGTTTGCGACGTAGCCTACTCCGTCTATTAGACCACGACGCCGGCGCCGCCGCTCGTCTCCAGTTACAAATGATTCATTAATTGTCAACATACTATCATAATGTTTGATTTCTTCGAACTCGTGCCCGAGTTGTAAGATGATACCGTCGCAAGGTGTGTGTTCTTTAATAGTGGAGCATAATGTTTCAAAATAATTGATATACTTCTCGAGTGCCGACGTGCCTTCTTTGTAGGGATATGTGTCATAATAAACAATTAAACGCCAATCGTCTCTAATAAGATGCATGTTAGAGATTTTATCGAAATAAACACTGTTGTTGCTCAAAGGGGTAAAACTATAAGATGCTTGAGATAAGTTTATTAGTGACAGTAAGAATAGCGTTACTAACAGAGCTATAGTCGAGAAGGAGATACGCTTGGGATTTTTCTTCCTGGGTGCTTCATCCTTAACCTTCGTGTCACTCGGAAGATTATTGTCTCTGTCCACTGGTAATTGAGATAGCTTAACAACAGGCCGTTTTAGGAAACCATTTTTGGTTTTAAGGGTAACGACTCTGACGTGTCCGTCAGAACTAGGATGCAGTTCTACTACACGCCCTAGAGCCCACTTCCCTGGCGGGAGGTTTTCGTCTTTGATGATAACAATATCGTTGAGACTGAGGTTTCTTTGAGATTGTCTCCATTTAGCTCTAATGGATAAATGTGAGAGATATTCATTTTTCCACTGAGCCCAAATATCTCTATAGATTTTTTGTACCAAGTGCCACCGAGTCCTAAGATCATTTTCTGTTTCAACGATCGTTAAGGTAGGCCCACTTGCAAGAAAGTGTGCCGGGGTTAAAAAGTCTATGTCCTCGGGATCCTCCTTCAAGGGACAAAGTGGTCGAGAGTTTAAACAACCCTCAAGTTGAGATAGGAGGGTGCTATATTCTTCATAGGTAAGTTTTTGCTCACCAACAACACGCCTAAGGTGATGTTTTAAACTTTTCACCGCAGCTTCCCAAAGTCCGCCAGCAGAGGGCCATGATGGAGCGTTAAAATGCCACTCAATGTTCATTTTCACTCCACCATGGAATACTAATTTATGGGATTCGTCTATTATAAGATCAGCTAATTTAGTTTGATTGGGGATGATAATGGGGTGCTTCATTTCGGGGTCTAAGCTCGAGTGTTTTAGCCATCCCCCGACACGGAGTACTCCGTGGCTGTCTAAGATAGGATTGAGATTCAAGATCTGGCTTTTTTTGCTTAAAGATTCACCTTTTTCAAGTTGAGATATTTCTTTGAAAAAGTATTCTTGCTGCACATGTTTTATTAACATTTCCGTCGCTCGTTTGAGCTCATGCAGAGTAAGATGGTTTTCACGCTTCTTTTTGTAAATCAAGATGTCGTTGAATTTGTTTACATAGGCTAAAACTCGAATGATTTTCTTGTAACTGCTGTATTTCTCTAATAATTGTTTTATAACGGAATTGCTAGAGTCAGCAGTAACCGTGTTTACTAGCTTATTCTTTCTGAGATCTTCAGTTGTTTTATATAAGATGGGTTCAGGATTCTTTTCAGGATTGTATTGAGGTAACCAATCGGGTCCGTGCCACCAAAGTGAATGATTTGCTAACTGGGATGCAGTCAGACTACGGCTAGCGCAATCTGCGGGATTTTCTTGGGATTTCACATACCGCCACCTATTTTTTGGGATAATTTCGCAAATCATTTTTGCTCGATTGGCAACAAAGGGCTTCCATTTTTCATGTTCACCATTTATCCATCCTAGTACTGAAATGGAATCTACCCAGCCATAAGCTTGGATTTTGAGATCTGATAGGGATGAGATTATTTTGGCCATAAGTTTTGATAATAAAAGAGCTCCACTAAGTTCCAAGCGAGGTATAGATTGCGATTTTTTCAGAGGCACTACTTTAGATTTTCCAGCCAGAAGAGTTACGTATGACTTGTGGTTTCTTGTAATTTTACAATAAACAACACAGTCGTAGGCCTTTGTGCTGGCATCACAAAACCCATGAAGCTCAATTAGATCATTCTCCATGGTTTGTACCCATCGAGGTATTTTAAATTGGGATATATAAGGTAAGTCGGCCTTTATTTTATTCCATTCCAGGGAAATATTATGAGGAATCGGTTGATCCCAACCTAATTCCGTTTTCCATGTTTCTTGAAATAATATTTTGAGTTTTATTGTGACTGGTGACACCCAGCCCAAGGGGTCAAAGATTTTTGAGATTTCAGACAAGAATTGTCGTTTTGTTGGGATGCCTTCTGTGGCCATTTCTATTGGATGAAAGATAAAATAGTCTTCTTTTGGATTCCAGCGAAGACCTAAAGCCTTTGTAGATTCCGGCTGTTTAAAATGAAATTCTTCATCTTGAGGATTAATATGATCGTCTAAAAGTTCCGGCAAGTTCGAGCGCCATTTTCTAAGATTGAGGCCGCCTGACTTAGGAAGGTTTGTCATCTCTGCTTTGAGATGTTTAGCAGCTGTCGCGGTATGAGCTCCATGCATGAGATCATCCATATAAAAAGAGGTTTCTAAGATATCAGGAGCGCTGCTATTGGGATAATTTGGCCTTTCATCGATGGCAAGTTGTTTCAGTGTCATCATGGCCAGGAAGGGTGCGGCCTTGGTACCGTAGGTGACAGTCGCTAGCTGATATTCTTGCAAAGGTTGGGATTGATGATTTCTCCAAATAATTTTCTGGAACTTTTGATGATCAGGATGTAGCCAAATGTTACGGAACATCTTTTCAATATCAGCCGTGAATGCGTATTTAAACTGTCTCCATTTTAGGATGAGACTTAAGAGATCCTGCTGCAGGTTCGGCCCCCTGCACATAAGATCGTTGAGACTGTGACCTGTTGAGGTTTTTGCAGAGGCATTAAAAACAACTCGTAATTTTGTAGTTAATGACTCAGCTCGAAGTACGCCATGATGCGAAAGGTAGCAATCTGGGGTTACGTTGATATGTGTCGCAACGGGGATCATATGTCCGAGCTCTAAATACTCGGACATAAACAATTTATAATCACGTGCTAAGTCTGGTTGCTTAATTAATTTCTTTTCTATTTGAAAGAATTGCGCAATGGATTTATTTTTAGATTCACCCAACTTTTCTTCAAAATTTTCTTTAAAGGGTATTTTCACGACATAGCTGCCATCTTCGCGCCTTGAGGTTGAGGATTGAAAGAAGTCAATGCAAGCTTGATCTTCTTGAGATATTGATAAAGGTTCGCGAATATCCTCCATTTCCCAGAACTGTTGGATATCGGTGAGATTGTTTAGGATTACATTGCACTGAAATGTTTTACAGTTACCGCTTAGGATCCATCCCAGCTGTGTCTGCTGGGCAATGGGTAACATTCCCTCGGAACGGCAGATACCATCCATAAGGATTTGGGAATAAACGTCAGCGCCGAATAAGATGTCAACTGGCCTACTTTTGTAGAATTCAGGATCAGCTAGGGTTATTTGGTTAAGAGTTGGCCAGTTGGGTTTAGTGAAAGTATGACTTGGCAAATTCTTGACAAGTCTTTTCATTATAAATACGTCGGATTCGAAAGTGAAGTCATTAATTAACGACATACACTTGATAGAGATCATGCCCTTACAGCTATTTTCATTGTTTCCGATTCCAGAGATAAGTCCAGTGCATTTTTGCCGACGCAAGTTTAGGATTTGTGCAGCTCGTTCAGTAATGATTGAGGTCTGAGATCCCTGATCTAGAAGAGCTCTCATTTTTTCATAAGATCCGTCAGCTGCTTGAACCTTGATAATTGCTGTCGCGAGGAGTATTTCTGTAGGATCGTTTTGCATAGATACTAAGGTGTTCATATCTTGCTGAGGTGGAGATTTCGTAATAGTGGCCGTGTTTGGCCCCGACACATCCGAATTAGCATTTCTTGACGTAAAACATTCATGTAGAATCGTATTGTGGTCTTTATTGCACTCTTTACACTTAACTTCCGAAAGGCATTTTCTACCTTCGTGATAGTGCAAACAGTTGACACAAAGGTTCAAATTTGCGATTGCGTTTCTACGAGCCGATGGATGCATTTTTGCCAGCTTTTGGCAATTTTGTATGCGATGATCGCTTGCATTGCAAATACCACATTGTTTGCGTCTTTCGTCATTTTTCCTATTGGACTTGGACGATTGCGAAATGACCTGATTTGTCGAATAGGTATGATTTGAGGTGTTGTTATTTTGTTTGAAACGAGGATTAAATTCTTTTGAACGAGATTGTTGGTTATTAAGATAACCTTTAGATGATGAGGATGCGTGTTGGGATTGAGATGACTTTTGAATGAAAGGTTCTTGTTTCTTCCGTGAAGTTTCCAGCGACGTAAACTTATTCTCCAAAAACCGAAGAAATTCTTCCAATACTGGCAACTCCTTTGGAGATTTCAACGAATCTATATAGTCATCGTTGGTTTCAGAGTCTAATTTCTCCGCTAGGATATATACGAGGAAGGGATCCCAGGTAGATACATCGATTCCGAGATTTTTTATAGCGTTCAGGCTTTCGTACGTTGTATCGTGGATCCGTTTGAGGTGATTCGCTGATTTTTGCTGAGATGTCGGGATATTTAGGAGGTTTTTGAGATGAGATATAAAAATACGACGCTTGTTGTCATAGCGATGCGTAAGGATATTCCAACAAACAGGGTAGTTGTCTGAACTTATTTGAAGATGCTGGATTAATTTTTCCGGCTCGCCCTTGATCTTACTTTTCAGGAACTGCATTTTTTGGGCGTTCGATAAAGATGGATTGTTGTGTACAGTTTCTGTAAAAAGATCTTTGAAAGATATCCAGGACGTATAACTTCCTTCAAAGGTAAATATTTCCATTTTTGGGGTCGATTTCTCAATATGAGCCACCGACCACATCTTTCGGTTAATATCCTTTTTCAGAGTTTTGTAGTATTTCTCGTAGTTTAAGAATTGCTCGTCGTACTGGGCGTTGGAGCCGTTGAGCTCGTTGTCCAGTTCCCAGTGTAGGGTATCAATAGCTGCCCAACGAGTTTTTAAAGTTTTTAGGATGTCTTCAAACTCTCACTTTTCAGAGATAAGATTGAGATCAATGTCAGCAGCTTCTCTTGAAAATGCCCTAAAATTAGTAGCTTGTTTCTTCAAGAGGTCTTCTACATTTACGCTATCCTTAGGAGGATTATTTTGAGATGAGAGGTTCGAGGTTTGAGGTATTGAAGGTGGTTGAAAGGTAGGGGGTTTCAAAACAGGGGTCTGAGGTCTGTCTGTGGAAGGCTTATAATTCTGAATGGCTGTTTTAATATTGCTATATTTCACCTTCATTTGATCATACTGATCGGTAGTGAAATACGCATGAGATCGATCACCAAAGGATAACAAATTCATATGATTGTTATGAAACTCCGTAAAATATTGCTCTAAGCTTTCTAATCGTCGACGTAGGTAGTCGGGGTTCTTCCGCTCTGCTCCATCTTTCTTGAAGTTGGAGTAAAGTCTATCTATGCCTTCAATGATTTGCTGTTGAGTAGCTAAAATGTCCTCCATTGTAGCCATAGTAAAAGTGAGAAGAAAGATACCTTACTTGTAGGGTTTCTTCGAGGTCAAACAGGATCGCAAGATTAGTTAAAATGGCGCCTTCCTAGGCACCGGGATTGACCAGGATCACGAGATGAGACCAAGTGGCGCCTTCCTAGGCACCGGGATCACGAGATGAAACCAATTGGCGCCTTCCTAGGCACCGGGATTGAACAGGATCACGAGATGAGACCAAGTGGCGCCTTCCTAGGCACCGGGATCACGAGATGAAACTAATTGGCGCCTTCCTAGGCACCGGGATTGAACAGGATCACGAGATGAGACCAAGTGGCGCCTTCCTAGGCACCGGGATCACGAGATGAAACTAATTGGCGCCTTCCTAGGCACCGGGATTGAACAGGATCACGAGATTACACGCACTGTATTTTCCAAGGTTTCTAATTGCGTATAACGAAACCGGTAACACGCACACACAAAGCACAAAGTTTTGCCCACGCGTTTCGGTCCCGCTAACGTGCTCGAAGGACCAATGTTCGGGGTTGGGTTGAGATAGAGATAACGGATGAGATAAGAGATGAAAGTCAGTTTAAGGTTAATAAATTCTCTGTATTGTCTGTTTCCACAAATATAAGATTAAGATTAATTTATACTAGGATGAATGGTGAACGATATGGGATTATGAGTCACGCGCACGGTATGTCGCCGAATTACGTACTGAACTATTGCGGTGTAAGTGCAATAATATAAATGATATAAGACATACTGAGCGAGTGGCGCAATAATGATGACCCAGGTAAACGTACTGTACGGTGGTTGACCCGTACACTATCTCTGGCCCCATAATCGGGACTTGGGGCACCCCGATGTTAGGTTAGTTAGGTTATTTTAAACCCCGCAGACAGAAATAGGAGCCCCGCTACGCGGAGCTCCGTCGACTACGCTTTTTAGGCGAATATAAAGTGTTTTGAGGTCAGGTTACATTAATCGGTTTTTCTCAGTAATGGTGCATATTCTTTTAATGGGAGTGGTACCACCGGGAACCAATCCCCCCCCCCCCCTGCACAGAGGGCAAGTTGAGTTCCGTCGCATACGTTACACAATTTTCGGTTTCATTTCGACAGATTAAGGCGAGGATTTACTAATTTTGAATTTTTTTGAACATGTGTAACGTTTCAACTATAAAACAGAAAGCAATGAAAAATTATTTTATTATAATTGAACATACGACCAAGCGCCGGGCAAAAGCCAAAACATGATATCAATAAGTTGGCTCGATAAAAAAATATCACAAACCTGACTCTAATTTGTGTTTTCAAACGTATTTTTTTATATGAGATTATGTCTCAAAAAGTATTGAAAATTACATAAAACAATCAAACATTGTTTATAGAAGGGACTCGCAAAAAAAAAATTGGAAAAAGTGCTATATTTTTTTTTAATAAAAATAAAATTGCTTTGGCGGGTCGCGAAAGTCGAGAAATACACCAGCCAGTTACCAGTGCTCGCCGAGGCGTGACCGAGAGCGGACGCATGTCGCTTTTTTCACAGAGCTACCCCTCATAATTGTTACGCAACGTTTTTGTATCTTTTTATTATCTTTTAGCTGAAGTTTATTTTGAAATAGTTTTTTTATTAGTTATAAGAACACATTACATACATTATCAGTTTTAAGAATTTGTTTATTTTATTTAAATTTCCCCGAAAACAGGATGGGTAGTAAAAAAATAAAAGATCTTATAAAAATAAGGCCTGGTCCCGGTACGAAAGGCAACGAAGGAACGGGGTGGGTTGCCGGCGCCGCGTCGCGGCGTGGCCCGCGCAATCGACTCGCCCACCCGCGCAATCGACTAGCCCATCCGCAAAATGGACTCGCCCACCCGCAAAATGGACTCGCCCACCCGTAAAATGGACTCGCCCACCCGCGCAATCGAAAGCCCAACCGCGCAATCGACTCGCCCACCCGCAAAATGGACTCGCCCACCCGCGCAATCGACTAGCCCATCCGCGCAATCGACTAGCCCATCCGCAAAATGGACTCGCCCACCCGCAAAATGGACTCGCCCACCCGCAAAATGGACTCGCCCACCCGCGTAATCGACTCGCCCACCCGCAAAATGGACTCGCCCACCCGCGCAATCGACTAGCCCATCCGCGCAATCGACTCGCCCACCCGCAAAATCGACTCGCCCACCCGCGCAATCGACTCGCCCGCTACTCGTCTGCGTCAACGAACTGGCGGGGAACGCGGTACCGAATTCATACCAGCATGCCACACTACAAGCGGGCCTTAATCTAATCTACGGAAAAATAATGCGTTATATTGTAAGCAGTATGTTCATAAATAATAATAATATAAATAATA
Source organism: Xestia ashworthii (assembly GCA_950022955.1). Taxonomy (NCBI): domain Eukaryota; kingdom Metazoa; phylum Arthropoda; class Insecta; order Lepidoptera; family Noctuidae; genus Xestia; species Xestia ashworthii. Next base: position 13,268,064 of record OX465574.1, read on the forward strand.
ATAATAATATTAGTTCAGTTGACAATGTTTCGACAGTTTACAATCTCGCTGGATAGATAACAATCTAACGGCTTTTACAATTTTTCATTACTCATACTCGGAAAGTGGGTCTGAAGTTGCCTGAGGAGCGGGCTGAAAGTAATACTTTTCAGCCCTAGGGAGAATCACTTTCAACTGACAGCTGTCACATTATTAAAAAAAATCTATTGAACCATGTTCCGACTTCTATACAGCCTGTAAATTACAGCGCGATGTAAAATTGAAATAACATAAAATTCAGTATTAATTAAAGAATATAATTATTTCAAATAACTTAGTTATAATTTAGTTACAAATATTTCTTTAAAATAACAAAAATTTGGGCAAAACATTTACTATTTTTTCAGTGACGATAGTGAAAATAAAGGCTGAATAGCCGGCCACAGAAAAAAAAACAACATAGGCGGGAAAGCGACAATCCGATCTTCATTTTTTTTCGAGTGGTTTCGTGTTTTTGTTTTTATTTTCCTTGTATTCGTAATGAAAAGCACAGTGTTTACCTCGGGATAAAGACTTATTTAGTCCCTCGAGCTATTAGCGCCCGCGCTACGCTTGGGCGCCAAACCCCGTCTCGGGACTAAATAAGTTACTTTCACCCCTTGGATAACAATGTACTATTACGCTGACACATACAAGTGGTTCTAATTTCTTGATACTGTTTTAGAACCTTACACATATTTTGGTTCCGTATTTCGTCGCACGTGTTAAAATATACCAGTTTTGGAAAAGGAGTAAATAGAACTTTGAATTATTTGTGCGACTCGCATTCAGCGGACGCGGAGCTACGATGCCACAGACACACACACACACACAGACACGTCAAAAATATAACACCCCGTCGTTTTTGCGTCGGAGGTTAATAAATTGAAATAAGTCCCGTTTTCAAGCTCCGAGCATAGAATCCTGAAACTAATGACCTCATTTATTTTCAATATTGGATCGAAACGAATTCTTATTCAAAATACGAAATCTCTTCGTTATAATGCAATCTGAGAGTCTCTCTTTATAATAAATAACGATTATATAAATCTTACTAAAAGTAAATAATGGGCGTCTTTGTATTTTAACTGAATCGTCTCGTTACTAGCAAACGCGGAGAGAATAACATTATTTATGAAACAATAAATATTGTCATTACCATTACGAATTTGTTCATAGCTAGCCGGGATTTGAGCACGGTTGATGGTAATAGGATCGTTCCTTATTACTAGGAACTTAATTACACTGTAACTATTGTGAAAACCTGCCTAAACTTTCCCAACTATGTTGTTAGCCAAGCGTAATTAGCCTAAAATACTCAAAAGGAGAAACGAAATTTACCGTGATCGAATTTTCAAGGGTTTTTTTTTTGAGTTAAATAAATAAATAATAAATATCGCTGGACATTAACACACAGCGCCACCTAGTGCCACACTAAGCAAGGCTTGTGTCGTGGACACCAGATAGTTGATAAACTACATATATACCTTTTTTGTTTGTAAATACATACTTATTATACATATAAACATCCATGACTCGGAAAGAAATGTCCATGCTCATCACACAAACATTTGCTCCTACCGGGATTCGAACCCAGGACCCTAAGATCGTAAGGCAGCCTCACTACCACTACGCCATTTAATTTTTTCATTTTAATTTCATTGTTTAATATTGCTTATGCAATCATTATCATACTGCTGCGCTCATCTAGCTGCATCCGGTATGACTGGAAGCCGACCCCAACATATAGTCCCCGCTAAGAAAAGCTATATTTAAAAAAAATAAAGAATTTCTACCAAGATACGTAGCGACAATTCAATCAACAACAAATATTCCTAAATTCAATAAACTCAAATTATCACACTGCAATATGAAACTAACGAGCAATTTCACTTTGTCGGGTTATATTTTGGCGATATAAAGCGCTGTCGTCTAATGTTTTGTGGTACTGGAACGCATCTGACTTTATAGAACGTAAACATTTAGGTCGCCATTTTGAAGTAAGTTCACGGTAACGCTGTCATTTTCTATCTACATTCATACTCAAATCTTTCCTGAAGATGTTCGTCTGTTGAAATTACGCTACCAAATGTACGATCGTCCATTGTTTCTGTAAGGTCACTTAATTACAAAAGCTAGGTCTAAATCGAGTTGAAAGGGTCTTCATTCCCTTTTACAATCGTGTCCCTGGCAGAGACAGCTGGCCACTGTGATTTTACCAGAGATTTCGGTTCGCTGACCACTTTGTATCAATCAATGTTTGAGACAGACTACCTCATTGCTTTAGTGATTACAAGTGCGGCTGTTGAGCGTAGTACTGAGTTTGATACGCGATTTGGAAAAGATGGTCGAAAGAAAAATGTAGAAAAGAAATCTGTTGGTTGATTGAAAGTTGATATGTTAGGCCGCGTTCCCACTGTGTCGTGGCGATTAATTTATCGTTGGGTTGGTTTGCGAAAGCCGTGGACGGCAGTAATCGCGCCGTCCTTTATAGGGTGTAAAACACGTCTTCACGAAGCCGAAAGGCACTTGTTCTCCACGTCATTGCGATCATTTTTTTGTGTTGTGTACTGGGTAATACGATACCACTTGGTAAGACTGGTTGTCAGACTTTTAAGGCCACTGACTACCTGTAACGACTGTTAAAGATCTACAGATGACAGCCGGGACCAACAGCTTAACGTGCTTTCCGAGACACGGAGGAAACTCGTTATGTAAGGGTGGTCACCCATCCACAGACCAACCTAGGGAAGCACGGCTTAACCTAAAGATGGCCCGAGTGGCTGTTATTATTTAGTCACGAGCTCCCAGTCTCAGTCACAATACATAATAATTTGTGAAAGTACTGTAGAAACGATGAAGCTGTCGACTCTCACTATTCAAACGTCCTTTTAAATCTTTTAAACTGTCCACTATATAGATACTATATAGATAGATAAACTGCCTCTAACCGGTGTAAACCCGTATAAACCGGTGATATTTCACGTAAGAATACGGTTCTCCGACACAATTTGAAATAAGACGTGGACTTAGTCGGTTTTAGGGAATTCTTTTAGTAAATCCTGTGACTTATTGTTTGTAAAAGCCAGCTTTTTAATTTTAACTAAAGCTTTGCTAGCTATCTGGTTTATACAGGGCGTTAATGTTCACGAAGCCGTGAGCTAAGTATTCTGAACGTATACTAAGTAACTCTACGCAAACATGTACGCGTTTAAATTGCTGGGAAAAAATTTTTTTTTGGGTGAAAAATCATCTTTTACGGTAGGATTCAATGGAACGCACTTGTGCTAATGGATGCATTGAATAGTACGGGAGTCGTGGAGGTGTTTTATGTAAAAACATTCCAATAAAAATTGTATTTAAAAAAAAAACTTTTCGAAAAGTAGTAACTTTGACCTCCAATATCTCCGTAACTAGAAGGTTCCCAGGTATAGTGTAGAACAAATAAAAACTTTTTTGCAAAAAATAAAACCGACTTCACACAAAAAAGTGAAAAATAACTTTAGCTTCTGAAGTCGGTGACCTTTGTTTGATTGATATAATTTATTTGTCACCGACTTCAGAAGCTAAAGTTATTTTTCACTTTTTTGTGTGAAGTCGGTTTTATTTTTTGCAAAAAAGTTTTTATTTTTCACTTTTTAGTGGTTCACAATATGTGCATACCCTTTCATAGCGAACCAGCGTGAGTTTTTGTTATGAACTGGTGTAAACAATAGACAGCCATGAGATTTCAGCAATCCCAGTAAGAGACACACATTTGCTACATTTAATGAGGAGTTCCGTTGCCTTTCTCCGAAGTTCTTCATCAGATTTTTACCAAATTTAAATGGGATCACTCCGAGAAAGTACTCTTTCAAAAACTACCCAAATCGCTTCTGGTGTGCCTATTAAATTTGAAGAGTTCTCCCTATTTCTCCAGGATCCCATTATCAGGATCCTGACTTGATGATTATGGGACCTTCTGGGAAGTATACCCTTCAAACAATTAAAAAACAAATTCGGTCCAGTCATCTTCGAGTAATCGGGGAACATTGAATTGAGAACCTCCTCCTTTTTGAAGTCGGTTAATAACGACGTTATGGTACGTGACTCAAATATCCGGATAGCCTTTAAAATATTTGGCTTAGTATCGTTAATTTGCTTCTAAGAATTGAAGAGTTCCGTTCCTTTGTCATGGATCCCATAATCAGAACCTAACCAAATTCTCATCAAACTACCCTTGAAGTACCCTTGCCAATAAAATAAAAAAAAACAATACATTTCAAGGTAATAGGCTTATCCCCAATAAATGGAACTTAATACACCTAACTGTCGAAATCTGGGAATATTGTAAAGAAAGAAAGAAAGAAAGAAAAAGCATTTATTAGCACGCACAGGACAAAACACATAAAAGATATCAGTTTAAAACTTACTAATAAAACTTACAAAGAAAAAACAAACATATATTTAAAAATTAAAAGAAACGAAACTCGTCCTGTACGAGGCCAAAAGGCTCCTATCTCAGCATGGTGCTGTAACATTAAAAAAAGAAACGTCACAGCGCTGGTATTCTGATAGGGCCCAAAGTGAAGGTGATGCCACGGTCAGGCCAGATACGGATAAAAATAAAAATAAAGTGTAGACGAATAAACAATACAAATAAATTAATGTGTGAAGTATAAATAAATATAAAGAAAATAATAAAACACCTACACCCCACGTAATGAATACTGTTCGCCAATCTGTGCCATGCCTTTCACTGGCAACACTGACGAACATAGACAGACGCGGGCTAATATAGTAATCTGTGGCAGGGTTGCCAACCGTACGAGGTTCCTCGTACAAATACGAGTTATGTGGTCTTCCGTACGAGGTACGAGGACGCTATCAACCTCGTACAATTATGTACGAGATTTTGATTAAATGGCCATACGAACAGCTGATGATAGTGAATCATCACTTAAACATCTGTTTCTGACATTTGAAGAGGAGATGTAAACTACGAGTAAGTTACCTTTCAAATTTTCGTAAGTAATAATAAAATTATAACATTTTTTTTTTTTAAGTTGATACAACAGTGACGTTTTATTTAGTTGGAAACTTGCAATAGGTTATTTCAATGAGTAAAAAGTCCTAAATCCAGTAGTTCAATATGTTTTAATTTTGGTTTTAGCACATTTTTGGTGCATAATAAATGTACGAGGTTTGAAAGTCAAAATACGAGATTTTTAGCTGCAATTGTACGAGGGAATTTCTTTTATGGTTGGCAACCCTGATCTGTGGACGCGGGCGCAGACATTCACATATTTCACTATATTTGTATTGTTTTGTTTTGATTGGAATATTACGTATGTCAGCTAGCTAGCAAGTGAAATCAAACAAAACATGAATACCAAATAATACTGTGATCATAATCATCAGATAGTGTGCAGTGATAGTGTAATGTAAGATATTCGTATTAAACTGGGGCTGTCAACAGAGTCCAAACAAAATACTATCATTACCTACTTATGTTTAATAAGTGAGTTACCGAAGAAGGAAAAAAGTTACGAATTATCGGTAAAAGAAGTGCTTCTCAGTGTTAAGGTGACGGGAATTCTTAACCAGACACTAGAAAATGATTTATCATCCAAGTAACCTACAAAAATAAGAACGACAAGACGCTCCGGCCACCATTGCCAGCTGCGTGCAGAACCATTGGTAAGTTTAGCTGGATAAAACTTTTTGCTGTTGGAGTAGATATTTTTTGTATTTATTTCTAAAAGTACCAACTGTTTTTAGGGCACGAAACGGTGGTGGGAGGTCATTCCAGCAGCGACTGGCGGCGAATTTGAAACAACCACGGAAGGCAGCAGTTCTGTGGGAGGAAGCCAACATCAGGTATGAAGATGCTCTGGTTTTTATTTGGTTAATATCCCGCGACCAAGATAGTTTATTATATAAATAATCTGGTTTCTTTGTGAGAATAGTGCCAAAAAGAAGGGTAGCCAGGTGAAGCTTTCTCCGCGCTGACATTCTCATCAGATTACCCTTATTCAAAAATGGAGTGATATGGGTTCTGGGTGGCACATTGTAACAGAACCGTGCACATGCATTCTGTACCCGCTGGATTAGCTTCTGACTTCTACCGAGAATGCACGCCCCATACACAGTGTCAGCGTAGTTCAGCTTGGATAAAACAAGTGACTCACATAGCATGACTCGCATATCCACACTTATGTAGGGACGGACACGATATAAAAGCTTTAGTCGGTAGAAGCAGTTGCGCACAGCTTCCAGAATGTGCGATTCAAAGTTAAGTTGTCCATCAAAAATTACCCCGAGGTTACGAGCTTCCAGAACCCTCTCAACACCACAACCATCAATCCTTAGGTCCAGGTTGCAACTAAGCATTTTATTAAGAAAATCCCTGGATCCCATCACAATATATTTGGACTTAGTTGGATTCAGAACCAAGGAGTTTCTTCTGGACCAATCAGATATTCTTACCAGATCATCATTGACTTTCTTCACTGTTTCAGCAACATCCGGGGCTCTAAAGGCGAGATACATCTGTAAATCATCAGCATACAAGTGGAACTTGGTGTTGATTAAGCATTTGACAATGTCAGCGCTGTACAAGATGAAGAGGAGTGGGCCAAGGATAGATCCCTGTGGCACGCCCCTGCTCACGTGCTGTGGACTAGAGGACATATTATCTCCATTGTCACATGACACCTGGACAAATTGTGATCGATTGGTGAGGTAGCTCTCAAACCATTTTACTGTTACAATGTCACAACCATAAAAAGACAGCTTGGCGAGAAGAAGCGAAGTATTGATAGAGTCAAAAGCACGTGAAAAATCAAGAAGGACAAGGAGGGTTCCCATGCCCCGGTCTCAGGCCTCAAGTATATTCCCAACCACATCCAATAGTGCAGTTGTCGTGCTGTGGCCCCTACGAAATCCAGATTGTGCCTGGGGTAAAATACCATTGTTCTCCAGATATGCCCTAAGCTGATTAGCTACAACCCTTTCCAGAACTTTCGATAAACAAGGGAGCAGACTGATAGGGCGGAGATCCTTCACAGTGGAGGGGTTGGGAACTTTAGGAATAGGTCTGACAATTGCCATTTTCCACAGATCTGGGAAGGAAGAAGTTACGATTGATCTATTAATGATTGCCGTTATGACTGTTAGAGTACGAGGGAGAGTCAGCATCAGCATCTCCAGAGATATCCGGTCAGAGCCCTGCGCGTTGGATCTGAGACTATGCAGAATTCTCAGCACAACTTCCTCCTCAACAGGCTCAAGCCGGAAACTACTGTCACTGTGCCGATGTTGTTCAAAATAAGTTAAGTCTTCAGAAGCGACCTCTCCACTGCCAGGAACATCCAGGAAGTGCTGGTTAATGGTATCTGGATTGTTACAGAAGTGAGGCAGACCGTGCTCCGATTTCTTTGTGTTGGTAATTGTGGACTTGATATGACTCCATAACCTCTTAGGCTGTGTAATATTATCATTGATATATGTTTTAAAGTATGCGCACTTCTCAGTCTCAATTGCCGTTCTTACTAGGTATTTTAACTCAGTGTAAGATTTTTTATGGTTATCAGATTTTGTAGCTTTAGACCTTACATGGCACTTGTCACGCAACCTCATCATTTCCTTCACAGTGAAGGTTATCCAGGGAAGCGACTTTTCTTTAATTAAGACCTTTTTAACAGGTGCATGCAAATCAAATAGTGCCAAAACGTATTGATTAAACATTTCAACCATTAAGTTCACATCTTGGAGACTTTCAATATGTTCCCAGTCCATCTTATTAAGGTCATTATTAAAAAGTTCAGGGAGGACATCCTTAAGCGGCCTGTAGGTAATCCAATGCGGGATAGGCTTCTCTACTTTAAAGTTCAATTCTAGACTTATAATTGCGTGCTGACCGAGTTCAGGTATGTGTGAAACTGAGTGCCGACACACACGTGCGTCAGTGCACGCAACATCAATTAAAGTTTCGCTATGATCTGTAAAATGAGTCGGTTCAGTTACAATTTGTCTGAGCTTGCAGCAATGTAAAAAATTATTTAGAAGCTTAGTTTTGTTGTCAGAGGGGTTTAAAACGTTAATATTGAAGTCACCCACTAAGAGAACCCTGTCCACATTGGCAAAAGAGGAAAGAGAGTCAGTGACCGCATCCAGAAAAACATTCACATCAAGCCAGGGGGGCCTATATGCAGTGCCAACAATAACCGACTGCGAGTTGATGTTTAGTTTAAGCCACATTTGCTCGACCTGCGACGTAGGTGGGTGCGGCAAGGCACGCGCGCGCACTCCGCGGCGCAGGTAAAAACCCACACCGCCCCCACGTCCACCGCGCACGCTGGCCGGTCGCGGCACATGCCGCAGCCGGTAGCCCGGGACTGACGGCGCACGGCCCTCCTCCCCCTGCCTGAGCCAAGTCTCATTTATGGCCATGATATCCACCTCGAGACTTTCCATAGCCACAAGAAATTCGTCATGGCGTGATCCCAATGACCCCGCGTTAAAAAAACCAACTTTAAGATTTTTAGTCTTGTTCATTTGTACGTATATATATGTATATGGAGAGAGTATTCTTTTTACATAGTGTATGATGTAAATAGTGAATAGTTAGCACAGAGACAGAGTAATGTAAGAAATATTGTGAATATATTATAAGGTATGTAGTATATAACGATGTTTGTAAAAATGTACATAGAATAAGTAGTACTGTAAAGGAATAGATGATAAATCTTGTTATAATATATAAATAATGAACGTAATATGTAAACAATGATCGGGCAACTAGGCCCCTGAATAGAACCATAGAATACTGAGACAGGAAGCGAGCTGACCCTGCACAGAACAAGCTCAAAAACAAATCTATACTAATGTGTAGTAAATAATGTAGACATTTAGAAAATAGGTAACCTACATGAGATACAATTGTGCCAAAAATGTTACACCTGCCTTTCAACAGGTTAAAATTGTAAAGAGCTGTGGATTTTGTAATAAATAAATAAATAAATAAATAAATAAATAAAGTCCTCCTCTGAGCGGATGCAATAGGTGGGCTTGCCCTCACCTTGCTTAGCCAGGATGCGGCCGAATTTCGTCCACGTGAACTTCCACCCAAGACGGCTGCCAGCTTCACGCACACGGTGGAACAACTGCCTGTTAGTTCTGGTGAGCCTCTCGTTCACGTAAAAGCGACGCGAAGGCGCAGGAAGACCGAGGTCCGCGGTGGCGGCGCCGCGGCGCACGCGCGCGCTTTTCAGCAGATTGTCGCGCAGCCCTCGCCGCGTTAGCCGCACCACGATGCGCCGAGCTCGCGCCGGGGCAGCCCCTGCTCCTGCCGGGCCCGCTCCTCCAGCCGGACTCGCCGCGCCCGCCGACTGTGGCTCACGGTCAGACCTTAGACCTACCCGTTGCGCGAACACTATGTCCCGGTCATCGAGACCCACACCAAGCTTCGCCGCCACCAGCCCAACGGTGTGCAGCACATTTTCACCCGGGACTTCAGGGATGTTGGCAATCTCCAAGTCGGAGCCAAGTAAATCCTGCTCGCGGTCGTTGAGCTCCAACTGTAGCTGCGTCACAATCCGCTCCAGCTGGTTCACTTTGGCGTCTGGCAGAACGTCACTTTGCCTGGTTTCCAGAGCCTCGATTCTGGCCTCCAGGTTGTCGACCCGCTCACTGCAGGCTCCCATCGACGAGTACAAGCCGGCCATTTCGCGACGGAACTCTCTTACCTCATCCCTGACCTCACGCAGTTCGGTGCGGAAGAGCTTTATTTCTTCGCGGAGTGTCAGCTGGGTATCCAGTGAGGAGGGACCCTCGCCAGTCCCCTGCTCGCTCCCTGCTCGGGACAGCACCCTGGCCACCGCAGCCGAGGGCTCGGCCTCTGCACCCTTAGCCTGAGTTACCGCGACAGGTGACCCAACCATACCACCCCGGACGGCAGCCGAAGCCTCAGCCACCAACGACGTCGCCACTACCGAAGCTGCTGCCGCTGATGAGACTGCTCCCACAGCAGCCGCTGGCGCCGATGACGCTGTCGCCGAAGGTAACACAGAAAGATCACCGGCCCCGGCCAGTGCGGCGCCTCTTATACTCCTGGGCAACCTCTTCCTGCACTCAGGGCACAGCCAGTCGCTGCTAATCTGCGATTTTTCGGGCAGCAGCAAGCAGGCAAAGTGGTATGTATTGTGACACGCTGAGTTACCACATGTAGCGCCCCCTTTTGCAGAGAGGAATCTTCCACAAGTTGTACACTTTTTCATAACGGTACAACGAAGAGCAGCCAGATGGCGCTGCCCTCAGTTCAGTCGGACGGCGCTAGATGGCACTTACGGCGCAGATATTATTGACACCGATCAATGACACCGCTGTGAACTATTGTCATAAGTCACCTTTTGGGGGTATCAGTAACCACAGAAACCCGCGAGTAACCCCGTTTTTCTTAAAATAAAAAATCAGAAAACCAGATTCACGATTGTTTTTTTCTGAATCACACCATTCAACCAAGCAAGACAGTCCCACGAACAATCACACACTAAAATCAGAAAATGTAGCACTACTATACACGAGCTTAGCACAGAATGTTGTTGTTTTTAGGGTTCCGTAGCCAAATGGCAAAAAACGGAACCCTTATAGTTTCGCCATGTCTGTCTGTCTGTCTGTCCGCGGATAATCTCAGTGACCGTTAGCACCAGAAAGCTGAAATTTGGTACCAATATGTATATCAATCATGCCGACAAAGTGCAAAAATAAAAATTTAAAAAAACATTTTTATTAGGGTACCTCCCCCAGACGTAAAGTGGGGAGCGATTTTTTTTTTAATTTTGACCCTGACGTGTGATATATTGTTGGATAGGTATTTAAAAATGAATAGGGGTTTTCTAAAATCATTTTTTGATAATATTTATATTTTAGGAAATAATCGCTCCGAAAGTCAAAAACAATGTGTCCCCCCCCCCTCTAACTTTTGAACCATAAGTTTAAAAAATATGAAAAAAATCACAGAAGTAGACCTTTATATGAACTTTCTAGGAAAATTATTTTCAACTTGATGAGTTGAATAGTTTTTGAGTTATATAGCATTTTTTCAAAAAAACGCAAATGATAACTTTGTTTTTCATACAAATACTATGAAAAACAAAGTTATTTTTGCTGACGAAAAATGTTGGTATTTTTAATGGTCTGGGAAGCTACGGAACCCTACAGTGAGCGTGGCCCGACACGCTCTTGGCCGGTTTTTTATATTATTTACACGTCAAAACATTAACAGCTGGTGCGTACCGTACACTGTCCGTGACGTCACCTTGTACACATCTGCGTACCCCCTCAGAGCATACAGGCGTGATGTTACGTCATGATGTTGTATAAACAATAAACATTCAAGATTGCAGCAGTTACTGCAGATTTGCCGTGTATATTTGAAGAGTTCCATTGTATATCTCCGAAGATCCGGATCAGATCTTCAGCAAATTAAAATGAATGTAACCACACGGGAAGCACCAGCTTTCAAATTAAAAAAGAATCATCAAAATCGGTTCAACCAGTCGAAAGTACTGAGGTAACAAACACTGTCGAAATCTGGGTGTATTGTACACATCTGCGTACCCCCTCAGAGCATACAGGCGTGATATTACGTCATGACGTTGTATAAACAATAAACCTACAAGCGATAACAGCAATCACTGCAGATTTGCCGTACATTTTTGAAGAGTTCCATTGTATATCTCCTAAGACCAGCATCAGATCTTCAGAAAATTAAAATGGGACCACATGGGAAGCACCAGCTTTCAAATAAAAAAAGAATCATCAAAATCGGTTTACGCAGTCGAAAGTTATGAGGTAACAAACACAAAAAAAAAAAAAAAAAAAAAAACATACAGACGAATTGATAACCTCCTCTTTTTGGAAGTCGGTTGAAAAATGATCGGCATGACGGGAGAACAAGTGCCTTTCGGCGTCGTTAAGAGTGGTTTTTCTTTTTGCCCTTTATATTCGGTGCTGGCTAGTAATGAGTATTGACTGACGTCAAATAAATATTTGTCTTTCTTTATTTCTATCTTTGTATGTATTTTCGTCAGCTATGTGCCTACGTTTAATTTTCTGTCGTGTTCTGGCGGTCAGATGGGCAGTAGAAAGTTGTTGATGACGTGTTATTCATCATAATAATTTAAGTTGTTAAATGTTTAAACCCATGATAAACACATGCAATTTGCAACAACACCGTACATGTTTCACAAACACGGTGCTCCTGAAACAAAGGTGTCACGTTTCACGCTCACGAGACGTGACACGGCGTGAGGACGCCAGTACCACGTGACATAGGCATGTGTCGGTTACATGTGAACGGTTCAATGTAGGGTGTAAACCACCTCATCACGAAGCCGTCAACCAAGCATTCTATACGTCAAACTAAGTAACTTTACGCAAAAATTATTGCTGGGAAATTACTTTTATTTTTGGGGTGAAAAATCACGTTTGGTGGTATAACTCAATGTAACGCACTCAAAACATTGTGCTGATGGATGGATTGAATAGTACGGGGTTCGTGAAGGTATGTCAAGTAAAAATCTTACAATAAAAACTTGTATTTAAAAAGAAACTTGTCAACAGTTGTAACTTTGACCCGCAATATCTCCGTAACTAGAAGGTTCCCAGGTATGGTGTAGAACAAAAAAAATATCGGAATGACGGGGAGAACAAGTGCCTTTCGGATTCGTTAAGAGGTGTTTTACATCCTTTACATACCAGTATCTACTTCTTTGAGGCAGTCCAAAGAAGAGGAAAAAAAGTGGAAGGCAAAGTACGTCCCGTAGTGTTAACTTTCACGACGCTGGGTATGAAAATTATGGCCTTAAAAAACAAGAAAAAGCTAGAAAGCTGTGCCTACTATATAAAACAAGATTATCCTAAACATATTTTGGAAAAGAGAGCCGCACTGATGGACCAGGCAATTTCCGAAAAAGAAAAGGGAAATAAATTCATCCTTAAATATGATAAATTAATTATTTTAGAAAATAAAACCGACAAAACTAAACCTATTAACAAAACTGGTTCCTCAGAAAAAGCCAACACACGGGGAGAAAAGAGGTCACATACGTACTCACCTACGAAAGACGATAGAAAACACCAGAACTACAAAAGGAACAAAACACAAACAATACTACCTTACGTAAAACATTCACCAGCGCGTCCAGCACCAATACCACTAACAAGTGACTCTAATAACGAAATATAGCAACTAGAAAGTGGCCCCCCTCTCGTCCCCTATACACTCCCAATACGGCTGGTCACCGCGGGAGAGTCAGACCAAAACCCTCCAAAGAAACAAATAGTACTAAGAAAAAATAAAATAAATATCTGCACTTTGAATGTTAAGTCATTAAGCTCACCTTACGAACTACTCGAATTGAAGACTGCCCTTCGTAACATAAATCACGATATAGTCGGACTCTGTGAAGTCCGACGCCAAGGAGAAAATATAATACAAGACGAAGACTATATTATGTACCATATAGGGCAAACTAAAGGTCATTATGGCGTCGGTTTCTTGATTAAAAAAACATATAAAGAAAATATAATAAACTTTACTGGCATATCGGAGAGAGTCTGCTTCATGGAAATAAAACTAGAAAACTTACATTTCGCAATTATTCAAGCATACGCGCCAACCGAGTGCTCCCCACAAGTCGACATAGAGTTTTTCTACGAAAACCTTGAAAAGGCCCATGAAATGATCTCTACACAATACATTATAACTATGGGCGACTTTAATGCACAAATTGGGAAACCAAAAACTTACGAGCACAAAGTAATGGGTAAATACGGTTATGGTAAAAGAAGCCAGAGAGGTGAAAAATTCATTCAATATGTTCAGCAAAACAATCTAAAAATATTAAATACTATGTTTAAAGCAAAAGAAGAGGACAGATGGACATGGATTTCTCCAGATAAGAAGACAAGAAATGAAATTGATTTTATAACAACTACCAAACCGAATTTATTTTCTAAATTCGAGGTGATAAATTCGTTATCCTTTGGAACAGATCACAGACTTGTCAGAGCGACTCTTATTTTGTCACCAATAAAAAAGAGTAGACGCAACTTCACCGGTAGCCCAAACACACTTAAAAGTTCGGAAAATCGCGAATTATTCATAAAAAGTCTAAGCGAACACATACCAAAATTGCTAGAGACACATGAAAACCACACAGCCAAAGACTACTACCAGTTAATTGAATCTGCTTTAAAAACCAGCCTGAAAGACAAATCAAGTTCCAAGAAGACAACTATTTTAACAGATAAGGCAATAGAATTAATGAAGAAAAGAAGCGCCCTACAGAACAAACCCCATCTAAGCAAAAAAGACAGAGAAGATCTAAAAATCCTATATAAACAAACAAACAAAGAAATAAAACAATGCTATGAAACACACAGAATGGACACTTTAAGGAAACATATAGAAAACACAAGATCAGCTAAAAAGGCATTCAAAGAACTAAACAGAACAAAAACATGGATTCCATCTCTCCAACATGGTTCAACAAATAGTAAATCACGTACTGAAATTATAAATATAGCTACAGATTTCTACGCAAGCTTATATAGTGAGCCTAACCCTACACAGACTATAGAGACGTCAAACCAACCCAAGAATACGTCGATTGTAGAAATGTTTTGTGAACCTGAAATCTTCAAACAAATACTGAAATTAAAATCTGACAAAAGCCCGGGACCAGACGGTATTACGAACGAATGCATTAAACACGCCAGAGGTCATCTAGTAGCACCTCTTACATTACTATTTAACAAGATCCTAGATGAGGAAGTGGTGCCCGAGCAGTGGACTGAATCAGAAATTATTTTATTGTACAAAAAAGGTGACCCAGCAGACATAGGTAATTACCGTCCGATAAGTCTTATGTCTGGCTTTTACAAGTTATTCTCATCATGCCTACTCGACAGAATATCTTCGGAATTAGAAGCATTCCAACCTATGGAACAGGCAGGTTTCAGAAAGGGCTTCAGCACTTCAGATCATATACACGTATTAGATCAAGTAATTGAGAAATACCTGGAATATCGAAAGCCGCTCTACATAGCTTTTGTTGATTATAAAAAAGCCTTCGACTCTATCTCGCATCGCAGTATATGGGAAGCATTAAATAACCAATCGGTCAACATTAAATATATAAATATAATAAAAAATATTTACTCTCAAAGCTCAAGTCGAGTTAAGCTGGATAGAGCCGGGCCTGCCATCAGTATCAATAGAGGAGTCAGGCAAGGTGACCCAATCTCACCGAAATTATTCATAGCTGTCTTACAGAATATAATGGCAGACCTGCCATGGTCGAAGAAGGGCATTAATATAAATGGAAAACATCTGAGCCATTTGCGTTTCGCTGATGACATTGTTCTGATGTCGGAAAATCCGCTGGAACTCAACACTATGGTCAAAGAATTACAAGCAGCGAGTGAATATGTGGGTTTAGAGATGAACCTTAGCAAAACAAAGGTCATGACCAACAGCGAGATGACTCCTATCTATGTCAAAGACATGCCGCTCGAATACGTCCAGGAGTACGTATACCTAGGAAAACAAATCTCCTTCAGAAAAAATAGGAATACGGAAGAAATAGATCGAAGGGTAGCTATTACTTGGAAAAAATATTGGGCTCACAAAGAGATATTTAAATCAACCCTCCCGATCAGAGCAAAAAAGACCATATTGGACTCTACAATTTTACCTTGTCTCACTTACGGTTGCCAGACTTGGATATACGACAACAAGGCGAGAAACAAGATCCAAACAACACAGAGATCTATGGAGAGAAGTTGTTTAAGTATCAAACTAAGCGACAAAATACGAAACACAGAAATTCGCAATAAAACTAAAGTAACAGATGCTCTCAAATTTTCTCAAAGTCAAAAATGGAGGTGGGCCGGGCACGTTGCAAGGTACTCCGATGATCGATGGACAATCAGGGCAACTAAATGGAAAGGTCCACAGGGCACCAGAACTAGAGGCCGGCCCAGCGCCCGTTGGCAGGACGAGATTGTAGCGAATGCCGGACGAGACTGGATAGCCACCGCTTCCGATAGAGAAAAGTGGAATTCTTTGGAGGAGGCTTTTACCCGAAGGGGGTCCACACATTAATTCTATTTTATAATTGATTATCATGTTTACATATTATTATTGCTATCTTTATTACATATAATTATTTGAACTTACAACTTTTATTACTTACATGAAATTCATCAATCTAAAGTAATTTTAATTAAATCGATTTATTTTAATGAATATTTGTTTTCTAATTTAATATAATTTTATGTTTTATTTTAATTTTGTAATTGAGTTTATTTTTAATTTCACTATAATTATTTGACTATTGTAAATATTTATTGTTATTTTCTGATTATTAATTTTGATCACATATCATATTTTACTTTAAAATATTATGTCAATTTATAATTTTATTATATCACATGAAATTCAATTATCTTAAGTAATTTTTAAATCGATTTATTGTAATGAATGTTTCTAGTCTTTGTAATTTATTAGTTGATTGCTATTATTTGATTGTAATTTGATTATTGTTTGATTGTGTGGAATGAATAAAGCTTTATTATTATTATTATTATTATTTATCTACTTCTTTTGCTAATACAGGCATGATGGTACCTGTTTTGTCAGTTTCCAGTCTTACTAGACACGCCTGAATATCAGTGTTTCACATTGAGTGACTGTGTATCTGATAGTGTCTATTCATATGGCCATGTACTCGTAACCACGCGATGTCTTTTCAACACGCTCTTTTGAAGTGAGTTGACGTGAACGGGTGACGCTTTTGTTTCGTGTGTTCATAGTTGTGTCTGTCTGTCTACGAAGATCTTGACTTTGACGACCGGAATGCCATAGTGGTAGTGAAGCTGCCTTGCACTCTAAGAGTCCCGGGTTCGAATCCCGGTAGGAGCAAATGTTTGTGTGATGAGCACGGACATTTGTTTCCAAGTCATGGATATGTAGAATAAGTATGTATTTACAAACAAAAAGTATATGTAGTATATCAACTATCTGGTGTCCACGACACAAGCCTTGCTTAGTGTGGCACTAGGTGGCGCTGTGTGTAATGTCCAGCGATATTTATTTATAAACTTATATTTATCTCGTGGCTAAATAAGAACAGCTACTCGAGTCGATTTTTAGGTTAAGCCGTGCTTGCCTAGGTTGGTCTGTGGATGGGTGACCAACCCTAACATACCAAGTTTCCTGTACGTTAAGCTGTTGGTCCCGGCTGTCTTTTGTAGACCTTTCATAGTCGTTACAGGTATTCAGTGGCCCATAAAGACTGACAACCAGCCTTACCAAGTGGTATCGTACTACCCAGTACTAACTGGGTTGTGGAGGTCAGATAGGCATGTAAAATACTGGTATTCAGCTGCATCCGGTTAGACTGGAAGCCGACCCCAACATATTTAGGTAAAGGCTAGGTAGATGTTGTGACTGAGACTGTAGCTTCATGCTTATGTTTTTGACTTTCAAAAGTGCCTGTGACGGTCTAATTGAAAAAAATGCTTTGAGTTTTTTTTTATTAGTGGCCAAATGAATTGCCATCAACCAGTCACAAATCAGTTCCTACTGAGAAATAACTGCTGGAAACACCCCATAACAATCTCCCCGAGAGCAGCGGTGGCCCAGTGGTGACTTACGAACAGTAAGGTCCGTGTTCACCGAAAAGATAACTGTCTGATTATCTAAAAACAGCTGTCACTGTGACATGTTCCCATACAAAAATGTGTTTTAAACAGCTGTTTTTAGATAATCAGACTGTCATCTTTTTGGTGAACATGGATCTATAAGTCGTGGTTCACCCAGGTCGCAATTAGCCTGTACTGTCCCACTGCTGGGCAAAGGCCTCCCCCAATTCCTTCCATGTGCTCTTTTCTTGTGCCGCCTAGGACCAACCGGGTCGCAATTACTTTGTGTAATTTATTTCATCGCCACTGCTCTCAAAACGGTGAAGGAAAACATCGTGAAGAAACCGGCATGTCCTAGAACCAAAAATTCGAAGACATGTGACATCTACCAAACCGCACTGGGCCCGCGTGGCCCATGCACAAAATACTCGCTTTGACGTAGAGTTGCGGACACCAGCCCGTTATACAATAAACAATTTTGCCCGAGCGATCCAGGAATCGAACACAGGATCTCATGCTTAGCAGGCGATTGCGACCACTAGACCAAGAGGTAGTCAAACTTTAAGTACCGATTGGACTTTTAAATCACTAAGCTTGACTCGCGCTAGACCGTGTCGGGTCCGATTTTTCGTTGCGGCGTTTTCGCGTTTCTGCGTCCGGCAATATTGCGTTATTTGTTTTAATACTTTTGGTATTGGGACGCATGTGATCCCACACACTGCCACGATAATAACGTAGGACGCGTTTGTGAGTCGTGCGGTATGGGTAGAATATCGGGCGATAATAACGCCCCTGTGTGTCAGGAATATGGACGCATAATCGCAATTTCGCTTGACGCAGAAACGCGCTGTGGGCTTTATTCTTTAAAAAAAACGAACTACTATAAATTCACAGAGGCTTTTGTGCAAAGTGCAGTCACTGCAAAAGTCGTGTACAGACGTATGCGAGAGTCATGTCACAAACATGCAAATTTTCATCATCATCATCATCATCTGCTTAGATGAAGTTGGGGAAACCCAACTTCATCGTGGTCGGCTTCCAGTATAACCGGATTCAGCTGAGTACCGGTGTTTATGCGAACTTGTAAAATGTATGTGCATTTTGATAGAAGACACATTCTGTCAAAGCGAGTGTTTTTGAATGCAAGGCAAAGATGAATACAGCCTTATTTTGAATACAACAGCAATGTCGGGTTCGGGGCAATTGAGATTTCAAACACTGTTTTAAGCTTTCCCGGTTTATGACTGACACTTATGTAGCATGACGTGATTTGCAGCTATTTGGTGGATGGCCCATAGGTAGGTACGCAAAATACGATTATGGCGAAAACTTGTTTATCTAATTATTCTTTTTTTTTTTCAGTATTTTTCCTTTACCTTGCTGTAAGACCTTGCTTTTAACCAAAATTGACAATAGGCTAGGCCACCAACAATAAATTGCAAAACTAATTAGTCCGTCAGTTAGAGTATTGGAAAATAATGGACACGTATTTTTTGTTTTTGTAAATCACTGAGTAGTGAGTACTGACAAAGATAAAACGCATCAAAACTCGGGAGTGGGGGCTCGTGACGTCACATCGCACTAAAAACTATAGCACGGCGTGACGTATTGCGAATTTTAAAAGCGTCGTATCTTCGTCAATTTTGGTTTATGTAACAAAAGAAAAAATACAGGTCAAATATTTTTTTATAATCTAACTAACGGACTAATTAGATTTTTTTAGGACACAAGCCTATTCTAAGTCAACCAGGTTTTGGGTTGAAAACCTAGATAGTTCCCGTTGACCTAAAATCACGAAAATTGGCGAGAAGCATTGTCTTCCAGCACATGTATAGGGAAAAATCTGAAAACCGTAAATATGTAGTTTATTAACAAAATAAAGCGATTTTACTATTACAAAATTATTATTTGCTGTTTCATGGGATGAAACAGCAAAGTTAAGTTTGTACTTTAAAAAGTTTGTACGGACCGCTAAGTGCACGAGTCCGACTCGCTCTTGACCGGTATTTTTATTTTATTTTTTGTTTATTTTTACTATGAACAACAACGTTTTTTTTAACGTGCACATCTTGCTACATTGTTCTCACATAACATAACATCTCAACATGAATGATGCAACCAAGATTTTTACCCATCCTTCTCCATAGAGATCTACGCTAGGGAATGGGCAAATACAGTACTTTCACAGTTTTTATGTCTTGTGACTGGGACTGTAGCTACGTTTTATTTTCATCTTGTTCAAAAGTGCATGTGAATGGCCTACTTGTAATAATCATCATCATCATCATTTCAGCCGAAAGACGTCCACTGCTGGACATATGCCTCCCCCAAGTGTCGCCACATTGACCGGTCCCGTACGACTCGCATCCAGCGGATTCCCGCAACCTTCACCTGATCATCGGTCCACCTAGTGGGAGGTCTTCCAACGCATCGTCTTCCGGTTCACGGAATAAATGCTTTGATTTTGATTTTTCAAGATATTTTGCTATTCTGTGCAACTGTGATTTTAAAAATGATGAAAAGTCAGATTTATTAGTACTCGTTTTCGCAACTCCGCGTCGCTTGAGCGATAGCTCAAGGTACAACCTCTGACATGCCGCGGGTGACGACTGAAGACTCTTCATGCGCGGCTGGCTTTGTGCAGTAACTAGTCACAAGTGTGCTAGTATAGTGAGAGGGAGTTTCTATTTCTGTTAGCCCTGCTCGGACATTTGATAAAAGCTAAGGTCACTAACTCTAGATCTAAATGAAAATCGAAGGACTTGCCCAAAAATTGTATGAGCCTGTACCCCAGCATGAACAGATATAAAATCTATGTCATTTAATAGTAAAAATCTTCTATAACAAAAATAAAAAAGGGGCCAAGTGCGAGTCGGACTCGCCCATGAAGGGTTCCGTAGCAGATTGAATGACAGGTAAATTGCTGTTTTAGATTTATGACGTATTAAAAAAAAAACTAATCACTAGATCTCGTTCAAACCAATTTTAGGTGGGAGTTTACATGGTAATGTACATCACATATTTTTTTTAGTTTTATCACATTCACATGACACGCATTTTTCCACTTTGGAAGGGTCTCTCGCTCAAACTATTCAGTTTTGTAAAAAATGATGTTAGAAACTTCAATATCATTTTTGAAGACCTATCCATAGATACCCCACACGTATGGGTTTGATGAAAAAAAAAAATTGAGTTTCAGTTCTAAGTATGGGCAATTTTTTTTTTTTTCTATTTTTGTGTGAAAATATTAATGCGGTTCACAGAATACATCTACTTACCAAGTTTCAACAGCATAGTTCTTATAGTTTCGGAAAAAAGTGGCTGGGACATACGAACGGACAGACGGACAGACAGACAGACAGACAAACATGACGAATCTATAAGGGTTCCGTTTTTGCCATTTGGCTACGGAACCCTAAAAAGGTGCATATTACCTAGCAGTTTTGGACAAAAACTATAAAGGTTTAAAGTAAAGTACTTTTATCTATTTCCTAGTGTATACAGGGTGACTTTGAATAAATGCGACAAAATGAAATGGGAGCATCAGTTACAGTAACATAGTAATTATAAACTGTTTTTTCTACTATCTAAATCGTTAAAAAAATATTACGCGATTATCGTTTTCAAAAGGTCCATTGATGTTATCTTTATTTAAGTACGAATTATCGGTATTCGCGTTCATAGCGGTAATTTACCTAATTTAGCCTAGTTTCTAATGTAAGTATCGCGCGACGTTGCCAAACCTCGCATGTGCGCCAGCGCTGACATCCCTTCCCGGCGACCGCGCGCCGCCCACTACCCTTCCTTCGTTCATTACAATTTTACATTTGATATTTTATACATTTTCTTGACAACACGTATTATTGTATATTTAAATTTGTCGCATCTATTCAATTTCACCCTGTATTATTTTTTATATCTGTCCCAGGTATTTCATAAATTCAGTTTCAGTTAAAAACAACAATCAATTTCCAAAATTCTTAACTATTTTTATTATTATTATTTGTAGTAACACTTCGCGTGATCAGAGAGCTTTCTTTGCCCAAAGAATTAGTATTGCCATTCAACGTGGCAATGCTATCTTCTGGGCACGTTTCCCGACGACAGCGATGCGGAGGAGTACTTTGACGCCTAATTGTCCTATTGACATCGTTGTATATAATGTATATGTCACCGTAAAATACGTTATATTGTAATATCTCTAGCGATATTGTAAAGTCTCGAATTATTGTCAAATGAACATACTGCTTACAATAAAACGCATTATTTTTCGTGAAATGCATGCGATGGTAGTCAACTCACGCGGTGTGGAGAGAAGGAGGGGTCCCCCTTGCCCAGTGGTACCACTCTCATGAAAAGATACTGTACCATTCCTGAGAAATATCGATTAATATAACCTAACCTTAAAACACTTCATATTCCCTTAAAAAGGTATTTCCGAGTGCAGGGTTTAAAGGAACCTAACTAACCTAACGGGGGGGTGCCCCAAGTCCCGTTTATGGGGGCAAAAGATGTTCAGTTGACAATAATTCGAGATATTACAATATCGCTAGAGAGATACACGTTATATTGTAATATAACGTATTTGACAATTTTACATATATATACAACGATGTCTATTTTAAGAGATTAAGAGAAAAATGAGAACGATAGTTTTCATAACATTACCGATCGAATTATTCGATTACAGAATTACAAATTGTAATTTTGTAATTCTGTAATCTTATTCTTTAATGTTATAATAATTTAATTAAAAAATATTTGCCCCGTTTTTTTTCTTTTGTTACGTAAATCAAAATTGACGAAGATACGACGATTTTAAAATTCCCAAAACGTCACGCCTAGGTATAATTTTTAGCTAGTTCTGACATCACGAGCCCCCACTCCCGAGTTTTGATGCGTTTTATCTGTGTCAATATTCATTGATTTACGAAAACAAAAAATACGTGTCAATTATTTTTTAATAATCTAACTACCGGACTAAATAGATTTGTTGTTTTTTGATACTGTCGTCATGCCTATTTTGTGACTTACCATCTAAGTACACATTGTGGAATGCAAATAAAGTTTGAGTATTGAGAGTACCACCCGAATTAATTGTCAAACGCGAGCGAAGCCGCGGACTATGCTAGTGATGTTATATTCTCTTACGCAGCAAACAGGTGCGATTATATTACATTATGTATTCATTCAGATATCAACGCAATAACATGCGCGGGCAAATCAAGACGGATGTTTATCTGGGATTTCGGTTCCGTGAGATGAATGTAATATGTTTAAATTAGGGGTGTGGCGCGGGGTGGGACGGGGTTGTTATGAGTGCTTTTTTTGTGATTGATCAATTTGTTTATACAAGGTGTAAAATTAAATAATCTCACCACGAAGCCGTCAACCAAGCATTCTGTACATCAAACTAAGTAACGTTACGCAACAAATTATTGCAGGGTAACGACTTTTTTTTTGGGTTGAAAAATCATGTTTTGTGGTATAACTCAATGTAAGGCACGTTGTGGAGATGTTTAAAATAAAAATCGTACAGTAAAAACTTGTATTTAATGTACAATTTTACTGTCAAAAAGTTGGAACTTCGACCCCCAATATCTCCGTAACTAAGTGTGGTTTAAAAAAAAATATCGCAATGACGGTGCGAGCAAGTGCCTTTCAGATTCAATAAGAGGTTTTTACACCTTTTAGTGGTGTTTAGCTTTATCTTGCCAAGAATATGGCTTAAGAAAACTTTAAATAATATGTATCAGTCAAAGCAAGATTGATTTTGTGATTGGCAGTGGGCAGGTCACATTGCTCGCAGAACGGATGGCCGATGGGGCCGAAAAGTTCTGTAGTGTCGACCGCGAACCGAAAGACGATGCGTTGGAAGACCTCCCACTAGGTGGACCGATGACCTGGTGAAGGTTGAGGGAATCCGTTGGATGCGAGTCGTATGGGACCGGTCAATGTGGCGACACTTGGGGGAGGCCTATGTCCGTCGTTAGTCATGTTTACAGATTTAGACTTAAGTGTATTCGGTTTTAGTTCGACACCTGCATAAAAAGTTGAAGTTTAACAATAAAAGCTTGTTAAATCGTTTGTGTTGTTAGAGACTGACCCGCAGGAAGTAGACTCTATTCTAATGAGTCTTGATTCTGAGAGTGCTCCAGGTTGGGACGGTATTCCTACAAAATACTTAAAACGATCAAGGGATTTTGTGGTTCCACTCATAAGCCAGCTGGTTAACTTATGTTTCAAAACTGGTGTTTTCCCGAAAGATTTAAAGCGATCAGTGGTCACTCCTGTGTACAAGGGCGGGGACGTAAACGATGTCAATAACTATCGTCCCATATCAGTCCTGCCAGCAATTTCAAAAATTTTAGAAAAAATAATAAACAAGAGACTAGTCAACTATTTACAAAAATTCAATATTCTATCAAACGCACAATATGGGTTTAGACAAGGACGTTCAACTCAAGACGCTATCTCGGCTTTGACATCTGAAATTGTTGATAGGGTGGATAAGGGTCATAAATGCTTAACAGTCTTCTTAGATCTGAAAAAAGCTTTTGACACCGTTTCCGTCCCAATCCTTTTGCGCAGGTTAGAAAGCATAGGTATAAGAGGCACGGCTCTATCCCTTTTTGAAAGCTATCTCAAAGGGAGACAGCAAATGGTTAAGATTAGTGACTTGTGTAGTGTCGAGGAGGACGTTTATTACGGAGTTCCGCAGGGGAGCGTTTTGGGTCCAACAATGTTTTTAATTTATATTAACAGCCTTTGCAACATGCAGATCAATGGAGGGAGAATTTTCTCATACGCAGACGACACTGCGGTTGTTTTTTCGGGAAACTCATGGAACCTTGTGAAAACAGTTGCTGAACAGGGTCTGATTAGGATAGCTGACTGGCTTAGAGCAAACCTTTTAACCCTTAATACCAACAAAACTAATTTTATTTGTTTTTCCCCAAGCCAAAGATCACAACCTGGAACTGACTATGGCATTACCATTCATGTTTGTCCTAATTATTCCCTCTACAACTTTACAAATAACTGTGGCTGCCAGAATATACAACAAGTCAGATCCACAAAATATTTAGGCATACTTGTTGACCAAAGACTGTCGTGGCACCCTCACATTGATATCCTCATGAAAAGGATCAGGAAGCTCATTTGGGTCTTCAAAACTTTACGTCATATTATGCCCGCCCCACTTATAAACAAGATCTATATAGCTCTGGCGCAATCCATAATAACTTACTGCATTCCAATATGGGGTGGAGCCTCCAAAATGAAATTCCTCGATCTGGAAAGAGCTCAGAGATCACTTATCAAGGTGATGTATTTTAAACCATTTAGGTTCCCCACAACAGACCTCTATAAAGTCAGCAACTTGCTTTCAATTAGAAAACTGTATGTTTTAAATGTGACCTTAACCCTGCATAAATGTCTTCCTTTTGACCCAGCTACTCAGAGCAGAAGGCGTCGAGATATTGTGGCCTACTCTTCAGGGGTTCGATCGGTTTTTGCTAGACGTCAATATGTTACTCAATCCACCTACATCTATAATAAATTGAACCTTAAGTGTGAAATATATCCCATGCGGTTATACGACTGCAAAAGAACAGTTGGTGATTGGTTAAGATCTCTAACATATGAAGAAACCGAAAACATTCTGATCAGGGTAGGCTAACATGGTGGATAATTATGCATACACATACGCACGCACAAACACACACACACACACACACACACACGCACGCACGCACACAAATACACACGCACGCACAAAACACACACCTATTTACAACACTCCTCACATACCGAGAGCTGATCAGATAACTATTATTTATTTAGTTTATCATTTCACATTTTTATTTTTAAGATTATTATTATTATTATTTTTTTTTCTTTAATTTATTTTGTTTTCCTCTTTAGTAAATTGTATTTTGCTTTGTTCTTTAACTTCACTTACATTGTTAGGATACCACTTACGGGAAGAGCGAGACAGCTCCAACACAAGTACTATTGTAACTTACTGGGGCTGCCTCAGTTTATGTATGACACAATGATTGAGAAGTAATAAATATTTTTGTATTTTTTTTTTGTATTTTTAAATAAGGTGATAATGATGATTGAGCACCACACCCAGCCAGGAGCAAGCCTGACCCGGACAAGTCGGATACACCAGGGGGCACGATTTTGTAAGGAAAGACATGCTCTGGGATGGGAGAGGAAGCCCGACCAACCGCAGCCAGTCGGACACAATCAGCCGACTATGCAGCCTAGAGCCAATATAGGAATAGTGGTAAAGACAGGTACGATCCATAGGAACGAGCATTAGTGTTTTGACCTTCGTCTGATTGGTGTCTTCTATCATTGGAGAATCATGTTCTTTTCTGCAGGCAGTGGCGATTTCAATAGTTTTTGACGTCTTATTTAAAAATATTATGTTCGCGTATACGTTTCATCGTCAGTATTATTATTTCACTGTCAGTTTCGCTAAGGTGAAGGTCTAAAAAATTGGCGATGTAAAATCAGCGGAATTAAAAAAACGGCAAAATTTGTTGCTTTTTTGTTGCTAATTAGTTGCCAAAAAATTTTTTTTGTTGCTTCAGCCGATCGCAAAAAATCGGCAATAACGCTAGTTTTTCATTATGATAGCGTGGAAATCACTCGATGTAGAATGATCGATCAAGCGAATAGGCGTCAATTAGACATCTAAGGTGATATGCATCCTGGGTGGCTGATTTGAATTTTTCTCTATCTGCTGCTAACTGAATCAATTATTATTCTTTGTTTTTACTGAAATATTCCATGTTATGTTGGAGTGAATCGTTCCATGTATGTATTGGTCTTCCAAATTTTTGCCGTTTCGCCTTGTATCTAGTAGCTGCGTGTAGTAAGTGAGGCTCTGGTCGTCGGAAGATATGCCCGCAGTAGCATAACCGTAGGCATTTAACACGTTAAACGCCGTGGGGGACAACATATGGGCCTCAATTATTTAGTAAAAGGAGCCAGGTCAAAACTGCCCGATTGTTAAATTTTACGTTTATGTTTTTATTGCTTTAGGGGCTAGAAAATGTGCCAAATCTCATTAAATAAATCGAAGAAAAGTAATTAGTGACTTTATTTTACCAAAATACTACTGTCACTCAAGAGTGGCCC
Organism: Xestia ashworthii; assembly: GCA_950022955.1. Lineage (NCBI taxonomy): Eukaryota > Metazoa > Arthropoda > Insecta > Lepidoptera > Noctuidae > Xestia > Xestia ashworthii. Next base: position 13,294,932 of record OX465574.1, read on the forward strand.
CCCATGGCCCACGCGGAAATAAATCGCATTGTTCGTTGGCGGGGGCCGCGGGGGTCGGGGTGTCGGTCATCCCCGCTCATGTCCTGCACGAACAAACAAGACGAAAAAACAAGACGAAAAAAGTTGTAACTTTTTGTGAAACCTGCCCTAACAAACCATTTCTTTGTTTTGATTGTTTCCATAAAATTAATTAAATAATAGGTTTAAGTAACGTTGATATTGATCTCAATAAGTCTGATTTAATTTTATTTCAATGAAATACTGTAATAAATAATTATTATATTACTGATTTACAAACATCAAACTATCCCCGAAAAATTAAACCCTAACAGCTATGTAGTACCACTTTAACCAGATTTTAACTACTTCAGTAAAAAGTAACAGTATACAGTATTTTACAACACATTTTAAATAGTAATTTTATGGAAAAATAGAAAAAAAATAGAAAATAACACTTTATCATACACACTTTTTCCTTTAGAACTTTCAAACAAGTCGTGTCCCGAAATGATTTGTCATATTTTTCTAAATCATATTTTTTACTAAAAACCAAATACAATCTATTCGTCTGCAGGGCCGTGGGGGTCACGTCAAATACATATTAGCTTCATATCTGTGCCCGACGGCCCAATAGAGACGCTTAAAATCGCCTCTGACTCGCGGTCATATGTTGTCCCCCGCGGCCCCAACGGAACTATTGTATGTCGACCATACGGTGTCCCCCACGGCCCAAACAGAAAGACTGAAAAATTAAAGCGGCGTTCAACGTGTTAAATTTTTTGATAATCGTTTTTCTCATATTTTTTTTATTTTCCTGATTGTTTCGCGAACTTTTAAACATATCATAAGGAATGGGTCTTCCGTATCTTCTGACTTTCGTTAGGTTTGCCTTTGTGAGTATTGCTGCCTTATATAAGACCGTAAGTCATTGCAGGTTCTATGACCATTTAATAGATAAGACGCGCGATTTTCCACTCCATTTTAGTTTTTTTTTTTATGAAAAATATTAAGGTCTTAGAGTTACTCATCGCTTCTTTTTATCGTAGATAGTGTTTATTATAGAAACAACTCAGAGTTACATACATTGCACACACATAATATATATAAAACTAGCGGACGTCCCGCGGTTTCACCCGCATAGTTCCCGTTCCCGTGGGAGTACGGGGATAAAATATATCCTATGTTACTCGTGGATAATGTAGCTTTAAATGGTGAAAGAATTTTTAAAAACGGTCCAGTAGTTTTTAAGCCTATTCATTACAACCAAACAAACAAACAAACAAAGTTTTCCTCTTTATAATATTAGTGTAGAATACATTGCACACACATATATAAAAACACATGTAGGTAATTTTGTTTTACGAGATCAAGCTGTCACTAAAGTATTCCTGCTCCATCTTCACATTGAAAGGCCCTGACATGTTTTCGCGTGCCTCTTACTCTCATTGAAACTGCTCTTATAACTGAGATTTGTATTTTCACTTTCAACCAGTACACTATTTGAGAATAAGCGTTTCCCCATTTCTCATTAAGCTTTGATGCGGTTTTTTTTAAAAAAAACTGTTATCACTTCTTTACATCTTTCGTTACCTGTGTTGTCTTAGTGTGAAAACACAGTTTTTTTTGTACAATAAAACCACAACAATAACCTGCAATGATACATTTCATCATCTGACTGCCTTTTCCCAACTACATATGTTGGGGTCGGCTTTCAGTCTAACCAGATGCAGCTGAATACCAGTATTTTACATGGAGCGGCTGCCTATCTGACCTCCACAACCCAGTAGTACTGTGATACGATACCACTTGGTAAGACTGATTGTCAGACTTTTTGGGCCACTGACTACCAGTAACGACTGTCAAAGATCTACAAATGACAGCCGGGACCAAGTGCTTAACGTGTTTTCCGAAGCACTGAGGAAACTCGGTATGGAAGGGTGGTCATCCATCCATTCTCAGACCAACCTAGGCAAGCACGGCTTAACCTAAAGATCGCCCCGAGTGGCTGTTATTATTTATCCACGTTTATAATATAATATCACGTAGTACTGCTTTCGTCACACATTTGTTTTTAAAACATACTGAAGGTGTGACAAATTATAGCGTTGCATTGCATCTATTTTATTATTCTTATTACAAACGTTCTTATTGCACTTTCCAACAATGTCCGCTATAGCACTTATTCTATTACTTTTTAAATAAAAACACTTTAAAAGAAACCAGAACCACACAGTAAGGACGTCCCAACAAAGTCACCCCGGGACAACACGCCGGGATTCCACCCCAGGACGCCAGCCCGGGTAGGGTTACGTTAACATTTCGTAATCCAAAGAGTCCCGACTCATGGCCGGACATTTATTTATTTATATAGCACTTCAACGACTTATTCACTAAAACATACATAAATATAGATCACACATTTTCTGTAAAGTGAATTCGTCACTTACAGAAGTGCACAGCACTCACAGAATATTAAAAGGGCAAGCAATAGGTATTACAGACATTGCGTAATTTGTAATAAATTTACAAATAAAACCGGACGAGCGAGCTAATTACATACGAGATTCATGATCTTTCTTTTCGGTATATTGATTGTTTTTTGCTAAAAAAAAACCGCCTCACAGGTTCGGCGAATTCTGAGCTGGAAGACAGTTCACTGACTAATGCTTAAGTATATTATTTCTATTTGCCAAAGCCAAATCTCCGGAGTCCGTTTGACAATATGTCCATACCAGTTTAATTACAAACTAAATTCTTTTCTTAATCGTGTGATTAGTTAGGCACTAATCACAGTTGGTGGCAGAGTTTATATGCTGCCTATGAGCAGTATCTCTCAGGCATGCTGGTTTCCTTAAGACATTTTCCCTTCACTAAAGCAAATGATAATTATACGATAAAATAATAAATGTCGATGGACATTAAACACAGCGCAATCTAGTGCCACACTAAGCAACGAGGCTTGTGTCGTGGTCACCAGATTGTTAAATGGTAAATGCAATACGCACAAGATTCCGAAAAATCACAGAAATGTACGTGTCAAACTTGGGACCTATGACTTATGGACATCGAGAAATTTTCGTATAGAGTCCGGCCACCAAAAACCCGGACGAACCTAGACACATGGCAGCCCTAATCCCGGACGGCCACCCCGGGACTCCCAGGATTGCATCAAAGCTAATGACCCGATGGAGGCAATTTGCTGGAGACGCTGAAAGCCTTTGTTTCAGCTTCACAGAGATGTAATGGTGCGGATGAGAATGGTGGGAAATGGCCGATTGTGCTCAAGGATTATGAGGTATTTCTTGTTGTGTGGTGTAGCGTGAATAATTTTGATGTATCACATCGTTAGCGTATCTAAATGAAAGTAAGGAAAATAGATTATTTTGTAAAAAAAATAGAGATAGTCAGATAAATTGTTTATTCTGCAAAAATAAGGTGAATATTTTTATAATAATAATTCTGATCACTGGTAGCTTACACTCAGTTCCCGATACCTGTGGGCTACTATTTTTATTAAATAAACATTGAATTCGATTTAGTTAGCTTTTAATTTGTGTAGAAATTAATACAGATAAATCTACCTCTGTCATACATGTTTCTATTCATGGTTCTTTATTTTTATTTCATGATAATTATACAGGATGTAAAACGGATGCATTTCGGCCGTGAATTAATTGCACTTTTGAAGGAAACAGTTGTGTTTTTTAAATAACCGATGAAATATTTCTACTTAATACGTGGAAACCTTTTTCAGTGTCCTTATAAAATCAGAATCAGAATCTTTATTTGTCAAACGTAGGTATTTACATAAACGTGTTAGGTTAACATATTTGAGCGCTATGATTCGCCGCGAAGGCAGGTAAATTTTAAATCAAATGCTTCAAAAATAACTTGCATATTGTTTCTCCCCCTCCCTGCCTCTAATCCATCCAAAGGATGTCTTAAAAATATCGCTTATAAAACAGTAAGACCGCCCATTATGTTACTCAATATGAAATGTTTTCACATGCTAACTCAAAGTAGCCAAAGGTCAGCTTTTTAATAATAAGCCATATGAAAATATTGTCAATTAAAAGCTTTTAATGTCTATTGTTTGATCTCGGATAGGTTACAAAAATGAAAATTAAAATTCATACAACAGTCCCATTATATTTTGATTAAATATGCATCGCGCACAATTTACACATTATTATGTAAACTGAAATATGAATAACGTATACAGTTTGAACAAATTAAAATAAAATGTATCAAACCATAATTTTACATTCGAAATTCACTCGTATTAACGTAACGATGACTACGATAAAAAAACTCGCTGTTGATATTTCAATAAAGGAGAATGGCAAACTTGTATGTAAATTGGGACCCATTGATATTAGAATCGTACATTATTGAAACTTAGTACTACTTCTAGATCTATACAAAACTAGCAAAAATGCAAATGGATAGTCAGTTGTAACAGTTGGGAGAAAAAAGTTATGAAAGGTAGAAGATTATAACCTAAAAATCTTAAAGTTGAAAATATTTGTGAACTAGGGACTTGATGACTGTAGTGACCTGGCTAAAACTACAGATGAATGGTGTATTTAAGCATAGACACTGACAGATGGCAAGTTGAACCAAAATGGCGACCGACCTTCAATGCGCAGTAACAGATTTGCCGCAATCGCCCCGGTTGGTCTGTGGATAGGTGACCGCCCATTACGTACCTCTTAATGACACAAGCGGCTGTTATTAAGTCACGAGCTCCTATATACAACGTGTAACAGAAAGGGTATATGGAAGGGTGTGCTACAGACCATCAAACTGAACAACTTTCTCCGTGGGACCACCATCGTAATCGCTGAAAAATAATCAACAGCCCGATACAAAATTCCAATACCTACTCGATCAAATGTATGAGACAGCTGATTATTTTTTCGCGATTACGATGGTGGTCCCATAGAGAAAGTTGTTCAGTTTGATGGTCTGTAGCACACCCTTTCATATGACTATACCCTTTCTGTTACACGTTGTAGAAAGAAGAAAGAAAGAAAACTTATTTCAAAATCAAAATCAAAGCATTTATTTCAAGTAGGCCAGTTACAGGCACTTTTGATTGTCGAAACAAAAATGAACATTAAATGTAGCTACAGTCCCAGTCACAAGACATAAAAACTGTGAAAGTACTGTAGTTGCCCATTCCCTAGCGTAGATCTCTATGGAGAAGAACGGGCAAGAAACTCCATGGACACTCTTTTAAATCAAAATATTGTCACAAAATCTTGGTTACATCATTCATGTTGAGATGGTATATTATGTGAGAACAATGTAGCAAGATGTGCACGTTAAAAGTGTCCATAGCAAAACCAAAACAAAATACAACTCAAAAACAAAATAATAAATTCAAATAAACCTAATTTATTCGGCACAATATGCCACAAGTGCACTCAACAAATTAAAAAAAAATAAAGTAAAAACAAAAAAAGAAACTTAAATATACACCGTAAAAACTAAGAACTAGATAGAAAAAAAGAGAAAATATTGTGTGTCTCACGGCTGCGCCAAATAGGCCCAGTTCAGCAAATTGCCGAGCAGCTAGTGCCCGAATAGGTTCCCAATAAAACATCCCACTTAAAATTCCCGGGAATCTAAAACCGACATCACTAGAAACTAGAAAGCTACGTGGCAAACGTATATCACTTAGAGCAAATGAATAAGGACGGCTACACTCGACGCTCTCTTACTTTATATTATAACCACGCGGCCACGAGCTACGCGATCAAGCGACATGCGTATTGTAAATGTGACAGCGATAAAAACAAATGAAAATCACTCCGACATCACTTGCATTGAGCACCAGTCATCATCATCATCATCATCATCTCAGCCGAAAGACGTCCACTGCTGGACATAGGCCTCCCCCAAGTGTCGCCACATTGACCGGTCCCTTGCGACTCGCATCCACCGGATTCCCGCAACCTTCACCAGGTCATCGGTCCACCTAGTTGGGAGGTCTTCCAACGCATCGTCTTCCGGTTCGCGGTCGCCACTCCAGAACTTTTCGGCCCCATCGGCCATCCGTTCTGCTAGCAATGTGCCCTGCCCACTGCCACTTAAGTTTAGCAATTCTTCGGGCTACATCGGTGACCTTGGTTCTCTTGCGAATGTCTTCATTTCTGATTCGATCACGCAAGGAAACTCCGAGCACAGCCCTCTCTATTGCCCTTTGGGTGACTTTAAGCCTTTTGATAAGGCCCATTGTGAGCGACCACGTTTCGGTCCCGTATGTTATCACTGGCAACACACACTGGTCATAGACTTTCGTCTTGAGACACTGCGGTAAGTTGGACGAGAAGATACCGCGCAGCTTCCCGAACGCTGCCCAGCCGAGTCGGATTCGACGATTGACCTCTTTCTCGAAGTTAGACCTACCTAACTGGACCGTTTGTCCTAGGTATACATAATCGTCTACAATTTCGAGTGTAGAGTCTCCGATCTTGATAGGAATGGGTGTGACATGGGCATTCAACATGACCTTCGTCTTGTCCATGTTCATTTTTAGACCCACTCTTTTGGAAGCTCTACTTAGGTCATCGAGCATTGTACTGAGGTCCTCCATGGTCTCAGCCATGACCACAATATCGTCGGCAAACCGAAGGTGAGTGATGTACTCGCCATTGACGTTGATGCCTAGCCCTCTCCAGTCCAGAACCTTGAAAACATCCTCCAGTGCAGCGGTGAACAGTTTCGGAGATATGACGTCTCCCTGTCTTACACCTCGCTGCAGAAGGATAGGTTCCGAGGCTTGATCCTGAAGTCGGACTGACATGGTGGCGTTTTTGTACAAACACTTCAACACCTCGATGTACCGATAGTCAATTTGGCACCGTTGGAGAGACTGCAGTACAGCCCAGGTTTCGATCGAATCAAAGGCTTTTTCGTAGTCCACAAACGCTAAGCAGAGAGGCAAGTTATACTCTTCGGTCTTCTGTATAACCTGCCGAAGCGTATGTATGTGGTCCACGGTGCTAAAGCCTTTTCGGAAGCCGGCTTGTTCGGGTGGCTGCACCAGTCAGTACTTGGTAATACACGGAGAAAAAAATATTTTACAATATTACCAGATTGTATAGTATTTATGATTCTGGTGTAGGAAAAAAGGTTTCAGCTACGGTTAACAGATTTTTTTTTTATAACAGCAAGTCATATTTTTACTAACACTAGAATATTCTAGTTAAAATATTCTAGTACACGGAAACTCTGATATCGTTTTGGTAACCATCTAATTGTTACAGAGTAAAATATGCAATTAGTTAACAACACTTTTCAATAATTGCGATGTTTACAATATTTATTTATTCTGTTCACCATCATCTAGTTTAACACACCAATAATAAAATTGTGTTTACAAAATCGTTCTGTAAGGTTCACCTTATGTAATTCATTTATAGGTACTAGATTTCCTCGTACCTTTTAGCGGATTTTTAATACCAATTACTTACTCGAAACATATTGATTACTAGGAATATTTTTTCTCATAACTAGATACGTTCGTTACTAAACAAAACATTTAGGTGTAACGAAAAACTGTACTGTCCACAAGTACTGCGGCCCCCGCACTCCTCCGCCGCTGCCTGCGCTGAAGCCGGCAGGCGCAGCGCCAGTGTGCGGTGCACGGTGAACAGAACAACATGAAGTGCGGCCCTGCGCGCATCCGCACTTGTCGCAGTTAATATTCGTTACATTTATAATTCAAGTAACTGCTGTTTTATTGATAATCAAGCTGTTAGTCTTCCGAATGCTCAAAATAAAAATGAGTTACGATGCCAGTAATAAGTATGTTGTGTATTTTTCTATGGCCAGGGCCACCATTTTAGTGACCATCGATTGTCCTCGTAAGTATGTGCTCAATCTGTTATGTGCTGAAATAGGTACCTATACTGTTATTAGGTTATATTAAACATTTTTCTTTTTCAGAAAATAAAGTAACTTTGGGAACATTGGGATTCCTCGACGCAGAACTTATAAAAGAATAATTTATGTTAAGTATATTTTAAAATAAAACGAATTTTAAAAAAAAGTTTGTGTTTATTCTTTGCAATAACTCAGGATTCTGATTTTTCTGTCTATGTTTCAGGCCACCACACCTCTATACCACAAACCTCATTATTGCGGACTAAACCAATATACTGCCGAGTCAAACAGAATAATGATAAACACCTTAGGTAGGTAAGTCTTCGCCATCGCTGCGGCGAAGACTCACCTAAGATGTTGAACCTAATTCTGTTTATGGGGATTACACCACCGAAACTAGCGCCACCCGTCATTTTATTTCGGTATTACTTCGGTAAGAAAATACTTGGTAGTATTTTCCTACCGAAGTACTGAATTAGATTTTTACAATTTGAATTGATTTAGGAGTAAATGAATAAAATGACGGGTGGCGCTAGTTTCGGTGGTGTAATCCCCTTCACTCGACAATATAACGCAATAATGATATTTAACACAAATATATAAGCCGATAAACTCTACAATATGAATAGTAAACATAACATACTCTTTATAGCATGCCACAATAATTATTTTTATCACAAACAAAAATCTGATATCCTATAATACTGCATATAGTAAACAGAAATAGTTGATTATTTCAGTCCGCTATAATGATAATTAAAACTAATAAAAAATCTGGTGTTCTTAATACTACACATAGTAAACAGAGATTATTGGGCGTTTCGACACTACTGAAATATCTGATAAACTCTACCCTGTCCTCTAATGATGGCTACAAGTAGGTTTTGCCTACTAAACAAAATTTGTTTTCTACGTACTAGGTAAGTGGGTAATAGGAACTAGAAATGATGTTGTAAAGAAGTAGAATTTTCTATTAATGTGTAAACAAGTTATAGTTGTCACATATAATACAATAAAATCAAGTCAAATTTACAATATTCTGTTTAAGGAAACTAGATTTTTTTCTCCGTGTACGACACCCCTTGGTAAGACTGGTTGTCAGACTTTTTGGGCCACTGACTACCTAGAACGACTGCCAAAGATGGACAAATGACAGCCGGCGACCAACTGCTAAACGTTCTTTCCGAGGCACGGAGGGAACTCGGTAGGTATGTAATGGGTGGTCACCCATCCACAGACCAACCTAGGCAAGCATGATTTAACATAATGATGTATGTGTATGAAACCGCAAGTCGTATCGCACGAGTAAGCGATTCGAGTCATGGCCGAGGCATAATCAGCGTATAATATTCCCACTGCTGGGACACAGGCCTCCTCTCTATAAGAGGGAATGGGCTATAATCCACCACGCGGGCCCAGTGCGGGTTGGTAGATGTCACATGTCATGTTTCCTCCTGATGGTGTCCTTCACCGTTTTGAGAGCAGTGGTGATGAAATATATTGCACAAAGTAATTCGCCTGTCTTGGTTTGAACCCACGACTTACTGCTAAGTAAGTAAGTCGGGAGCTCGTGGCAAAATAATAACAGCCACTCTGGTCGATCTTTAGGTTAAGCCGTGTTTGCCTAGGTTGTTCTGTGGATGGATGACCACTAACCACTCATTACATACCGAGTTTCCTCATTGCCTCGGAAAGCACGTTAAGCTGTTGGTCCCGGCTGTCATTTGTAGATTTTTGACAGTCGTTACAGGTGGTCAGTGGCTCAAAAAGTCTGAGAACTAGTCTTACCAAAAGATATCGTACTACCCAGTACTAAGATGGGTTTTGGAGGTCAGATAGGCAGTTGCTTCATGTAAAATACTGGTATTCAGCTGCATCCGGTTAGACTGGAAGCCGACCCCAACATAGTTGGGAAAAGGCTATACAGATGATGAAGTAAGTAAGCCGGGGCCGCTACCACTAGGTCACCGCTGCTCTCATGGCCGAGGTCTTAGTGCAAATAAATAAGGACGTCCACAGTCGTTGTTCACCTACTTCATGTTATTAGGCTGTCGGGGAACGGCAGAGAGCCTCGTTTGAAGCAAGCCTGCGGTGGAGGAGCGGTATTTAGTGTGTCGTGATTTTAATTGAGAAATAAACTGTAGTGGAATCTGTTTTTAACGTTTATTGTTACTGCAAACTGTTTTATGTAACATTCAGTAGGGTTTGTAAATGTAGTGTTTGGTTTGTGTTTTTCTTTAACTAGACCATAAATTCACCTGAAATAAATATTTTTCTTTCTGTCATACCTGCGAACCTTCTAGTTTATTAGGAGATATTGGGGGCCAAGGAATTAACTTTTTCACACGTTTAAATAAAAACTTTCTTTTTAGCAACGTTACTTAAAATAAGTTCAATTTGATGTAATACAAAATATGGTTCATATGCAGTTGATATTCAGTCACTTGGATCTTCAGCTGGCCTAGCAAAGTACGGAGTTTTAATTTAACTAGAGGCCAGCTTACGCTGGTATGGTGGTGGTCCTTCCCCGTACCACCTACTTCGCGAACTGCTCTCCTCATTACCCAGGACAGTTAGTTTGAACTGCTAGTTAAACGATAAGCAGCTGTAACTAGCACACATTATAGTCGATTATCAAGTGGTGCTTACTGTACGCAAGTATCGTGGCTATAGGAGTTACGTGTAGGGCTGGTACGCGTTTGAGTGTGATCGTAAAGATTGGACAAATTGTGGAAGCGGCTCTGGACATGGATATCTTTAAAAAAAATAAGCGGGAATGGCATTAAGAGTTTTTTTTTGCCGAAATCTGTAGCGAAATAGAATGTACTCGTAGAATTATTTAGTTTTGATTCCCGAAAAACTTATAAACAAACTAGTAAAAATGTAACTAGATATTTAAACATGAATACACACAACACAGTAGTTAAAAGTTTTTTTTTGTTACAACTGCAAAGTACAAAAAAACTGAAACAAACAAGTATTTGTGTGGTCAAAAAACTTTTTTGCAAAAAAATAAAACCGACTTCAAAAAAAAACAAAAAAGTGAAAAATAACTTTAGCTTCAGAAGTCGGTGACCTTTGTTTGATTGATTTATTTTTTTTGTCACCGACTTCAGAAGCTAAAGTTATTTTTCACTTTTTTGTTTTTTTTTTGAAGTCGGTTTTATTTTTTTTGCAAAAAAGTTTTTATTTTTCACTTTTTAGTGGTTCATATGTGCTTGATATACATGGAAAGTGCATACCGTTACAATTACAACAAGCCTAAACACGACTAGGATACATTGTCTCATAATGGAGTTCCGTGACTCTTGGCTTCATCATCAGATCTGATGGTAGAATGGTTCTTATCAAACGCAAATGCTTCACTTGTTGCAGAAAATACCAAAATCGCTGTACGTTATCCTATAAAATTTGAAGAGTTCCCTCGATTTCGCCAAGATTCCATCATCAAATCCCGACTTGGTGGCTATGAGACTATTTGGAAAGAATACCCTTTCCAACAAAAAAAGAATTTCTCAAATCGGTTGGCAAGCGACGGAGTTAGGCCCGAACAAACATAAAAAAAAAAAAAAAAAAAAAATAGAAACATCCGAATTGAGAACCTCCTCCTTTTTTAGAAGTCGGTTAAAAATACACGACAACTGAAAAATCACGTTAGCATTAAGGGGCCGGCGGAGCGTGCGTCGTTCATCATCATCATCATCATCACCCTATAATGTTCCCACTGCTGGGACACGGCCTCCTCTCAATGAGAGGGAATGGGCTATAATCTACCACGCGGGCCCAGTGCGGGTTGGTAGATGTCACATGTCTTCGAATATTTGGTTCTAGGACATGCCGGTTTCCTCACGATGTTTTCCTTCACCGTTTTGAGAGCAGTGGTGATGAAATAAATTACACAAAGTATTGCGCCTGTCTGGGTTCGAACCCGCGACTTAGTGTTCGTAAGTCAGGGCCGCCACCACTGGGCCACCGCTGCTCTCCCATGCGTCTTTCATACTAACGTAATACCAAAAAAATTCGTAAACCAAACATATGCTTAAGTAAGTGTGTATTTATTTCGATTGGATTACATAATATCTAGGTTCCCAAATATAAAGGGTGTAAAACACCTCTTCACGAAGCCGAAAGGCACTTGTTCTCCCCATCATTGCGATCATTTTTTTGTTCTACACCATACCTTGCAACCTTCTAGTTACGGAGATATTGGAGGTCAAAGTTACAACTTTTTGACAAGTTTTTTTTTTTAAATACAAGTTTTTTTTGTAAGATTTTAACACCTCTACGATCCCCGTACTATTCAATCCATCCATCATCACAATGTTTTAAGCGCGTTACATTGAGTTCTAGCACAAAACATGATTTATAACCTCAAAAAAAAAGTTGTTTCCCAGCAATAATTTTTGCGTAAAGTTACTTAGTTTGATGTACAGAATGCTTGGTTAACGGCTTTGTGATGAGGTGGTTTACACCCTGTATATTATGAATGGACATTGATTTAAACAAGAGTTATGAGAAAAATAAGGTTTCTATAGAAATTTTAAATTCCTCATACCTCGTCTAAATATCATTGTTCTTTCAAAATATGTATTTGGGAACCTAGATATTATGTAATCCAATCGAAATAAATACACACTTTCTTAAGAATATGTTTGGTTTACGAATTATTTTGGTATTACGTTTGTATGAACGACGCACGCTCCGCCGGCCCCTTAAATTCAGGTTTTACAAGGTAAAATCGACTCCTCCTATTGTTGAAGTCGGTTAAAATGTAATCTATGTTACCCGGGACATATTAACGATTCGATTGACACTTTAATCATCAAAATCGGATGAATAGTTTAGGCGCTACGTAGGAATTTATGTAAATACAAACATACATAGCATACATACACACTAAAATCATAACCCTTCCTTTTGGCTTCGCCGCAGTCGGGTAAAAACCAGTACATATCTAATCAATCTCATTTTAGAACAAAACCTTCCGACAACCCTACAAACTCGCCCCGGAGAAAACTTTATCTGCCCATTTTACTAATACGCTACGGACAGTGCTACGGCGTAGCACGTAGCGCCTACGAGCTACGAGCTGGTACTACGCGGCTACGACGCTCGATTATCTTTACGTCTTTTTGTTGTGTTAATTCGCGATAAATAACCGTCTTCATATGTTTTAGAATACTTCTTATCCCACGAATACGTTCTCTTAGGACCACTTCCATCCTCAACGCGGGTGAAGTCACGGGTAAAACCTAATAGCAGATATAATAACCGCTTGTTCACAGTTTCAGCTTTAATATAGCTTTAAGAGCGGCGCGAAGTGGTCGCAACTCAAACAATTGAGATGAAATTGCGGAAACGGAGGTCGCGGGGACATTTTATGTGTCTATAGAGAGGTATGGGTAGGAGGAAAAGAAGGTTTCTGGAGGGAAAAGTGCCTTTAAAGATATAAATTGCTTAAAATATTCTCTGCTATTTAAAAGTAGCGTTGCCCCAGCGATGGCGGACCTGACTTACGAGCAGTAAGTCGTGGGTTTGAACACAGGCAGGTGTATCAATTTGTGTAATTTATTTCATCACCAGCTCCCAAACGGTGAAGAAAATACATCGTGAGGGAAACCAATATATCCTTGAACCAAAAAGTCAAACAATATATAGATAGATAAATCATTTATTTAGTGCACACAAAAGACATATCACAACACACTTAAATGATGGTATTGTATTGTACGGGCTGGTGTCCACAACTCCACGTCAACGCGCGTATTTTGCGTACGGGCTAAAATCTACCCCGCGGGCCCAGCGCAGTTTTTGGTAGATGTCACATGTCTTCGAATTTTTGGTTCTAGGGCATGCCGGTTTCCTCACGATGTTTTCCTTCACCGTTTGGAGAGCAGTGATGATGAAATAAATTACACAAAGTAATGCGCCTGTCTGGGTTCGAACCCACGACTTACTGTTCGTAAGTCGGGGCCGCCACCACCGGGCCACCGCTGCTCTCCACTTAAATGATATAGTTAAAACTTAATGATATAGTAAAAAACAAGGCGCCAATATACAAAAAGAAGAACATATTTACGAAATACTTATAGTAACACCGTGACAGACTTCAAACATGTAACATCTATCAATCCGAACTGGGCCCGCGTGGTGGATTATAGCCCATTCCTCTCATAGAGAGTAGGCCTGTGTCCCAGCGGTGAGAACATTAATAGGCTGATGGTGATGCCATCTGTCGTATGCCAGAAGAGCTGTGGGCTAAGGCAACCATACAGGGTCTCAAATGGCAAAGCAGCTGGCCTAGAAAGTTTTTATGGAAAAATATAATAACATTTAGCCCGTCCCGGAAATCAGGAAGGCAGGCGAATGAGAAATTGCAATGCTTGTAAAAGGCCGCTAAGTCATAAGTACTACCATAACATAACACCACATTGTACACTTGGTTCGCAATAAATGTTTTGACTTTGACTTTGAATCAACTCAGGACTTCACTAAAATTCTTAGCAGTCGCAACTTTATGTTCAACCGTCGTGGTTGCGACCACCCGATCTACGAGGCAGTCACTAGCAACAACTGGTGAAGGTATACTATTGGATACACCTCTGTCTAGCTCTTCGGGATTTACAAGCGTGATGTTATGGTCGGTTGGAAAACTCCAAGTCTCATGTTCGATTTGGTCCAATATTTTGTAAAATAAACGTTTTTTCACCCTTACTCTATACTCAAACTTTATTTGCATTCCACAATGTGTACGTTTGTGGTAAGTTAAAAAATTGAGATCATTGTGGACCTTGTCGGGCACAGCGCAAGACAAAAATATACATAGTAGGAGAAAACTTTAAGTACAAAAAATTATATCCAATCTACAATAACACCATAATTATTAGGATTGTTTTTCTTCTCGAACCTAAGCACTTAGTACCACTTTGACAATGTACCAAATCATTTTATACGAACTTGGCAGTCAACTCGCTCCGACACGTACCTCCCATATAAAAGCGACGAGACTCATTATAGCTACGAGCGGCCACAGATGTTACTGGCATTACTAGCTGATGATATTATTATACTAACTGTCGGCTCCATCTAGGAGGCCTGAGTCCCAGCAGTGGGGTCAAGTAAAAGTAGATAAGTATCGAAACAAGTCGAGGGTCGAGTCCAATCGCACCGAATCTCACGATTTTTTAACCGCAACAAACAGAGTAAAATTGTAATAAATATTCAATGTAATTATGTATTTAGATAAATACAACGCAATGAAGCACATTTTAGATAAAAATGTTAACACTAAACTACGCAATACATGATACTGCTCTGTCAAGAAAGTAACGGTAATATAAAACACAAAAACTTTTTTGCAAAAAATATAACCGACTTCACACAAAAAATTGAAAAATAACTTTAGCTCCAGAAGTCGGTGACCTTTGTTTGATTGATTTAGTTTTTTTGTCTTATATTTGATTTATATTTTTTGCAAAAAAGTTTTTATTTTTCACTTTTTAGTGGTTCACATGTGCTTACCCTTTCACAGCGTATCGGTGTGATTTTTTGTTATGAACTGGTGTAAACAATAGACAGACGTGAGTCTTCAGCGATCGCAGTACATTTGCTATCATTTATTAAGGAGTTCAGTGGCCTATCTTCCGAAGTCACCAGATCTTTATCAAATCGAAATGGGGCCACTCCGAGAAAGTACTCTGCCTAAAACTACCCAAACCGCTTCTGGTGTGCCTATAAAGTTAAGGAGTTACCTCTATTTCTCCGGGATCCCATTGAATGGAACTTTACACGGCTAACTGTCGAAATCTGGGTGTATTGTATACTTCTGCGTACTCCCTCAGAGCATACAGGTGTGATGTTACGTCATGATGTTGTATAAACAATAAACAACCAAGCGATTGCAGCAATTACTGCAGCTTTGCCGTATATTTTTGAAGAGTTCCATTTATATCTCCGAAGATCAGCGTAAGATCTTAACCAAATTGACATGGAACCACACGGAAAGCACCAGCTTTCAAATAAAAGAAGAATCATCAAAATCGGTTCACCCAGTCGAAAGTTCTGAGGTAACAAACATTGTCGAAATCTGGGTATATTGTACACATCTGCGTACCCCCTCAGAGCATACAGGCGTGATGTTACGTCATGATGTAGTATAAACAATGAACCTACAAGCGGATGCAGCAATCACTGCAGATTTGCCGTCTATTTTTGAAGAGTTCCATTGTATATCTCCGAAGATCAGCATCAGATCTTCAAAAAATTAATTGGGACCCAACGGGAAGCACAAGCTTTCAAATAAAAAAAAGAATCATCAAAATCGGTTCACCCAGTCGAAAGTTCTGAGGTAACAAACACAAAAAAAAAAAAAAAAAACAGACGAATTGAGAACCTCCTCTTTTTAGAAGTCGGTTGAAAATGTGTGTTATTCATTCAAATTTATTTTATCACCTTCAAAGTATGCTCCTTCAGAAACGATAAACTTACGCCAACAAATAATCCAATAATCAAAAAATATTTTTAACGCTGTTTCCGGAATTGAGTTCAACGAATTCTTTTTTTTTTCGGTTTCGGCACAGTTGGAAGGCGCCACTCCGAAGCTTGTTGACTAGTTTGCATGTAAACCTACGTCTCGTCACCAGTAACAATGCGTTTCATGAATGTTGGGTCGGAATTGATTCGTTCTAGCATGTCCTCAGCGACTCTCATGCGATTGAGTTTTTGAAGAAAATTCAAGTCTTTTGGGACTAGCCGAGCGGTAACATGTTTCATACCCAAACGATTAGTTAAAATGGTATGGATCGACTCGTGAGATACAGAAAGTTCGGAGGCTATCTCTCTCAAAGTTGAATGAGCATTTTCAGTCAATATTTCCTTCACTTTTGCGATGTTAACTTTAGTTGCAGACGTAGATGGCCTACCAGAGCGAGGCAAATCTTCCATCACATCTCGACCGCTTTTGAACGCTTTGTACCACTCATAAGCACGTGTTTTTGATAAAGTCGATTCACCGTAAGCCTTCTGTAACATTTTCAGTTACTCCGAACACGAAATTCTATTGGCGATGCAAAATTTAAGACAAACTCTTTGTTCGATGTTTTTGTCCATAATGAAATTAAATATACACACTAGGTATGATATGACTAAATACAACGCTGTTTTAAATTTAAATAACAGATGCAACTCAAACTCCGCGCCAAAATGGAAGACAGTTATGCCAATCTAACAACAACAAAAAAAAAAACGAAAAATTTGTTTTTGGAACCATAAACAAATCATCCATTCCCGATGCTTTTTTGACTGAATGTAAATCTTAAGTGAGATTAAAAGGAAGGGGGGAGGTTAGGGGGGTCAAAATTCACATCTCACTAAGGGGGGTGCGGGGGTCGATAAATTGCCAAAATTGCCTCACGATAATGAATGGACGCTCCCCAATGGATTATGTTTGTGTGGGAGATTATAACAAAATCATTAGGGCCGAACCCAACATAGTAAGGAGAATGCAAGCAGATGATAATGATGACTTTTTTATAATGATGTTTTTTTTATTTTTTATTCTATGCATTAGATTGGACTCTGAAATCTTGTCTAAAGGGAAGCTGTAGAAATTTTTTTCTAGTGTGCGGTACTCCTGGACACGGCTCGTATTGTAAGGAGGTTCCTCTCTCTGGAGCCCTGACCCTGTAGCTTGGACCCTGTTATCGATACCGGTGGACTACTATTTTAAATGTTTCAAAAAGTTTTTTTATGAATCATCATCTGCCTAGCCTTTTCCCAACTATGTTGGGGTCGGCTTCCAGTCTAACCGGATGCAGCTGAATACCAGTATTCTACATGGAGCAACTGCCTATCTGGCCTCCACAACTGGGAAATACGATACCACTTGGTAAAACTGGTGTCAGACTTTTTGGGCCACTGACTACCTGTAACGACTGTCAAAGATGGACAAATGACAGCCGGGACCAACAGCTTAAAGTGCTTTCCGAGGCACGGAGGAAACTCGGTATATTAGGGTGGTCACCCATCCACAGACCAAACTACACAAGGGCGGCTTAACCTGAAGATCGACCCGAGCGGCTGATATTATGTAGCCACGAGCTCCTCCTTTTCTACAGGGTGTAAACCACCTCATCACAAAGCCGTTAACCAAGCATTCTGTACTTCAAACTAAGTAACTTTACGCAAAAATGTTTGCTGGGAAACAACTTTTATTTTTGAGGTTATAAATCGTGTTTTGTGGTAGAACTCAATGTAAAACATTGTGCTGATGGATGGATTGAATAGTACGGGAGTCGTGGAGGTGTTAAAAGTCAAAATCATACAAAAAAAACTTTTATTTAAAAAAAAACTTATCAAAAAGTTGTAACTTTGACCCCCCATATCTCCGTAACTAGAAGGTTCCCAGGTATGGTGTAGAACAAAAAAAATATCGCAATGATGAGGAGAACAAGTGCCTTTCGGCTTCGTGAAGAGGTGTTTTACACCCTTTATGAATGTAAAAAAATATAAGTAACGAAATAAATAACTGAAATAATAATTTACTTAAAGCGACTTTCAAACATTGGATAAGGTAAGGAACGAGTATAATAAAAGAAGTTTAAAAGTTGCACCAGTTAAAGAAAAGTTGAAAGGGAATCGACTGTCGTGGTATGTACATGTAATGAGGAGGGATCAATCGCATGTAACTAAAATAGTGATGAATATAAATGTTGATGGTTGGAGCGGTTAGGTAGAAGTTAGTATTTTTAGAATCACAATAACCAATTTACAATTTTTACGGATTTGTTCGTAAAAGGTTGAGGCAAACATATTGGACATGGGCTCTCGTACTAACATGTTCACTCACAAAGTTACCCACAGCTTTGACGCTGTGATTGATATTGATTAAACATAAAATAGTGTTCATGGAATTGTTTAATTTGAATTTCCGAATACATTTTATGAGATGAACGCCTTCCTGTACTAAATCAAAAACATTTTTCATAATGTAGTCCATAACTTTTCAATAAGATTTATAACATTTTAGAGAGCCGATAAAACAAGGACATTATTCTAGTATTTTGAACATCTGGCGTAGTATAATTTTTTTTCACTATACATCATCTTTTTAAGACGGAAGGGCAAAAATTACAAAAAAAAATGTTTCATTAGTGATTTTTTCTAAAGGTTTAGGATTTTTTGAACTTTTAATTATTCGAAAAGGTCTTTTGCGTCATCAGCTACGATAATAACTTAAATTTCAGTACATTCGCGCCGTAACTCTTTTTTAAATTGGCTTTAAATGATTTAATCTGGGATTTTTCATAAAATTACTAAAAATCGACCTAACCCAAAAACCACTGAATTTCGGTAGAACATTTGGTGGCTTAATTTCTTGCATTATAACCCTACTATAACGTCCTGCAAGGAATACGTCGAATTACCAGTAACCCTGTTTATTTCGATTGGATTACAGAATATCTATGTTCCCAAATAAATATTTTGAAAGGACAATGATATAAAAACGAGGTATGAGGAATTTAAAATTTCTATAGAAAAAATGTTTTTCTCACAACTCTTGTTTAATTCGGTGTACATTCAAAATATATGTTTGGGAACTTACATATTCTGTAATCCAATCGAAATAAATACACACTACCTTAACAATAATTATGTTTGATTTACAAATTATTTTGGTATTACGTTTGTATGAACTTCGCATAACCCGCAGGCCTCTTAAAATATTGAAACTTAAAAATCTTTTTCTATGATCCATTTTATTGTGCTCGAAACACCACATTCAAAGCATTTTACACTTACGGATTTTTATACCTATATCCAACGATATAACTAACTTCGAAAGAACATAAATATGCAAGCTATCTCGTGCACACTCGCACATAACTCTCTTTTACGATGACAAGTCGCGTAAGTAGCTAGAGCGAATAATCGGCCACATAAATCTGGTTAATACTTTCTAGAATTATTGAATTTGCATTGAGGTTGGATTGAAATTGGATGTTTTATTACGCTAATAAAATACAGGGTGTAAGCCACCTCATCACGAAGCCGTCAACCAAGCATTTTGTACATCAAACTAAGTAACTTTACGCAAAAACTATTGCTGGGACATTACTTTTTTGTGGTGAAAACCAAGTTTAATGTTAAAAATCTATTTACGGTGGTAAAAAATTGTGTTTACGGATGTATTTAATAGTAAACGGCTTATTTAAAGTAAAGTTTTGAACTTAAAATTAGTATTTGAAAAAAAATTGTGAGAAAGTTGAAACTTTGACCTCCAATATCTCCGTAACTAGAAGGTTCCCAGGTATGGTGTAGAACAAAAAAATGATCGCAATGACGGGGAGAACAAGTGGCTTTGGGCTTCGTTCTATTTATACCCTTTATAGTGTTTGTTAGATTTAGAATAGCCCGCGAATTCAAACGTTTGGTGGTCAGAAATTATCCAGGAAGTATTGGGATTAAAGTTATACTTTCTCCCTACTCAGGACACGGTCCACCTCATCATTATAATGATTTCAGCCGGCAGACGTCCACTGCTGGACATAGGCCTCCGGCCACAATCAAATTATTTTATTTCAAATAGGCCTAGATGGGCACTTAAAAAACGTCGAAAAAGGTGCACGGATACAACTCGCCGTGATCAGTGGCAACCGTGATCTGATACTGTGATCAGTGGAGACATACCCCACGGTTCGCGTTGGTCGATTCCATGGAGAAGAACCGACAAGAAACTCCATGGTTACTCTTTTCAAATCATTTGGTATTACAATATTATGTTACAGCATTATTACGGGGGGAAAAGAGGCTGTTGCTTACTCAAATCAAAATCAAATCATTTATTTGCAATGAATGTAGGTTACATTAAAATACAGGTGGAATAGAAAGGAGTGAGCCATGTACATTCTGCCTGAAAATAGGCACGCAAAAAATTCAAAAAATTGTTAAGAATAGAAAAACAAAAAAAAAAATAGAGTTACAAATTAAGAAAAAAAAACAAGATAAATATTTAACAAAAGTTAAACAGCATCTAGGAATCTACAAAGTCTACAATGTTCACTCATTCACAAATAATAGGTAAAAAAGCATCTGTACAAAGGTACCCAGTACTTTCTTGGTTGTGGGGGTCAGATAGGCAGTCGCTCCATGTACAATACTGGTATTCAGCTGCATACGATTAGCCTGGAAGCCGACCCCAATATAGTTGGGAAAAGTCAGGCAGAAGATGATTTGATATCCGCTCTCGCGTCCGCTTCTGCCTTGGACTACAATATCTTCGGTGCATCCTAGTGGAACGTTCTAAGATAAAGGTCGATTGTGCAAGAGTTTTATGGTCAACACTGGGATTTGTGGTGACTAAGATTAGATCGGTCGTAGCTAGATAGATTTAAGAGTTACTATCGTCTGCCTAGGTTGTGTCTGGATATTTTTTCACAAATATTTTTTTGATAAACTAGCAGAGTACACTTTAACAAAAAAAATACTCAAAAGGTGGAACGAAGTTTAGAGAGTGGTTCTCGTTGTTATTTTTTTTTTCATATGTTCCCTTGTGTACATAAATCCTGCTAATTTACTCTTTCAGGACAAACCAAATACAATATTTTTTTTCGTTCTTTTCTTTCAAAATCTACTGACCAGATTAAATGAAATTTAGCATACTGATAGCTTTTAACCTTTCCTTTTTTTCTTTTTTTTGGATGGGAAATCATCAAATGACTTCTCCCACTCTGGGCGGAGCGGGAGGGAGTGTAAGACTTTTACTGACTAACTGACATCTTTTGCTCGGCGCGCGTGGAACACCCGCGCGCCATCAACTCGGCCTGTAGTTATAAGACGGACGGACGGCAAGCTAGCCCATAGCTCACTGTCCACAGGCCCACAAAGATAGCTTTTAACCTGGATTAACACTTATGTAATTTTTTATCCCGTTAGTAAGATCCCATGGAACAATATTACCGATCTTCACACGGGCAAAGCTGCGGGGCATTAGCTAGTGATAAAATACATAAATAATATCAAAGATGCTCTGAGTATAATTGAAAATAATTGATAGGATAACTTGTACACCTCAGTTTCAAGTTTCAAACATTTATAGATTTCAACATTACTTTTTTACAGCTCAAAACTCGTCAAAGCCACAATACTTGAAACTTCACGCTCAGTCAGCAGTCTATAGATCAGAGAGCAGAACATTAAAATCCGATGACAGTTGCGTCGGCGGCAATATCAGCGCTAAACTGTGTGCCGACGACATGACACCGCCGCGGATATTGTGACGGTACCGCGAGGTAGGAGCGGTGGCGGGGGCGGGGCGGGGGTGGGGTTGCTCTAATCGAACCTATGCTGCTCAACCCTAGGCCCACGGGCCCCAAAGGCATTTGAAGTGCTCGAACAGTGGTCTACTGATGATGGTCTTTTGGAAATGGGATTTCAAACTAGATCGAAAAAAAAAATATTGTTATTATTTTTGTTATGTTTATTATTGTATATAATATGTTTTATTTACTGGTTCGCCTGCCGGTTGACGCGGAATCAAAAGGTTGGCCCGCCTTCAAAATAAGTTGAGTAGCGTTTCTCTAATCGTTTAAACCGCATCATCCGTATTTTTACGCCGTAGTTTTTTATTTTATTTAAAACCTGTAAAAACCCAGTGGTGTAATCATTGGACTGCCAAGTCATAAGTCTCAAGTTCGAACCCAAGACTGTATTGCATAATTACACTTGCTTCGGTGAAGGAAAACATCGTGAGGAAACCAGCATGCCTGAGAGATATTCCTCGACGGCATGTAAAGCCAAGTCAGAGGTCCGCGGCATAAAAACTCTGACACCAGGTTAGGCACTAACCATACGATAAAGAAGAAGGAAGATCGCTATGTCACTGTCGCTTTACACTTGTACTACACCACCACAGCGGCTGCATCGCTGCACAGATAGCGCCACATATAATTCAGCGCTTCACGACGCGCCTCACAGATTGCTTGTGACCCAAGAATTATATTGGAATCTACTGCTTTTGGCGCGGTGGTAGCGGTGGCGGTCCTGACTAACGAACAGTAGGTCGTGGGTTTGAACCCAGGCAGGCTGCTCTCAAAAACGGTGAATGAAAACATCGTGAGGAAATCGGCATGTCCTAGAACCAAAAATTCGAAGACATGTGACATCTACCAATCCGTATCCGCGAGGTGGATTATAGCCTATACGCAAAATACGCGCTTTGACGTGGAGTTGCGGACACCAGCCCGTTGTACAATACAATACAATACTGCTTTTGGGGAGAAGCTGCGATATTAGGTACAGTTTTAGAGCGAATTCTTGAATTGTAATTAAAGTATCTACCGCCCACCGCCCATTGTAAAATGTTTTACATTTTTGTATTTATATTTTTTATGGTGTACATAATAAATAGTATTCTATTCTATTCTATTCTATCTAAAACAAAAGTAGTAAACAGTATAATTAATTATTTAAAAACTACAACTCAATAATAGTAATAAAATTAATGTTCAAGTATTAAAAAAGTTACAGGGCGTCAAAAAATTCGTCCACATCGCTGTCAACAGGAAAAGTGCTCAGAAGACTAGCAGCATTGCACGATAGCAATGCTGATTCTTTGGCCAAAAAACACGGATACGGCCAAGATACTCTGGACACGTAAAGAGTCGACCAACCACCGCTTAGCTATTTCCCGAAACACTAAGTGGGCACTAGGACCTCATGACACAGGACACGGTGGAGCACACGGTGGAAGTCTGCCCTGCGTGGGCGGAGCACCGCCGTGTCCTCGTAGCGGCGATCGGCGGCGGCGACCTCTCGCGTCCGGCCCTGGTTCAATCCATGGTCCGGAGCGAGACGGAATGGGAAGCCGTCACCTCCTTCTGCGAAGCAGTCATGCTGGCGAAGGAGGTGGCGGAACAAGAGAGGGAGAGAGCCTCTCTTCCCGGCCGCCACGGGAGACGCACCGGGCGTCGGGGGCCACGTGGTGGCTACCGGCCACCGTAGATGCGGGCCTGTGGACGGTTAGCTATGGGCTAGCTAGCCGTCCGTCCGTCTAGTGACGACAGGCCGTGTCGACGGCGCGTTCGTGTTCCACGCGCGCGTCAAAGAGATGTCAGCAGAAGAGAGGGGCCCGCAAGGGCCAAAGCCTGCCGGGGTTGCGGGACTGTTCGAAAGAGATACCGCGGCCCGGGAACGTAAAGGGCGAGGAAGGAACATGGATGGGTTTTAGTCAGTAAGAGTCTGACACTCCCTCCCGCTCCGCCCAGAGTGGGAGAAATCATTTGATGATTTCCCAACCTAAAAAAAAAAAAAACGACCTCATGACACACTGAGGCATGACCCATGAGTTTTTCAACCCCAAACGGCTCCAACTCAATAACTACTCGTATCAATTGAACTATTGTTTTTGCGCCGTTTGAGGTTTGCAGCACAGTGTCTAACTTGAGAGTTTTACATACAAAAACATAACATCAATTTTTGACGACCCGAATAGTGGTAGTGAGGCTGCCTTACGTTCTTACGGTCCTGTGTTCGAATCCCGGTAGGAGCAAATGTTTGTGTGATGAGCATGGACATTTGTTTCCGAGTCATAGATGTTTAATGTATAATAAGTATGTATTTACAAACAAATAGTATAGATGTAGTATATCAACTATCTGGTGTCCACGACACAAGCTTTGCTTAGTGTGGCACTAGGTGGCGTTGTGTGTTAATGTCCAGCAATATTTACATTTACATATTTTTATTACACTAGCCGACCCGACAGACGTTGTCCTGTCACCTACTACCTACCTACTACTACCTACCTGCTACATTTTTTTTTCATAAGAACCTTCTCCTGACAATGACAAATACAACAAAAAAATAATTAGTGAAATCGGTCCAGCCGTTCACGGGTGATGCCGTGACCAAGAGAAATACGGATTCATTTTTAAATTATATAGATATTTATATAACATGAGGTAATGGTGTAGGTAAGTAGCTTGTAGATTGTGTATTTAGCAAAATGTGGCTGTACTAAAAGGTACACATCTACCTTCGTGTATTACAGGCGTGATGGTTATGTTCTTTCCTGAACTATTCTGACACAATATCTTTATGTAAGTCAGATCACAAGCTTGTGAGCCAAGCGACTACTCACAGCTAAGCACACAAGGAAGACCCCCATTGAACAAATGAGAGTCGTGAACATATCCTGGAGATGGTAGACGTTACGTCGCAACAGGCTTCTTACAGTATAATTATATTTACTGAATATCACACTGGAGATCTATCCAGAAGGTAAGACGAAGAAAGTGACCGACTGGCTTCCTAGGAATGGAAATAGAGAAGTGATGGTTGTCCGGCGGCGAGATGGGGCAGACGATATTTTTGCCTTTGCGGGAATATTTTGGATAGCTTCTGCCCGCGACTTCGTTTGCGTGAAGTTTTGATATCGCAACGCATCGCCTGCTTTTTTTCCGCTTGCAACATTTCTTATTGCTGCTCCACCCCTATTGGTCATAGCGTGATGTTATATAGCCTATAGCCTTCCTCGATAATTGGACTATCCAACGCAAAAAGATTTTTTCAATTCGAACCGGTAGTTCCTGTTCAACCAAACAAACAAACAAACTCTTCTGCTTTATAATATTATGTATAGATAGTATAGATGAGACTGGCACAAGAGCGTGGAGTTTGACACAAGCAAAGAGAGGCCCACACCCAGCAGTGGGTGAAGTTGGGACGTGGATGATGATGATGTTGAAGACAAAACGTGGTCTCCAAAAATCAAAAACTAATTATTTGAAATTAAGCTGTAAATGAGCAATTTTCCAACGTCCATCCATACAAATAAATAAAACGGAAGTCTCTTTTTTAATTTAATAAGTATGTATGTAAAACAAAGAATTTGATCTTACATTTTGTCTGTTTGTTTGTTCTGGCTAATCTCCGAAACGGCTGGATCAGTTTTAACGGAACTTTTATTAGCAGCTGGTGTTCTACGGAGTAACTTTGTAAAAAATCAAAGCGACTTCAAAACACAAAAAGGTGAAAAATAACTTTAGTTCCAGTAATAATAATAATAATAACTGAATAGAACGAATAATAACTGGCAACATCGTGAGCTTATCGCTTAAAAAAATCATCTTCATTTTATTTTCATATATTTTATTGGTTTTTATACAAAACGCTTTTACAATAGTTCTTATAAAGTTCTGAAACCACTCAAATATTAATTAATTGAAAAAAACCGATAAGCAAACCAAAACATCGAAAATATGAAAATCTGTTTTACTACGACCAATGACGTCTGTCAAAGACGTCAATCAAACATTTGGAAAAACCATGGAAAAACGATGAATAATGAGATGATTTGAAAAATGATCACGAGAGCTGCCTCCCGACGCGCACTTCTTCCATCCCCGGACTCGTCGCTCAGCTCCGCCTCGCCGCCACCGGACCCCGGATCACCAGTGTCACCGCTTGCGGCAGTTGCGTCGAGCTCGAGTGACGAATATTTCTCTCCGCCGACGTCGCCAACACCTGTACGTCGTGCGGGGAGAGGCCGGCCACCGAAGAGCTTGGGACTTAGGGGCCAACAGGCCCCGAGCCGGGTCCCCGCTACCGGTGGTACTGAGCAACCGTATCATCTTAACTCCGGCACAAACCGCGGTACAAGCCTCAGCTATTGCTGCAAACCCACCGCGGTCCAACCCTGCTGTTGTAGAGGAAGATGATAGGGTTGCCACGGTAAGTAGCCAGTGCAACGACCGATTGAGGAGCGCACTGGAGGATGCACTTCATGAGTATCGATCAACTGCTGCTGAACTTAGGCCCCGATTACCACGGTTACCCATGCATAAGAAAAATAGGGCGTTGGTGTGTGCCCTGGACTCGCAACTCAAGAATGTATTCGAGAGTAGCGAGGACCTCGTTGATACACACTCGATCCTGTTCTGCGGGGCTGTTGCGGCATGTCGTTTAGCTAATGTCAAGTTCCCGAATTGTGACTTAGCTACTCGACCAAAACCAGCCGTACCAGCCTGGCAACGCAGGATTGAGCGCCGTATCGACGGGGCCAGGGTACTCATCGGCAAACTACACTGCTTCAGGGAGGGCAATACACGACCACGTGTGATGCGTTTTGTGAGGCGGGCATTCTCGGGGACTGAAATCTGTCCTCAAGAATATATGTCCCGTGTCACAGAGCGCATCGACTTCCTGAAGCAGAAAGTTTATGCATGGGCTAGCCGTATTCGGCGGTATAAGCGGCGGGTTGATCGGTATTCGCAGAATCGCATGTTCCAGAGCGATGAAAGGTGGGTATACAGAGCTTGGGAGCGATCTGAGCAAAATATGACAGACGTGTGCCGCCCGGGTGATGCCGTCACGAGTTCCTTCTGGCGCAGCATCTGGTCAGTGCCCGTCTGTCATACTGAGGCTGATTGGATGCGCGATGTCGAGCGAGTGTGTGAACCTATTTCAGAAATGGCACCAATTCTAATAACACCCTTAGATATAGCCAGAGCAGTTCGTCCGTTACCGAACTGGAAGTCACCAGGACCGGATGGACTACACAATTTCTGGCTCAAGTGGCTTAGTAGTTCACACACTTGCCTGGCATCCCAATTCCAGTCATCCTTAGAGTCTGGGTCCCTACCACAGTTTCTAACAACAGGCGTTACCCACCTGCTCCATAAGTCAGGTAGTCCCGCGGAACCCAAGAACTACAGACCGATCACGTGTTTGTCGACGGTCTATAAACTTCTTACATCCATTTTGAGAACGAAAATTAATACACACATTGACAATAACTCTATTATGCCTGCCTCTCAAAATGGATGTAGGAATGGGTCCCGCGGTACTAAGGAGCTACTCCTCATCGACATGGCCATTAGCCAACAGGTCCGTCGATCCCGCAAGGATCTGTCAACATGCTGGATAGATTACAAGAAGGCCTACGACTCGGTGCCACATTCATGGCTCATGAGGGTGCTGGATTTGTACAAGATCGATGCAACTCTACGCGCCTTCCTTGAGTCATGTATGGGGCAATGGAGGACGGTCCTTCGATATCCAGGATGTCGACAGATCCAGGGGAACGATGAACCTGTATGGATTAAACGGGGAATATTCCAGGGCGACAGCCTGAGTCCACTTTGGTTCTGTTTAGCCCTGAATCCTCTAAGCACATTGCTGGAGAATTCAGGGTTAGGCTACCGGTTGAGGAAAGATGGTCAGGTCATATCTCACCTGCTTTACATGGATGATCTGAAACTCTTTGCCCCCAACAAATTGCAACTGATAGAGCTACTAAAAGTAACTGAAACATTTAGTAACGCCATCAGGATGGAATTCGGTGTGGACAAATGTGCAGTCATGTATGTAAAGCGAGGGGAGATTATGGAATCCGAGGGACTTCAGCTCTCGGATTCCATACACCTAAGATCCCTTTCCTCATCCGAGAGCTATAAGTATTTGGGTATGTCGGAAGCGTTAGGCATTAACGTAACTGACATGAAGCAATCGTTGAGGGAGCGCTTCTTCGGTCGCCTAAAGAAGGTATTAAATAGCCTTCTTTCAGGTGGGAACAAGGTGCGCGCCTTCAACGGTTGGGTCATGCCGGTTTTAATGTACTCTTTCGGCATACTCAAATGGACTCAGACTGAACTTGACGCCCTGGATAGAAGAGTTCGTACACTGCTGACCGAAAACCGGATGCATCACCCACGGTCATCGATGATGAGACTGTACATCCCGCGGAAATGCGGGGGTCGAGGCTTTTTAAATGCGAAGACCCTCCACAACCGCGAGGTGTGCAGCCTCAGAGAATATTTTTTAAAAGTCGAGGTGGGTATGCATCAGGATGTGGTCACAGTGGACATGGGACTCACCCCGTTGTCCATGGCTAAAGAGAACTGGCGCAAACCTGTGGTACTTACTACTGATGACCGCAAGAAAGAATGGCAGGGCAAGGAGCTTCACGGGCGCTTCTACCGGGCTCTTCATGGGCCCGATGTAGATTTTCTAGCGTCCGTGTCCTGGCTACGTTTTGGCGACCTCTTTGGGGAAACTGAAGGTTTTGTCTGTGCGATTATGGACGAAGCTATGTTGACGAACAACTACCGGAAATATATTATGAGGGACGGGACGGTTGACGTGTGTCGGGCATGCCACCTTCCGGGTGAGTCCATCAGACATATTATTTCTGGTTGTTCTCGTCTGGCTAACGGCGAGTATTTGCACAGGCACAATCAAGTAGCCAGGATTATTCACCAGCAACTTGCCTTGAAATTTAATCTTGTGGAATCAGAGGTACCGTACTACAAGTATGTGCCCGACCCAGTTCTCGTGAAAGACCATGTTACGTTGTACTGGGATCAGTCTATCATTACTGACAGGACTATTGTCGCCAATAAGCCTGACATAGTGGTGATAGACCGATCAGCGCGCCGCGTAATGATAATCGATGTTACCATTCCGCATGACGAGAACCTCGTGAAAGCTGAGAAAGAGAAACAAATAAAATATCTCGACTTGGCACACGAGGTTCGCGACATGTGGAATATGAACTCGGTTATCATTGTGCCGATTGTCGTGACGGCCAATGGCTTGATAGCCAAGAGCCTCGACGAACATCTGTCGAAGCTTTCTTTAGGCGGTTGGATCAAGGGCCTGATTCAGAAGGCAGTACTCCTCGATACGGCTCGCATTGTGAGGAGGTTCCTGTCTCTGCAACCCTAACCACCGGTGACTTGGACCCTGCTCCCGACACCGGTGGATCCCTATTTTTTATATTTTTAAATGTTTTTATATGTTTTTTAAGAAATATTTAAAAATGTATGAAGTAAGATGCTAAGTAAATAAAGGAGATAATAATAATAATAATAAAGCCTTTATTTCCCAAAATAATAATTATACATAATTACAAAACAGTTTTCATGCATATTAAATACCAATTCTTATTAATTAATATTACCTACATTTACATTTTATCACAGTAAAATTAAAGATTTCAATTTGGTTTCATTTTTCTACAATACTATTTATTATTAATAAATAAATTGCTTTTATAAAATATTGTTTATTTGTGTATTCTGAATTGATTTCATTTATACAATTATATATTCAATTAACAATTTAACATAATTTTAATTATTTAATCGCAATATTCCACATTCAATTATTATTATTATTTATTTATTTATTATTCAATTGATTAAATTACGTATTGAATGATATTCCAATAACATATTAATGCACGTACATCATTGGGCTACCCATTTCTGGGCGTAGGCCTCCTCCAACTCTTTCCAGTGCTGTCTATCTTGTGCTTGGCGAGTCCATGTAGATCCGGCTACTTGGTGGATATCGTCACTCCAGCGTCGTCGAGGTCGGCCGCGTGGGCGTTTGGCTTCATAGGGATACCAATGTAGAATCTTTTCGCTCCATCTATTATCGGTAGCTCTAGCTGTATGTCCAGCCCATCACTATTTCAGCCTGCTTGCTAGCTCGACGGCGTCTGTTATCTTTGTTATTGACCTAATGTCTGTGTTTTTCTTCCTATCCTTTAGCCTTATACCCAACATACTTCGTTCTGCAGCTCTTTGGAACACGTTGATTTTTTGTACGATGTCTTTTGTAAACGACCAAGTTTGACATCCGTACAGCAGTGTCGGCATAACAACAGTGTCCATCGCTTTCCTTTTTAGATGCATTGGTATTTTACTTTTGAATATTTCCTTCAGCGACCAGTACTTATTCCAAGCTTTCTTTATGCGGCGTTCTACTTCACGAGATGTTTGGTTTAGGAATGATATATTTTGCCCTAGGTATACATACTCATCCACATAACATATAGAATGAGATTCCGTTTGTATTGGTGTTTTTTCGCTATTTGTCATAGCAAATGTCTTCTGCTTGTTCATTTGTAGCCCACACTTTCTACTCTCAACGTCTAGGGTATTTAACATATATTCTAAGTCCTTGTGATTTTCAGATATTAAAACAATATCATCGGCGAAGCGTAAGTTACTTAGGTATTCGCCGTTTAAGTTGATGCCTTTGTTTTCCCAGTCTAATTGTCTAAAGATATATTCAAGTAGAGCAGTAAATAAGTTAGGTGAGATCGGGTCGCCTTGTTTCACGCCTCTTCGGATATCAAATGGCTCTCCTTTGCCTTCCAGCTTAACCACCGCCTTGCTGTTTTTATAGATTTCTTTCAGTATCTCTATGTATCGGTTCTCGACTCCCTGCGTCTGCAGTGCTAACCACAAAGGTTCGTGTTTTATGGAATCAAACGCTTTGCAGTAGTCTATAAACGCTACATAGCTCAATCGCTAGGTGGCGCTGCTTGTGTTGACTAGCTTACTTTGACTCTCAGTGTTTATCAGTTTACATAAATTTCAATAGTACTCTAATATTATATTACTGTGCATTATTGGTGAGATCAAGACTTTATTCGTGCTGTCAATTGGAGTCATCGTGAACTTTAATCTAAAATCCGAGTTATTGTGGTAACAAAATACAAGTGACTATCATCGATTGTGAACACTTATATTCGTGGTTTGGCAGTGTTAACGCAAATTGCTGTGGGTCTGTGATATTGTGACTTCGCATACATCAATAACTGTGCTGTGTTGGTCTGGTTGAGGTGTTCTAGTGTGAATGCGCTCGTCTTCAAATCTGCCTAATCATTGCCTATGTGACACTAAACTTAGATCAGCGCCATCTACTAAACTCGCAGTGTAGCAGCATAGGGCTGGCGTTCCTACCTGTCGATATTGTGTGCGCCGTGAATCGATACTCATTAGAATTTTTGCCGGATGATAGAGGGCGCCACAACTGTGATTAACGAACCCAACCGTACTTGGTATCCATACTAGACACCAAGTTATCGTCATAATCTTTACGGCTCACGATAGGTGGCGCCACTTCAATCTTCTTCTGTAAACTACGTTACCTACTTGGACTGCATAATAACTTTATTATTATTATTTATCTTCGAGATGCTCTGCAACGGGTGCAACGTTGAACTGACTCCTGAGGCTGGATATCTTGCATGTAATTTATGCGATGGAAAATACCATCACGACTGTTTAAACATTACGCTGCAGCAATTCTTGGCGTTGACCCATGATTATAAGTCCTGTTGGAAATGTCCTTCGTGTAGCAACATTACCCGTCGTACTCGCCATAACTTGGATACGCCTATTTCTTCCACCCAGCTTCCGACTTATGAGGACAGTAGTATGAACATGTCCTGTGACTTATTGGATCAGCGTGCACCTTCGCCACGCACTCCACCGATGTATGTGCCTTCTGCTGCCAGGGATGGTGACACCAGCGCATTGGTCACCCAAGACAACCTAATCCGGACGCTCACCCAAGAACTCAATAGAACTCTGCAGGGTTGGCGCTTTGACATGGACCGGACCCTTGAATCTTTCAAGGAAGATATAAAAACCTCGATGCAGGATTGGCGAGGCGAGATCGAAGCTAGCATGCTTAGTTTTCAGGAAACTTTTAAGCGTAGCCTGTTGGATATCAAGCAGGAGTTGAGCACTGTCCGTACGGTCCAAGCCGAATTTAAGCAGAATGTGAAGCTAATGGCCGAAGAAATATCAGGCCTTAAAGAATCGCTACAGTTCCATGCAAACGAACAGGATGACCTCAAAAGAAGAGTCGAGAATATTGCACGTCATCAGGCTGAACAGTCCGCTACCTCGACCAGCTATCTAGAATCGAAGATAGATACGCTGGAGCAGCAGGCGAGAGCCTGTAACCTCGAAATCTGCAACGTTCCTGACAAGAGAGGCGAAAATCTGTTGCAGATCTTGGCCTCAATTGGGGAATCTATCGGCTTTACAATTCCTCAAAAAGAGGTCATATCTGTACATAGAGTACCGCACGCACATCAGCAGAACAATAGACCTAAAAATATTATTGTTAAGTTCTCCACGCGCATACTGCGAGATAATGTCCTTAGCGCGTATCGGAAGGTTAAGTCACTTAAAACTGATCAAATTGGTGTCTCTGGGTTCTCTACAAATGTTTACATGAATGAGCATCTTACGTTAAGGAACAAAGTTTTATTTCGTAGATGTAAGGAAGCTGCAAAACTTTATCAGTACAAATATGTTTGGGTTAAGAACTGTACCATCCTTGTTCGTAAAAAAGACGGCGAAGCAGCCTTTGCCATCAGATCAGATGATGATATATCCAAACTTAAATGCATTGAGAATAGTGCCATGGACAGTACTAGTCATTAATTATTTTTATATCCACTACTTTTTATTAATCTATCTGTTTTTGTTAGTTAGCTATTGTTTGCATGTTTATTTGTTATGTGTATTAAGTTTAAAACATAGTTTTTGTAAATTAAGCTCCGTCTTCATAGTTTTTTGTGGCAAAACTGCTTTCCCACTTAATGTACCCAAGAGATTTGGCGTCATATGACATACATCGTTCTGGTACTGTTGTTATTGCATATTATATTTTTCTCAATTTAGTCGATTGTTGTGGTCCGTACTGTCTGTTTCACCCAATATCCTTATTTATCAATTTTATTTTAACGCATTTTATCTATTCACAGTTTGAACACTCTCATATCGTAAACATGTATATATATTATATCACTAAAAATGCCTAGTAAACATATAACAATTTTCTACCAAAACTGCAGGGGCATTCGCACAAAGCTAGACCAACTTTACAAGTACATCCTTATGAACACTTATGACATATTAATATTAACTGAAACTTGGCTGACACCTGAAATCTACGACAGCGAGTTTATAGACCAGCGCTATGCAGTTTTCCGAGGCGATCGTGATCGTATTGCTACAAATAAGCAGGATGGTGGCGGTGTATTGGTTGCAATATTGAGCTCTCTCAAGCCGTCTGAGCTAGACCTCGCGCTAACTCAGCGTAGCGACCTTTCACACAACCATATCGAACACCTCATTGTAGAATTGCAAAGCACTCGTAATAAAAAACGGCACATTGTAAGTGCGGCCTATATACCACCTAAGACTCCTTCATTGGTGTACAATATGCATTTCGAAACGTTACATGAAGTGTTGAGTCATCCTACTGTTGACACCTTCTATGTTATGGGTGACTATAATCTTCCAGAAGCCAATTGGTTTGCATCCCCTGGCAGTGTCACAGATTCCCCTGTGACATCTGCGACTTGCTCTAACTTACACAATCTCATTTCACTTCTTGGTGCTTCTCAGCTCAATAACGTAGTAAACGACAAAGGTAAAATACTTGACTTAGTTATATCTAATAACGCCTGTATCGTTTCCCGTTCCACAACTGCGCTACTACCTATTGACATTTATCACCCTGCTTTGACCTGCGATATCTGCTTAGATATTAAAATCACCCCATTGAAAAAGATTCCCCTACACAAATACAACTTTCATAAAGCTAATTTTGACAACATTAACTGTAACATACAACAAACTAATTGGACAGATCTACTTAGCTCTAAAAATTCCGAAGACGCACTGAGTACTTTTTACGATGAGTTGGATAAGATTATCAAACAGGATACTCCCTTGGCTCGTGCCAGATCAGTTAGTTATCCTGTTTGGTTCTCTAGGACTCTTATAGCCATCTCGAAGAAGAAGCACAAAGCGTGGGTTAAGTGGAAAAAATATCAAAACATTTCGGACTACAATACGTTTGCTAGCTACAGAGGACAGTTTAAGGACACGTGCCTGAAATGTTTTAACTCGTATATCAGGTCGGTGGAAGATAGCCTACGCATAAATATTAAGCATTTCTGGACATACATTTCGAATCGGAAAGAGAAACCAGGTATACCAGCTAAGCTTCAATATCAAAACTCTGAATCTAATGATCCTATTTCTGTCTGTAATATGTTTTCTGATTTCTTCTATTCCGTTTTCGAACCTGCTTCACCGTCATTGCCTCATTGGACGCCCCCACTTGAAAATGCGCTACACGATACTATGATCTGCGATATTTCTTTTAGTGAAGATACAATACTGAATGAGCTTAAATCTCTAGATGCCTCGAAAGGACCTGGTCCTGACGGACTTTCTCCCTATTTTTTAAAAAATGCCGCCGTCTCTATCTGCAAGCCTCTTTATATTATTTATAATAAATGCATGTTGGAAGGTGTGGTGCCCAAACAGTGGAAGGATGCTTTCATCGTGCCCGTTCACAAAGGCGGTTCGAGACGCAAAGTTGAGCACTATCGTCCTATTTCTGTGTTATCCGCCTTGTCGAAGCTCTTTGAGAGGTTAGTGCATAATGCAATTTATCCTGTTCTGCATAATATTATTGTTCAACAACAGCACGGTTTTGTCAAACGGCGATCCACAGTCACTAATCTCTTGCTCTTCACAAGCTTTTTATTTGATAATGTTGACAGCCGCGTCCAGGTGGACGCAGTGTATACAGACTTCTGCAGGGCTTTCGACAAGGTGGATCACGTAATATTGCTCAATAAATTAGCGTTTAATGGTATCCGTGGAAACTTACTACGGTGGTTTGCTTCCTACATCACTAACCGTAGTCAGAAAGTTGTAGTTAATGGTCATTCATCTTGCATCGCGCAGGTCACCTCTGGTGTACCACAAGGTTCCATTCTTGGTCCCCTATTATTTGTTTTGTACATTAACGACATCAGCCAGTGTTTCCTTAACACCAAATTCCTTTTATACGCCGACGATCTTAAGGTATACAGAACAATACGCGACGTAAATGACTGTGTTTTGTTACAACAAGACTTGGATAGACTGTCTGACTACTGTCGTAGAAATAAGTTGCAGCTTAGTTTACCTAAATGTAATTTTCTTAACTTCACCAAAAATAAAAACATCGTAAAATATGCATACTCTCTGTGCGATGCTCCCCTAACAAAAGTGGACTCTGTCCGTGATCTCGGCATTATCCTAGACTCCAAGCTCTGCCTAGACTTGCATATTAGTAAAGTAGTTAACAAAGCGTACCAACTTTATGGATTTGTTATGCGCTCGACATTAGATTTTAAAAAGCCTTCTTCATATGTTTGCCTATACAAGTCTCTCGTACGCTCGCAACTGGAGTATGCCGTGTCCGTCTGGAGCCCGTACTATAAAAAGTACATTGAGGCGATTGAGAGTGTTCAACAGAAATTCCTACGTGCTATGCATTTTAGGTGCTTTGGATATTACTTGCCATATCAGGTTTTACTCAAAAAGTACAAACTTACAACACTCGAAAGTAGACGCAAGTATTTGATGGCCATGAATCTTTATAATATTGTTAGAAATAGATTTGACTGCATTGAGTTAACTAATATGTTGTGCTATGTTGTTCCTAGAACTGTGTACAAGCGAAAGGTGCGCGCTGGTAGACTTTTTTTCATGCGTACCTGCCATTCTAACACTGGTTTGCGCTCACCTGTTCGCAGAATGATTGATGCCTACAACATGACTTTTGAACATATTGATATTTTTGCATGTTCTCCCAATAAGTTCAAATGTCTTATACTCAAGGAGCTCTCTTGATTTATGTATAATGATGCAGATAAGCATGATATTTAAGTTAGTTATGTAAGTTTAGTTTTTAATATTATTTTTACCCTAGCATTTCACTTAATTGTTTATTATATTCCACAGTTAATCTGTGAACAGCGTTGTGGGCTACAATATTGTTAAAATTTTATGTGTATCTTTCTTTCTTTTGTACTTTATGTTGTAGCTGTTTGCTGTTCCTCTTGAATAAAAAAAAAAAAAATAAAAAATAAAAATAAAATAGAGTTTCTTGCCATATTCAGAAAACTTCTCGATAAGCTATGTCAAGGTGAAGATGTGGTCTATTGTTGAGTATGTTCTTCTGAAGCCGGCTTGTTCTCGGGGTTGGTTGCTGTCTAACATCCTTGAGATTCGATTTAATAGTACTTTCGCAAACACTTTGTATACTGTTTGCTGTAAACTTATTGGTCTATAATTTCCTAAGTCTGTGGGATCGCCTT
Source organism: Xestia ashworthii (assembly GCA_950022955.1). NCBI lineage: Eukaryota > Metazoa > Arthropoda > Insecta > Lepidoptera > Noctuidae > Xestia > Xestia ashworthii. The sequence goes on from OX465574.1 coordinate 13,331,800, forward strand.
TTTTGTACAATAGAGTTATAATCGAGATTCCCCATTCTTTTGGCACTTTGTTGAGCGTCAGCATGTCATTAAAAAGGGAGGTCAATATTGGTACTAGCGGGTCAATAATCGCTTTCAAAATATCGTTTGTTATTCCATCGTCGCCTGGGCTTTTATCTGATTTCAGGTGTTGGATTGCACAGCGCACTTCACTTTCTATGATAGATGGTACGACACTTAGTGGTGTGAGTGGCTCTTGTCTAGTACGCTGATGGCTTTCCTCATTTCCATAGAGCTCCCTGTAGAACTGTGTAGCAGTCCCGATAAGGCAATCCCTATTAGATGTTGTTTTGTTTTCTTTGTTTTTCAGGGACATAATCCACGGTTTAGATGGGTTCAGTCTTACTTGTGCCCTTTTAACTGATGCTCTCTTTTGCAGCTCTTCTTCTATTACACTATATCGATGTGCCTTGTAATCTCGTTGTATTTGTTTATTTACAAGCCTGTAGAGTGCGCTTAGTTGTTTTTTCTCAGGACGTGTTTTGTTTTCTTTATTCTTCAGTCTGTTTCTTTCATTTATAAGTTTTTCAACATACGCTGATAGTGGAGCTATGGTTTTGTTTTTTATTTTTGGTAGTTCTTTTACCGATTCCTTTATTATTTCTATTAGTTTTCCATACGCTAGTTCCATATCATCGCACTGGAAGTTACCTATGTGGTTCGCAAATACATTTTTCAGTGACTCTAACTCCAGGGGGTTTAATCTCACGGTGGAAGTCTGCCCTGCGTGGGCGGAGCACCGCCGTGTCCTCGTAGCGGCGATCGGCGGCGGCGACCTCTCGCGTCCGGCCCTGGTTCAATCCATGGTCCGGAGCGAGACGGAATGGGAAGCCGTCACCTCCTTCTGCGAAGCAGTCATGCTGGCGAAGGAGGTGGCGGAACAAGAGAGGGAGAGAGCCTCTCTTCCCGGCCGCCGCGGGAGACGCACCGGGCGTCGGGGGCCACGTGGTGGCTACCGGCCACCGTAGATGCGGGCCTGTGGACGGTTAGCTATGGGCTAGCTAGCCGTCCGTCCGTCTAGTGACGACAGGCCGTGTCGACGGCGCGTTCGTGTTCCACGCGCGCCTCAAAGAGATGTCAGCAGAAGAGAGGGGCCCGCAAGGGCCGAAGCCTGCCGGGGTTGCGGGACTGTTCGAAAGAGATACCGCGGCCCCGGAACGTAAAGGGCGAGGAAGGAACATGGATGGGTTTTAGTCAGTACGAGTCTGACACTCCCTCCCGCTCCGCCCAGAGTGGGAGAAGTCATTTGATGATTTCCCATCCTAAAAAAAAAAAAAAAAAAGGGGGTTTAATCTAGAAACTTTGCACCTGTCACCTCCGTGACTTAGTTTTATTGCAGTTTTGTAACATGCTCACTCTAATTAATCTGTGATCTGTAGGGAAGGTGGTGTTTATAACCTGTACATTAGAGACATTTTTAATATTTCTGACTAGGATAAAGTCTATTTCATTTCGTACTTTTCCATTTGGTGATATCCAAGTCCATTTTTGTTTAGGATTTTTCTTAAAGTGTGAGTTTGTTTAGTTCCAGTAGTCGGTTATTTTTGTTTGTTTGATTTAGTGTTTTTGCAATCGTTTTTATTTTTTTTTATTTTTCCCTTTTTAGTTGTAATATAAAAAAAAAGTTTGTGGACGTGATAGAAGTGAAAACAAAAAGTACACAGGCCGCACCCCAGTCGTAGCACTGCTACGGGTTTTGCCTCGCGCACGCAAAGTCGTGCTACGCCGTAGCGGATCGGCTACGAGTGCTACGAAGCGTTCGGTGACGGTCACGCGAGTTCCATGATATTTCTTCACCCAAAAATGCTCAATGCGCCTAAAGAAGTTTTCATCATCATCATCTGCCAGCCTTTTCCCAACTATGTTGGGGTCGGCTTCCAGTCTAACCAGATGCAGCTGAATACCAGTATTTTACATGGAGCGACTGCCTATCTGACCTCCACAACCCAGTTAATACTAGGTAATACGATACCACTTGGTAAGACTGGTGTCAGACTTTTTGGGTCACTGACTACCTGTAACGACTGCCAAAGATGGACAAATGACAGCCGGGACCAACAGCTTAACGTGCTTTCCGAGACACGGAGGTAACTCGGTATGTAAGGGTGGTCACCCATCCACAGACCAACCTAGGCAAGCACGGCTTAACCTAAAGATCGGCCCGAGCGGCTGTTATTATATAGCCACGAGATCCTCATAAAGAAGTTTTCAATTCAAATCAAATTTCAAACAAAATAATACAACTAAGACCAAAATAAAACTTCTGCAAATTAACTTGAATATGTCAGAAAGTTGTTTACACACTATAATATGTGTCTGGAGGCTTGAGACTGCGGCCAGCCTAAGTTAATATTATTTTATCTTCGTTGTTAGCGTTTGGAATAGCTTTAGTGTTGAGATGTGGCGATATAACTGCCATATTACATCTCACTTACGATGATTATGGTTAAGGCGCCTATACGAGCTAAATTAGCAACTCTATTTGTGGTGGTTCAAACTTCGTTTGAAATGCTGTTAGAATAAAGTTTCGATCGATTTACAAAAAAACTATTGATTGGATTAAAAAACTAAAACAGTATCATGCTAATATATTGCTTGTAGAATTATTTGCCAAAAAATCAGAATGATCGCATGCATATTAGTATGTTTTCTATTGTTTGAAAGATATTTTTAGAGGTAAGTTCGTGATTTCTTTTTATCGAGCCAAATTAATTGTATTATGTTTTCAAAACAGTATCATGCTAGCATATATCCTGAAGAATATCATATATTTTTCTGGTCTTGTTTATAGCAGTGAATCATATACTTTTAGTAATTATAAAACTCGCGTTTAGCTCGTGTAGTCGCCTTAAGAGATTATGTGGATTCAACTAGTAATGTTTGGAGCTCGTTGAATCATTACAGCCGCTAGGAGCGTAAGGGGACTACAGGAGCTAAATAAGCAACTCTATTTGTGGTGGTTCAAACTTCGATTGAAATACTGTTAGAATAAAGTTCTAATCAGCTTGCACTACAAAGTGGTTGTTACGTCAGTCACTGCGGGCCGAATAGTCTTGAATGAGTGGTTTCGATCGATTTACAAAAAATCTATTGATTGGACTAAAAAAATAAAACACTATGATGCTATTACATTGCTTGTAGAATTATTTGCCAAAAAAATCAGAATGATCGCATGTATTTTAGTACGGTTTAGATTTTTTAGAGATGAGTTCGTGAATTTTTATCGAGTAAAATTAACTGTAAATTTTCACGTTTCACGGGATATCTTCCGTGTTAAGCCCCATGATCGCAAGTTGACTGAGTCCGTCAGTCAACACGCGATCACGGCGCTTGCAACAGCGCCGAAATATCGGGAGCTCAATACAAAAAACAATCACGGAAGACATTCCGTAAGTGTCATTTTAAGTTAAGTTCTGAACTGTGATAGCTTAAAAAAGTGTTTAACTGTATTATGTTTTAAAAACACTATCATACTGGCCTAAATCCTGAAAAATCTATACTAATATTATAAAGCAGAAGAGTTTGTTTGTATGTTTGTTTGGTTGAACGCACTCATTTCAGAAACTACAGGCTCGAATTGAAAAAATATTTTTGCGTTGGATAGTCCATTTATCGAGGAAGGCTATAAGCTAAATAACATCACGCTATGACCAATAGGAGCGGAGCAGCAATAAGAAATGTTGCAAGCGGGAAAAAAGCTTCCGAAGCGAACGAAGTCGCGGGCAGAAGCTAGTTAGTATCATATATTTTTCTGGTTTTGTTTATTGCAGTGAATCATATACATTCAGGCATTGTAAAACTTGCGTTTAGCTCCTGTAGTCGCCTTAAAGGTAAAGCTGCGCTAGGTTGACCCATGGATCGTGTCCACCCCATACCGAGTTTCTTCCGTGCCTCGAAAAGCACGTTAAGGCTCCAGGGTACCTACCGGGGCTGCGGGACTGTTCGAAAGAGATACCGTGGCCCCGGAACATAAATGGCGAGAAAGGAACATGGATGGGTTTTAGTCAGTAAAAGTCTGACATTTCCTCCCGAGTGGGAGAAGTTATTTGATGATTTCCCATCCGAAAAAAAAGGCTCCAGGGTAGCCCGCGACACTCAAATTTTTTCGAGAACTTTTTTTTTGCAATTTGCAGGCCAGTGCTAGATTGTGTGTTGATTAAAATTTTGATTAAAATGTTCAAGTACATAAAGATCGAGGAACGACTTTGACCTTGAAAAAATCGTTCCTCGACTTTTATGAACTTGAAAGGTTGTATTGATGATTTTGATGATTATAATTCTGTAACTTACTACGTCTTACAGTCGCGAACAACATTTTAATCAACACATAATCTAGTACTGGCCTGCAAATTGTCATAGGTCTTGGTTTTTTTGAATTAACAATTTATTTACTTACACACTAAATATAGAGAAGAAGAAAGGAACAGAAAATAGAATAAAGGTAATGCTTATTTCTCCATGTGCGTATTGTATAATTATCACTTGCTTCGGTGAAGGAAAACATCGTGAGAAAACCTATGCTGGTTTTCCTGAGAGATATATCTCGACGGCATGTAAAGCAAATTCAGAGGCCCAATAGGCAACATAAAAACTCTGACACCAGGTTAGACACTAACTACATGATAAATAAGAAGATAAGCCATCGGACACGTTAATAATGTAGTAAAGATTTAGTTTCTTTCAGATTTTTGAGCACTTTTTGAGTGAACAAAAATGATGGAACTCGCGTGAACGTCACCTAGCGCTTCGTTCATCGGCAGTCAAACACTGCCCCGCATTTTATTTTGTCCCAGTAGTATGTTCATGAGAGACAATTTGCGACCTTCAACATTACTTCGTGTTAAAGTATTCATATCGCGTCCCACACATATAAGACTTACTACACAATAAAATGTCTTATTTACAACCAAAGAGTTTCAATGTCTCAGTATTAAGATACTACAGTTTGCGACTCCGATGTTATGGACTATAAACACGCACAGTTGTTCATTGTTTATATACTGTTGGTAGTAATGTTTTACTACATTAGTTTGACAGTTTGGAACTACGCGGGTACATGTTTAATGTTGTGTAGTATCTTACTTCGGTGTGTTGTAGCATTGTTTTATTACTATTTTAAACGTAAACTATTGTAAACGTGTTCTTTAATAACCAAAAATACGTCTTATCATCATTCCAGTGAAGAATATTGGGATTATGGTTCGTGCTTAAGTGTTATCTAGTGATAGTGTCCGAGGAACCGTTATATTCTTGAAGTACCCTACTTAAGCATATAATAAATTCTTGATAAATCGCACCTTAACACATAAGTCAAGTTGGTGCTCCAAATCATGAAGCACAATATTGTGTTCCTTTGAACATAAGTCAAGTTATGTTTTTTGTTCCGTCATTGAATGTTTAAAGAGTGTAAGGTTGATAAAGTACGCCACTTGACACGCCATGAATTATTCGTTATCGACTTATGTGCTAGTCAGTTTGCGTATTGAATTATTTGAAGCTCAGAGACCCAATAAAAAATATTTTCGAATTTTTTGACTTATGTTCTTTAGTCCGCCGACCCAACAATTATTATGCAAGGTGTCAATCAACGACTGCGAACATTCGGTCAGTACCTAGTAATACCTAGATATTTGCCTGTCCAAAGCCACATTTAAATTTATGAAGGAAAAATTGATTATACCTAGAAAAGTCATAGACCCGCACACATGTTCTGCAATAAGCGCATGGCGCACACATTGCGAGACTTAGGCGAAGTTTTTGGTATGGATCTATCCTTTATTATATCTATGGATCTATCTGTGATTTATTAGTGTTTTCTTTTTGTTCGTATGTTTATTAGTATCATGTAAGCATGGACTATTGCAGGTTTGAATATGTCCCTCGTTTAAACTAACATATTGTATAGACTGCTAAAATCATAACAGTAACTCTCCCTTTTGGCTTTGCCGGAGTAGGGTAAAAAATACCAGTTAGAAAAAAAATTATAATGCATCCAGATCTAAGATAAAACCTAGGTAAGTTTCTAGTCTAGCTCTACCTTTTAGCCTTTTTGTTACGGCCCGTATCTTAGTCCGGTTTAAGTCGTTCTAACTCAAAGCAAAGGAAAAGATATTCTTTGTGACTTTTGCATGAAGAAGCGTTTTATACTTTCTACTGCAATTTTAATATTCAGTTTGAAATGTAGATTTTTTATCTTGTATATTCCGAGTTAAGTTGACGATACTTAAACCTAAAAAACTGAAATTAAACCACTGGAGTACAGACGTAGACAAATATATTAACAACGTATAAGTTTACAAAATTCAACTAGATCAAAACCGTTATCAGACAACTTTCATAAGATCCAAAGAGAAATCAAAATCAGTCGTTTTTAAATCGACCAATCTGCATGGGGATTGAAAATGACTAGACTCGTGATTGGCTGACGTAATCTTCGCTGATTGGCTGTTGATCACAACGACTAGTTTTAAATTTTACCAACAGATGGCATTGATCTAAAATTGCCAACAGTTACAATTTTATTATTAGCCAACCAGTGTTACCAGTAAGGAGCTCGTGGCTAAGTAATAACAGCCGCTCGGGTCAATCTTTAGGTTAAGCCGCGCTTGCCTAGGGAGAGGGATGGATCACCCATAACATACCAGGTTTCTTCCGTGCCTCGAAAAACACGTTAAGCTGTTGGTCCCGGCTATCATAGATTTTTGACAGTCGTTACAGGTAGTCAGTGGCCCAAAAAGTCTGACAACCAGTTTTATCAAGTGGTACTTATTGTATTACCCAGTATTAACTGGGTTGTGTAGGTCAGATAGGCAGTCGCTCCATGTAAAATACTGGTATTTAGCTGCATCCGGTTAGACCGGAAGCCGACCCCAACATAGTTGGGACAAGGCTGGTAGATGATGATGATGATGATTCTGCGTTACAATTAGTACTAGGGAAACAGTTTTAAGTATGATTGAGGACAACTTTATAAGTAGTAATAATGTACTATCTTGATGGTCTAGTAGTTGTAAGCGTGACTGCAGAACTTGAGGTCCTGAGTCCGATTCCCGAGTCAAGCAAAATGTTATTTGTTTTTTTTTTCAACAGAAATTTCTCAGTACTAGCCAAGCTTAAAAGCCTAGATTACGGCACGGTTGATGGCAATAGGCCCACCCCTTATTACGTGGACTTAAACACGCCTGTGATCCCTGAAAAGTAAGGCAGAAGTGTACCTAAAGGTGCGTACAGACAATATAAAAAAAAAAGAACAGACTATCCAACATAACATAAATTGTTCGTGAAGTTTCAGGAATGACACCTACCACTGCTTGTCTCTGCATCACCAAAAGGTTGACTGGTAGAGAATGAATATGGCATTAAGTCCGCATCTGTACTTTGTGCTTGAAGTGTTAAATAAATAAATAACATGATACAACATTGCTATATATACATATAAATAACCATGTTTCAGATAATGTAAACACTGAATGTTATAAAACATTTTATAGTAAGTTATTGATATGTACAACAATGTTATATAACTTAGTCATTGTGGATAGCACTGAAGAACGACAAACGACAATGGTTATATAACATTGTTGTTATTCTAATGTGTACAGTATTGTTTTATGTTGCAATGTTGAATAACAAGGTAACATAATGTGGACGTGTAATAAAATACAAGTTTTATAATATGTTACATAGTCTGTACGCACCTTAATAATACGGTCGAAAAAGCTATTTGGTAAACAGTCTAAGCCACAAATTGCATTGTAAAGTGTAAACCAAATAGCTTGTTCGACCGTACACTCACATTTTGCCAGTTATGGTTAAGTTCCATTGTAATAAGGGATGAGCCTAAAGCCATCAAACAGACTCCGTGGTTGCTACGGAGAAATTCCTGGTGGAATAACTCAATGACACTAAGCCCGACTTGAGAATCGAACACAGGACTTTATACTCAGCGATCGCACTTTCACCCAATAGACCAACGAGATAGTAAAAGAAATAGTTCTTATCTAAATCGTAGAAGCTAAACGTTCTTCTTGATCTTATCTCTAAAACAGATGCATTTTAAATTCTAAATTGTTCTACATTTGTGTGAGATACTATAAATTGCTTCCCACATACAATATCTAGAATTCTGGAGGAATCTTGTGTTTTCTTAACTTTAGAAATGTCTGTTATAAAGCTATAGGTACTATGCTTGAATTTTTCTCGGTTAATTTTTAAATATAAAAATTAAATAAAATAAAATCCTACTAATACTTATTAAAAATGCGAAAGTTTCTGAGAAAAGCATCCATCCAGGATGGATGTTTGTCACTCTCACTCAAAAACTCCTGAACGGATTTGGATGAATTTTGGCACACGGATAATTTATAACCTGGATTAAAACATAGGATACTTTTTATCCCGGTAGTAAGATCCCTTGGGACAATTATCAAACTTTACGCGGGCGAAGTCACTAGGAGAAGCTGGTATAATATAAAACACTAGCGGACGTCCCGCGGTTTCACCCGCATAGTTCCCGTTCCCGTGGGAGTACGGGGATAAAATATATCCTATGTTACTCGTGGATAATGTAGCTTTCGAATGGTGAAAGAATTTTTAAAAACGGTCCAGTAGTTTTTAAGCCTATTCATTACAACCAAACAAACAAACAAACAAAGTTTTCCTCTTTATAATATTAGTGTAGATTATATGTCTTTAGGCGGTATAAGTCTTCATCTGTTAACGAAGTGCACAACAGTTAAACAATGGCACCATACCGATTCATTAATGAATTAACTGATAACATACGGTCAGCTACTGCGACATTAGAGCTGCTTCACTGCTACCGGCCGCGTCGCTCACTGTACGGCGCGCGGCGTCGTGAGAAAACGTGCGAGCCAGCGTCGTTCATACAAACGTAGTACCAAAATAATTTGTAAATCAGACATATTTTTAAGGTAGTGTGTATTTATCTCTCTTAACGCCATCGTCACGTATACGTGACAAGCTAGCGCGTACCCTGTACGCCAACGACACAAATATATGACAAACAAATATGGGGCAGTCTCTGGGGACTGTCGATAGAAGTAAAAAGCGGCCAAGTGCGAGTCGGACCCACCCATGAAATGTTCCGTATCAAAATTGTGTAAATTGCGGTTTACAATTTATGACGTATTAAAAAACAAAACTACTTACTAGATCACGTTTGAACCAATTTTCGGTGGAAGTTTACATGGTAATGTACATCATATAATATTTTTTTTAGTTTTATCATTCCCTTATTTTAGAAGTTACGAGCGGGGGGGGGGGGGACATACATTTTACCACATTGGCAGTGTCTCTCGCGCAAAGTTTTCAGTTTATAAAAAAAAATATGTTAGAAACCTCAATACCATTTTTGAAGACCTATCCATAGATACCCCACACGTATGGGTTTGATGAAAATTAAATTTTCGAGTTTCAGTTCAAAGTATGGGGAACCCCCAAAATTTATTGTTTTTTTTCTCTATTTTTGTGTGAAAATCTTAATGCAGTTCACAGAATACATCTACTTACCAAGTTTCAACAGCATAGTTCATATAGTTTCGGAAAAACGTGGCTGTGACATACAGACAGACAGACAGACATGACGAATCCATAAGGGTTCCGCAATTTGCCACTTGGCTACGGAACCCTAAAACCTAAGTAATCTATATCTGCTACGGGCTGTGCCCCACGCACGCCTAAGTGGTGTTACGCCGTAGCGGATCGGCTAGGAGTGCTACGAAGCGTAAGGTGAAGGTCACGCGAGTTCCATGATTTTTGTTCATCACCCAAAAAGTACTCAACGCGTCTAAAGAGGTTTTCACTTTAAAAATGTGCGGTGCATAACAGTTGGCATGACGACAGTATCAAAAAAATACAAATCTGTCAGTTAGAGTAGGTATTGAAAAATAATGGACACGTATTTTTTGTTTTTGTAAATCAATGAATATTGACAAAGATAAAAAGCAAATTGTGACTTGGTGTGGAAGGCACGCGTGCGTATATACTCTGGCGTTCGCTGTGGTCAAACTACAGATTATCTTTGGGTCAAACCCAACCCTAGCGATTAAGTTATCACAATCTATCTACCCTTATCACATGTATAGGAGCGGTCTGAGGTAAATTCGTGATAACAAACATGTATGTCGCAGACGACGGCGGGGGTGCGGGCGGGGATGGAGGGGCGCGGCGGAAGCAATCGGATGATTGCTTCCTATGCCGGTTGTGGTATGTGGGGCCAGGGGGGTCGCGGGGAGGAGGGAGAAGAACCGAATTAGCTAATACTTATTATTATTTTCATTGCCTATTTTGTGTCCCACTGCTGGGCAAGGGGCTTTAATTTATCCTTTCATACATTTCTATCCTACGCGATCTCTGGTCTTGTTAGCCCTTTTTTTTATGATGGAAAATTATCAAATGACTACTCCCACTCTGGGCAGAGCAAGAGGGAGTGTCAGACTTTTACTGACTAAAACCCACCCATGTTCCTTTCGCACCCTTTATGTTCCGGGGCCGCGGTATCTCTTTCGAACAGGCCCGCAACCCCGGCAGGCGTCGACCCTTGCGGGCCCCTCCCTTTATGCTGATATCTCTTTGAGGCGCGCGTGGAACACGAAAGCGCCGTCGACACGGCCTGTCGTCGTTAGACGGACGGACGGCTAACTAGCCCATAGCTAACCGTCCATGACCCGCGTCTACGGTGGCCGGTAGCCACCACGTGGCCCCCGACGCCCGGTGCGTCTCCCGCGGCGGCTGGGGCGAGAGGCTCACTCCCTCTCGCGTTCCGCCACCTCCTTCGCTAGCATGACTGCTTCGCAGAAGGAGGTGACGGCTTCCCATTCTGTCTCGCTCCGTACCATGGATTGAACCAGGGCCGGACGCGAGAGGTCGCCGCCGCCGATCGCCGCCGCTACGAGGACATGGCGTAGCTCCGCCCACGCGGGGCAGACCTCCACCGTGTGCTCCACCGTGTCCTCCGGTCGATCCTCGCAGTGGAAACACCCGGGCGTTTCCTCCCGCCCGATTCGATGCAGGAACAACACATTAGTGTGCACAGAAGCGCCATGCCACGCCACGCCACGTAAGTGTTTCCGGCTTAATAATTATATCCACTTCATAGCAACCTTGAATGAATAATTAATAACAACATTTTCGTGTCGCTCCCCGCTGTTTTTGTGGCCCACTAATAAGTCCAATCGATATATCAAAAATACCTCTGTAGGTCAGTAGTATTATTAGCTTACCAACTGTTTAATTATTTTATTTCACATAGGCCTAGATGGACACTTATAAAGCGCCGAAAAAGGTGCACGGTGGTTACTGTTTTCGAATCATTTGTTATTACAATAATAATATGCTACAGTAATAGTACTTTAGTATGGGGGGACAGCGTAGACGGTCAAAAATCTACAACTGACAACCGGAGAGATGCACTCTCACTAGAGGCGGTGGCTCATAATCTCTAACCACTGCGCGAATCAAAAAATCAATCAAAATCAAAATCAAAGCATTTATTTCAAGTAGGCCAGTTACAGGCACTTTTGAATTGTCGAAACAAAAATGAACATTTAAAGTAGCTACAGTCCCAGTCACAAGACATAAAACTGTGAAAGTACTGTAGTTGCCCATTCCCTAGCGTAGATCTCTATGGAGAAGAACGGGCAAGAAACTCCATGGACACTCTTTTAAATCAAAATATTGTTACAAAATCTTGGTTACATCATTCATGTTGAGATGGTATATTATGTGAGAACAATGTAGCAAGACGTGCACGTTAAAAGTGTCCATAGCAAAACAAAAATAAAATACAACTCAAAAACTAAATAATTCAAATAAACCATGGCGACTAAGAGATGACCAGTCACAACTGACAGCGCCCGTTCACGAACATGACGCATGGATCAGCACCATTCAGCTCAACCATTTTGAAGGGAACTAAATGGTCCGACACACGCGCCACCATCAGCGAGACATTTGAGAGAGCATGACATACTCTCAACCGCCAGGGCACATTCAAGTCAAGAACTGCCGTAGGTTTCCAGTGAATGATAGCTTACTAGTACATAGTACTCACACAATATAGGCTATGCGATTATATAATACTAACATTGAATCTATACAATGCAAAGATAAGTTTGTACAATCTTCAGCAGCTCCAACAATACCATTTAATGCTATCAATTTTTGCGCCCCTGTCCATGTGGAGCAGGACCAGCATTAAGCCAAGCATTTTTATCAGCGATATAATCGCTCAACTTGTAATATGCTTGTTTACATAGTGTGCGTTTAACGCATGTTTTAAATTTCGTCTCATTCAGTTCAAGAATACTTTGTGGAATTTTATTATAGCATCTCAAACAGTACCCCATGAAAGATGAGTCCACTTTAGCGAGTCTAAAGCCTGGCTGAACTAGTTGGTCCCTATTTCTAGTACTGTAATTGTGTCTGTCACCTCTTTTACCAAAAAGATGCAGATTTTTTCTGACGTACATTATGTTTTCGTAGATGTATTGGCAATGAACCGTCATGATGCCAATATCCTTAAATAGTTCCCTTAGAGAATCGCGCCTACGAAGATTATATATGGCTCTGATGGCTCTTTTCTGCAGAATAAATATAGACTCAACATCAGCAGCCCGTCCCCATAGCAAAATACCGTAAGACATTATACTATGGAAGTAACTAAAATAGACCAGTCTAGCGGTATCTACATCAGTGAATTGACGGATTTTTCTAATGGCATATGCTGCTGAACTTAAGCGCCCCGCAAGCGATGTTAAATGAGAACCCCATTGTAGCCTTGAATCAAGCGTAAGCCCCAGGAAAACAGTTTTATCTACGAATTCGAGTTTTTCTTTATTCAATATTATCTCACAATCACTACTTTTAACATTTGGTAATGAAAATCTTATGCATTTAGTTTTCTTTTCATTCAATACCAAATTGTTTGCTGTGAACCAATTTTGGACCTGAAGTAGGGCATTATTCACTTCATCTAGATTTTGGGCCCGTCTATTTATCTTAAAAATTAGGGAAGTGTCATCAGAAAATAGCACCATATTTTGTGGTTGGTTTTTCAATAAATAGGGTAGATCATTTATATAGACTAGAAAAAGGAAAGGACCCAATATTGAGCCTTGCGGAACCCCCATTTTTACTTTCAAACCCTGTGAATTGACACCATTTATTTGAACATGTTGTTTTCTATCACTCAAATAAGATTTTACCAGGTTAAGTGCAAGTTTACCTAGTCCGTAATGCTCCAGTTTCAAAAGTAATGTGTCGTGATTTACGCAGTCAAAAGCTTTGGAGAGGTCACAGAAAATTCCTATTGCGTCTTGGGACTCTTCCCACGCAGCAAAAACGTGCTTTAATAAGGTTACACCGGCGTCAGTTGTACAACGTCCCTTGGTGAAACCATACTGTTGATCATGTAAGATTCTGTTGGTGTTAAAATGATAGAGCATTTGATTAAGCAATACTTTTTCAAAAACCTTGCTAAAAACTGGTAACACGGATACAGGTCTATAATTATTGGCATCTTCACTGTCCCCGGATTTGAAAAGAGGTATGACTTTACTGTATTTCATTAAATCAGGGAACACTCCTTGGTCTACACATGAATTAAAAATTAAAGCTAAGTACGGGGCTATGGTCTCAAGTATAGATGTACAAACTTTGATAGACATTCCCCATAGATCTTCGGTCAGTTTGATTTTAATTTGCCGGAAAGCTTTAATAACTGTCATAGGGTTAATATGTTTAAATTTAAATTCAGCCAGGCAGCCAGACACATTCGCCTTTAATAAGCCAATTGAGATTTCAGGTGAGGAATTAAGGGCCTCCGTAGTTTTTATTGGTATATCGGTAAAGAAATTTACAAATAATTGAGCTACTTCCTGATTAGAGCTTTTAGGACCACATTCTGTATCTAATGTATAGCTATTATTACGTATTTTCTTTCTGTTAGTCTCGTTATTTATGACTTTCCAAACGGTCTTTATTTTATTTTCTGCTGTTTTGATCTTGTTGCTAATGTGCAGGGCTTTAGCAACCTTGCAAGTATTTCTAAAAATCTTTGAATACTTAGCAACATACTTGCTAAAAGTTTCTGTGTTTATAAAAGTCTTAAGGCTGTAAAGCTCAAATAGCCTTTCCCTACTTTTTCTGATACCTCTAGTTGCCCAATCACTAAATATAAATTTAGGGCAAATACTCTTTGTCTTCTTTTCAAAAGTTTTGTTGAATTCCGTGTGAACTAATGAAAAGAAACGGTCATACAATTGATTTATATTAATATCCTCTTGGCTCATTTCACTTAACTTGTTCTGTAGGGAAATATTAAACCTATTTAATTTGCAAGAAGTTATAGGTCTAAATTTAATCTGAACATTTTGTATTGGAGGAGAGAGACACCTAAAAGTTACAGTTTGTCCGCTATGGTCAGACGGCAAACAATTCACTATGGCTTTATCTAAATAATCACAATTGCAGAAAACATTATCTATACAAGTAGCAGAAGATGATGTTACTCTAGTAGGTTCTATAAAAGTGTTGGTCAAGTCAAATGACTTAAAAAGATTTAATAACCGACTGCTATTTGGATTCTCTTCTAAAATATTGATATTGAAATCACCACAAATAATTGTAGACTTATTACTGGCTGCAAGTTTTGCCAGGACATCTTCCATTATTGATTCGAATAAGGAAAAGTTTTGATAGTTTGGGGGTCTGTACACACACACAACTACATGCTTATCTAGCTCAACACAGGACAGTTCGACGCAATGTTCAACCGAGAGACCTACTATGTCATTACGTTGCTTATATTTAAAACTATTTTTTATTAATATTAGGGAACCTCCACGAAGCATAGTTTTACGGTTAAAGCAGCTACCCACCATATAGTTCTCATAATTAATAAGCATTTGGTAATCCTTTAGCCAATGTTCAGTAAAACAAATAATGTCAAACTTACTACTTTCTAAAAACAATTCAATTTCTAATAATTTGGAAGAAATGCCTTGGATATTTTGGTGGAATAATTTTAAGGTGTTCTGCTGAGGCCCTTTTTTACTAACTAGTTGAGTGCAAGAAGATACCTTGTTGTTGGTAGGATTAACAATAATATTGTTAATGGTACCTTCTGTTGTCTCACTTTCTAGTTTAAATTAATATATGGAGTGAGGCCGGAGACTCCCGTGCCATCCTCTGACAACAAGACCCTATCACTAATAAACCCTAATTGAGAATTTTCCACGGTGACAGATGGATCCTCTCCAGTACAATGTGTGTAAACATTTATAGCACTAGTGCTATATTCATTCGTGCCAGTCACCTGAACATTAGTAGAATTACTAATTGTCGATGTATTAATAATATAACTAAACTTAGACATACTATTTATGTCTGTGTGAATACTATAAGATAATAGCCGAGCTTTTTTGTGTCTACATACAATAGGTAGATACACCTTACCCCGTGTCGACTTTAGTTTACCAACAATAGTGTTGATATCCAGATATATAAGTCTGTCACTATAGTGACCTACTAGAAAATGAATATGGTTATTTAACATAATTATGTATATAATTGTTTTTCCTATTACCCAAATTTTCAAAATAGGGAAAAGCACACAATATGATTTTACTACATTTTAACTTTAACAACTCGGATACACAGTCAGTGATATCTTCCTTTTTAATCTTAGAACTATTGCCTACACATATAGTTATGGTGGTACTAGGATCACAAACGGTTTTTGTCGCAGATGCCATAACCTGTTTGTAGGTAGACCCTGGCATACAATTGTTTTGAGTACAATAATTCAGGTTATTACTAATTAATTTACCTAGCCCCTTACCTATATTGTCAGAGAACATAACTGAAAGATTACAATCATGATTATTATGAGAAATAAAATTACCACTCTCAGGCAGACTATCATGTGTAAAATTATTTGATTGTTGGTTCAGTAAACTGTTCTGAGACAAATTCTCAACCTGGGATGGGTCCTCCATTACCTCAGGCTGGATATTGTCATGGTTGGTAACCGTCTGACAACTACATTGACCCATTACCAACTCATTTGCTGCAAAAATATGTTCCCTAATTTGGTTCTGAGATATCATATACCTACTAGAAAGGGAACTTAGTGAATCCTGAAGTACCTGTATTTCAGACTGTAATTGCTGAGTATCAATTTGATAAATTTTTACACTGTCTTCCAATTTTATTTGATAGTTGTTTAACTTATTTACTAAATCAACTTATTTACTAAATCAAAATCTTCTTCAACTTATTTATCAAATCGAATTGCGGCGCGTCTTGCAGCGCAATTCGCGGTGGTATGCCACAGCTCGACTAGTAGCAACGGCGGTGGCGTCAGCGGTGGACGTATTTAGAACATTATTGAAATGGCTCTGTCAAAAGTGGCGCGGTATTGCCTTGAAACAAGTGCGTTCTTAGCTCAAGATATCATTCAGTCAAGAATAGGAGCGCACGCAGTTAACCAGAAAAGAAGACAAATTTACGAATTTCACTCTCTATGATATGAAAATAGGAACTATCCCCATACGTTTTTTGAATAACACGAAAGCAAGCATAGAACTTTTGATTATATACTCGGCTGCATGCATGAAGACTTGTTCCGTATTTATTTAAACAAGCTCAATGCGCGATAATAACAAACATTTTTGTTTGGGTCGCCGTCCAAGGATGACGCCGCGCGTGCCGCTCTGAGCTGTGCCAGCCTCGATACTAGCTACTCGTAGTGCTTTTACTCGCGCGTCGCGCAGCCCGTCGCCGCCGCGAATCGCGCGGTTCTACCCGCACCACAGTTTGCGCCGCAAATCGCGTAGCCGGTAGCTGTGGCATACTTCATTTTTGTTTTCCCCGCTCACCGCTTGTCGCGCCGCAATTCGCTTCGCAATTCGCGCCGCTCATAGCTGTAGGACGTATTTTTCTATAACTTACTTATGTATATTACATTTAAAACTGTCAGTTATTATGCCACGTCTCGTAGCTATCGGCGTTTTTATAAACAAAGTTGGTTTGAAATATCCTTGAATCATAGAGCCAAAAATCGGCTCCGGCCCATCTCGTAATTTTTCCATTTCGACTACTAAATAAAATAGCATCACAAAACTCCCATATCGTAACTATTTTGATCTTCATACATTGAATCCCATTTGGTAAACTTTTTGATCGGCAAGTACAGTTAGCACTCGGGAGAACTACTAAGAAAAATCACAATTACCTACTGTTCGGTGTTATTTCTTTCTTTCTAACTTATCGTAAATACTAAAGCAATGTATTTACACAAAAAATAAACCTTCCTGCTATGAGAAAAAGAAAAGTAATTAGACATACAACTACGAAAATAAATAGTTCTAATAATACTTAACCAAACTACACCTTCATATAGAAAAAATAATCAACGAAAAATTTTCTGTGACGTTTGTTTTAACCATCTTTTAGCAAAATTTCAAACAGACAGAGATATCAACCTACCGATACCAAACAGTAAGTTACTGAAAATGACCGTAAGTTACATTCCACTAACCTACGAACTAACGGAATAGTATGCTCTATTTAGTATTTGGTTCTTTCTTGTTTTGTACCTATTTGAAGTCTGAAGTCGTATGAAAGTCGTTTGAACGTAACCGCTTCTTTTGCGAAAGCTATTCTGACAGGCGTCTTGCCAATTGTAGGGTGACCGTGGTGTTGAGAAATGTGGGATATTTTCTTTTTTATTTTGTTGTAAAAAGTTCACACATAACAATCCGCTAGTAATATTCAAGTGTCATTTAAATGGGGCGATCCTTTTGCCATCAACCGGGTGCAATTCCAGACTCCTGGCTACTATTGAGAATTTTCTGATGGAAAAACCCAAAATCTCTTAGCTCAACCTGGGAAACGATCCTACTACCTCTTACTCATCAGTCGTACTATCGACTGTAGACCGACCACTAGGCCAACCTCGAGGCGGTCAGATTACAGTGAATGATAAATTGAGGATTGAAATGAGAAAATGTAGTGACAAACATTTAAAAAGAGTATGCTTATAGTCAAAGCCACGAGAAGCTTTAAGGGGCCGGCGGAGCGTACGTCGTTCATACAAACGTAATACCAAAATAATTCGTAAACCAAACATATTCTTAAGGAAGTGTGTATTTATTTCGATTGGATTACATAATATCTAGGGGGCCCAAATATATATTTATATACGTCTGTATGGTGCCGGACGTAAAGAATAGCACCATCCCATATCTTCCCGTGGGTGTCGTAAGAGGCGAATAAGGGACTTACCAGAGAATGGGCAGCAGCGTTCTCTGTGCTTTTGTAACAACCGTACTGCGATCGCCAACCCGCCTGCCAAGCGTGGCGATTATGGCAAAACCCCCCAAATGGACACCGCTTTAAATTAATGGCCCCTAGTAACCGGCAGCCCGTCTACCCTCGACTACGGCAGCGGTCGAGGTTATGGCGTGGCAAGGGGTGCGAAGAATCCCCGGATGGGATCCGGCTGCCAACACCAACGACTGGACCTGGCAACTTACAACACGCGCACACTCCGGACCGACGAGAAGGTAGCGGAGCTCGAAGAGGAATTGAGCAGGCTGCGCTCCAAAGTATTTTCAAGAGATCTGGCTATTGGGCAGAGCCAGCTCACGAAACTGAAGACCGACGATGGCAGGATCTTATCCGCCAAACCGGAGCTACTGAGGGAGATCGAGAGCTTCTATGGATAGTTGTACACGTCAACCAGCAAACCCATTGTCGACCTAGCAAACGACCCAAGAGCTGGACTAACCCGACACTATACCGAAGACATCCCGGACTTCAGCCTGTACGAGATTAGGATGGCTCTGAAACAGCTCAAAAACAACAAGGCCCCGGGGGATGACGGAATTACGGCCGAACTCCTGAAGGCGGGTGGAAAACCGGTACTTAAGGCCCTTCAGAAGCTGTTTAATTCCGTCGTACTCGAGGGGAAAACGCCACCCACAGGCATGGTGCAGGGGTGTGGTGGTACTCTTCTTCAAGAAGGGTGACAATGCCCGGTTGAAGAATTACAGGCCCATCTCACTTCTAAGCCATGTCTACAAGTTGTTTTCAAGAGTCATCACGAATCGTCTCGCGCGCAGGTTTGACGATTTCCAGCCACCCGAACAAGCCGGCTTCCGAAAAGGCTTTAGCACCGTGGACCACATACATACGCTTCGGCAGGTTATACAGAAGACCGAAGAGTATAACTTGCCTCTCTGCTTAGCGTTTGTAGACTACGAAAAAGCCTTTGATTCGATCGAAACCTGGGCTGTACTGCAGTCTCTCCAACGGTGCCAAATTGACCATCGGTACATCGAGGTGTTGAGGTGTTTGTACAAAAACGCCACCATGTCAGTCCGACTTCAGGACCAAGCCTCGGAACCTATCCTTCTGCAGCGAGGTGTAAGACAGGGAGACGTCATATCTCCGAAACTGTTCACCGCTGCACTGGAGGATGTCTTCAAGGTTCTGGACTGGAGAGGGCTAGGCATCAACGTCAATGGCGAGTACATCACTCACCTTCGCTTTGCCGACGATATTGTGGTCATGGCGGAGACCATGGAGGACCTCAGTACAATGCTCGATGACCTCAGTAGAGCTTCCGAAAGAGTGGGTCTAAAAATGAACATAGACAAGACGAAGGTCATGTTGAATGCCCATGTTCACCCATACACACCCATTCCTATCAAGATCGGAGACTCTACACTCGAAATTGTAGACGATTATGTATACCTAGGACAAACGGTCCAGTTAGGTAGGTCTAACTTCGAGAAAGAGGTCAATCGTCGAATCCGACTCGGCTGGGCAGCGTTCGGGAAGCTGCGCGGTATCTTCTCGTCCAACTTACCGCAGTGTCTCAAGACGAAAGTCTATGACCAGTGTGTGTTGCCAGTGATTAAATACGGGACCGAAACGTGGTCGCTCACAATGGGCCTTATCAAAAGGCTTAAAGTCACCCAAAGGGCAATGGAGAGGGCTATGCTCGGAGTTTCCTTGCGTGATCGAATCAGAAATGAAGACATCCGCAAGAGAACCAAGGTCACCGACGTAGCCCGAAGAATTGCTAAACTTAAGTGGCAGTGGGCAGGGCACATTGCTCGCAGAACGGATGGCCGATGGGGCCGAAAAGTTCTGGAGTGGCGACCGCGAACCGGAAGACGATGCGTTGGAAGACCTCCCACTAGGTGGACCGATGACCTGGTGAAGGTTGCGGGAATCCGGTGGATGCGAGTCGCAATGTTGCGGACCGGTCAATGTGGCGACACTTGGGGGAGGCCTATGTCCAGCAGTGGACGTCTTTCGGCTGAGATGATGATGATGATGATGAACGACGCACGCTCCGCCGGCCCCTTAAATGTTGTAAACACACATTCGGGTTCGCAACCTTTGGATCAAATTCAAAAATGACACATCAGCGTGATCCTACTTCAAACTGGCGGCCCAAATGTTTACGTTTCAAGATAACACAAAAAAATTGACGACAGCGCTTTATATCGCCGAAATATAACCCGACCAAGTGAAATAGCTCGTTAGTTTCGTACACATACAGGATGTAAACCACCTCATCACAAAGCCGTCAACCAAGCATTCTGTACATCAAACTAAGTAACTTTACGTAAAAATTATTGCTGGGAAACGACTTTTTTTTTTGAGGTTATTAATCATGTTTTGTGGTAGAACTCAATGTAACGCACTTTAAACATTGTGGTAATGGATGGATTGAATAGTACGGAGGTCGTAGAGGTGTTAAATGTCAAAATCTTACAACTAAAACTTGTATTTAAAAAAAAAACTTGTCAAAAAGTTGTAACTTTGACCCCCCATATCTCCGTAACTAGAAGGTTCCCAAGTATGGTGTAGAACAAAAAAATGATCGCAATCATGGGGAGAACAAGTGCCTTTCGGCTTCGTGAAGAGGTGTTTTACACCCTTTAGATGGTTTGGCTATGTGGAGGGGATGTGTGAAAAGTCACTAACAAAATGTGACAACGCCGGGAAGGGAAGAAAATTATTTTATTATCTATCTTTTTTTTTTATTCTTTTATTTTGTGTCTTACTTTTACTCTGTGTGCTTAATGAACTGACGTCAAATAAACAATATTATTTCTTTATGTACTAACGGCTGGTCACCGCACTACCCCGTCCGGACTGGCCACATATCTCTCGGTTAATTTGTCGTTCAATAAAATGTTTCACAATAAATATTACACAATAGAACCTCCTGATCGAACCGCACTTCTTGGCAAGCTTTCAATTTTAGAAAATTGTTGGAGAAAGTTTTTAGAAACAGTATTACGCTTGTATGCTTCTCCCCAGGTAATACTGGTAATGGTGTAGAAGGCATTCGGGGATGGTATGGAGGAGCTCGTGACTAAATAAT
The DNA here is from genome assembly GCA_950022955.1 of Xestia ashworthii. Lineage (NCBI taxonomy): Eukaryota > Metazoa > Arthropoda > Insecta > Lepidoptera > Noctuidae > Xestia > Xestia ashworthii. The sequence goes on from OX465574.1 coordinate 13,353,269, forward strand.
ATCAGCCGATCGGGTCTATTTTTACGTTAAGCTATGCTTTTTTTTATTTTTTTGGGACAAGCCCACCACACACGCCCAAACCACTGTAACTCCTGAAAGCCAGAATCAACAGTGGCGACCACCAGAAAAGCGCCGAGACAATGAAGCTCGACGAAGTCCCAGAGAATGAATTTAACTGTCTTGGATCCCGCAACGAAATTAATCAGAAAGTATAGCGGCGGAGGAGCATACTTCCATATAGCCATGTCCTTTCCAACTGTTTGAAAAGTGTTTTTTTTTTAATACTAGTTTTTACTGTAAGATTTTACTTTAAAACCGTCACGGCCTTCATACTATTCAATCCATCCATCAGCACAATGTTTTGAGTGCGTTACATTGAGGTCTACCCCAAAACATGACTTTTCATCCAAAAAAAGTCGTTTTCCAGCAATGGTACTTCCTTGCTTGTCCTTACATTGTTGTCCGAAAATCATTATCCATAACACGTATGCTTTATACATCAGTAATCATAATGTTCAAAATACCAAAATTTTGTTTCACATAACTAATTTTACTTCTAATGCTATTTTGTCATAATATCGAATACTATAATATTTTTTTTATTCTTTATTTATATGGACTTTTATACTACATGTATATGTCAGTCCGATTTTTCTTATTCTATATTATATACAAAACATGTTTAACTTAAGGCGATAAAATCCTGAACAAAAGACAAGCTCCTTCACTGTTAGGACTTGAGAGTATTTCATTCATAATCCCGACCTGTAATTTATCCAGACCCAATGTGTCGAACAACTCTTCTCTCTCTGAATGAAATTGAACACATTCCATCAACAAAAAATGATATACGTCATCAATTACTCCGCAGGAGTCACATTTAGGGGATGAAGTCTTTCCCATCATAAAGGTAAATTTGTTTGATGGAATATGTCCAGTCCTAATTCTGTGTGCTATAATAATAAGATTTCTACTCAACTGGCTATATGTACACCAAGGTATACGAGGAGGTTCAGATTGGATAGTTTTATACCATATCCCTTTTTCCAATGATCTCTGATTAAAGTATTCCTTCCACAAATCATAACATTTTGCTTTATATATTGTTAATATTTCTGAGTAGTATGGTCTCACATAAATTTCTTGTCCTTCTGCACTTCCAATTTTTGCCAATCTATCCGCCTCCTCATTACCACGTATCCCTATGTGCGATGGAACCCACTGCAACCTCAGATCTACTCCTTTTTTAGATAATTCCTCTATTTTAGACAGTATCTCATATGCTATCGGTGTACCTCTGCGTCCAGAGGCGCATCGAGCGATATGGTATAAGGCACTCTTACTGTCAGAACATATAACAACTTTAGTGTCGTCAATTGTTATAATATTATGATAGTGCTTCTGAGATCCCAATAAGTTCCAACGACATGACACATACATTTCCAATTATTTTAAAACATCCACTATTGTTTTCTTGTGACCGAACATAAAATGAAGCTCCCCTACCCCTCTTGCTCATAGACCCATCTGTGTAAACTACTACATAATCAACATATTTCTCTAATAATTCCTTCATTACATCGTGTTTCAAAAGATTTATTTCATGAGGGTCTTTAGCTCGATTCATGCTGTCAAAAGTAGTAGAAATTATGTTACTCGCATTAATGTAAGAGACCCATGTCCTTAAGGTAAACATCTCCATTGGAGAAGACGAAGCAACCTCAATATCTTCAATTTCATTTATAACAGTCACCAGTAATGGGATCTTTTTGCGTCTTCAATAACTGTTAGCAGTAAACGTATTTAGTTCTTTTAATAACGTAATTGTAACATTGTTTGTCCACGATAAGGATTTTAAGCCATACTTGTAAGCTAGGTATTTCCTTCTTATGTGTAATGGCGGGAGACATAGCTCACTCTCCATGGCGTGAATCGGTGTAGACTTAATAAAACCACCTATAATCCTCAGTGCTTGATTCTGTACTTTCTGTAATTTATATAAATGTGAATTCGTACTATAATAATTGAATCTCCTAATTTTACATGACATAAAGTCTTATGTTCTTAGTATTGTATCACATAATGTGTATGATTCCAAATGGTCATTTATAAATTGTTAGTCGCTAAAAAAATCCCTAAAAGTTAGGTTTTAGTGACAGAAATGATTCGCTGTAAATCCGACTCCACGCAGTCTCGTCTGCCCTACCCCAAGAGTGTAATTTAAAATCGCACAGGCGCGGAGGGGCGAGGCGGGCCGCGAGTTGAGGAGCAGGTGGTTGTAACACTCGCAGCTTCGGAGCATGCCGAAGCTGCGGTGGTGAGTGTTAAACCCATCTGCGACGATAAGCTCGCGTGAGGCTGCCGGAGTCCCGCACCACCGGAGCCGTGACTGAAACTAAGCCTGCTGCATGATGCTTGCTCGTTTGCATGCTGCATGCTTGCTTGCATACTATGCTTGCTACATGCGTGCCGCATGCTTGCTGCATGCTTGCTTGTATTGCAGGTCAACGCCTACATACGATCCAACATTTACTTAGAATAGGACTTATGACTTTTATTGAAAACGGTTTTATGTCTTTTGTATATTATTGATTGTAATACTTATGACAAACGCATTTAGGGCATATTATATTTGGAGATTTCAACTTTATGGCATATGATATTATGTGATATAAAGTTCGGGTAAATTATCATTCAGACAAATGATGATTAGGACAAAAAAAATTATGACATTTTAGATTATGGAATAAAAAGTTAGGTAACACGATAGAGAACCCCCAGCAATATTTTTTGCACAAAGTTACTTAGTTGGATGCTTGGTTCACGGCTTCTTGATGAGTCTACTTACACCCTATATAAAACAAAATATACATCAACCTCGCCCAGTTAATTTCCCGTCCAATAAAATAGGTTCACAATAGAACTCATTGTTAGGACCGTAACATCTTGGCTCCTCTTCAATAAACGAGATTGTTTCGAAACTTTTCTAAAGCAAAACTTTCAGTTCAGCCCAGTAACTCGTTGTGAAAATTGGCTCGGATTTTGTGGAGTTAATTTGGATGACGTGGTTTAGTAACTAGAACTGATAGACTAACCAAAATAATATGCAATTTGATGCCACGTGCAAACTTGAAAGGTAAGTAAAAAATAATTCGTTAATTCGCCATTTTGTGGTGACGGCCATCTTGATTTTTTACTCATGGTGTAGGTATATTATTCTACTAGTCAAGCCCTTTCATTTGATACCCATTAAGGGAGTTGTTGAATAAAAATGTAATCCGCCATTTTGTGGCGTCGGCCATCTTGGACTGATTTTTATCAAACATAGCTAAGAACACTCCCGACTAATTCACCTTTCAAGCAAAAAAAACAAAACCAAAATTTTATTTTATTTCTATTTTATTTTATACTTTTCGGGAAACTTACAGCTAACAAAAACAATGCTCTTAAATTATACGGATTCGAAGGCCATTTACAAGTTTCCGCAGATAAATACATTCGAAGCAAAAAACAAAAAAAATTCAACAAAAGAAAGTGGTTGGGTAAAATACTTATTTTATGTTTTGAAAAATACCAACACTATCGAATAATACAAACTACAAACTGAAATGTTATACAAAAGAGAAAAATAAATAAATAAAAAAAAAACAAACTAAAGGCTACAGTCAGACACAAATTTATGGAAAAGACAAAAATAAATTATTAAGAAAAAAAAAACAAACTAAATAACTACTTATCCATAAAAAAGCTTTTCACCAATAACGCATAAGCTGAGAAACACTGGTGTTGAAAATGTCCAAATCATGTTCATTATTAAGTCTGTTAAAAAATGGGTTCATCCGTTTGGGCGCTACGATGCCACAGACAGACACACACACACACAGACACGTCAAACTTATAACACCCCGTCGTTTTTTCGTCGGGGGTTAATGAATGGAAAGAATAGTGCTACAATAATATGTTACAGCAATTTAGTATTTGAATCTTAAAGTTGCAGTATTTTGCCTGTGAAAAAAGTGATAGGTATGTATACCTATAGTGATTGTGTATAAACATTAACTAAGTGTTTTTTGTGCTCTCAACTTAGGACCCATTAACGTTAATATTTATCCGTGGTGCTAGGCAACTGGGCCTATCCCAGTTGTAAACGTCCCTTTGTGCCTATTGGCTTTGTTTCGTTCTGTCTCCTGCTGATATGGAGGGAAGTGGAAATTACAGTTTTTTTCCTACTCCTCCGCTATACTTTCTGATTAATTTCGTTGCGGGATCCAAGACAGTTAAATTCATTCTCTGGGACTTCGTCGAGCTTCATTGTCTCGGCGCTTGTCTGAAGGTCGCCACTGTTGATTCTGGCTTTCAGGAGTTACAGTGGTTTGGGCGTGTGTGGCGGGCTTGTCCCAATAAAAAAAAAAAAAAGTGTTTTTGGTAATTAAAACGTGTGTGAAAACGGAAAAATAGTGCTTTATTAGTATGGTGAGTATATTGTTAAATTTCATAAACAAAAACCGGCCAAGAGCGTGTCGGGCCACGCTCACTGTAGGGTTCCGTAGCTTCCCAGACCATTAAAAATACCAACATTTTTCGTCAGCAAAAATAACTTTGTTTTTCATAGTATTTGTATGAAAAACAAAGTTATCATTTGCGTTTTTTTGAAAAAGTGCTATATAACTCAAAAACTATTCAACTCATCAAGTTGAAAATAATTTTCCTAGAAAGTTCATATAAAGGTCTACTTCTGTGATTTTTTTCATATTTTTTAAACTTATGGTTCAAAAGTTAGAGGGGGGGGGGGACACATTGTTTTTGACTTTCGGAGCGATTATTTCCTAAAATATTAATATTATCAAAAAATGATTTTAGAAAACCCCTATTCATTTTTAAATACCTATCCAACAATATATCACACGTCAGGGTCAAAATTAAAAAAAAAATCGCTCCCCACTTTACGTCTGGGGGAGGTACCCTAATAAAAATGTTTTTTTAAATTTTTATTTTTGCACTTTGTCAGCATGATTGATATACATATTGGTACCAAATTTCAGCTTTCTGGTGCTAACGGTCACTGAGATTATCCGCGGACAGACAGACAGACAGACATGGCGAAACTATAAGGGTTCCGTTTTTTGCCATTTGGCTACGGAACCCTAAAAACAAGTCGATTGAGTTAAAGTTTTGAGTTAAAGTTCATCAAAACAAACAATGAGTGTCCACATTAAAATTAGATTATTACTGGAATCTATTTAACACGTTTCTAAGATTTTGGTCTTAATGGAAAGGAAATATAATCTAGTTTGTCAAAAGATTTTTTTTTTATTAAAAGTTAATCGTTTTTCAGAAAATTAGTCAAACTCAAGCTCTACGTTTGTTTTATAGTATCAAATAAATATTATATTTTTTGGTTAAATAGATTCCCTAACTATTCAGCTATTTACTGTTAACTTTATTTTGCTCTTACTCTTGTAGTTTGCGATCTTCAAGTGTTTTTATCAAGGGTGTCAAATTACACGCGAACATTTGCGAATAATTCTCAAGTGTCAGGACAAAACACAACCAATAAAAATTAAACATAGACAAAAAATTAAAAATAAAACGAAACGAAACTGGTCTTGTCCTGGTGTGTTCCAGAGTCATCTTGCACTTGTAATTTGACATTTGTGTGGGCCTGAGATACTTCTGTAAATCCCATTTCTGAATAGAAGCATGAATATACACAGCCAAACAAAACAAATCGAATACAAAGCTAAACGCTTGTAATGTTCACACCTTTTGTATAATAACACACTCGAAGTCAAGGACAATCGATTGGAACTAATTTGACCTACCTATGTTGGTTTGAGCATAACTAATACTGAGGTATTTAACTACGGAACCCAGCCGTAATATGACAAAAAATGTATTAGAAAATGTCGACACCTGGACACAAGTTGCCATCCACAATCAGCTTAAAATGTCCCCACTCCTGGGACACACGGGCCTCTTATTTTTGAAAAGGAATGGTCTATAATCCACCACGCCGCTACGCGGGCCCAGTGCGGATTGGTAGATGTCACATGTCTTCGAATTTTTGGTTCTAGAACATGCCGGTTTCCTCACGATGTTTTCCTTCACCGTTTTGAGAGCAGTGTATTTCATCACCACTGCTCTCAAAAGAGCAGTGGTGATGAAATAAATTACACAAAGTAATGCGCCTGTCAAAGGTTGCTGGAATCCGTTGGATGCGAGTAGCACGGGACTGGTCAATGTGGCGACACTTGGGGGAGGCCTATGTCCAGCAGTGGACGTCTTTCGGCTGAAATGATGATGGTGATTAGATGGGCCTGTCTGGGTTCGAACCCACGACTTACTGCTCGTAAGTCGGGGTCGCCACTGGCACGACTTGGCTGCCAGCACTGGGCCACCGCTGCTGAAGTTGCTATGGCTGACCTGGAAGTCTTTCAATAGTCTCTGGACCCTGGTTAGCCGCAGCAAAGAATTCCGGCTCAGGTGGAGATTTATTGATAACTTGGTTCGCTCGCGTGGAGATCGGGATTTGTTCCAGGGACCATACCACCGAGATAAATAGTAACCTAAGTGTTAATCAATACTGTAAACTATCTGTGTGCTAAATTTGATCAAAATCCGGTTTGAAGTTTATGCTTGAAAGAGTATCAGACATCCAGACATTCTCACAGACTTTCGCATTTATATATTAGTAGGAAGTAGGATTTACATTAGTTTTGTATTTAACAAGTAAAATTAAATTTTAAATTTAATTAAACCCCCGACACACATAATGTAGTTAAGTAACAGTTTAATAGAAATAGTTCGTTAATCATTAGGTCCTAGGTACCAGTTATCACTCCACTTTCCTCATATCATTTCGTTAGTTAGTATATATATTCCTCATTCCCTTTCAATATAATTATGTTGTATACATTATTGTACTAGTCAAGCCCTTTCATTTGATACCCATATTGACGGTAAAAGTAATTCGCCATTGTAGACAGGCGGCCATCTTGTATTTAAATTTATCACAGTGTATAGTATTCTACTAGTCAAGCCGTTTCATTTGTTACCCATATTGATGGAGTTATTGAATAAATATGTAATCCGCCATTTTCTGGCGGCGGCCATCTTGGACCGATTTTCATCAAACATACCTAAGAACACTCCCGACTAACCTTACAAACGAAAAAAAAAAAAACAATGTCGGTTCATCCGTTCGGCAGCTATGATGAATACACACACACACAGATACGTCAAACTTATAACAGCCCGTCGTTTTTGCGTCGGGGGTTAAAAACAAACACAACAAGAGTGTTTACTTTAAACAAATACAGGGAGCTAGTACGCGAATTAAATACGAGTATACAGGGTTCGATACGAGTATAAAAAAAATAAAACGCATTCGTTTGATACTCAATCGAATGCAAACACACGGCAGGAGTGTTTGCTTTAAATAAATAAACATTTGTTGTTTAAATACAAACCGAATGAAAGAGGAAATAGCAAACTTTTCAAAAAAAAAAATCAAATTACAGTTTACTAGGAATTGGATCCGGAAACTACGACTTTCAGATACCGGTGATGTTAAGACTTGTACGGGTAATTAAAGATAGAACAAGTAAAATTAAATTTTAAAAAACCCGCGATACTTAATGTGCTAAAAGTTAGTTAAAAATGAATTAGTTGATCGTTAAGTCCTAGGTATCAGTTATCACTCCACTTTCCTCATCTCATTTCGTTAGTTAGTATTCCTCATTCCCTTTCAATTTAGTAAACATTTTTGTACCAGTCAAGGCCTTTCATTTGAAAAAAAAGAAAGAAAGAAAAAGCATGTATTAGCCCGTACAGGACAAAACACATAAAAATTAACATTATTTACAAGTGAAAACAAAACATTGATAAAAAATTATAAATAAAAAGAAACGAAAGGCCCCTACCTCAACATGGTGCTGTAACATTAAAAAACGTCACAGCGCTGATAATCTGATAGGGCCCAAAGTGAAGGTTATAAAACATATGAAGACAATTTGTACTGTTGTTCTAATGAGATGTTTTTTCCTGGCAACATAATCTCAGTTCTCTGTGAAGACGAATATAATATTGTGTCGTCTGTGAGGTAAACGTAGGAGATAAAAAGAAATTCAAATAAATAATACAGAACAAATCTTAAAATTTCGCGCCAATGCTTTTTTATTTCTTCTGTAACTGGAATGCAACGCACACATCCTGCCAAAGAGTTCGGCGTTCGGCGCGTTTGGTTCCATTTTTAAATTATTTTTTTTTTTATGGAACAGTAATAAGTCAATTCTTTATGAATTATGAGTAAAGACTGCGTTTTCGAACACCGACGACGAAATTAAAAAAAAAAGCTTATTTTCCCTAGGGCTATAATGAGCAATTTTACGCCCCCTCTGGTACGTTATTATGACGGTCTTTTCGAGCAAGAGGAGTGAAAAAAATAATAAGGTGTCAACAATCATTATGAGTATCAAACAAAATAACTCATCACCCGTCCTGCCATTCTCCTGTCGATATCCCAATATATTTATGGTCAGCGCAGCATATCTTCATCTTCCATACTCCTCTATAACTCGTCATATCATCAGACACCTCCTTTCTAGCTATATCATACTTCACACAGTACATCCATCGTTTCTTTGATCTTCCTCTACTCTTATAGCCACATTTATCCTCAAAAAATCCTCTAAGTCCACCCCAATTTATCCTCAAAAAATCCTCTAAGTCCACCCCAATTTCATCAGTTATAAAATAAAAAAATATCGCTGGACATTACACACAGCGCCCTCTAGTGCCACACTAAGCAAAGAGGCTTGTGTCTTGGTCACCAGATAGTTGATATACTACGTATGTGCTTTTTTGTTTGTAAATACATACTTGTTGTACGTATTAACATCCATGACTCGGAAACAAATTTGCTCAACCCGGGAATCGGACCCGAAACCTCAAGTTCAGCAGTCACGCTTACAACCACTAGACCATCAAGGTAGTACATTATTGCTACTTATAAAGTTGTCCTCAATCATACTTAAAACTGTTTCCCTAGTACAAATTGTAACGCAGAATCATCATCATCATCATCATCTGACTAGCCTTTACCCAACTATGTTGGGGTCAGCTTCCAGTCTAACCGGATGCAGCTGAATACCTGTATTTTACATAGAACGACTGTCTATCTGACCTCCACTACCCAGCTCATACTGGGTTATACGATACTACTTGGTAAGACTGGTTGTCAGACTTTTCGGGTGACTGACTACCTGTCACGACTGCCAAAGATTGACAAATGACAGCCGGGACCAACAGCTTAAAGTGCTTTTCGAGGCGCGACTATAAATATCTCTAAACAAACCGCAATAAACTCCAATCATTGACAATTTTAGAACTCGCCTTAAATTGTTTGGAGGCATCCTACGAGGCAATATTTCAATGGAGAATATTTTGTGTCTTTTTAGGGTTCCGTACGTCAAAAGGAAAAAGTAACCCTTATTGAATCACTTTGTTCTTCGTCTGTCTGTTTGTCAAGACCTTTATTGACCCTAATCAATTACTCAGGTCTATGGTATCTTATAACTGTGAAAAAATAAATGTATCTATTTATTTATTTTCCATTATTCATTTTACTATTTTTTTTAAATTTTTAAACAGTAGTTTAAATAAAATATTTAAAAATATTAAAAAAAATGTTATTATTACGACCCTTTATGCCCTACCCGGTTGACCTACAATCATGAAATTTAGCAAGAAGCAATGTGTTATAGCACATGTAAAGAAAAAAAATGAAAACAATTTGCTTCAGTGAAGGAAAACATCGTGAGAAAACTGCATGCCTGAGAGATAGTTCTTGACGGCCTGTAAAACTAAGTCAGAGGCATAAAAACTCCGACACCAGGTTAGGCACTAGGCATTAACCACACTTAGATAAGGGTGAGATGGAAAAAATTAGAAAACCATAATTATGTAGTTTAATAACAAAATATCTTCAAGTTTATACAGAACCCGCGGTGCGTGAACCCAACTCGCACCTGGCCGGTTTCTTTTCCATAACTTTGATAAACAAATGGATCTCGTTGGGTTCTGTCTCTTGAGGGACAAAGTTTGAATTGTGAGCAGAAAATTAAAATGTATAAAAGGGACGGTATTACGGTATTTTGTTTTGGGTCCAGAAAAGGTACGCAATTGGACTTTTTTAAACTTTGTAAATAAAAAACACTTTGGGGACGGCCGATAGAAATGAAAACTAAGTAATCTATATCTACGGGTTGTTCCCTGCGCACGCCTAGTAGTGCTACGCCATAGCGGGTCGGCTACGAGTACTACGAAGCGTTAGGTGACGTCACGCGAGTTCCATGATTTTTTTTTTACCCAAAAAGTGCTGATATTTGACATTTTAGTTGTAGCGCTTTCGACAAAACGAAGATGCTTTTAATCTCGTTTTTAGTCAAGGTTCCGGATCGCAGTGGGCAAAAACATAACCCTTGTAAGATCATTTCGTTGTCTATCCGTCTGTCAATACCCTTTTCCTCAGGAACGCGTGAAGGTATCAAGCTGAAGTTAAAATTCAAGCAAATACTCAAGTCAACTTGGCACAGTGAACCAAACAAACTATTAAAAGGCCTGCGGAGCATGCGAAGTTCATACAAACGTTATACCATAATAATATGTAAATCAAACATATTCTTAAGGTCGTGTGTATTTATTTCGATTGGATTACAGAATATATAGGTTCCCAAACACATATTTTGAAATTACACTGATTTAAACAAGAGTTATGTGAAAAATACATTTTCTTAGAAATCTTAAGTTCCACATATCTCGTCTTTGTATCATTGTCCTTTCAAAATATTTATTTGGGAACATAAATATTCTGTAATCCAATCGAAATATCACACACTACCTTAAGCATATGTTTGTTTTTTTTTTTATATTATTTTGGTATTACGTTTGTATTAAAAACTCATGCTCCACCGGCCCCTTAAGTCATCACGATCAAAAGATATGACCGTTTATATCGCATATATTGCAATTTGACAAGGGAATCAAAACCTACAGAGTTCTTCCCTTTGATCTGACAAGAAGGAATGTCTTACAGTTCACGTGAAGGAAAAAAATAAGAAAATCGTAAGAACCTAGAAGTTTAGACATAGCCTTCCGCCTGATATTAGAGACTGCCAAACTATTGCAGTCTTCAAAAGAAGAGTAAAAGAACATTATCTGTCCAATTCGCCATAATTGCATAGGTATTTGTTAGTTTATATTTGTGTTATACAGGCTGGAATTTTTCATTGCCACCTGAAGGGAAAGTACTCGAAATACTGGAGATAGAAAATTTTACTCAAAGAAAACATTCCTTTATTTAAAAAAAAAACACATCTGCATTTAATTCTTTTGCCACACTAGGGAATCAAACCGACTAAAGTTCGAAAAATAACATCCTTTATCTAAAGAACGTAAATACAATGGGATAGATTCAATAAGATACGGACTTTTATTCATAGTTTTCCTTTCATTTGATTTATTAGTTAGTTAGAGAGATTTGATCCATATGATTTAATTTACCCTATCGATAGATGTCAAAAACGTACAGAATTATAATTTTTCGAAGTTTAGTCGATCCATTCCCGGTTCGATGCCCGAGAGTGGCAAGAATTTTTTTTTAATTCTGTGAATGCAAATTTGTTTCTTTAAAAAATAAAGGAATGTATTCTTTTAGTAAAATTAGCTATCTCCAGTATTTCGAGTACTTTCCCTCCAGGTGGCATTGAAAAATTCCACCCAGTATATTTTGTCTTGTAGGTATGTATGTTAGTATAATCTTAGGTTTATCGCATGTTATATTTAAATTCTTTATTTGCTTTAAGTTTTTATATTTTCCATTTTCTCATCTTTTATACACTTTGTCTAAATCTCTTTTTATCTATACTCTCCTTTCACAGGTGTGCTGGAAGAGATTTCTTCAGAAATAAGCATCACTTTTATACCTATTTTCTATTCCTTTCTTCTTTACGTAAATAAACTGTTAAATAAATAAAAATAAATACAATAGCATCTAATGATAGTAAAATCATACCAAATGCTAGCCTTCATAATGCTAAACTAACTTAATTCAACTAGAGATATTCTGTGAATGTTCTCGCAGTAATAGAGATAAAATATGGCGGCGGGCCACGCCTGGAACGTGTTACTTAGTTAAACTAACGTGGTTTAGATAGACGAATTAGTTAGTGAGTTTCTTATGCCACGAACCGGGCGCCGAATGGGACTTCCTCACAGTTAAAAATCAATTGCAATAACTAAAATTAAAACAGTTAAAACGTTAAATTAAAATAAAGGGTGTAAAAACCTCTTATCGGAGCCGAAAATCACTTGTTCTCCCCGTCATTGCGAACATTTTTTTTGTTCTACACCTTCACTTCAACACGGAACCTTTTAGTTACGGAGATATTGGGGGTCAAAGTTACAAATTTTTGACAAGTATTTTTTTAAACATTTTTTTTATTGTAAGATTTTTACTTTAAACACCTCCGTACTAATTAATCCATCCATCAGCACAATGTTTCGAGTGCGTTACATGGAGTTTTACCACAAAACATGATTTCTCGCCCTAAAAAACGAAGTCGTTTCCCAGCAATTATTTGTACAGAATGCTTGGTTGACGGCTTCGTGATGAGGTTGTTTGCACCCTGTACAGTATACAAAATAACAAATTAAAGGTCATGGTATGTCCGCGTTCGAAGCAAGTGTGAAGTGCGGATCGCTAGTTGAATATTATTACAGGAAGATTTGAAAAAACAACATCGTGTAAACAACCTTATCACGAAGCCGTTAACCAAGCATTCTGTACATCAGACTAAGTAACATTACGCAAAAATTATTTGTTTTTTGTGGTAAATGAAACGCACTCAAAACATTGTGCTGATGAATGCATTGAATAGTCTAAGGGTTATAGAGGTATTTAAAGTAAAGTTATAGAAACAAACTTATGAAAAGTTAGAACTTTCACACCCAATACCTATCTCCGTAACTCAACCACTCTTACTAAAGGGTATTACCCAGTACTAACTGGGTTGTGGAGGTCAGATAGGCAATCACTCCATGTAACATACTGGTATTCAGCTGCATCCGGTTAGACTGGAAGCCGACCTACACATACTTGTGAAAAGGCAAGGCAGATAATATAATATAAACAGCAAGATTTGAAAAAAAAAGTAAGTATCTCTGCTATGCATAGTCACACTTGTACAAAAATTTTGTGTTCTATGAAGTCTCTTGCATTTTAGTGTTCAAACAAATTACGCTTTGCCCCTCTGAGGGTACTCTTCAATACCCCCCCCCCCGTTTCCTCATCGCCCCGCATCAGGTATTCACAGAGGCCCTCTGAAAGGGAATACTAACTAGTATTTTAACGCAGTGACTCGACTGCCACTCGACTAGCATTGGACGAGTAATCAGCAGATAGAATTTTCCAGCTAGTGTATAGTTTATAAACACTGCCTGAAGTAAGTAAATGAAGTTTCATTATTGTCTGGTGTTGTTTGTGTTTTGTTAGTTGTTTTATTGACCGTATTTCATTGATGTATCCGCATTTACATAAATTCAAATAAACACATCCATTCGGATCTGTGAATAGCGTTTTGACAGTTCTCCGGTTCTGAAATGAGATAGTCGAATACGGTTCCATACCGACACGGAAACGTATCGAATGGTTGTGAATAAGGGACCAGAATTGATCCACAAATTTATAATTTACGCAAGCGATGCCGCGGGCAAAAGTTAGTCCAAAATAATTCCGTTTCATTTCAAACCTTAATTCCAAACAAAAGAAACTTTGAAACTGTGTTTTTATTTTTTAACTTTTTTGCGTGCACCAACTGTTTCTCGTTTTCAGTTAAACTTTTCTTAAAAAGTAAAGTTTTTGTAGAGTTCCATTCTGTGTTTTGTGTAAAAATATAATGAAAATGAACGCTAAGTTATTTGTAATTAGATTTCCTTGTTCTTTTAATTGTTTGTTATGTATTTTCTTTAGTTTTTAAAATACAAAGAGAAACTAGCAAGTAAATTAATCAGTGATAGTATGTGTGTGAACGACAGAAACCATGAAATTGAAATTAAGGTCATTTCAAAGAGCTGCAGAAAGAAGCATGCTGGGCCTAAAAATAAGCGACCGCATAAAGAGCAGCGACATCAGAGCGAAGACCAAAGTCACTGATGCTTTGTATATGGCCGAGAAACTGAAGTGGAATTGGGCAGGCCACATCGCGAGGACCACAGACAACAGGCGGAGCGAGCGCGTCCTGCACTGGTATCCACGAAACGGAAACAGACATGGCGAGACGACATCGTTGCACTGGCTGGGATAGAGTGGACCAGAACGGCCCAAGATAGATTCAGATGGAAACAGATGGAGGAGGCCTTCATCCAGAGATGGATGACCCCTTAATAGTTTAAGTTATTTATAAAGTTATTAGGATAGTTTATTTTATTGTTAAGGGAATAAAGGATATTTTTATTTTATTTATTTATTTTATAGTCTAGTAATGTGACGGTCGAACTGCCAAGCCATAGGTCTTGAGTTCAAACCCAAGGCACCTCTGATTTTTCGAATCTATGTGTATGGTATTACTGTCACATTGCACCGGTGAAGGCAACATCGTGAGGAAACCAGCAAGCCGGAGAGATATTTTGTGACGGCATGTAATGACGTTGCATTGCGCGGCCTCAATTCTGCTATTACAATGGTGTCAGAATAGTCGATCATTGATTTCATAATGGTTAAGTTCTGTCAAGTTTTGACAAGTTTGGTAATCTACAAATATAATGGCGTCATTATGACTTTCCAATGATCAACCACTGATACTCAATTGAAAGAAATGTCAAAGAATGGTAATCTCGTACATATTGATAAATGTGTAAAAAAAAATATAAATGAAATCTGTCATGAATAAATGTTCAAAAGTAGTATATTTCGAAAATCATTTGTACTAACGGGTTTTATAATAATGGCAATACGACAATGTTATTAAAACACCATGTTATTAAGAGACCATTAACAGACCAGTGATCGACTATTATGAATAGATCAGATTACGAACTTTAAGCAAAATGACAATGGAATGGGAATGGAATAGTCTTGGAATGACAAATTTATAAAAAAAAAAAACGAGAGGTGTCAAGGGACACCCGGATGGAACGAAGTTCTGGCTTGCTATAAGAGAGAGAGACAGACAGAGAAACATGCGACGCCGCACAGCTTACAATAGCTTACTATAGCAAAAAGTGTCGTGCCAACTTTTCGTAAGATTTTTTTCCGTCTAGCCCCCTTTCACAACGCGCGGTAAGGAACTTCAATATTTCATCGGCGCCATCTTGGATTTTCATTTTGACCTCATTTTCATCATCAGCGACCCCAAAAACCACGAAAACGACACCCATGAAGAGAAAACCGAAATTTTTCGTCGGCGCCATCTTTGATTTTCATTTTGACCTCTTTTTTATTATCAGCGACCCCAAAAACCACGAAAAGGACACCCATGAAGAGAAAACCGAAATTTTTCGTCGGCGCCATATTAGATTTTCATTTTGACCTCTTTTTTATTATCAGCGACCCCTATAACCACGAAAACGACACCCATGACGAAAAAAATGAAATTTTTCATCGGCGCCATCTTGGATTATCATTTTGACCTCATTTTCATCATCAGCGACCCCAAAAACCACGAAAACGACACCCATGAAGAGAAAACCGAAATTTTTCGTCGGCGCCATATTTGATTTTCATTTTGACCTCTTTTTTATTATCAGTGACCCCTATAACCACGAAAACGACACCCATGACGAAAAAAATGAAATTTTTCATCGGCGCCATCTTGGATTATCATTTTGACCTCATTTTCATCATCAGCGACCCCAAAAACCACGAAAACGACACCCATGAAGAGAAAACCGAAATTTTTCGTCGGCGCCATATTTGATTTTCATTTTGACCTCTTTTTTATTATCAGTGACCCCTATAACCACGAAAACGACACCCATGACGAAAAAAATGAAATTTTTCATCGGCGCCATCTTGGATTATCATTTTGACCTCATTTTCAGTATCAGCGACCCCAAAAACCACGAAAACGACACCCATGAAGAGAAAACCGAAATTTTTCGTCGGTGCCATCTTTGATTTTTATTTTGACCTCTTTTTTATTATCAGCGACCCCTAAAACCACGAAAACGACACCCATGACGAAAAAACTGAAATTTTTCATCGGCGCCATCTTGGATTTTCATTTTGACCTCTTTTTCATTATCAGCGACCCCTAAAACCACGAAAACGACACCCATGACGAAAAAACTGAATTTTTTCATCGGTGCCAACATAATTTCATCGTGATGGGAAGCCCAGCCTGAACATTCAGTCTGCGTTTGGTCCTCGAGCCGACAACAAGCGGAAAAATAAAATACATAAATAATTATAATGGGGATGCACACTGTGGAACTAATGGCGCTAGCATAGCTGGTTCCAAGCATCGTCATTGGTTAAAAACCAAGCAATGTCATTTCATATTTTAAAATACCTTAACCTCATTGGTCAGATTGAGACCAGCTATGGTGGCGCCATCTACAATTAGCTTTTAACGTTCCTCCCCATTGCATAAGTTGATAAAACATGGTTACAAAGAAGGTCTAACATCAAATGTATACAACCTACAACTCCTAGTTACTGTAATATATTAAAAAGAAAACTAGCTTGTCAAAAAGTGTCGTGACAACTTTTCGTAAGAATTTTTTCCGTCTGGCCCCCTTTCACAACGCGCGATAAGGAACTTCGTTCCAATAACAGTCTAAGGCCCCTGGTGAACGTTGAGGGAATCCGTTGGATGCGAGTCGCACGAGACCGGTCAATGTGGCGGCACGCGTGGGGAGGCCTATGTCCAGCAGTGGACGTCTTTTGGCTGAGATGATGATGATGATGATTATGATGACTGAAGATATCCCGTAAATGTCAGTATAAATTTAATATGACAGGTATTTCGAGTGTATTATTTAATTACCCCGCCGGCATGACAAAGAAACAATTAAACCCACTTTATTTCATTCAATAATTAACCAACGACTTCCTGAAATCGCTAAAAGCTTTACTGGACTTATAATTAATATCCATTCGTATTGTTTCCGCCTCTTGAATGATTAATAGCGGCCATATTTGATCCATCACGGTGCGGAATGAATGGAATGACAGAGACAAAGGTTAATATTCATTTCTTGAGATGAAAACAAAGGTATTAATGATTATTAACTTTTGTTGTTCAGAAAATATGGTTTTGGAAGATGCTCGCTTGATATATGATGATGATGTTTTCAATTAATTACTGTGAAGCCCATGTCCAGCACATGGACGTCTTGCGGCTAAAATGATGATGATGATGATAATATGTGACTGAGATGAGATAACTATTTCGTCCGTATGTCACTACAGGGATCCAGCAGAATATCAGCGTCAGGTGCACGCCTGACATGCTGAGCTGGACTCCCATTTGGTGCAACCTTAAGACGCACACCACACCTTGCATACCTACTTGTTGATTATTACTTTTTTTAATTTGAAGTCTGTCACGGTATTACTATAATTATTTCGTAAATATGTTTTTCTTTTTGTATATTGGCACCTTGTTTTTTCATCATCATCATCATCATCATCATCGGCCTATTAATGTTCCCACTGCTGGGATAGGCTTCCTCTCTAAGAGAGGGAATGGGCTATATAATCCACCACGCGGGCCCAGTGCGGATTGGTAGATGTCACATGTCTTCGAATTTTATGGTTCTAGGACATGCCGGTTTCCTCACGATGTTTTCCTTCACCGTTTTGAGAGCAGCGGTGATGTAATAAATTACACAAAGTAATGCGCCTGCCTGGGTTCGAACCCACGACTTACTGAACGTAAGTCGGGGCCGCCACCACTGGGCCACCGCTGCTCCTTGTTTTTTATTATATCATTTTATTTAACTATATCATTTAAATGTACTTCTGTGTGTTATGCTATGTCTTTTGTGTGCACTAAATAAATGATTTATCTATCTATCTATTTTCGAAATAACTATGGCCGCAAGACCATAAATATCGTTTCAAAGATTATTGTAATAACTAATGAACGAAATCCATAAAGGAGAATTGACCTACGGTTAATTCCATTTTACTTAATTAAACTTTTACTGTCACTTCCAGGATATTGTCAGTTCATCACGGATAATAACACGTAAATTGAAAACTAAGGACGCTAAATATTTGGCTTATTACTTAGGTTTGCGTTACAATTATTTGTGAAGGGTTTATTTGTGTAATGATTTGGCAAATGAAATCACGCAGATAATTTGTCAATTTTTTTTTAAATAATAAAAAAGAGAGACCCATTTTTTTCTTCTTGCAAACCTGCAAATCCTTCTTAATACAAATAACGATATAATAATCACTCACCCATGAAGTCTGCCAGCTTGAAGCCTGTCCTTCTAGAGTTTACTTCGACACTTTATGTACTGGGAAGTGGGCACACTGTGTTCAATAGCACTGGGCAGTGGGCACACTGTGTTCAATAGCACTGGGCAGTGGGCACACTGTGTTCAATAGCACTGGGTAGTACACACGGATATCACTGAGGGAGTCGACTGGAATAGGGGGGAGAAAATGATAAGTTTCTGAAATAAAATCATTCACCACCTAATAGGGATGACAACTAAGGCCCATGTTCACCAAAAAGATGACGGTCTGATTATTTAAAACACGTTTTTGAATGGGAACATGTCACAGTGACAGCTGTTTTCAGATAATCAGACCGTCATCTTTTTGGTGAACATGGACCTAAAAACAAATATGATTCTGTATTACCTATCGAAGAAAAATATTGGGCACGTTTTTTATTTTTTCACGTAAACAAAAAACAAACACGATACAGTGCGTCGTAAATTCGTGTGATTTGGCGACATTTGAGTACATGTTTTACTGGAACGTGACGACGCGCGACGCAAGCCCCCACTCATGATCTTTGACGCGTTTCATCTTCGTCATTTTTTTTTATTAAATTGATAAAAGAAAAAACACATCCAATATTTTTCGATAATCTTACTGACGGACTAAACAGTTTCATATTTTTTTTTGTTTTGGTCTATCAAAATCAAAATCAAAATCAAAGCATTTATTTCAAGTAGGCCCCACAGGCACTTTTGAAGTGTCGAAACAAAGATGAACATTAAATGTAGCTACAGTCCCAGTCACAAGACATAAAAACTGTGAAAGTACTGTAGTTGCCCATTCCCTAGCGTAGATCTCTATGAATTGGAGAAGAACGGGCAAGAAACTCCATGGACACTCTTTTAAATCAAAATATTGTTACAAAATCTTGGTTACATCATTCATGTTGAGATGGTATATTATGTGAGAACAATGTAGCAAGATGTGCACGTTAAAAGTGTCCATAGCCAAACAAAAACAAAATACAACTCAAAAACAAAATAATTAATTCATTCATTCATTCTATCTAACAGTATCATACTTTTTATCAGAAATCATCCCTATAAACATCCAAATCCAGTCCGAGGGATTATGAATTGTTTTCGTTAAAAACTTTACCTGAAACAAAACAAGGTTAATTTATCTATCTACAGGTTTATAAAGAGGTAAAATTTGTTTGTAAGTTTGTTTGTAGGAGTGATCTTCGGAACTGCCGATCCGATTCCGAAATTTTTCTCGTCCCCTATTACTTGGAACTTAAATATAACTGCTGAATTGTGGCTGTACTATTAAATACACTTCTGTCTAACCCTTTTGGTATCACAAGCGTGATATTAATAATAATATCGCTGGACATTAACGCACAGCGCCATCTAGTGCCACACTAAGTAAGGCTTGTGTCGTGGACACCAGATAGTTGATATACTACATATATACTTTTTTGTTTGTAAATACATACTTAATATACATCTATACATCCATGACTCCGAAACAAATGTCCGTGCTCATCACACAAACATTTATTTTGCTCCTACCGGTATTCGAACCCAGGACCCTAAGAACGTAAGGCAGCCTCACTACCGCTACGCCATTCGGGTCGTCTGTTATGTTTTGTTAGTCTCAAGGAAAAAAAAAACACATTTTGTGAAAACTCGTAGCGATCGGCTACGAGTGCTACGAAAAGCGTACGTGACAGTCACGCGAGTTCCAATATTTTTGTTCACTCGAAAAGTGTTCAACGCGCCTAAAAAAGTTTCTTCAAAAAAAAATTGTGAAAACACGTCGAATAGCAAACCTCATTCATTCCTTTTAGAAATTGTTTAAAAAACAAAATAGCGAACACACGCAGGAATGTTACCTAGTTTCAAATATTTCTGTACGTGCAACAGTTTGGCCGACATTTTGTTTTTTTGGAACGATGTTTGTTCTTTTGGAAGAATGGTGTTCTTTTTTAGGGATCCGTAGCCAAATGGCAAAAAACGGAACTCTAATGGTTTTGTCATGTCTGTCTGTCCGTCCGTATGTCACAGTCACTTTTTTCCGAAACTATAAGAACTATGCTGTTGAAACTTGGTAAGTAGGTGTATTCTGTGAACCGCATTAAGATTTTTACACAAAATAGAAAAAAAAAACAAATTTTGGGGTTCCCCATACTTCAACTGAAATTCAACATTTTTTTTTTCATCAAACCCATACGTGTGGGATATCTATGGATAGGTCTTCGAAAATGATATGAGGTTTCTACTATCGTTTTTTCTAAACTGAATAGTTTGCGCGAGAGACACTTCCAAAGTAGTCAAATGTGTCCGGGGGGGACACATTTTACTACTTTGGAAGTGTCTCTTGTAACTTCTAAAATAAGAGAATGATAAAACTAAAAAGAAATATATGATGCCATGTAAACTTCCACCAAAAATTGGTTTGAACGAGATCTAGTAAGTAGTTTTTTTTTAATACGTCATAAATCGTAAACCGCAATTTACCTTTCATATAAAAAAATATATTATGTTACTTGCTGCTACGGAACCCTTCATGAGCGAGTCTGACTCGTACTTGGCCGCTTTTTTAAATATTAGGGTTCCGTAGCCAAATGGCAAAAAACGGAACCCTTATAGTTTCGCCATGTCTGTCTGTCTGTCTGTCCGCGGATAATCTCAGTGACCGTTAGCACCAGAAAGCTGAAATTTGGTACCAATATGTATATCAATCATGCCGACAAAGTGCAAAAATAAAAATTTAAAAAAACATTTTTATTAGGGTACCTCCCCCAGACGTAAAGTGGGGAGCGATTTTTTTTTTAATTTTGACCCTGACGTGTGATATATTGTTGGATAGGTATTTAAAAATGAATAGGGGTTTTCTAAAATCATTTTTTGATAATATTAATATTTTAGGAAATAATCGCTCCGAAAGTCAAAAACAATGTGTCCCCCCCCCCTCTAACTTTTGAACCATAAGTTTAAAAAATATGAAAAAAATCACAGAAGTAGACCTTTATATGAACTTTCTAGGAAAATTATTTTCAACTTGATGAGTTGAATAGTTTTTGAGTTATATAGCACTTTTTCAAAAAAACGCAAATGATAACTTTGTTTTTCATACAAATACTATGAAAAACAAAGTTATTTTTGCTGACGAAAAATGTTGGTATTTTTAATGGTCTGGGAAGCTACGGAACCCTACAGTGAGCGTGGCCCGACACGCTCTTGGCCGGTTTTTTAAATCTTTTTTGCAGTGAAATTGCTTTTTTGGTGTGAAATGATTTTAGAGCTAGATATTCGAAACATAATCTATTCTTGCAAGCTTTTGCTTGCCTGCTTTTCTCGAATGACTATAACAAACAAAAAACTTTCTATTACTTAATGTTATGATTTTTTTTGACACCCTATAATTTTGTCTCCATTTTTTTACTGGAAAATATTTTTTATTTGTAGTTTGTTAAAAATAACGATAACGGATGAATTCAAAATCGATAAATGTCCGATACATAAAGGGTGTAAAACACCTCTTCACGAAGCCGAAAGGCTCTTGTTCTCCTAATCATTGCGATAGTTTTTTCGTTCTACACCATACCTGGGAACCTTCTAGTTACGGAGATATTGGGGGTCTAAGTTACAACTTTTTGACAAGTTTTTTTTTTAAATACAGGTTTTTTTGTAAGATTTTGACTTTTAACACCTCCGCGATCCCCGTACTATTCAATCCATCCATCAGCACAATGTTTTAAGTGCGTTACTTTGAGTTCTACCACAAAACATAATTTATAACCTAAAAAAAAAAGTTGTTTCCCAGCAATTTTTTTGCGTAAAGTTACTTAGTTTGATGTACAGAATGCTTGGTTGACGGCTTCGTGATGAGGTGGTTTTTACCCTGTATACCATCCACCCTTTTTTTATGTTAGCCTTTCTGTCCTCACAAAGGCCTCCCCATGGCTTTCCAATCCTGTTTGCAAAATGCCCTTTCTGACGAATCCGTCAAGAACTAGTCCAGATCGTCACACGCCAGCGTTTTTTGGGCCTGCCTCGGTTACGACGGCCGTCTTCAGGCACCCACTGTGTGACTATCTTCGCCCATCTGTCCGGCCCCATCCTAGAGACGTGACCCGCCCAGTCCCATTGCAGCTTTGCAGACTTATTGCCAACATTGGCGATGCCTGTCTTTGACCATATTACGGTGTGTGGGAAACTCAACGTTTGCCAAAGAGTGATGGAACGTAGCATCACTACATTTATTATAAAACAAAGTCTCCCTCCGCCTCTGTCTGTCCCTATGTATGCTTAGATCTTTGAAACTAAACAGCTGAAGTTCTTGTCACGATTCAGTAAAAGTTGTTCTTATTAATGAGTAAAATGACCCCTTATGAGATTTCGTGTATGAACAAAACAGATAGGACCTTATATCATCATCATCTGCCCGGCTTTTCCCAACTATGTTAGGGTCGGCTTCCAGTCTAACCAGATGCAGCAGAATACCAGTATTTTACATGGAGCGACTGCCTATCTGACCTCCACAACCCAGTTAGCACTGGGTAATACGATACCACTTGGTAAGACCAGTTGTCAGATTTTCGGGCCACAGACTACTTGTAACGATTGTCAAAGATCTGCTAATGACAGCTGGGACCAACAGCTTAACGTGCTTTCCGAGGCACGGAGGAAACTCGGTATGTAAGGGTGGTCACCCATCCACAAATCAATCTAGGCAAGCACGGCTTAACCTAAAGATCGACCCGAGCAGCTGTTATTATAGAGCCACGAGCTCCACGAGATAGGTACTTATATATGGAAATGAAATATCTCTTTTCAAAATAAACTGTTTCCTCAAAACTCACGTAATAATTAATTTCAACGTACTCTCCAAACGCAGACCAAATCAGAATTACAAAATTAATATTCCAACATCAATTTGTACTAATAACTTGGTAATCAATTAGAGATACTGCTTCGAACAGTACCGTGGTTAGGGTTGGCAGTCGTCAAAATTATTTAAGACATGCCCGGAATTAATTAGTTTGATTTCTGGAAATTTAGGTTAGAACTAAGGTCACCGACGTAGCCCGAAGAATTGCCAAACTTAAGTGGCAGTGGGTAGGGCACATTGCTCGCAGAACGGATAGCCGATGGGGCCGAAAAGTTCTAGAGTGGCGACCATGAACCGAAAGACGATGCGTTGGACCTTCCACTAGGTGGACCGATGACCTGGTGGAGGTTGTGGGAATCCGTTGGATGCGAGTCGCACGGGATCGGTCAATGCAGCGACACTTGGGGGAGGCTTATGTCCAGCAGTGGACATCTTTCGGCTGAAATTATGAGTTCTAAAAAGCAGGGACTTAAAAACACCTTCATAAAGGTTACAGAATTATAAGTGTTACATATTGAATTGGTAATACAATCAAATATGAAACACTTATAAATGTGTTTTCAATGTGTTAACCCAAAACACTTACAAAAGTGTAACCGTAACATATCTGTAACAGATATAAAAGGTTTAACAGTGTTAATAAGTGTTTAACAGGTAAACTCAGCGTTGCCATTGGATAGCCGAAATCTAGTCGCAGTCTGTTGTAAAACTGATTATGTTATTTCAGTTACACCTATTAACACTTATAAACACATATAAGAGGTTACAGTTTGATTCGGTAACATTATTGTATCTGTTACATCTAAAAGTGTTTTTCTGTTGAAACTGTTTTAAAAACATTATTACGGTTACAGTTTGAGTCCCTGCTAAAAAGTCCGTAATTTCCAATAGGTAGGTACACATAGTATACTTTAAAGAATAATTTAAAGAGATTATTTCTAAAATTATATTGAAAGATCATCCAGGTAGCCAGTGGCCCAAAAAGTCTGACAACCAGTCTAACCAAGGTATCGTGCTGCCCAGTACCTACCAGCTGGGTGGTGGAGGTCAGATAGGCAGTCGTTCCATGTAAAATACTGGTATTCAGCTGCGTCCATTTAGACTGGAAGCCGATCCAAAAATAGTTAGGAAAAGGCTAGGCAGATGATGATTTTCATAGATTATAATTAATATCTTGTAATTTCGAACTATGATGAAATCTGCTGTCTTACCGATGAACATTTTCTGTGGGGTGATTTAAAATGGTGTACTGAATACCTGAGAACCATTTTCGCGTCGATGTCCATTCCAACTGGTAAATTGTGGGGTTGCGGGACTGTTCGAAAGAGATACCGTAGCCCCGGAACGTAAAGGGCGAGGAAGGAACACGGATGAAAAAAAAAATTGGCAAATTGTAAAATAATATACAATGACAAGTTTTAAATGTACAAGTTTCTGTTGAAAAAAACTTTTTTGCAAAAAATAAAACCGACTTCAAAAAAAACAAAAAAGTGAGAAATAACTTTAGCTTCTGAAGTCGGTGACCTTTGTTTGATTGATTTAGTTTTTTTGTCACCGACTTCAGAAGCTAAAGTTATTTCTCACTTTTTTGTTTTTTTTGAAGTCGGTTTTATTTTTTGCAAAAAAGTTTTTATTTTTCACTTTTTAGTGGTGCTTGATATACATGGAAAGTGCATACCGTTACAATTACATCAAGCCCAAACACGACTAGGGTACATTGTCTCATTATGGAGTTCCGTGACTCTTGGCTTCGTCATCAGATCTGATGGTAGAATGGTTCTAATCAAACGCAAATGCTTCACTTGTTGTAGAAAATACCAAAATAGCAACACATTTTCATATAAAATTTGAAGAGTTCCCTCGATTTCGCCAAGATTCCATCATCAGATCCCGACTTGGTGGCTATGGGACCATTTGGAAAGAATATCCTTTCCAACAAAAAAAGAATTTTCCAAATCGGTTGGCAAACGACGGAGTTATGCCCGAACAAACATAAAAAAAAAAAAAAAAAAAAAAAAAAAAATAGAAACATCCGAATTGAGAACCTCCTCCTTTTTTAGAAGTCGGTTAAAAAAAACCGAACACTCCGGAATGTCCATCTTTTCTCTCCGGAAAACTTATTAATAGATCTGGAAACCCTGGACGTGGTTCATTCCGGTCGGCAGGCGGACACCGGACGCCGGACGCGGCTGTCCAGCCGGACACCGTCGACCGGATTGGGATTGAGTCGTATTGTCTGATCTAACTTTTATGAGACAAGTTTGTAGAGGTCGTTATAACTTGGGGTCTTATAGACTGTACGCTGTGAATCTCTCCTTGACAAAAATAATGGTTTTTCGGACAAACTTTTACTATCCACTATCTGTTACTCGCGACTTTCATCTTCATTCTCTAACTCTCATCCCAATGAGGGATTTCTTTTTCAACTCTTCCCGAGTTGCTGGATACGTTACTGCGTGGAACAGAACGTCACATAATTTCACTTGGACCTAATGATTTTATTCGGAAGCTTATGCAAACGAAAGTGTCAGTCAACGAGCGTATGTGACGTGTGGTTTTTCAAGCGTTTTGGCTTTGGCACTTAGTAACGTAGTCGGATCAACGCCATCTATCGAGTTCATGGAAACTATTTTTTTTTATTCTCAAAAAGAAAACCTCTTATTCATTTGTGGTCTTCGCAGCATATCTTCTACTTCCATACTCCTCTATTACTCGCCATCTCATCAGACACCTCCTTTCTAGCTATATCATCTTTCGTACAGTCCATCCATCGTTTCTTTGGTCTTCCTCTACTCTTATACCCATTCACATCCATTCTCACAAACTTTCACATTTATAATATGAGTAGGATATATGTAGTTAGGATTAGGATAGTTAGGATAGACTCTGTGTAGAATAGGGACAACCAAACAAATCTAATTAGTCCGTCAGTTAGGATTATAAAAAAATATTTGACCCGTATTTTTTCTTTTGTGACGTAAACCAAAATTGACGAAGACGAATTGACGCTTCTAAAATTCTCAATACGTCACGCCTTGGTATAATTTTTAGTGTGTTCTGACGTCACGAGCCTGCACTCCCGAGTTTTAATGCGTTTTATTTTTGTCAATATTCATTGATTTACAAAAACAAAAAATACGTGTCCATTATTTTCCAATACTCTAACTGACGGACTAAATAGATTTGTGAGTTTTTGATACTGTCGTCATGACTGTTGTCAATCATAAACTGAAATAGTTATTGCTTGACCCAGTTTATAACCTTGTGAGCCAATCGATCTAGGCTCTAAAATAGTCCGAGCTATTTAAATCTAGAATTCTAGACCTCTACTCAGTGACTTCATCAATATAACATAAAGGTTGGTGTAGGGGAGCTCGTGGATGTAATAATAACAGCCACTCGGGTCGATCTTTAGGTTATGGTGTGTACCTTACCTTTTCCCATCCGAAAAGATAAGGTACAGTACACCATACGATAAAAAAGTACGAGTACTATGCCGTTAATGAAGACACCATTTTCAGTTCAAATTCAATAGAACTCCTTGAAAAAAGTCAGCCTGAGCAAAAAAAATTACGGCAAGCGCTAGGCAAACTTTTAGCTCTAAAATTTAACTAGGTTCTAGATTGTGGAAGAGAAAACTTCTTTAGGCACGTTGAACACTTTTTGATTGAACGAAATTCATGGAACTGGCGTGACCGTCACGTACGCTTTTCGTAGCACACGGCTACGCCGTAGCGGATCGACTACGAGTTTTCACTTCTATCGAAAGTCCCCAAAAACTGATACGCATGTTTGTTTTTTGCTATTAGAAGAGCAGGAACAGCGGTGGCCCAGTGGTGGTGGCCCAGTGGTGGTGGCCCCGACTAACGAACAGTAAGTCGCGGGTTCGAACCCAGACAGGCGCATTACTTTGTGTAATTTATTTCATCACCACTGCTCCCAAATCGGTGAAGGATAACATCGTGAGGAAACCGGCATGTCCTAGAACCAAAAGTTCAAAGACATGTGACATCTACCAACCCGCACTGGGCCCGCGTGGTGGGTTATAGCCCATTCGCTCTCGTTGAGAGGAGGCCGCGTCCCAGCTGTGGGGATGATGATTAGAACAGCTTTGTTAGCCAATACAATTAGGAGAGTCAGTTATTTCGGTTGCATTATTATAACATAACATCATTGTTGTCGGGTTAGGCCGGAGGTGATCTATGGGCCGAGATGTACTATATAGCCAAGAGGCATGAAGATAGTATAACAGAAAACTGCAAATTTATTTAGTCCGTCAGAGTATTTCAAAATAATGGACACGTGTTTTTTGTTTTTGTAAATTTATGAATATTGACAAAGATAAAACGCATCAAAACTCGGGAGTGGGGGCTCGTGACGTCAGAACGCTCTAAAAAATATACCACGGCATGACGTATTGAGAATTTTAAAAGCGTTGTATCTTCGTCATCCCATTATTTCTGACTCATCATTCATCTGCCTGTCTTTTCCCAACTATGTTGTGATCGGCTTCCAGTCTAACCGGATGCAGCTGAATACCAGTATTTTACATGGAGCGACTGCCTATCTGACCTCCACAACCCAGTTAATACTGGGTAATACGATAATACGGTACGACTGGTTGTCAGACTTTTTGGGCCACTGACTACCTGTAACGACTGTCAAAGATGGACAAATGACAGCCGGGAGCCGGGCCGGAGGGGTGCTTTCCGATGCACTGAGGAAACTCGGTATGTACTAGACACCCATCTACAGACCAACCTTGGCAAGCACGGCTTAACTACAAGTTATTACTTAGTCACAAGCTCGTCTCTGACTAACTGATCTCTAGATAATTCAAAAGTATACGTAATGCTTTGAGTTTAATTTATTAGTTAGCGACAAGCTCTGTCCTCTGCCTACCCCAACAGAGCTATAAAAAGCCGTACATTTATCTATTTTGACGTTGCTTCGTGTCGCGTCGCGAATGAATAAGTAATAGCAACAGAGTGGCCATTTCAATAATATCTACAGGAAATAAATAAGGAACAGATACAACGTGGCATATTATACCAGCATGATGGTAGTACAATGTTGGAAAGATCAAGTGCCATATGGGACCGAAACGTGGTCCCTAGCGTAGAGATCTACGGTAGGGAATGGGCAACTAGGAGTACTTTCACAGTTTTTATGTCTTGTGACTGGGACTGTAGCTACATTTAATTTTCATCTTTGTTTCGACAATTCAAAAGTGCCTGTTATTGGCCTACTTGAAATAAATGCTTTGATTTTGATTTTGGTCGCTAATAATGGGCCTTATCAGAAGGCTTAAATTCACCCAAAGGGCAATGGAGAGGGCTACCTTCGGAGTTTCCTTGCGTGATCGAATCAGAAATGAAGACATCCGCAAGAGAACCAAGGTCACCGACGTAGCCCGAAGAATTGTCAAACGTGAACACGGCACATTGCTTGCAGAACAGATGACCGATGGGGCCTAAAAGTTCTGGAATGGCGACCGCGAACCGGAAGACGTAGCGTTGGAAGACCTCCCACTAGGTGGACCGATGACCTGGTGAAGGTTGCAGGGATCCGCTGAATGCGAGTCGCACGAGACAGGGCTACGTGGCGACACTTGAAGAAGGCCTATGTCCAGCAGTGGACGTCTTTCGGATGAAATCATGATGACTGATAAATGTGTCACTATTACTTGTTAACTGTACACGTCAGTCAATCGATCGTTATGAAAATCGACAAATAGGCTACATTTTACCTTTGATATTTTGTATTAATAAACCATGTAATCAATTTGTTGGTTTAATTGAACCCAGGCAGGCGCATCACTTTGTTTAATTTATTTCATCACCACTGCTCTCAATCGCAAATGAATCGTTTAGGCGCTACTGAGGAACATACCTAAATATAAACATACCTTTTTATTTTATTTTTCGGATGGGAAATCATGACCCTTCCCACTCTGGTCGGAGCGGGACAGACTATTATTGACTAAAACCTATCCATGTTCCGGGGCCGCGGTATCTCTTTCGAACAGTCCCGCAGCCCCCGCAACAGTCCCGCAGTCCTCGCAAATTCAAAAATACCTAAACTGCTAAAATCACAATCTCTCTCTCTCTATCTTTTGGCTTCGATGAAAATACATTGACTGCCTCGTTGAGCGTGAGGTTCGGTTCCCGGGTCGGGCAGCATTATCAGGGTGTTCCATCACTAATCTCTGAATAGCAGCCACGTAGTGTGGATTTGTTTAATGGCTTATGTTAGTTGGCCAAGCAGACGGGAAAAGACCACGCGGTCGCTCACCCACCCGTTGGTCAGATCGAGTAAGGACGCTCACTGGCCTATCAATAGCCGAAGCTTTTAAGACCGCCGAGGTCAGAAAAACGTGGAAGAATATAGTGCACTAGTGATGAGCGTTGAATGAACGAACTAGTTAATTCGACCGTCGACGTACTATCAAAGAATGGACGGTTCACCAACAATCCTTGGATTAGTCGTATTCGTAAACGTTTCAACGGCAGTCAACGGCTAAACTGAATGCGTCTACCGACTCAAGAACGTAGGCAAGTCATTCAACCTTAGAAATAAAATAAACGCTCAAACAAATTTTAACTCTAAATCTATCACCAGAGAGTTCATATTTGTATATCACGACGAATGAATTTGTGTTACTTGCCTACATTCTCGAGTTTAACATCAGTCCCGTACAAATATCAAGTGTCTCCTGCTAGATTTACAGTTAAAATTTGTTTGAGCGATTATTTTGGAGTCTAGTCTACTGCCTACGTCGCCGTCAACGTAGTAGACTTCGTTGCAACGTTTATTTCAACGTCAGTAAAACCAAGTCGACGCATAAACTAGTCGACGAACTCAACTAGTTGATGGACTAGTCGATGAACAAAAACGGACGGTCTAGGTTCGTTGAGTCGAATAAATGAGCTAAACTTTAGTGCACCGAGTGATCAAAACCTCATCAATATCTATACCTCAGACTAGACACGACCTTCAACAATGAAGATTACTACTAAGAAGAGAAGAATGGCTATAATACGAGTAGGCTTGGTCCCCTATTACGTGGAACTGAAAATAAAGGATGTAAAACATCTCTTCACGAAGCCGAAAGGCTCTTGTTCTCCCCATCATTGCGATATTTTTTTTGTTCTACGCCATACCTGGGAACCTTCTAGTTACGGAGATATGGGGGGTCAAAGTTACAACTTTTTTGACAAGTTTTTTTTTTAAATACAAGTTTTTTGTATAATTTTGACTTTTAACAACTCCACGATCCCCGTACTATTCAATCCATCCATCAGCACAATGTCTTAAGTACGTTACACTGAGTTCTACCACAAAACATGATTTATAACCTCAAAAAAAAAACTTGTTTCCCAGCAATATTTTTTGCGTAAAGTTACTTAGTTTATGTACAGAATGCTTGGTTAACGGCTTTGTGATGAGGTGGTTTACACCCTGTATAAATAGTATAGATCACACGCTCCTCCACAGAGGTGATGTTATGATATAAGTAAAAACTTTTTTGCAAAAAATAAAACCGACTTCACACAAAAAAGTGAAAAATAACTTTAGCTTCAGAAGTCGGTGACCTTTATTTGATTGATTTAGTTTTTTTGTCACCGACTTCTGAAGCTAAAGTTATTTTTCACTTTTTTGTGTGAAGTCGGTTTTATTTTTTGCAAAAAAGTTTTTATTTTTCACTTTTTAGTGGTTCACATGTGCATACCCTTTCACAGCGTACCAGCATGATTTTTTGTTATGAACTGGTGTAAACAATGGACAGACATGAGATTTCAGCAATCCCAGTAAGAGACACACATTTGCTACATTTAATGAGGAGTTCCGTTGCCTTTCTCCGAAGTTTTTCATCTAATCTTTACCCAATTTAAATGGGATCACTCCGAGAAAGTAGTCTTTCTAAAACTACCCAAATCGCTTCTGGTGTGCCCATAAAATTTGAAAAGTTCTCTCTATTTCTCCAGGATCCCATTATCAGGATCCTGACTTGATGATTATGGGACCTTCTGGGAAGTATACCCTTTCAAACAATTAAAAAACAAATTCGGTCCAGTCATCTTCGAGTAATCGGGGAACATTGAATTGAGAACCTTCTCCTTTTTGAAGTCGGTTAATAACGACGTTATGGTACGTGACCCAAATATCCGGATAGCCTTTAAAAGATTTGGCCGAGTATCGTTAATTTGCTTCTAAGAATTGAAGAGCTCCGTTCCTTTGTCATGGATCCCATAATCAGAACCTAACCAAATTCTCATCAAACTACCCTTGAAGTACCCTTGCCAATAAAATAAAAAAACAATACATGTCAAGGTAATAGGCTTATCCCCAATAAATGGAACTTAATACACCTAACTGTCGAAATCTGGGAATATTGTACACATCTGCGTACCCCCTCAGAGCATACAGGCGTGATGTTACGTCATGATGCTGTATAAACAATAAACATTCAAGTGATTGCAGCAGTTACTGCAGATTTGCCGTGTATTTTTGAAGAGTTCCATTGTATATCTCCGAAGATCCGGATCAGATCTTCAGCAAATTAAAATATAACCACACGGGAAGCACCAGCTTTCAAATTAAAAAAGAATCATCAAACTCGGTTCACCCAGTCGAAAGTACTGAGGTAACAAACACTGTCGAAATCTGGGTGAACTGTACACATCTGCGTACCCCCTCAGAGCATACAGGCGTGATATTACGTCATGATGTTGTATAAACAATAAACCTACAAGCGATAACAGCAATCACTGCAGATTTGCCGTACATTTTTGAGGAGTTCCATTGTATATCTCCGAAGACCAGCATCAGATCTTCAGCAAATTAAAATGGGACCACATGGGAAGCACCAGCTTTCAAATAAAAAAAGAATCATCAAAATCGGTCCACTCAGTCGAAAGTTATGAGGTAACAAACACAAAAAAAAAAAAAAAAAAAAAAAAAAAAAACATACAGACGAATTGATAACCTCCTCTTTTTGGAAGTCGGTTAAAAAAATACACCCAGACGAAGTTGCAGATAAAAGTTAGTAGTGAATATATAATATGATTTAGTTTTTCATCCTCGCGACAGATCCCAGAGGCGGCAACTTATTACATTTGCCGTCCATATATAATTCAGCGGAGGTGACACACTCTATTTAATGAAATATTGATGATAGTCAGCCGAGAAATAGACAACGTTTTTAATAAAATTATATCTTGTCACGTTCGCTGTTTTCTAGAGGGATTTGAACTTTATGTGCTTTAAATAAATTTATATTTAGGGGTATGAAGAAGAGGGTGTTTCTTCATCCCCCGTAGAAAAGGGAGAACCTGGACCCGACCAGACGGCCACTGCCAGACAGTAAGTTGTTGTCAGAGGAGTGAAACTTCCATACATTGGCTTCAAACAAAATTTTCATAGATAGTGCTGCCATCTGTGTGTTTAAGGACATCAACTTTTCAACTGTTTGACAGCTTTCAACTGTGCTAACGAGAACAGCTATTTTAGACCACTTGTCAGTGAAGTAAATAGCCTAGCGGTGAAAGCGGTTGCCTTGTGAATAATAGTTTACAAGTTCTAATCCTCAGTCAAGAATTACTTTTGTATCAAAATCAAAATCAAAATCAAAATCAAAGCATTTATTTCAAGTAGGCCAGTTACAGGCACTTTTGAATTGTCGAAACAAAAATGAACATTTAAAGTTGCTACAGTCCCAGTCACAAGACATAAAAACTGTGAAAGTACTGTAGTTGCCCATTCCCTAGCGTAGATCTCTATGGAGAAGAACGGGCAAGAAACTCCATGGACACTCTTTTAAATCAAAATATTGTTACAAAATCTTGGTTACATCATTCATGTTGAGATGGTATATTATGTGAGAACAATGTAGCAAGATGTGCACGTTAAAAGTGTCCATAGCAAAACAAAAATAAAATACAACTCAAAAACAAAATAATTAATTCAAATAAACCATGGCGACTAAGAGATGACCAGTCACAACTGACAGCGCCCGTTCACGAACATGACGCATGGATCAGCACCATTCAGCTCAACCATTTTGAAGGGAACTAAATGGTCCGACACACGCGCCACCATCAGCGAGACATTTGAGAGAGCATGACATACTCTCAACCGCCAGGGCACATTCAAGTCAAGAACTGCCGTAGGTTTCCAGTGAATGATAGCTTATTAGTACATAGTACTCACACAATATAGGCTATGCGATTATATAATACTAACATGGAATTTATACAATGCAAAGATAAGTACAATCTTCAGCAGCTCCAACAATATCATTTAATGCTATCAATTTTTGCGCCCCTGTCCATGTGGAGCAGGACCAGCATTGAGCCAAGCATTTTTATCAGCGATATAATCGCTCAACTTGTAATATGCTTGTTTACATAGTGTGCGTTTAATGCATGTTTTAAATTTCGTCTCATTCAGTTCAAGAATACTTTGTGGAATTTTATTATAGCATCTCAAACAGTACCCCATGAAAGATGAGTCTACTTTAGCGAGTCTAAAGCCTGGCTGAACTAGTTGGTCCCTATTTCTAGTACTGTAATTGTGTCTGTCACCTCTTTTACCAAAAAGATGCAGATTTTTTCTGACGTACATTATGTTTTCGTAGATGTATTGGCAATGAACCGTCATGATGCCAATATCCTTAAATAGTTCCCTTAGAGAATCGCGCCTACGAAGATTATATATGGCTCTGATGGCTCTTTTCTGCAGGATAAATATTGACTCAATATCAGCAGCCCGTCCCCATAGCAAAATACCGTAAGACATTATACTATGGAAGTAACTAAAATAGACCAGTCTAGCGGTATCTACATCAGTGAATTGACGGATTTTTCTAATGGCATATGCTGCTGAACTTAAGCGCCCCGCAAGCGATGTTAAATGAGAACCCCATTGTAGCCTTGAATCAAGCGTAAGCCCCAGGAAAACAGTTTTCTCTACGAATTCGAGTTTCTCTTTATTCAATATTATCTCACAATCACTACTTTTAACATTCGGTAATGAAAATCTTATGCATTTAGTTTTCTTTTCATTCAATACCAAATTGTTTGCTGTGAACCAATTTTGGACCTGAAGTAGGGCATTATTCACTTCATCTAGATTTTGGGCCCGTCTATTTATCTTAAAAATTAGGGAAGTGTCATCAGCAAATAGCACCATATTTTGTGGTTGGTTTTTCAATAAATAGGGTAGATCATTTATATAGACTAGAAAAAGGAAAGGACCCAATATTGAGCCTTGCGGAACCCCCATTTTTACTTTCAAACCCTGTGAATTGACTCCATTTATTTGAACATGTTGTTTTCTATCGCTCAAATAAGATTTTAGCAGGCTAAGAGCAAGTTTACCCAGTCCGTAATGCTCCAGTTTCAAAAGTAATGTGTCGTGATTTACGCAATCAAAAGCTTTGGAGAGATCACAGAAAATTCCTATTGCGTCTTGGGACTCTTCCCACGCAGCAAATATGTGCTTTAATAGGGTTACACCGGCGTCAGTTGTACAACGTCCCTTGGTGAAACCATACTGTTGATCATGTAAGATTCTGTTGGTGTTTGAATGATAGAGCATTTGATTAAGCATTACTTTTTCAAAAACCTTGCTAAAAACTGGTAACACGGATACAGGTCTATAATTATTGGCATCTTTACTGTCCCCGGATTTGAAAAGAGGTATGACTTTACTGTATTTCATTAAATCAGGGAACACTCCTTGGTCTACACATGAATTAAAAATTAAAGCTAAGTACGGGGCTATGGTCTCAAGTATAGATGTACAAACTTTGATAGACATTCCCCATAGATCTTCGGTCAGTTTGATTTTAATTTGCCGGAAAGCTTTAATAACTGTCATAGGGTTAATGTGTTTAAATTTAAATTCAGTCAGGCAGCCAGACACATTCGCCTTTAATAAGCCAATTGCGGTTTCTGGTGTGGAATTAAGGGCCTCCGTAGTTTTTATTGGTATATCGGTAAAGAAATTTACAAATTCTTGAGCTACTTCCTGATTAGAGCTTTTAGGACCACATGCTGTATCTAATGTAAAGCTATTATTACGTATTTTCTTTCTATTAGTCTCATTATTTATGACTTTCCAAACGGTCTTTATCTTATTTTCTGCTGTTTTGATCTTGTTGCTAATGTGCAGGGCTTTAGCAACCTTGCAAGTATTTCTAAAAATCTTTGAATACTTAGCAACATACTTGCTAAAAGTTTCTGTGTTTATAAAAGGCTTAGTGGCCTTAATAGTCTTTCCCTGCTTTTTCTGATACCTCTAGTTGCCCAATCACTAAATATAAATTTAGGGCAAATACTCTTTGTCTTCTTTTCAAAAGTTTTGTTGAATTCCGTGTGAACTAATGAAAAGAAACGGTCATACAATTGATTTATATTAATATCATCTTGGCTCATTTCACTTAACTTGTTCTGTAGGGAAATATTAAACCTATTTAATTTGCAAGAAGTTATAGGTCTAAATTTAATCTGAACATTTTGTATTGGAGTTTTACACCTAAAAGTTACAGTTTGTCCGCTATGGTCAGACGGCAAATAATTTACTATGGCTTTATCTAAATAATCACAATTGCAGAAAACATTATCTATACAAGTAGCAGAAGATGAAGTTACTCTAGTAGGTTCTATAAAAGTGTTGGTCAAGTCAAATGACTTAAAAAGATTTAATAAACGACTGCTATTTGGATTCTCTTCTAAAATATTGATATTGAAATCACCACAAATAATTGTAGACTTATTACTGGCTGCAAGTTTTGCCAGGACATCTTCCATTATTGATTCGAATAAGGAAAAGTTTTGATAGTTTGGGGGTCTGTACACACACACAACTACATGCTTATCTAGCTCAACACAGGACAGTTCGACGCAATGTTCAACCGAGAGACCTACTATGTCATTACGTTGCTTATATTTAAAACTATTTTTTATTAATATTAGGGAACCTCCACGAAGCATAGTTTTACGGTTAAAGCAGCTACCCACCATATAGTTCTCATAATTAATAAGCATTTGGTAATCCTTTAGCCAATGTTCAGTAAAACAAATAATGTCAAACTTACTACTTTCTAAAAACAATTCAATTTCTAATAATTTGGAAGAAATGCCTTGGATATTTTGGTGGAATAATTTT
This sequence comes from Xestia ashworthii, assembly GCA_950022955.1. Classification (NCBI taxonomy): domain Eukaryota; kingdom Metazoa; phylum Arthropoda; class Insecta; order Lepidoptera; family Noctuidae; genus Xestia; species Xestia ashworthii. The sequence goes on from OX465574.1 coordinate 13,389,801, forward strand.
AAGGTGTTCTGCTGAGGCCCTTTTTTACTGACTAATTGAGTGCAAGAAGATACCTTGTTGTTGGTAGGATTAACAATAATATTGTTAATGGTACCTTCTGTTGTCTCACTTTCTAGTTTAAATTAATATATGGAGTGAGGCCGGAGACTCCCGTGCCATCCTCTGACAACAAGACCCTATCACTAATAAACCCTAATTGAGAATTTTCCACGGTGACAGATGGATCCTCCCCAGTACAATGTGTGTAAATATTTATAGCACTAGTGCTATATTCATTCGTGCCAGTCACCTGAACATTAGTAGAATTACTAATTGTCGATGTATTAATAATATAACTAAACTTAGACATACTATTTATGTCTGTGTGAATACTATAAGATAATAGCCGAGCTATTTTGTGTCTACATACAATAGGTAGATACACCTTACCCCGTGTCGACTTAAGATTACCAACAATAGTGTTGATATCCAGATATATAAGTCTGTCACTATAGTGACCTACTAGAAAATGAATATGGTTATTTAGCATATGTATATAATTGTTTTTTCTTTTACTCAAATTTTCAAAATAGGGAAAAGCACACAATATGATTTTACTACATTTTAACTTTAACAACTCGGATACACAGTCAGTGATATCTTCCTTTTTAATCTTAGAACTATTACCTACACATATAGTTATGGTGGTACTAGGATCACAAACGGTTTTTGTCGCAGATGCCATAACCTGTTTGTAGGTAGACCCTGGCATACAATTGTTTTGAGTACAATAATTCAGGTTATTACTAATTAATTTACCTAGCCCCTTCCCTATATTGTCAGAGAACATAACTGAAAGATTACAATCATGATTATTATGAGAAATAAAATTACCACTCTCAGGCAGACTATCATGTGTAAAATTATTTGATTGTTGCTTCAGTAAACTATCCTGAGACAAATTCTCAACCTGGGATGGGTCCTCCATTACCTCAGGCTGGATATTGTCATGGTTGGTAACCGTCTGACAACTACATTGACCCATTACCAACTCATTTGCTGCAAAAATATGTTCCCTAATTTGGTTCTGAGATATCAAATTTTTAGTTGGTGTAGTATTTATTTGGTTGAACAAAAACTAACAGCGCCATCTAACAGCTTAGGTACACAGTTTAAAAAACGAAAACCAGAGTTGCGCATCTATCTTGTACTATACAGTGTATTATTTATGGTTGTTCTCGGGTCTTTCTACATGAATAGTGTAAACAACATCATCACGAAGCCGTCAACCAAGCATTCTGTACAACAAATTAAGTAACTTTACACAATCATTATGCTGGGAAGGGCCTTTTTTTTGTTTGAGAACTCAATGTAACGCACTCAACGCATTGTGCTGATGGATGGATTGAATAGTACGGGGTCGTAGATGTGTTTAAAAATCTTGCAATAATTTGTATTTATAAAAAAATACAAAAAGTTGTAACTTTGGCCCACTAATATCTCGGTAGGTACCTACTTCTAGAGTGCCAGCAATTTTTAGCAAATAAAATCACTAAAAACAGAGTTACTTTTTTGCTTGGAAATCTTTGGTAAGACGTACTGAACGAGTTGTTAAAATTGGTCCATCTATTTTAATGGGACCTTCATTATAGTATATCAACTATCTGTTGTCTACGACACAAGCCTCGTTACTTAGTGTGGCACTAGATGGCGGTGTGTGTAATGTCCAGCGATATTTAATTTTTAATGCAAATATACAGTATGATAAGTAGGTTAGATCCTTCTTGAGATCTCAGATCTGATGTTATATTACATCATCATCATCATCATGTTCTCATTGCTGGGATGTGGCCTCCTCTCTATGAGTGGAAATGGGCTATAATCCACCACGCGGGCCCAGACAGGATTGATAGATGTCACATGTCTTAGAATTTTTTTATTGGTTCTAGGACATGTCGGTTTACTCACGATGTTTAACTTCACCGTTTTGAGAGCAGTGGTGATGCAATAAATTACACAAACTAATGCGCCTTCCTGGGTTCAAACCCACGACTTACTGAACGTAAGTCGGGACCGCAACCATTGGGCCACTGCTGCTCCCATGTCGCTCGCTGTTATATTACTCGTACATCGAGTCTTATTCCCGTATCCCCGCCGCCATAACTTATATTACTCGGTACACTACTCATATACAATTCAGTACTTTCTGTCTTTACTACCGTGTTACGACCGCTGAGCCTAATGCTCATTTTCACCAAAACTAAGCGACACTTAAAAAAAGCGAAACGATTTTGACTAGACGGCTCTCAAGGCGACGATACATGACTTTTAGTGATTTTAAATTGATCATCACGTCTTAACTTCTAGTCTAATTTATTTGAAAAAAATATATGTTATACTAGACCATTTCTTTCATAATTTGATATGTGAAAATGTGAAGAAATATTTTTATAACTTAGTGTAATTAATTTGTAAAGTAATGTCTAACGCAGCAAAAAAAACGATCATCACGCAAAAATTATCGGGCGTATTTGCATGAAACTTAGATCATCTCAAAGACAATTTAATGCCCTTTATATTAGTACTAGCGGACGTCCCGCGGTTTCACCCGCATAGTTCCCGTTCCCGTGGGAGTACGGGGATAAAATATATCCTATGTTACTCGTGGATAATGTAGCTTTCGAATGGTGAAAGAATTTTTAAAAACGGTCCAGTAGTTTTTAAGCCTATTCATTACAACCAAACAAACAAACAAACAAAGTTTTCCTCTTTATAATATTAGTGTAGATACGGCTTTTATCCGTATTGTGTTTGATAAATCAAGGTGGGTTGTTTTTTCGAATAATCTTGGTGCGCATTGAAGCGGGGCTCCTCGGGGCGACGGGCGGAAGTGTATCGCTGACCACTCTCACGCACGGGTATACGCTATTTCTAAACTTCTACCACTCTTCTTCCACTCTTCTAGGAATCACTGACAGACCCCTGTGCAGATCGTGCATGGAGGCGGAGGAGACGGTGGCGCATGTGCTCCTTGAGCGTACAAGCGTTACCAAGATTCGCGAGGAGACCCTGGGAACGCCAGGATCACTTGCGGATGCCCTGAGGAGACCGGGAAGATTGATCTGCTTCTGGTAGGAGGTGGGCTGGTTGGAGTAACCGGCCACCATGGCTCACGCACAATGGTCCACCTCAAGGACTAAGTGCGGTAACCTAAACCCCATGATAGATAGATAGGAGAGGTCCTAACGTGACGTATTTAAATCGAATTCAAACAAATTTCGTAACTGCTTAACTGGAGAATTGCAAAATATGTGACGTCACACTAGGGCCATATTATAGCCATCCACAGTCATACTCAAAACGAGGAGTTAGAATGTATAATTTCAACTTTACAATGTCGCCGCGCGCCGGTGAAAAAATTTAAATATCTTATGAAATTCTGCCTGTCATTGTATTTACATCGTTGGCTTTAGCGTGGAAAGTTCAAAGTCCAACTGCACGCTCAAAATCCCTTACGACATTTTAAATTTTCAGCTGTCGATCTTGCAATGATTATGCCAGAGATCGCAACTTCGTTTCAAAGGGGTCGACTTTCAAAGTCCACTTGAAGTCGGACAATATGAATGAAACATGAAGTTCTTCCGTTCATTCCTAACGATGGCATTTGCATAGACAATAGAATATGCAGTCTACATCCATGTGAGACGTACTTCGAGATAAGCTTATGCTTCTGTAGCAAATCGGCTTGTCTAGTGGTCGTTTACGGTTATGAAGAATCCGGTATGTATGGTTCCTCAATCCTCACTCATCATCTGCCTAGCACTTTCCCAACTATGTTAGGGTCGGCTTCCAGTCTAACTGGATGCAGCTGTATACCAGTATTTTACGCGGAGTGACTGCCTATCTGACCTCCACAACCCAGTTAGTACTGGGTAGTACGATGCTCCTTGGTAAGACTGGTTTACAACTTTTTTGGGCCACTGACTACCTGTAACGACTGTCAAAGATCTACAAATGACAGCCGGGACCTACAGCTTAACCTGCTTTCCAAGGCACGAGGCACCTACTTAACCTGGGTACCGCTATGGTAGCAAGCGGTACCGTGTACCAGGATGAGTTTTTAGGATTCATTCCCTGTTTGAATTGAGCATTGGGAACATTGGGAATTTCTCAATAGCAGGAATATAAATAGTATCTAGTTAACGGCAACGTGAGGTCTGGACTTGGGCCCAGCTGATGGCAATAGGGTTTCCCTCTGTTAATACGACTTTGGTATAGGGATGCTGATATAAGTGCTTTTTTGCTTCGTACCGGAAGGACCAATACCGTTTTCTTTTTTTTCTCGTTCGTTTAATTAAAAGAAAAATATAATCAAAATATTTTATTTCACATAGGCCTAGATGGGCACTTCGAAAAAGGTGCACGGTTCGTATTAGTCGATAACAAGGAGAAGAACCGGCAAGAAACTCCACGGTTACTCTTTTCAAATCATTTGGTGTTACAATGTTATAATTTATTAGTTGTAGTGATAATTTCACCATTTTATTTTATGTGTTTTGCCCTGTGTGTGTAGTAAATGCTTTTTCTTTCTTTCTTTCTATTTATCTAACCGGTGTTATGTGGGTGCATAGGGTAGACGACAAAAAAATCATAATTAGTCCGTCTGTTATAAATGGTGTAAAACACCTCTTCACGAAGCCGAAAGGCACTTGTTCTCCCCGTCATTGCGATCATTTTTTTGTTCTACACCATACCTGGGAACCTTCTAGTTACGGAGATATGGGGGGTCAAAGTTACAACTTTTTGACAAGTTTTTTTTTTTAATACAAGTTTTTTTTGTAAGATTTTGACTTTTAACACCTCCACGACCCCCGTACTATTCAATCCATCCATTAGCACAATGTTTTAAGTGCGTTACATTGAGTTATACCACAAAACATAATTTATAACCTCAAAAAAAAAAGTTTTTTCCCAGCAATATTTTTTGCGTAAAGTTACTTAGTTTGATGTACAGAATGCATGGTTAACGGCTTTGTGATGAGGTGGTTTACACCCTGTATTATCGAAAAATATTTGACCCGTATTTTTTGTTTTGTAATATAAATCACAATCAACGAATTTAAGACGTTTTTAAAATTCTCAAAACGTCACGCTTAGGTATAATTAATAGCGAGTTATGACGTCACGAGCCCCCACTCCCGAGTTTTGATGCGTTTCATCTTTGTCAATATTCATTGATTTACAAAAACAAAAAATACGTGTCCATTATTTTCCAATAATCTAACTGACGGTCTAAATAGATTTGTAATTATTTGATACTGTCGTCATGCCTCAGCTCTGCCTAGCGTATCGCGGATAGCAGGGATGATATGATACGAACTCGTGCAATATTTTTTCTGTAAACAATGCATTTGTTAGACGACACAGCTACCTATATTTACAGCAAACGTTCTCGATTTGTTTGTTATTTAAATATAACGGGCGAAACTGCGGGTCGGAACTAGTGAACATTTAGTCGATATATATATATTTATATATCGTCGAGCGTAAACTGTTGGTAAATACATAATATACAGGTGTATTATATGTTTTACTGCCATGTTCGTACTGATATGACGTAATAAATCAATACCATCTGCATGCCTTTTCCTAACCATGTCGGGGTCGGCTTCCAGTCTAACCAGATGCAGCTGAATACCAGTATTTTACATGGAGCGACTGCCTATCTGACCTCCACAACCCAGTTAGTACTGGGTAATACGATACCCTTGTTAAGACTGATTGACAGACTTTCGGGCCACAGACTACCTGTAACGACTATCAGAGACGAATACTGCTCAACGTGCTTTCCAAGGCATGGAGGAAACTCGGTATGTAATTGGTGGTTACCCATCCATAGACCAACTTAGGCAAGATCAGGTTAACATGAAGATCGAACAGAAGAAACTAGAACAAATTTCAGTGCATTCAAGCGGAGCAAACATGTGATTGAAATACCACCTTCAATTCCTGATAGCCTAGTACTTCTGTACATTACTGACCAAAAGTTGCTTGAACACTTAGTTCCAGTAAATATCTGTTTCCCTGGAAGTCCGTTTTAATATATAAACAGTTAAGACAGTAGTTGATTTAAAACTGTCTATCGATATAATGAATGAATTCATCATACCCCTCTCTATTTTTTTATCATGTATGGTTGCGCACTGAGGAATGATTTAGTTGCGCCTAAATGGTTGCGCTTAGAAATAGGTGCGCTCTGAGGAATACCTCGCTTTGTCGCACCTATTATTGGAGTTAAATATAACAGCTCACAACTTAGGATAATGTTAATATTTATCCGTGGTGCTAGGCAACTGGGCCCACCACAGTTGTAAACGTCCCTTTGTGCCTATTGGCATTGTTCTGTCTCCTGCTGATACGGAGGGAAGTGGGAATTACGGTTTTTCCTACTCCCCCGCTATACTTTTTGATTAATTTCGTTGCGGGATTCAAGACAGTTAAATTCATTTTCTGGGACTTCGTCGAGCTTCATTGTCTCGGTGCTTTTCTAATGGTCGCCACTGTTGATTCTGGCTTTCAGGAGTGACAGTGGTTTGGGAATAGTGTGGCGGGCTTGTCCCAAAAAAAATATCTGAAGATCGACCCAAGCTACACAACTGAACAGTACTAATATTTCTTTCTTACTCTTAGCAATCCCCAGAGGTGGCGTTCTCACAATATGTTTAAAAGCATTATACCATTTGTATGCTAAGTGCCTGTATTTCGTGTGTTAATATTTTATATACCTTTCTACAATATTGAAGTAGGTTGCAGAGCCTCTTTGGTGTAGCGGTCGTAAGCAACTGTTGGTCTCGAGTTCTATTTGTAGGTTGGGGAAAGTGTTGTTGGATATTCCACAGAAGAGATGATGATGATGATGATGCCATGTAGCCGATTTCGGGCACAGCGACTGCATTCGATGGCTTCCTAGTGTGATTGTAGAGAGCATTGATGTGCTGCACTTTCATGTGCTCTTAAGTGGCTAGCATGTCCAACTATAGCCGACAAACTCCGAGCACAAAGCGGACATATCATAACACCATTAACAAAATTGTAGGGCATAGCTGTAGGTGGTCTAGTATTATCTCAGACACTAATATCTACATGATCCTAATGTAAATTGAGCAAGATTATGCCTGGACTTCAAAAGAGACTATGACCTCTGAGTTTGTTTCGGCTGTTTCTTCTCAGAGTTGTCAGGTACGAAACACCGGCCCCAACTAGTTTAAAAAATTGACGTGTAAAAGTGTAGAAGTAGTAGTGTGAAGTTAATAAACATCATTTTTATCATTTATCATTTTATGGACATCACGCTTTAAGCCCAGTTGCGACCTTCTTCACTCTTCAAAGGCGTTGACCTGCCGATGCACACGATGTATCCACTCGGGCCGATTTTGTACCTGCTTTTCCCACACTAAGAGGTAAATTTCGCATCTTTTGAAGTGTCTATTCTGAACATCCTTGAAACGGAACAGATAAAAGAAGTAAGAAAGGAAATAGTTCCTGATTTGTATAAGAACGCGTTTGTTGAGAGCAGCGGTGGCCCAGTGGTGGCGGCCCCGACTTACGAACAATAAATCGTGGGTTCGAACCCAGACAGGCGCATTACTTTGTGTAATTTATTTCATCACCAATGCTCTCAAAACGGTGAAGGAAAACATCGAGAGGAAACCGGCATGTCCTAGAACCAAAAATTCGAAGACATGTGACATCTACCAATCCGCACTGGGCCCGCGTGGTAGATTATAGCCCATTCCCTCTCATTGAGAGGCCGTGTCCCAGCAGTGGGAACATTATAGGCTGATGATGATGATTAGAACGCGTGTCGCCGCTTCTCTCCTACTCTTTAACTCCACTATACAAGCTAGAGACCCAAACGTTACTCTCACTTACATCGCGAGCTTGCTACTGATTGTCACACTGACGCAAAAACTATGCTTGAAGTGCACTCACACACGCATACAACAAGAGCGCTACTGTTGGTCGATTGACATATGAGCGTTCACTTATATGAGCGGCGCGCCTGCCCCGCCCACAAGGCCATTCTGTCCTCGTTTACCTGTTTTGTGGATTTTTCCATCTGATATCGCTCAATAGCGGCCACGAAGACTGGATTAACACCTATTATGTGTAAAGAATAGTGAGCCTAGGAGATGCTCGTGGCTAAATAATAACAGCCGCCCGGGTCGATCTTTAAGTTAAGCCGTGTTTGCCTAGGTCGGTTTCCACTGATGATGATCTAAAAACAGCTGTTTAAAACACATTTTTGTATGGGAAAATGTCACTGAGACAGCGGTTTTTTAGATAATAAGACCGTTATCTTTTCGGTGAACACGGACCTAATTGCCGCAACCTTTTGGTAGACAGATTTGTAAAGGGTGTAAAACACCTCATAACGAAGCCCAAAGGAACTTTTTTTTCACACCATACCAGGGAACCTTCTAGTTACGGAGATATTGGGGTTAAAAGTTACAACATTTTCACAACTTTTTTTTGTTTGGATTTGTCACCGTAAAATTGTCAAAAACGTTATATTGTAATATCTCTAGCGATATTGTAAACTCTCGAATTATTGTCAAACGAACATACTGCTTACAATAAAACGCATAATTTTTCGTGATATGCATGCGATGGTAGTCAACTCAAGCGGTGTGTAGGGAAGGAGGGGTCCCCCTTGCCCAGTGGTACGACTCTCATGAAAAGAAACTGTACCATTTCTGAGAAATATCGATTGATATAACATAACCTTAAAACACTTTATATTCCCCTAAAAAGCGTAGTCGACGGAGCACCGCTGCGCGGGGCCTATTTCCGAGTGCAGGGTTTAAAGGAACCTAACTAACCTAACGGGGGGGTGCCCCAAGTCCCGATTATGGGGGCAGAGATACTTCCGTATGTTCAGTTGACAATAATTCGAGAGTTTACAATATCGCCAGAGAGAAACACGTTATATTGTAATATAACGTGTTTTACAATTTTACGGTGACAGATACATGTTTTATATTAAACTTTTCTTTAAATCTTCCACGACTATTCAATCCACCCATCAGCACAATGTTTTGAGTGTGTTACATTGATCCCAGGAATAATTTTAATTTCTTAGTTAGATGTGTACATCAAACTACCAAAATGAAGTTCTAATTAAAATTACTAAACAAATGTTAGCTAGCCACTCAAAACCAACACACAGTTCAATATATTTCTGTAAATACTCCGAAGTACCAAAAGTTTTTCAAATACCCTCAAAAACACGAAACATTACTTAAAAACAAAATAATATTCAAGTACCCTCCATTTGAAACCCTTATCTTTTGAACGGTCAAACTTTTTGTTTCGCTATCTTTCTATCTTTGTTTGAATATATCTTTTATCTCTCGTTTGGAGGTAAAATTGTCACATTAAAAACTTTTTTCTTTTTTGCTCTTTATGCGGACGATACAGGGTTGTCACACAATTTTGATAAAACTTGTTTTTATCTTGATGTATTAACTGCCGACCTCTCACTGATGATGTTACTTTTTTCTAGTCAAAAATTACAAAAACTTTTTTGCAAAAAATAAAACCGACTTCAAAAAGAAAAAGTGAAAAATAACTTTAGCTTCTGAAGTCGGTGACGTTTGTATGATTGATTTAATTTTTTTGTCACCGACTTCAGAAGCTAAAGTTATTTTTCACTTTTTCTTTTTGAAGTCGGTTTTATTTTTTGCAAAAAAGTTTTTATTTTTCACTTTTTAGTGGTTCACATGGAAAGTGCATACCGTTACAATTACAACAAGCCCAAACACGACTAGGATACATTGTCTCATTATGGAGTTCCGTGACTCTTGGCTTCATCATCAGATCTGATGGTAGAATGGTTCTTATCAAACGCAAATGCTTCACTTGTTGTAGAAAATATAAAAATTGCTGTACGTTATCCTATAAAATTTGAAGAGTTCCCTCGATTTCGCCAAGATTCCATCATCTGATCCCGACTTGGCGACTATGGGACCAACTTGGAAGTATACCCTTTCAAATAAAAAAAGAATTTTTCAAATCGGTTTAGGCGTCTTCGAGTAATCGGGTAACATACATAAAAAATAAAAAAAATAAAAAAAAATACATACAGTCGAATACAGAACCTCCTCCTTTTTGGAAGTCGGTTAAAAATTGTCTCATTTTTACGACAGGTGCGGTGTAATAAAAGAAACGTAATGATGAACAACTACAACTATAAAGGGTGTGAAACACCTCTTAACGAAGCCGAAAAGCACTTGTTCTCCCCGTCATTGTGATTTTTTTTTGGTTCTACACCATACCTGGGAACCTTCTAGTTACAGAGTTATTGGGGGTCAAATTTACAACATTTTGACAAGTTTTTTTATAAATATAAGTTTTTACTTTAAGATTTTTAATATAACCACCTCTACGACCCCCGTACTATTCAATCTATCCATCAGCACATTGTTTTAAGTGCGATTCATTGAGTTTTACACAAAACATATTTTTTTCACCCCAAATAATAATGAGTCGTTTATTTTTTGCATAGGTAAAGTGTGAGTTTGATGTAGGTACCGAATGCTTGGTTGACGATTTCGTGAAAAGGTGGTTTACACCCTGTATGTTACTTGCTGATAATGTAGCTTTCTATTGGTAAAAAAATGCGTAAAATCGGTCCAGTAGTTTCAAAGCTTATTCAGTACAAACAAGCAAAAAATGTTTTCTGTTTATAATATTAGTTTAGTTAATTTATGCGATCGTCATCAGTCACCTATCGCATGCCAGATTAAATAAATATGAGCATACCCATTTTGAAAACGGCATTTTTTTTGGATGGGAAATCATCAAATGACTTCTCCCACTCTGGGCGGAGCGGGAGGGAGTGTCAGACTTTTACTGACTAAAACCCATCCATGTTCCTTCCTCGCCCTTTATGTTCCGAGGCCACAGTATCTCTTTCGAACAGTCCCGCAACCCCGACAGGCTTCGGCCCTTGCGGGCGGGCCCCTTCACTTTGCTGATATCTCTTTGAGGCGCGCGTGGAACACGAACGCGCCGTCGACACGGCCAGTCGATATTGAAAACGACCTTAGATACGTATGTTGTACATTTCATCATCATTCATCGTTTTCTTCCATACTCCTCTATAACTCGTCATCTCATCAGACACCTCCTTTCTAGCCATATCATATTTCACACAGTACATCCATCGTTTCTTATGTTGTACATTTCATAATCTGCCTGCCTTTTCCCAACTATTTATGTTGGGGTCTGCTTCCAGTCTAACCGGATGCAGCTGAATACCAGTATTTTACATGGAGCGACTACCAATCTGACCTCCACAACCCAGTTAGTACTGGGTAATGCGCTACCACTTGGTAAGACTGGTTATCAGACTTTTTGGGCCACTGACTACCTGTAACGACTGCCAAAGCTGGACAAATGACAGCCGGGACCAACAGCTTAACGTACTTTCCGAGGCACGGGGGAAACGGCACGGGATATATAAGGGGTCACCCATCCACAGAACAACCTAGGCAAGCACGGTTTAACCTAAAGATCCACCCGAGCGGCTGCTGTAATTTAGACACGGGTTCCTCATGACGCAGTCAACAATATTATAAAACCCAATGTCTCCTTGTGACGCCCCTAGCCCTGTATGAAAATAAGTTATAGACTCGATGCACTGGAAGCGGAGTGGCTTTTTATTTGAAATCCCTCGACCGAGAGGAAGCCATGTTGGATTTATTAATAACGATGAAATATTATGCTTATACAACGTGTAACAGAAAGGGTATAGTCATATGAAAGGGTGTGCTATAGACCATCAAACTGTCAACTTTCTCCATGGAACCACCATCGTAATCGCGAGAAAATTTTCTACGGCCCCATACTAAATTCTAATACCTACTCGACCAAATGTATTGAAACAGATGATTATTTTTTACGATTACGACGGTGGTCCCATAGAGAAAGTTGTTCAGTTTGATGGTCTATAGCACACCCTTTCATATGACTATACCCTTTTTATTACATGTTGTATAGTATCTACTAGTTATTATAGAGATTTTGTACCTTAAGATGTGGTTTACATGTAAAAGAAAAGAATAAAAAAAAATCACAGTGAACAAAAGATTCAAATTTTAACCGACTACGACGAAGTCAAAAGGTTTATGAGTTTAGCAGTCTTATAGTAAGTTATATTAAATTAGTACCTAATAGTCAGATAAATATAGGGGGACTGGTAATTAGTGTACGAAACTTTAACACATGATTCTGCTCATGATAACAAACAACTTTTACTATGGGACCAAACCGGAACACGCAAAAAAAAACAGCACTAAAAAATCTAATTAGTCCGTCAGTTAGATTATCAAAAAAATATTTGAGTGAATTTCTCAGGCGAAAAATTTACGCGTCTAGGCTGAAAACACAGTGCTGCTTTACAGATAATGCAACGATTTTTTTTCTTAGAATTAAAGTGGCGTGAATCTAAATGAAGACACTTAAATTATAAGACTATTACTTTCTAAGAAAAACATCGGTAAATGACGAATTACCAATTTCTGTGCCTCTCAGGAAGATAATCTCCAACATATATAGGAAAAAGTATTTTGTTTGTGTTAAGTATTAATTGCCCTACAAGAAGCTAATTATTTTTTAATGTTTAGACTAATAGTTTATGAGTACATGTCGACGGTAGTTTTGTCCGCGCGAAATTACTAATTTCTGTGGTAATTTTGTTTCGCCATCCTGAGCTTCCACCAATGAGTTTAAACGAACAATAAATTCCTGCCCGTCAAGAGACAGTCGTGTACTTACGTGCAGTGAGAATTGTAGCGCACCATATCGCCAGGTCTACCCGCCAAAAATTTTAGAACGTGATTTTGGTTTACTCGGAACAAAATTTTGCAATTTCGGTGATCAAGATTTAAAAGGATTTTTACAAGAAATAAAGGTATCACTTTTAAGCATGCCAAGTAGCCTTTGGTACACATTTAAGATTATAGAAAACAATAGTCATAGCCTTGATAGTTTCTTATAATTCTGAAAAAATAGCCACGTTTCCAATTTCCGTGGGCCAATTTCTGTGGTTTCCGTGGCATCTGGGTGCCCACGGAAATTACATGACTTCACAGAAATTGTACCAATCAATTATTGTATTAATGTTAATGAAGATTTTTGAAAAGAATCACTATTTGTTATGCCGAAATTACTTTGAAAGAACTTCAGATTTGTCAGTCCCTCTTCATCGATCATCAGCCCTTTCCCAGTCCACTGCATCTGCTGGAATATGCATATCTAGTGCCAGGGTTAATAATTTTGTTGATATTGTGTCTCCTTGCAGTCGCTCTATGTAAAATATTGGCATTCAGCTGCATCCGGTTAGACTGGAAGCCGAACGACGATGATTGTGTCTCCTTGCCTGACACCCTTCTGTAGATGGAATTTCTCGAATATCTCGTGTAAGGAGACACAGGCAGTAGCGTTTTGATGGAGGTGATTTAGAAATTGTATGTACGTTTCATCGATGCGGCATCTGGTTATGGCTCTTTCTATGAAACACAACTCTATCGAGTCAACTGCTTTCTCATAGTCGAAGTGGTTTCCTGTATTCGTTACATTTCTCTATGACTGTTTTAAGTGTTTGTAGGTGGTCATTGATACTGAAGCCTGAGCGAAATCCTGCCTGTTCTCTTGGTTGGCAAAATTCTAGCATATTGGCGAGTCTGTTAACTATAACTCTCGAGAAGATAATTTATAAATATGTGACAAAAGGCTAATTAATGAGTCTATAGTGCCAGCTTCTTGATATCCCCCTTTTCGTGGATCAGGGTGATTATTGCGTTGCGCCATGATGCAGGTACTTTACTTTCCAAGAGTGCATTTTGTGAATAATACTGCAAGCACATTGCTGACGACCTTTCTGTTGATTTTAATCGTCTTTGGTAACACGCCGTCTTCCCCTGGTGCTCTCTTATTTTCAAGTTGTTGTATAGCCAGCATTACCTCATCTGGGATGACATCGGGATTTTTTTCGGAACCTACATTCTGGATTAGTAATCGGGGTTGCCCTAGAGTTGTTATTGTCTGGTTCGGCGCTGCTTCACTCTTTTAAAGAGTTTCATAGTTCTCTTTGGTTATTGCAAGTAGCCTCTTTATTAGTGACTTCTTCCCCATTTCCGTAAAGAAGCTTGAATATTTGTTTTCTGCCCTCGTTCAGCTTCAATTTAAGAATCCTTCGGCTGCTGTTCTTCTCGAACGCTTCCTTTATGAGGTTGGTGTTATAGTCAGTCAAGTCGTTCCGAGTCTGTTTACAGATGCACTACTGTAGGTCTCTGTATTCCTGACTATCCATGTTTCTCTCACTGCATAGTGAACCTCTTTGGTTCATCATCTTTATAGTGCCTGGTGTTAATTTAGTCGGTCTATTTGGTAGGACACTTGGGGTGATTTCGTCAAGGACGTGAGTTAATGCTGTTGTTAGTTGATCATTAATCTCATCTATGGTCATGGTGGTTAATCATTCGCAGTTGAGTTTTACATCGACAGCATTCCTATACAGATCTTCTTTAGCTTGCAGTATTTTGAGTTTGTTATCGGTTGGAAGATGTTTCCTCACAACAAGATTCCTTCGTGATATTGGAAGCATTACATGTATGTCTGCTCTTACCAAGCGATGATCGCTGCTTGTGGAGAACCTATTTATCACATTGACGTCTTCGACCATAGGTTTATACTTTGTGATGATATAGTCATATTCATTCTTGTGTAAGCCGTCATGGTGCCTCCATGTCCACTTAGGCTGTTCTTGTTTTTTAAAGAAGGTGTTCATAGCATATAGTGAGTTAGCTTGTAGAAAATTGAGGAACATTTGCCCTCGAGCATTTCTTGCCCATTGTTTCCTATGCTAGTTTCTCCACCTGTTCTCCTTGTTACCAACTCGCGCGTTGAAATCGCCCATTATTACGATATATTTGGTCTTAATTTCTTTTTCAGAGCTCCTGGTAGCCTGATGTTGAGGCATGTAAATTTTTATTTTATACATTTTACTGAGTCTTAGTCTTCGTAGTCTTCTTCAACCATATGAGCAAGGCGATCTGAAATGCTGTTTACTTCAACCACATACTGTTTTATGGTTTTGTTAATTATGAAGCCGAGTCCTCCGATAGGTCTGGGGCCTTCACGGTAGTAGAACATATGGCGTTTACTTGCCGTGTCGTAGGGTCATCATCGGGACTTCCTTGCCTTTTCTAGAGTGTACCCATGCCACTGAATTCCCCAGCACTCCCTGATAACCCTACCGCCTCAATCCGGAACTGCTTATTTCGGTTTTCCTTTATTCGCAGCTATCCTGCATACATGATAAGTTCACTATTCGCCACCTATGACCCGGTAGGTAGCTGACAGTTTTTACTAATTCACAATTTCAGTGCACACGCACAATTTCTGTGTCTCCAATACAATTTCGGTGGCAATAATAAAATTTCTGTGGCTCCCCAATTTCGGTGACCTAAATAACTCTCTAAGTAATTTAATTATGTAATCCCCATTTAGAAAATGTATATATAATGTGGATATGTTGCGCCTTATTATTAAAGTTTTTTAAAAAACCTTAAAATGAAAATGTCCATGGAAATTAGGTAAAAAATCGAGTTGTTGAAATTGACTCATTTACCCCTTTTTTAGGGTTCCGTAGTCAACCTTAAAGTTTCGCCATGTCTGTCTGTCCGTCCGTCTGTCCGTCCTCGCTTAATCTCTGTGACCGTTAGCACTATAAAGCTGAAATTTGGTACCAATATGTGTATCAATCACGTCGACAAAGTGGTAAAATAAAAATTGGAAAAAAATGTTTTATTAGGGTAGCCCCCCTATATGTAAAGTGGGAAGTGATTTTTTTTAAAAATGAATAGGGGTTTACTAAAATAATTTTTTGATAATGTCAATAATTTCGGAAATAATCGCTCCAAAAGAAAAAACAATGTGTCCCCCCCTTCTAACTTTTGAACCATAAGTTTGGAAAATATGAAAAAAATCTGAGAAGTAGAACTTTATAAGGACTTTCTAGGAAAATCATTTTGAACTTGTTTTAACTTCGTTTACATATTTTATTATCCTGAACGTATCTTTTTTCAAACAAAAAAAGAATTATTAAAATCGGATTGGATTGAACACTTGTTGTGACGGACGGGAAACTACGGAACACTGAGCGTGGCCCGACACGCTCTTGTTTTTCTTTTGTTACGTAAACCAAAATTGACGAAGATACGACGCTTTTAAAATTCCCAATAAGTACGTGACGCCAAAAATATAAATATTAGAGCGTGCTGCCGTCATGAGCCGAGTTGATTTACAAAAACGAAAAAATACGTGTCTCTTATTTTCCAATACTCCAACAGACGGACTACATAGATTTTTTGATACTGTCTTGATGCCTATTAGCAAGACAATACTAAAAAACGTCAGTGAAAACAAAACAAAAAGCCAGTTCCAGCCACATTTGCGACTTGTACACCAAACACAAATCAGGGATTAGAATTCACATGTGATCATGCATTAGAAATGTTACATATTAATATTCAGTTGCATATCACAGGCAGCTGACCACAATATAGTTGGTAAGGGATGAACAGTCGAAACATGTCACAAACTTGTGGCTTTAAAATGCATGTTAATGTTTGCATAGAAATGTCAAAGAGACCACAAACTTATAGTATCGATCTCCTACACTTTATAAGATAATACGTGGTGTAAACCACCTCATCATGAAGCCGTCAACTAAGCATTCTGTACATTAAACTAGGTAAATTTACGCAAAAATTAATGCTGAGAAACGACTTTTCTTTTTGGGGTGAAAAATTACATTTCGTGGTAGAACTCAAAACATTGTGCTGATGAATTGAGTGAATCGTACGAGGGTCGTGGAGGTGTTTTAAGTAAAAATCTTACAATAAATACTTGTATTTAAAAAAAATTGTCCCCAATATCTCTGTAACTAGAAGGTTCCCAGGTATGGTGTACAACAAAAAATAATCGCAGAACAAGTGCCTTCTGGTTTGGATAAAAGGTATTTTACACCCTTTATATGTAACATCACGCTTGTAATCCCCGAAGAGAAAGGTAGAGGTGTTCCTAATAGGGTGTAGTTGACGGCAAAAAAAATCGAATTGGTCCGTCAGATAGATTGTCAAAAAATATTGGACACGTATATTTTCTTTTTTCACGCAAACAAAAATTGAAGACAATAAAGTGCGTCGAAAACTCATGTGACGTTACATTTGAGTACATTTTTTACCAGATAGTGACGTCACAATCTTTGATGTGTATTATCTTCGTCAGTTTGTCATTGTCATTCGTAACTGACGGACTAATTTAACAGAATCATATTTTTTTTAGGCAGTCGTCATCCCTATAGTACCTTTATTTTGCCAGTTATGTTGAATTCCCGTGTAATAAGAGCCACAAACGATGGGGCCACTTCAACCTCTCTAGGTTGAACTGCGAGATGCCATTCCGAAGAAAAAAGGGCACTTAAGGCGACTACAGGAGCTAAACGCGAATTTATAATGCCTCAAAGTATATGATTCACAGCAATAAACAGAACCAGAAAAATATATGTCGGATCCGGTCATTGGTATGGACACGGGAATGAATCAAAGCGCGCCAGTGGTGACATCACGCGACCTAGAGACCAGTCTACCCCCGCCATGGCGTGCTTCTACAGAGTCCTGACGTTAACAGCTCGCCGCGAGGACGAGATTCTGGGTCGGATCGCAGCGGAGTTCAGACGTCTTGAAACTGTATCCGATTCATTGTGCCCAGTGTTAAGTATAGTGTGAAAGTGTAATGTCAAGTAATTTGTTAGTTTACTCAGTGTAGACATGTTTGAAAAGAGTAACCATGGAGTTTCTTGCCGGTTCTTCTCCATGGAAACAACCAACCCGAACCGAGCACCTGACAATAAACAAAGTATCGCATTTAGTGAGTTTTCATAGCACGAAACCCGTCTTCTGCCCACATAATGCTCGAGCCTAACGAAATAAATCCTGCCAAACCCGACATATATGATATTCTTCAGGATATATGCTTGTATGATAGTGTTTTGAAAACATTATACAATTATTATTTTTTTTACTCAATAAAATAAAACACGAACTACTCTAAAATTTTCTTTGACGAGAAAAAACCATACTAAAACACATGCGATCATTCTGAATTTTTGGCAAATAATTCTACAAGCAATATGTTAGCATCACAGTGTTTTGTTTTTTAGTCCAATTAACAGATTTTTAGTTAATTGATCGAAACCACTTATTTCGCACTATTTGGCCGCAATGATCGGTCATCGCTAAATACGTAGACCACTTTTTTTAGATTAGAAAAAGATTAAAACTTTATTCTAACAGTATTAAAAACGAAGTTTGAGCCACCACAAATAGAGTTGCTAATTTTGCTCCTGTAGTCCCCTTAATATCGTGACAAAAAGTAACACGATATTCTAGGCCTAAGTAATAAACTAGGCCATCTAACTGTCAGGAATTGTCCTGACAGTGACAGATGAATCGAGTAAATAAATACAAATATACTTATTTGATCGATCGAAGCCATTAACAGTGGTTGTGTATCAGTGACATATTGGATTTCACATTCATATTGAGCTTGACGTAAAAAGTAATTTTTCACCTCAAAAAAAGTCTTTTCCCAATATGAAATGGGAGTTAGGCGGCGTCCTAATTGGGAGCGATCGTACGATGGCGCGATGCGTTTTTCATCTCACGATCAAAGTGGTCGTGCGATGAACTAACAGGTGTCCTAATAGATCGCGCGATGTCCATCGTGTGATGCCGTCGCTCGATGGCTGGCGTCGCGCTCACGCCACTTTAACGATGGCTCTTTACAGAGATGCACGGTTTTTGCTGTCGGGCAATATTGCTTTAAAGATTGCAAATGACATTGAAAAGAGATTCGTGTCCGACTAGGACACTCAAAAGAGATCTGTTGCTTTGATTACATGATCGCACGATCAAACGCATCGTACGATCGTTATTAAAAGCATTTCATGTGCTCGCACGATTACTTGCGAGGTTCAAATAGGACACTCTGATGAAATCTGTATGTTTGGACTCATCGCACGACGAAAACGCATCGTGTCATCGTGCGATCTTCGCCAATTAGGACAACGCCTGTTTGTTCGCTGTAACTTGCATTTATTTGAAAAATTACGCTCTCGCCGTTATCAGAATACCATTCATGTAACCACTCATAAAACCGCATTCTTTGGCAAAAGTGTACTAGGCATGGCCCCAAAAATATTTAATAGTATACCAGCAGCTATTAGAAATAAAGAGTGTCTGGGATCATTTAAGAGGTCTTTGTTTAAATTTCTTTTAGATAGATGTTACTACTCCATCACAGAATTTACTACTGATAAACAGAGGTATGACGATTCCGACTTCCCAATTAAACACTTATGAATTTATGACATGTTTACCTAACTGACATAATTATGTATTTTAATTGAATTATTATTGTTATCTAATCTATTCTATTGACATTCCTGCCTTAAGTAATTGTTTGTTTATGTTAATTTTGTACGCCATATATTGGCAAAACATAGTGCACATATTTTAGACGATATACTATCTGTAACCATACCTATGTTTCACAAAATAAATATTTGATTGATTTGATTGACTTGATTTGAAAAAAAAGATAAGTAGATAAAAAAGACAAAAAAGTCTCGAGGTACAGGAGGTGAGGGGTTTGAATTCAATGTCTCGCCTAACTTCCGCCATTTTATGTTGAAGCGAAATAATACAAATAAATAAAAAAATAAAAATAAAAAATAAATATCGCTGGACATTAACACACAGCGCTTTCTAGTGCCACACTAAGCAAGGCTTGTGTCGTGGACACCAGATAGTTGATATGTAACTACTAATATATATTTTTTAGTGTGACTCACACTTGACCGGTTTTTTTATCATCTTATACCGTCTGCAGAGTATCGCTAGCTATATTATATTTACCTTGTTTAAGAAAACTTCTTTCACACAATAAAATAACACAAAACCCGACTTGTTCCATACACTAACGTTACAAAACAGTCGAATCCTCCACCCAATGCAACGCAGAGCCACCATTATTTTAATTTTATTGCTCTCAAATGTGCCGAGACACTTTATGGCTGCAGGAAAAATGCCAGCGGTCGTAGTGATGTAGCTGGGTATCGATAGTTTTGTTATTAAAATAGTTTGAAGTTGGCCGTTGTGGGTCAAGTTATCCGAGCGAAAATATAAGGTGTTAAAAAATTAACTGCAAGAAACTTGAGGAGTTGTTTGGAATCACAAATAAAAAATAATCACGAAAAAAATGTATATAAGTAACGATCCGTTTCAAAAGATATGCAATATTTTCACTGCGCACAAAATTATTGAATATGCGCACTTGACTGTACTGTGACTGCACCGTGCAGGGCACCGTGCGCGGGGTCGTTCACCCCTGCAACAGCGCAAACGTACACAGCTGAGTCTAACTTTCCCATCACATTTGCCGACTTTGGACTGGCAATGTTTTTTTTTATGTAAAAACTAAAAATGCTTGAAAAAAGTTTTTTTTTTAATATATTTGTTTTTTGATACCGAGTACGTAAACGAAATTCTTGCAGTAAATTTTTTAACACCTTATATAACATAATATCACTTCTGTGATCCCCGAATGATTAGGCAAAGGCTATTTGAAGTGAAAAAATCACGGAACTCGCGTGACCGTCACCTAATGCTTCGAAGCACTCGTAGCCGATCCCACACAACCATTAGCAGTGCTACGACCAATAGGCTTGTTAACTGAAAAAATCTAATTAGTCCGTCACTTAGATTATCAAAAAATATTTGACCCGTATTTTTTCTTTTACTATCCCGTCCGTACTTTTACTTTCCCGTCCGCATGGTTTACGTACCCGTACTTTTACTTTCCCGTCCGCATGGTGCCGGACGTAAAGAATAGCACCATCCCATATCTTCCCGTGGGTGTCGTAAGAGGCGACTAAGGGACTTACCAGAGAATGGGCAGCAGCGTTCTCTGTGCTTTTGTATCAACCGTACTGCGATCGCCAACCCGCCTGCCAAGCGTGGCGATTATGGTAAAACCCCCCCAAAATGAACATCGCATTCAATAAATGGCCCCTAGTGCCCGGCAGCCCGTCTACCCTCGACTAAGGCAGCGGTCGAGGTGTACGAGATTAGGATGGCTCTGAAACAGCTCAAAAACAACAAGGCACCGGGGGATGACGGAATTACGGCCGAACTTCTGAAGGCGGGTGGAAAACCGGCACTTAAGGCCCCTCAGAAGCTGTTTAATTCCGTCATACTCGAGGGGAAAACGCCACAGGCATGGTGCAGGGGTGTGGTGGTGCTCTTCTTCAAGAAGGGTGACAATGCCCGGTTGAAGAATTACAGGCCCATCTCACTTCTAAGCCATGTCTACAAGTTGTTTTCAAGAGTCATCACGAATCGTCTCGCGCGCAGGTTTGACGATTTCCAGCCACCCGAACAAGCCGGTTTCCGAAAAGGCTTTAGCACCGTGGACCACATACATACGCTTCGGCAGGTTAAACAGAAGACCGAAGAGTACAACTTGCCTCTCTGTTTAGCGTTTGTGGACTACGAGAAAGCCTTTGATTCGATCGAGACCTGGGCTGTACTGCAGTCTCTCCAACGGTGCCAAATTGACTACCGGTACATCGAGGTGTTGAAGTGTTTGTACAAAAACGCCACCATGTCAGTCCGACTTCAGGACCAAGCCTCGGAACCTATCCTTCTACAGCGAGGTGTAAGACAGGGAGACGTAATATCTCCGAAACTGTTCACCGCTGCACTGGAGGATGTCTTCAAGGTTCTGGACTGGAGAGGGCTAGGCATCAACGTCAATGGCGAGTACATCACTCACCTTCGGTTTGCCGACGATATAGTGGTCATGGCTGAGACCATGGAGGACCTCAGTACAATGCTCGATGACCTCAGTAGAGCTTCCGAAAGAGTGGGTCTAAAAATGAACATGGACAAGACGAAGGTCATGTTGAATGCCCATGTCACACCCATTCCTATCAAGTTCGGAGGCTCTACACTCGAAATTGTAGACGATTATGTATACCTAGGACAAACGGTCCAGTTAGGTAGGTCTAATTTCGAGAAAGAGGTCAATCGTCGAATCCGACTCGGCTGGGCAGGCAGGGCTACATACGGGACCGAAACATGGTCGATCACAATGGGCCTTATCAAAAGGCTTAAAGTCACCCAAAGGGCAATGGAGAGGGCTATGCTCGGAGTTTCCTTGCGTGATCGAATCAGAAATGAAGACATCCGTAAGAGAACCAAGGTCACCGACGTAGCCCGAAGAATTGCTAAACTGAAGTGGCAGTGGGCAGGGCACATTGCTCGCAGAACGGATGGCCGTTGGGGCCGAAAAGTTCTGGAGTGGCGACCGCGAATTGGAAGACGATGCGTTGGAAGACCTCCCACTAGGTGGACCGATGACCTGGTGAAGGTTGCGGGAATCCGGTGGTTGCGAGTCGCAAGGGACCGGTCAATGTGGCGACACTTGGGGGAGGCCTATGTCCAGCAGTGGACGTCTTTCGGCTGAGATGATGATGATGATGATGATTTTTTCTTTTGTCACATAAAACAAAATTGTCGAAGATACGACGCTTTTAAAATTCCCAATACGTCACTGTTCGGTATGATTCTTAGTGAGTACTGACGTCACAAGCCCCCACTCCCGAGTTTTGATGCGTTTTATCTTTGTCAATATTCGTTGATTTACAAAAACAAAAAATACGTGTCCATTATTTTCTAATACTCTAACTGACGGACTTAATAGATTTTCAATTTATTGATGGTGGAAACAAGCCTATTGACAAGTTACTTAGTTTTCACTTCTATAGGAAGTCCTCTAAACTGCCCCATGAGTTTTTTTATTATTTAATAGTACACCAGGAATGGACCATCAATATTTCAGCCGAAAGACGACCTCTTCTCAATCGTTCACTCTTGACAGAGTGGTCGTGGTCATGAGGGGTCGTTCACAGCTGCGGTCGTCTTCCACCGGTCTCTTTTGGCCGCATCGCGATTACATTCTGCCAGAGGGATCTTGGTGACAGTTTTAATGGAATCTGTCCAACGGGTTGGTGATCGATCACGTGGTCTCGTGCCTTCGACTCTACCCTGGATTACCAAACGCTCCATAGAATCATTGTTGCGGGTAACGTGTCCAAAGAATCTGAGGATTCGTAATTGCACAAGCGTCGACAGTCTTTGTTTAATATTCAGTTCTTTGAGGATTGACACGTTAGTCCGATGAGCGGTTCAGGAATTCCTCAGCATGCGCCTCCAACACCACATCTCAAGGGCGTCGATCTTGCTTCGGTCCTGCATACGCAATGTCTACGTCTCCGCTCCATAGAGGAAGATCGGGAAAACCAAGGTGTTCATAACGCGAATTTTGGTATTTTTAGTAATTCGAAGGTCTCTCCAGATTTTGTCCAGCTTTTGTGCAGCCGATCGAGTTATGGCGCAACGTCGTCTAATCTCGTTGCCCCCACGATTGGTTAAGAAAGCCGTCCACTGCTGGACATAATACTGTCGCCACATTGACCGGTCTTGTGCATCTCACATCCAGCGGACCCCCACAACCTTCACCAGGTCCTCGGTCCACCTAGTGGGAGGTCTTCCAATACAATGTCTTCCGGTTTGCAGTCATCACTTCAGAACTTTTCGGCCCCATCGGCAAACCGTTCTACGAGCAATGTGCCCGAGGAATGGATACATTAATTTTTTAAGTAAGAAAAGTAGTTCTGACCTTACCGAAGTTACTGAATTGAAGATTATTGAAGATGAATTCCGATAAATAACACAAGTCGAGTGGAAACGAAGTCGTCTTCTTTTAACAAGGACTTAAACTTGTGAAAAGTGGAAAAGAGTTTCTACTGTACAACTCTACTCACTCTTTTGGGAAATACTGTAGTGACGGTAAATTAATTAGAAAATAATTTTACTGTATCGATACAACGACCCTGCAGGAGCACATCACTAGCTAACTAGCGCCACCACACTGTCGGCACCAATTGAGACTATTTTACAAGCCAAGTGCAACACTATTTAAATGTTTCCTTGACCATTTATACTGAAAACAGGAACAAGTTTTCGGGTCAAACTAACACTGGAAACTTTTTTTTTTTTTTTTTTTTTTTTTTTTTAGGATGGGAAATCATCAAATGACTTCTCCCACTCTGGGCGGAGCGGGAGGGAGTGTCAGACTCTTACTGACTAAAACCCATCCATGTTCCTTCCTCGCCCTTTACGTTCCGGGGCCGCGGTATCTCTTTCGAACAGTCCCGCAACCCCGGAACACTGGAAACTTCAAGAATGAATCTTTTGTAACAGATCATAATAAATATGTTTTACACCTTCCAGGAACTCAACCGTGATGTGGAACGTTCATCATCTTCTGCCTAGCCTTTTCCTAATTATGTTGGGGTCGGCTTCCAATCTTACCGGATGCAGCAGAATACCAGTATTTTGCATGGAGCGACTGCCTATCAGACCTCCACAACCCAGTTTGTACTGGCAAATACGATACCACTTGGTAAGACTGGTTGTCAGAGTTTTTGCGCCACTGACTACCTGTAACGACTGTCAAAGATCTACAAATGACAGATGGGGACAACTGCTTAGTATGCTCTTTACTCCAAGGATCGCAGGAAACTCGATATGTAGGTATGTAGATGAAATAATGGCCTGCCGGTTTCCTGACGATGTTTTTCTTCACTTTTTTGAGAGCAGTGGTGATGAAATAAATTACACAAAGTAATGCGCCTGCCTGGGTCCGAACCCACGACTCACTGTTCGTAAGTCGGAGCCGCCACCACTAGGCTACCGCTGCTCTCAAGCCGATAGATTGATAGCGCTGTGCTTGCGATTCACTAACTAATTCAATTAAACGCAGTACATATTCAGCTGCATCTGGTGATACTGGAAGCACAAATTCGGATAAACTCCGCCAGTTATACCAAAATGACGTTACAGTTTTGTATAAAATTAAATATTTTCCAAGGTTTTTCGTGGAAGGCTTGCTGTTTCAGAATTTAACTGTAAATATCTTGTAAAATGTTTCTGGGAAGTGGAAAACACTGAATTAATAAATGGAAATAAAGTTATGTTGGTAAATTTCAGAATGAGGAGATTCTTTGCGGATATTTATGACAATAAAATGTTATGCAAACCATTTAGTTTCATTTCCGCGAAAAAGACCCAACTCTGAATGCAGACTCCACAAAACCTGGTGGTACTGTGAGTGTGTTTTGCCGTGATTTCGTGTCGAGTTACAATAGTAAAAGAATAGGAAAGAGGGTAGACAGATTTGTCTGCTCCTAACAATATACTTTCCATCCACCCGCATTCTCCAGTCAACCCGCGATCATGGCGCTTGCAACAGCGTCGAAATATCGGGAGCTCAAGTAATGAATAATCATAAAAGATATCCCGTAATGACAGAATTATAATTAATATAGCTTAATGACTTTTTAAAATATAACGGTTTTATGATAACTTTACAGACTTTGAATAAACTTGTCGGCCAATAGGTTTGACGACAAAAAATCTTAAAAGTCCGTCAGATATTATCAAAAAATATTTGAACCATGTTTTTCTTTTGTTACCTAAACCAAAATTGACGAAGATACGACACTTTTAAAATTTTCAATACGTCACGCCTTGGTATACTTTTTAGTGCGTTCTGTGGTCACGAACCCCCACTCCCGGGTTTTGATGCATTTTATTTTTGACAAAATTAATTGATTCACAAAAACAAAAAATACGTGTCCATTATTTTCCAAAATTCTATCTGACGGACTAAAAAGATTTGCAATGTTTTGATACTATCGCCATGCCTATTACCATGACTTCAAAAAAACGCAATACTAATAAAAATAAGTCCAAAATATACCATTACGATCGTAAAGAATAACAATATCATTTACTTTTTAAAAAGATATTCCAGTCCATTTCCAATACACGACGTATGACATTTCACGTGAATTTCCAAATATTCCTGGAAACTGGCGCCAATCACACAAGGCCGTCTGTACTCACAGAATACAATAGGAAACGGCACAAAAGCCTAATACATTTAAAAGGTAGGACTACATATTGGATCGGATCGAGAGCAAATCCACGTCGAATACAACCTTTGACATTCGTGAATGAATTTTCAGTGAAGCGTTTTTTAAAGAGGTATGTATGTGCTGCAGGATAATTGGGAATCGTGTTTTTTTTTATTTAGTCTCAGATTATTGTTGACTACAAAAGATTTTCGGAGGTATTCCTCAGAGCGCACCCATTTCTGAGCGCAACCATCTAAGCGCAACTAAATCATTCCTCGGAGCGCAACCATGATTACAAATAGAGAAGGGTTCATTCATTATTATCGATAGTTATTTTGCTCATCCGGTGATCCGTATTTTAAATAATACATTGATAGCCCATCAAAATGTACTAGGCTAGCAGAAGTTCAAGGAGCAGATTGTTTATATTTTTTATATTCCGGGTATCTAAGTAGGTAGGTATACTTTATTTACTGTTTAATATTATCTCAGATCAAACATGTGATTGAAATACCATCTTCAATTCCTGATAGCCTAGTACTTCTGTACATTAATGATCAAAAGTTGCTTGAACACTTAGTTCCAGTAAATATCATGTGCCTTTTTTTTTTTTTTTAGGATGGGAAATCATCAAATGACTTCTCCCACTCTGGGCGGAGCGGGAGGGAGTGTCAGACTCTTACTGACTAAAACCCATCCATATTCCTTCCTAGCCCTTTACGTTCCGGGGCCGCGGTATCTCTTTCGAACAGTCCCGCAACCCCGGCAGGCTTCGGCCCTTGCGGGCCCCTCTCTTCTGCTGACATCTCTTTGAGGCGCGCGTGGGACACGAACGCGGGAATACCGTTTTAATATGTAAACAGTTAGGACAGTTGATTTAAAACTGTCTATGAATGATAATGAATGAATTCATCATACCCCTCTCTATTTTTTTATCATGTATGGTTCCGCTCTGAGGAATGATTTAGTTGCGCTTAGATGGTTGCGCTTAGAAATAGGTGCGCTCTGAGGAATACCCCGTTTTTCGTAATATCATGTTTGTGAGTCTTGAGGAGTTAGAAAGAAGTGTAACAGGTGTAAACCACCTCATCATGAAGCCGTCAACCAAGCATTCTGTACATCAAACTATAAAGTCTTCACCTGCCTAGCATTTACCCAACAATGTTAGAGTCGGCTTCCAGTCTAACCGGACGCAGCTGAATACCAGTATTTTACATGGAGCGACTGCCTATCTGACCTCCACAACTCAGTTAGTACTAGGTAATACGATACCACTTGGTACGCTTGGTTGACAGACTTTTCGGGTCACTGACTATCTGTAACGACTGTCAAAGATCTACAAATGACAGCCGAGACCCACAGCTAAACGTGCTTTCTCGAAAACTCGGTATGGAAGAGTGCTGGACGGTCACCCATCCACAGACCAACCTAGTCAAGCACGGCTTAACCTAAAGATCGACCCGAGCGGCTGTTATTATTTACCAACGAGCTTCTCGAAATGAAACTAAGTAAGTCTACGCAAATATTATTGCATGGGAAGCTACTACTTTTATGGGCTTAGAAATCACGCTATACTGTAGAACTGAATGTAACGCACTGAAATCATGGTGCTGATAGATGTATTGAATAGTACCGTTCCGGTCGCGGAAGGTAAATAAGTAAATATAATTAATAAATAAATAAATATCGCTGGACAATTTACACACAGCGCCATCTAGTGCCACACTGAGCAACGAGGCTTGTGTCGCGGAGACACCAGATAGTTGATATACTACATAAATACTTTTTGTTTGTAAATACATACTTATTATACATATAAACATCCATGACTCGGAAACAAATGTCCATGCTCATCACACAAACATTTACTCATACCGGGATTCGAACCCGGGACCATAAGAACGTAAGGCAGCTTCTACTACCGCTACGACATTCGAGTCGTCAAAAGTTACAGACAAAAGTTACAGTAACATTTAAAACTTGTGTTTAAAAATAAGTTGTAAAACCGTTGGAATTTATGACCCTCAATTTCTCCGTAACAAGAAGGTTCCCAGTTATGGAACAAAAGAATGATCGCAATGACGAGGAGAACAAGTGAATTTCGGCTTCGTTAAGAGAACTTTCAAAGTTTACACCCTTCGAGCCTTCATAGTACACCATTAAGAAAAGTTTTCTCTAAGTCATCATCTGCCGAACATTTCCAACTATGTTACCAGTGGCTTTGTAACCAGTTTAACCGGATGCAGCTGGATATAATAGGGTGGATGACAAAAAAACTTTTTTTGCAAAAAATAAAACCGACTTCAAAAAAAAAACAAAAAATTAAAAATAACTTTAGCTTCTGAAGTCGGTGACCTTTGTTTGATTGATTTAATTTTTTTGTCACCGACTTCAGAAGCTAGTTATTTTTAACTTTTTGTTTTTTTTTTGAAGTCGGTTTTATTTTTTGCAAAAAAAGTTTTTATTTTTCACTTTTTAGTGGTTCACATGTGCTTGGTACACATGGAAAGTGCATACCGTTACAATTACAACAAGCCCAAACACGACTAGAATACATTGTCTCATTATGGAGTTCCGTGACTCTTGGCTTCATCATCCGATCTGATGGTAGAATGGTTCTCATCAACGCTTCATTTGTTGCAGAAAATACCAAAATCGCTGTACGTTATCCTATAAAATTTGAAGAGTTCCCTCGATTTCGCCAAGATTCCATCATCAGATCCCGACTTGGTGGCTATGGGACCAACTTGGAAGTATACCCTTTCAAACAAAAAAAGAATTTTTCAAATCGGTTCAGGCGTCTTCGAGTAATCGGTGAACATACATAAAAAAAAAAAAATACATACAGTCGAATAGAGAACCTCCTCCTTTTTGGAAGTCGGTTAAAAAAAAACACCAATAAGTTCGTCAGATAAATTTCAGAAAAATATTGTACGCATTTTTTTACGTTAACAAAAAATTAAGACGATACAGTGCGTCAAGAACTCGTATTATGCCACATTTGAGTACATTATTTATTTTATTTTTATTATTTACATTTATTCAGTTGTATTGTATTATGTATTGTATTGTACAAAGGGCTGGTGTCCGCAACTCCACGTCAAAGCGCGTATTTTGCGTATGGGCTATAATCCCCTACGCGGGCCCACTAGTGCGGGTTGGTAGATGTCACATGTCTTCGAATTTTTGGTTCTACGACATGCCGGTTTCCTCGACCGATTTTTTCCTTCACCGTTTTGAGAGCAGTGGTGGTGAAATTAATTACACAAAGTAATGCGCCTGCCTGGGTTCGAACCCACGACTTACTGTTCGTGAGTCGGGGCCGCCACCACTGGGCCACCGCTGCTCTCTCATTTATTCAGTTATTTACCTAATGATTTACAATTTTTAAATATTCTAATATAAAACTATTTAAAAATCATTTAAAATATTAAAAAAAATAGCCCACCAGAACTGGGAACAGGGTCCGAGCTGCCGGTGGTCAGGGCTCTTGATAGAGGAACCTCCTTAAAAAAACGTGCCGTGTCAAGAAGTACTGCTTTCTGAATCAAGCCCTTGATCCAGCTGCCAAGCGAGATTCTCCTAAGATGTTGGTCGAGGCATTAGCTGACACGACTATCGGCACAATGATTGATGTACTCACGTACAGTTTTCATTAATTTGATTTAACAAAAAACACGATATTTTACGATAATCTAAATGACAGATTAAACAGGATCATTATTTTATTTAGTCAGGAAACATTCCTATTACATTTTCCAATGTGTTACTCTGTACTATGTTAATACAGCTCACCCCATCAGAAATTCAAGAATATATAAAATGTTTATGTTCTGTTCACAGCTCCCGAGATTCATGGTTGACATAAAACCCCAGGATTTATTATACTAAGAAATGTAACTCTATACGGATTTAATGTCCGATGCCTCAACCCATCCGCGCGGCGGAATCTTAACGTGAATACGTCGATTTTAAAATCAACAAGATTTTTTGTGGTATACTACAATTAAAAAACCCTACTACTGAAAAATCAGGCTCTAATTAAAATCAGAGTTTACAAGGTAAAATCGACTCCTCCTATTGTTAAAGTAGATCAAAATAGCCTATGTTACCCAGATTATAATAACGAATGGATTGACACCTTATTCATCAAAATCAGATGAATAGTTTAGGCGTTACAGATCGAGGAACATACCTAAATACAAACATACTAGAGACATACTAGAATCTCGTACCTACATACATAAACTTCTAAACGCATAACCCTCCCTTTTGGTTCCGATAATAATAAACATAATTTTAGAATAATAGCAAATGCTTTCAGAGTCCCATTAATCAGTTTTCAAGGACCCCTGAAATAGTAAATTTTGATACAAGTGGAGAAACTTTGTTATTGTAGTTCGAGGCTGTATTAACACACGAGCCGTAGGCGAGGGTGTTTTTGAACCGAGAACTGCACATTTTTTTTTTCGCGCATTGCTTTCGCCAGGTTGAAGGAGAAGTTGTATGAAGCCGTTATACAGCCTAATAGTTTTTTTTATTTAATTTTGAATTTAGAACACAAATAAATGTTGTTTTCACATTAAACTTCGCTATCCAGTACTTAAAGCTGTTTTTTTTACTGGGACAATCCCGCCACACTATTCCCAAACCTTTGTAACTCCTGAAAAACAGAATCAACAGTGGCGACCACCAGAACAGCGCTAAGACAATGAGGCTAGAGAGTGAATTTAACTGTCTTGGACCCCGCAAAGAAATTAAACAGGAAGTAAAAATAAACATAATTTCCACTTCCCTCCGTATCAGCAGGAGACAGAACGAAACAAGGTCAATTGTCACAAAGTAACGTTTACAACTGGGATAGGCCCAGTTGCCTAGCACCACGGATAAATATAAAAATATGTATAAACTAACGTATAACCAAGACTTAAAAAACTATCTGTGTGCTTAATTTTATCCAAATCCGGTCACCAGTTTTTGCATACATACATACCCAAAATAAAATAAATATCGCTGGACATTACACACAGCGCCATCTAGTGGCACACTAATCAAGGCTTGTGGCTTGTGTGTCACAAACTTTCGCATCTATTAAAACCTATTTTTTATTATTTATCATTTAGTTTCTCTTCACAAAGTTGACTTCAGGTTAATGTGTACAAAATAATTTCATAAGTTGTATACAACCGTTGTGAGAGACTGGTGCCTGATGTAGGTTTTTGAGAAAAACCTGTGTTACAGGTCACCAGGCCCCCTCCAGGATAGAATTAGCTTTTACAGAGATAACGTGTGAGAGTATGAATCAAACAATATGTATAACCAAATTAAAAACAAATTAAAAAAATACTAACATTATGATGCTGAAAAGTTGGTTTGGTTGAACGCGCTAATCTAGTGTTGGATAGCCCATTTGTTGACAAACGCTATAGAGCTATAAAACATTACGATGAGCAATACGGGCCGAGCATAAATGAAAAATGTTGGAAAATTATAGTTTTTTTTAATAATTTCACGAGGACGCACATCAACAGCTACATTAGTAGGATAGTAGAAGAAAAAACTACACCACACAAAGATCCTTTGTGTCAGTCTTTAACTGAAGACGAAAGATATTTTTGAGTGAATTTCTCAGGCGAGAAATTTACGCGTCTAGGCTGAAAACGCAGTGCTGCTTAACAGATAATGAAACGATTTTTTTTTTCTCAGAATTAAAGTGACGTGAATCTAAATGAAGCCAATTAAATCATATTTATAAGACTATTACTTTCTAAGAAAAACATCGGTAAATGACGAATTATCAATTTCTGTGGCCTGTCCACAATCACTTTCATACACAGCATTTACCTCTCAGGAAGATAATCTCCAACATACATAGGAAAAAGTATTTTGTTTGCGTTAAGTAATAATTGCCCTACAAGAAGCTAATTATTTTTGAATGTTTAGACTAATAGTTAATGAGTACATGTCAACGGTAGTTTTGTCCGTGCGAAATTACTAATTTCTATGGTCATTTTGTTACGCCGTCCTGAGCTTCCACCAATGAGTTTAACCGAACAATAAATTCCTGCCCGGCAAGAGACAGTCGTGCACTTACGCGCAGTGACAATGGTAGTGCACCATATCGCCACGTCTACCCGCCAAAAATTTAAGAACGTGATTTCGGTGTACTCGGAACAAAATTTTGCAATTTCGGTGATTAAGGATTAAAAGAATTTTTGCAAGAAATAAAGGTATCACTTTTAAGCATGCTATGTAGCCTTTGGAACACATTTAAGATTATAGAAAACAATAGTCATAGCCTTGATAGTTTCTTGAAATTCAGAATAAATAGCCACGTTTCCAATTTCTGTGGGCCAATTTCTGTGGTTTCCGTGGCATCTGGGTGCACACGGAAATTACACAACTTCACAGAAATTGTACCAATCAATTATTGTACTAATGTTAATGAAGATTTTTCAAAAGAATCAATATTTGTTGTACCGAAATTACTTTGACAGAACTTCAGATTTGTCAGTCCCTCTCCGACGATCATCAGCCCTTTCCCAGTCTGCTGCATCTGCTGGAATATGCATTCTAGTGACAGGGTAAATAATTTTGGTGATATTGTATCTCCTTGCAGTCGCTCCATGTAAAATATTGGTATTCAGCTGCATCCGGTTAGATTGGAAGCCGACCACAACATAGTTGGGAAAAGGCTAGGTTGATGATGATGATTGTGACACCCCTCGGTAGATGGAATTTCTCGATTTTCTCGTGCAAGAAAACACAAGCAGTAGCTTTCTTTTTAGTGGAGGTGATTGAGTACCATTCATCGATGTGGCATCTGGCTATGGCTCCTTCTATGAACCACCACTCTATCGAGTCAAAGTGCCACTCTTCTCGTAGTCGAAGTGTTTTCCTGTACTCGTTATATTTCTTTATGACTGTTTTAAGTGTTTGTAGGTGGTCATTGGTACTGAAGCCTGAGCGAAATCCTGCCCGTTCTCTTGGTTGGAAAAATTCTAGCCTCCTGGCGAGTCTGTTGACTATAACTCTCGAGAAGATCTAGCAGGCTAATGGGTCTATAGTGTAGATGTCCCCTTTTTGTGGATCAGGGTGATTATTGCGTTGTGCCATGATGCAGGTACTTTAGTCTCCACGATGCATTTTGTAAATAATACTTCGAGCACATTGTTGACGACCCTTCCGTTGATTTTAATCATCTCTGGTAAGACGCCGTCCTCCCCTGGTGCTCTCCTATTTTAAATTGTTGTATAGTCAGCATTACTTCAGCTGAGATGACATCGGGAATTTCTTCGGAGCCTACATTCTGGTGCTGCTCCGCTCTTACTTTTTGGCTATTGCAAGTAGCTGCTCTTTATTTGTGATTTCTTCCCCATTTACGTTGAGGAGCTTAAAGATTGATTTCCTGCTTTCGTTCAGCTTCAATTTAAGAACCCTTCGGCTGCTGTTCTTCTTGGACGCTTCCTGTATGAGGTTGGTGTTATAGTCAGTCAAGTCGTTCCGAGTCTGCTTACGGATGCACTTCTGTAGGTCTCTGTATTCCTGACTATCCAAGTTTCCCTCACTGCATAGTGACCCTCTTTGGTCCATCATTTTTATAGTGCCTGGTGTTAATTTAGTCGGTCTATTTGGTAGGACACTTGGGGTGATTTCGTCAAGGACGTGAGTTAATGCTGTTGTTAGTTGATCGCTGCTCTTACCAAGCGATGACTGCTGCGTGTGGAGAACCTTTTTATCACAATGATGTCTTCGACCATAGATTTATAGTTTGTGATGATATAGTCATATTCGTTCTTGTGTAAGCCGCCAGAGTGCCTCCATGTCCACTTACGCTGCTCTTGTTTTTTAAAGAAGTTGTTCATAGCATATAGTGAGTTAGCTAGTAGAAAATTGTAGTTGTAGAGTAGGAACATTTGTTTTAGAGCATTTTTTGCTACAAACCCATAGTTTTTCTGCTGTTCTCCTTGCGCTGAAATCGCCCATTGTTACGGTATATTTGGTCTTAATGTTTACTTCAGAGCTCGTAGTTCTTCGTAGATCTCTTTTACAATTTCGTCCTGGGGACCTGATGTTGAGAGATATGCTTGTTTTTTTTTTTATTCATTTTGCTGAGTCTTAGTCTTCGTAGTCTTCTTCAACCACATAATGTTTGTATGTAAGGTGATCCAAAATGCTGTTTACTTCAACCACATGCTGTTTTATGGTTTTGTTAATTATGAAGCCAAGTCCTCCGATAACAGGTCTGGGGCCTTCGCGGTAGTAGAACATATGGCGTTAACTCGCCATGTTGTAGGGTTGTCATCGGGACTTCCGTACCTTTTCTAGAGTGCACCCATGCCACTGAATTCCCCAGCACTCCCTGCTTACCCTACCGGCCTGGTCCGGAACTGCTTATTTCGGTTTCCCTTTATTCGCAGCTATCCTACATACTACAGGACGGTTCACTATCCGCCACCTGTGACCCGGTAGGTAGCTGAGGCTCACTCCTACCTAGGTTGTAAGAATAAGTTTTCAGTAAATTTTAGCTCTTCATAGGAGTAAAAAACATAATCAGATCCTTGATTGCTAATTTAGTAAGACTGATTTAAGCAATTACACTACGTTGTATTTTTATAAATGCATATTAAAATGATTTGTATAATATAAGGTTTTTGCATTATACCTTATCTTTCTTTACATATTATTAAAAAATCAGTTTTAAGTATTACACAATTTCAGTGCACACGTACAATTTCTGTGTCACCAATACAATTTCTGTGGCAATAATAAAATTTCTGTGGCTCGCCAATTTCGGTGACCCAAATAACTCTCTAAGTAATTTATTTATATAATCCCCATTTAAAAAATGTATATATAAAGTGGATATGTCACGCTTTATTATTAAAGTTTTTTAAAAAACCTGAAAATGAAAATGTCCATGGAAATTAGGTAAAAAATTGAGTTGTTGAAATTGACTCTTTTAAATAAGTCAACAGCGTAACTAAGAAGGCTTTCATATTCCCTTTGAAAGTTTTGTAAACGAGAATAAATCATGACACAGTGAAAAGTCAACCAAGTTGGAATTTGATAACAGTGACTCTTTCAGTCAGTTGTTAAACTCACCCCGACGCAAAAACGACGGGGTGTAATAAGTTTGATGTGTTTGTGTGTGTGTGTCTGTATGTGGCATCGTAGCTCTCGAACGGATAAAGCGATTTCGATTTTATTTTTCTTTTGTTTGAAAGGTGAATTAGTCGGGAGTGTTCTTAGCTATGTTTGATAAAAATCGGTCCAAGATGGATGCCGCCACAAAATGGAGGATTATATATTTGTTCAACAACTCCCTCAATCTGAGTATCAAATGAAAGGGCTTGACTAGTAGAACATTAAGGGGCCGGCGGAGCATGCGTTTTTCATACAAACGTTGTTTACACTTAATGTTAAATGTTAATTAAATAAATGTTAATGTTCAATGGTATTTAATCCGAAATAGCACTAAAATAATGTAATAAGAAAATAATAAAAAATGTTAGAAAAGGTCACAAAATGTTGTATGTTGCGCGAGCTCGATATTAAACCGAAGACTGACGTACTTGCGTACGTGACGATACTACATTTTTATAGAATAACAAAATTGCAGTATTTTAACTAGGCTAACTAAAGTACAATGTGCGGTTGCTGACCGTACAAACGTAATACCAAAATAATATAAAAATCAAACATATTTTTAAGGTAGTGTGTATTTACTAAACATTACCAACACGTTGGGTAGCTCTCGCTTGGCAGCTGAATCCCTTGATCCAGCTGCCAAGCGAGAACTACGTACCCAACGTGTCAACGCGCCGTGTCCAGAAGTACTGCGCACTGAATCAGGCCCTTGCCTGATTCAGTGCGCAGTACTTCTGGACACGGCGCTTATTGTTAGGAGGTTCCTCTCTCAAGAGCCCTGACCACCGGCAGCTCGGACCCTGTTCCCAGCGCTAGTGGGCTACTTTTTTATATTTTAAATGTTTTTTTATTTAGTTATATAAAGAAATATTTTAAAAATGTATTTAAATGTAAAAGAGGTGAATAAAGGAAATAATAAAATATAATTATGTGGTATATCAACTATCTGGTGTCCACGACACAGCCTTGCTTAGTGTGGCACTAGATGGCAGTGTGTGTTAATGTCCAGCGATATTTATATTTATTAGATACTAAACTAGCTTACAGTGCAGTGGCGAGGGGCTCATACAACTCGAAACCTACCGGCTTCTCTTCGGAACAACCACTGTACTGCAGTCTACTATTGCCAAAAGTAAAACAATGTATGTAATTCAGTTAGGACGTGATTGCTCAAACATGACTAAACCTACAAAGGGTTCCATGTATGGATTTTCAAACATCATTAAAAATATGCACCGGACCGGCTTACCTGTTACAAAAAAATTACCCTTCGCTACTGCTAACTTATGCTTGCAGCTTTGCTCGCTTTAAGACAAAAATAATTTCGTGGAAATATTAAAAATACTTGGAAATAATGTAGACTAGTTTATGTCCGTGATTTCGTCCACGCACAGTTCGATAAGACCCACGGGATCGTAACTACCGGGATAAAAAGTATCCTATGTGTTAATACAGGTTATAAACTATGTGTATGCTAAATTTCATTCAAATCCGGTCTGTAGTTTTTGCGTGATAAAGTAACAAACATTCATCCACTGAGTCGCACAAACTTTCACATTTATTCATAGTATTAGTAAGAAGTCATCATATTCGGCCTTTTTCCAATGTTGTGGTCGACTTCTAGTCTAACCGGATGCAGCTGAATACCAGTATTTTACATGGAGCGACTGCCTATCTGACCTCCACAACCCAGTTAGTACTGGGTAATACGATACCCCTTGGTAACACTGATATTTTTAAGAAGTAAGTTTCACACTATCCAAAGAAATTTCGGAATCAGATCTGTGGTTCCGGGGATTACCCCTTACATCTAAAACTTAAAAAGTTTACCTTTTTTCTATTAATAAGTAACCAACACAACATTACAAATCAATACTTATAAATTACCTGTAACCTAAACCGTTGAAAACATCACTAAACTATTACTTACCTTAATATCAGACCTAAAGAAACTTTGAAAAACAAATGAAGGGAAAGTATGGAGAAATAAAAATATAAGGGGTATTAATGAAACAGGTGGTTTTGCGCGAGTGTCTGTGAAGACGTAATGGACGCGACCTTTTTAGTCGACGCGCGGGACAACACTGAACGTGTTGAGTCTGTAAGTTAGAGGTGTGGAGTTGCCATTTCGGGGAGAGTAAACGGTTTAGTGGGAGATTTTTCAAAATCAAAATCAAAGCATTTATTTCAAGCAGGCCAATTACAGGCACTTTTGAATTGTCGAAACAAAGATGAAAATTAAATGTAGCCACAGTCCTAGTCACAAGACATAAAAACTGTGATAGTATTGTAGTTGCCCATTCCCTAGCGTAGATCTCTATGGAGAAGAACGGGCAATAGACTCCATGGACACTCTTTTAAATCAAAATTATTACAAAATCTGGGTTACATCATTCATGTTGAGATGGCTGAAAGGTAAATTCGCGATAAATACCCGTTTCTATATGTTTTATGATGTGTTCTGATCGTGAAAGTTTAAAAAAGACAATGGTATATTTGTTATATTTTGTTAGAATGCTTGTTCGGGGACACTTACTCCATGTTTATCTGAGCACTTCTGGACGTTAAAAGAAATAATGAGTCTATTTAGAAGCTCTTGGCTAAATGATAACAGTCGCTAGGGTCGATAATCAGGTTAAGCGCTTGCCTGAACGGACCTACCGTTCGTAAATGAGTGACCACCGACATACAGAGTTCCCTCCATGCCTCGGAAAGCACTTTGATCCAGGCTGTCAATTGTTTATCTTTGACATAGGTGGCCCAAAAATGTGTACGATTTTTTTTTATCATCATCATCATCATCATTTCAGCCAAAAGACGTCCACTGTTGGCCTCCCCCAATTCATGCTGAGTGGTAACCTATTTGTCGCACTCACGACGTGCAAAATTTTATTTTTTGTCCACTTCGTCTTGCAATAGGCTTGTTAACTGAAAAAATCTAATTAGTCCGTCACTTAGATTATCAAAAAATATTTGACCCGTATTTTTTCTTTTTTCACATAAACCAAAATTGATGAAGATACGACGCTTTTAAAATTCCCAATACGTCGCTGTTCGGTATCATTCTTAGTGAGTTGATACCGAACAGTGACGTCACGAGCCCCCACTCCGAGTTTTGATGCGTTTTATCTTTGTCAATATTCGTTGATTTACAAAAACAAAAAATACGTGTCCATTATTTTCCAATACTCTAATTGACGGACTAAATAGATTTGCAATTTATTGATGGTGGAAACAAGCCTATTATTATAATGTTAATGTTGTTGTGTTAATTTTCGCTTTTAGTCTAAATGTTTGTGTTTGTGTAATTGCGTTCTATGTTTATTAATATGCACGTCGTCACTTTGCGACGGATAAATATTTTTTCTTTCTTTCTTTCAATTGCCGCCACATTGACCGGTATTTTTTTTTGTGCTATATGGCAATGCTGTTGACCCAAAGATTGACTGATAGAGAATGCCTTGTGGCATTAAGTCCGTCTATATACCACACATGTACATGAAGTTTATATAAATACATAGTAAATTTTGGGTTTTTTCTGAAAGAATTTCTCAGTAACAGATACCCTGTTATATTTTACAGGCTTGACACCTATCACAAAGGACCTAAAACTACGTTACTAGTGAAATGTAGGTGTACAACACAAGTTGACAGCCCTACCTATCCCTCTGGGGATTAGCGGCTTGATGTTATGTAGTTACTAATCAAGAAGTTCTGAATATAGCTAAAAATATATTAGTAATTGGGAAAACATTTTCTTACATATAGCAACACTGCGTTTTTGGCGCGCTTGCGTCTTGCCATTTCATATTTCGAACTCCCTCCATATTTCCATCACACAATTTTAAACTTTACCCCTTAGGAACACAGTCTACATTCTTTTGTTTCTAACTGGTTGATAGATGCTAGCTTTCAAAATGGCGTAAATCTATTATTGATTCACTTGATTAAATACTCTATGCACTTAAGAATAGTGTTAAAAGTTGACTGCTCAAAAATTTTAAACATGATTGTAAGGGCTAAAAATACCAATTTTCTTTTCCAAAACGCCTCACAATGAAGTCAACTTTACACCGATTGACATACGGTTGAAAATTCTTGAAAATGTATGAGTTGCTTAGGTCTTTTCACTATGAAAGTCTACCCGCATAGACGCAAATCTAGAATTAAGGTCTAAACGAGATATTTTCTGTATAAATGCGAAGAGGCCTTCAATCCTATTAAAGTAATAGGTTTCTTAATAAATCTTGGAATTGACTTCGTCGTGAGTGATTTCGATTGCCAGGTCGGGTGAGGTGCAGTTGTGGTATTTTAGTTTGACAGCGGTGACCCAGTGGTGGTGGCCCCGACTTACGAACAGTAAGTCGTGGGTTCAAAACCCAGACAGGCGCATTACATTGTGTTTAATTTATTTTCATCACCACTGCTCTCAAAACGGTGAAGTTTTTACTGCAAGAGTTTTACTTACATCTCTACGACCACAGCAGTATTCAATCTATCTATCAGCACAATGTTTTAAGGGTGTTACATTGAGTTCTACCACAAAACGTGATTTTTCACCTCAAAAGAAAAAGTCCTTTCCCAGCAATATTTTTTTGCATAAAGTTACTTAGTTTGATGTACAGAATGCTTTTAATTGACGGCTTCGTGATGAGGTTGTTAACACCCAGAATACTCGTAGTTCAGAATCAGGAGGCTGCGTTTGAAAACCATAGAATTATCTCGATATTTTAGTTTAGTTCAAACAGAATCGTTAAATATTATAGCACATTCAAATGACTATAAATATCAATAATTCATGGACTCTTAGCTTT
The DNA here is from genome assembly GCA_950022955.1 of Xestia ashworthii. Lineage (NCBI taxonomy): Eukaryota > Metazoa > Arthropoda > Insecta > Lepidoptera > Noctuidae > Xestia > Xestia ashworthii. Next base: position 13,429,920 of record OX465574.1, read on the forward strand.
TAATCCCAAGTTTATAATCATTAATATTAATCACAAAGCAGAATATTAATAGAGGGGGATTTATAAGTACCCTTAACCACTTAAATCTGCCTGACTTTTTCCAACTATGTTGGGGTCGGCTTCCAGTCTAACCAGATACGGCTGACTACCAGTATTTCACATGGAGCGACTGCCTATCTGACCCCTACAACCTAGTTAGTACTGGGCAATACGATACCACTTGGTAAGACTGGTTGTCAGACTTTCGGACCACTGACTACCTGTAACGACTGTCAAAGATCTACAAATAACAGCCGGGACCAATTGCTTGCTCGGATAGGAAACACAGTCTTTCATTATCGTGTGGTTATTGTCTAACCTGGTGTCAGAGTTTGTATGTCGCCCATGGACCTCTGATTTGGCTTTACATGTCGTCGAGAAATATCTCTCAGGCATACTGGTTTCCTCACGATGTTTTCCTTCACCGAAGCAAGTGATAATTATACAATACGCACATTAATCCGAATAAACATAGGTGCGTCTTGGGTGGGTCCGAACTTGAGAGTACCTCATCATCATCATCAGCCTATTAATGTTCCCACTGCTGGGACACAGGCCTCCTCTCTATGAGAGGGAATGGGTAATGATCCACCACGCGGGCCCAGTGCGGATTGGTAGATGTCACACGTCTTCGAATTTTTGATTCTAGGACATTCCGGTTTCCTCACGATGTTTTCCATCACCGTTTTGTTCAATGCAGGCAATTTGAGACCGATCACTTGAAAATCCGACGGTCAACCAATTTACAAAAAAATGTATCATCTTCATCATTTCAGCCGAAAGACGTCCACTGCTGGACATAGGCCTCCCCCAAGTGTCACCACATTGACCGGTCCCGTGCGACTCGCATCCAGCGGATCCCCGCAACCTTCACCAGGTCATCGGTCCACCTAGTGGGAGGTCTTCCAACGCATCGTCTTCCGGTTCGCGGTCGCCACTCCAGAACTTTTCGGCCCCATCAGCAAAAATGTATATCGTTTATCTATCTTCAGTTAGGCGTGCCACAAGCCTGGCCCATTATGTTGCAGATTTTGGGTAAAAGCCTGTGAAATGCCATCAATTCGGATTATCTTTGCCATTCGGTATCTAATGGGCGACAGAGGTCGCTCTTATATCTTAATATTGGGGCTCACTCTATTACCGGCATTGATAGTGGGACTTATCTATTTGTTTATTTTAATGTCGGAGGTCAGATACGCAGTGTGTGTCCGGTTAGACTGGAAGCCGACCCCACCTTTTCATACTCCCCCGCTATACTTTCTGATTAATTTCGTTGCGAGATCCAATACAGTTAAATTCATTCTCTGGGACTTCGTCGAGCTTCATTGTGGCGGCGCTTTTCTGGTGTTGCCACTGATGTTTTTCTATTCAGGAGTTGTATTGTATTGTACAATGGGGTGGTGTCCGCAAGTCCACGTCAAGGCGCGTATTTTCCGTATGGGCTATAATCCACCACGCGGGCCCAGTGCGAGTTGGTAGATGTCAAATGTCTTCGAATTTTTGGTTCTAGGACATGCCGGTTTCCTCACGACTTTTTTCTTCACCGTTTTTGAGAGCAGTGATGATGAAATAAATTACACAAAGTAATGCGCCTGCCTGGGTTGGAACCCACGACTTACTGTTTGTAAATCGGGGCCGCCACCACTGGGCCACCGCTGCTCTTTCAGGAGTTACATTGTTTAGATTTTGGGAATAGTGTGGCGGGCTTGTCCCAAAAAAAAAACGACTGGAAGCCGACCCCAACATAGTTTGGAAAAGTCTAGGTCAATGATGACATATAACAAAACTTCACGCTTGTTATCCATAAAGGGTTAGGCACAGGTGTACCAAATAATACACCCTTAGTTTTGCTAATTATGTTTAAGTCTCATGTTAAAGGGGATGCTCCGAGGTAGCCCGCGAAATTAAATCTTTTTACGTTTTATGCAATTTACAGGGCAGTGTTAAGTTGTATGTTGATATACATATCGGTCGCGACTGTAAGACGTAGTAAGTTACAGAATTATAATCATCAAAATCATCAATACAACCATCCAAGTCCGTAAGAGTCGATGAATGAATATTTCAAGGTCAAAGTCCTTCTTCGACTCTCATGAACTTGGATGGTTGTATTGATGATTTTGATGATTATAATTCTGTAACTTACTACGTCTTACAGTCGCGACAGATATGTATATCAACATACAACTTAACACTGCCCTGTAAATTGCATAAAACGTAAGAAAACTTAACTTTCGCGGGCCACCCTGACGCTTTCACCTTAAAGGGGGCGAGCGTAATGCCATCAACCGGGCTCAATACCAGACTCCGTGGCTGCTAAGGAGAAATCCCTAATGAAACACCAATGAAAGCCCCATGCAAAAGAAGCGAGCCTAATTGCCTTATTCTCCAGTCAGGCCATTGTTTTTTATTCCTATCAATCTTATTTGAAGTAAACAGTTATTTGAGCCCTGTTTGTGACACGTTGCGGATATAGGCGTGAGTGATGGATGGATCAGACACCCTCCACCCTCCCCTACCCTTATGGTGAGGGGATGAATATGTGGGTGACGCGTAAATAATATGGTCTGGGCTACGGAATAAGAAATGGAATGAAACGGAAACAAAGTGCGGGCTAACATTACTTTTCTTGAAAGAAAGAAAAAAGCATTTATAAGCCTGACAGGACAAAACACACAAAAAAAATAGTTAAATTATGATGGGTTTTAGTCAGTAAGAGTCTGACACTCCCTCCCGCTCCGCCCAGAGTGGGAGAAGTCATTTGATGATTTCCCATCCTAAAAAAAAAAAAAAAAAAACGGTTTAAAGGAACCTAAGGTCGGGTACCCCAAGTCCCGATTATGGGAGCAGAGATATTTCCGTCGCATGCAGTTCACAATATTACGGTTTCATTATAATATAACTAGTAAAAAGTAAATATAGTGAGAAAAAAAATACAAACAAAATTCGTCCTGTTCGAGACCAAAAGGCTCTTATCTCAGCATGGGGCTGCAACATTTAAAAAAAAATCGTCACAGCGCTGGTATTCTTGAAGGTTACTTCGTGTATGTGGAGGTCAGGTAAGCAGTCGCTCCATGTAAAATACTGGTATTCAGCTGCATCCGGTTAGACTGGAAGTCGACTCTAACATAGCTGTGAAAAGGCAGATTATGATGATGATGATGACTTCTGGGATACGCAAAAGCGTGTGTATATTTTAATTTTATAAATAAAGGGTGTAAAACACCTCTTCACGAAGCCGAAAGGCACTTGTTCTCCTTATCATTGCGATAATTTTTTTGTTTTACGCCATACCTGGGAACCATCTAATAACAGAGATATGGGGGGACAAAGTTACAACTTTTTGACAAGTTATTTTTTTAAGTACAAGTTTTTTTGTAAGATTTTAACTTTTAACACCTCCACGACCCCCGTACTATTCAATCCATCCATCAGCACAATGTTTTAAGTGCGTTATATTGAGTTCTACCACAAAACATGATTTATAACCTCAAAAAAAAAAGTTGTTTCGCAGCAATATTTTTTGCGTATAGTTACTTAGTTTGATGTACAGAATGCTTGGTTAACGGCTTCGTGATGAGGTGGTTTACACCCTGTATACGTAAACTAGTGGTCTAGTTTATGTAGGGTTCGGCAGTGGGGTACAAGGTTGCATTCAGAACCTCCCTACCCGAAGTAATATTGCCCATTCGACAGTTAAAACACGTCGACAAAATAAGTTTCTTTTATTAATATTTCCAAACGGAAATACTTTTGTTTGACCATGGATGATAATTACTTGTTAACCGGCTTCAAAAAGGAGGAGATTCTATGTACACGTATAAAATAGGAAATCAAAAGTAAAAAAAACTTTACAGTGTGTAAAAAGACTCATCACAAAGCCGTCAACCAAGTATTCTGGGGTGATAAATCATGTTTTACAGTAAAACTCTGATGGGTTAAATAGTACCGGGTCGTGGATGTGTTTAAAAAAAAAATGTCAAAAAGAACTTTGACCCTTAATATTTCCGTAACTAGAAGGTTCCCAGGTATGGTGTATAGCAAAAAAAAAGTATCGCAATGACGGGGAGAACAAGTACCTTTCGGCTTCGCTAACAGGTTTTTTGAGCTCCTATATAGTAATATTAATAAATATAAGAGCTAAATAATAACGTAAGTCATTAATATTAAGCTGGCGTCAAATAAACAGCCCAGTTTAATTTCATGAAGCGTGAAATGATGGCAGCTATATTGATCTTCGTTGTTTGTTGTACAAAATACGCTTTTTTTTATAACTAGCTTATGCCCGTGGCTACGCCCGCGTGAAGGTTGGTTCCTGTCCCACAGGTCTGCCGGGATAAAAAGTATCCTATGTGTTAATACAGGTTAAAAACTATGTATGTGCTAAATTTCATCCAAGCCCGTTCAGTAGTATTTGCGCAAAAGAGTAACAATCTGCCAACTATAGAATCTGTCTGTCTATAATTGGTTTAGCCGTTTTGGAAATCAACCGGAACAAACAGATTGACCGAGAGACAGACGCAAAAAAATATAAAAAAAGAAGTTTTTATAAGTACTGTATTAGCAAGTATTCAGATACTTAATTTTGATTCATTAGCATATATTTTATTTTCCTAAACAAAAACAAACATAATTTCACCTAAACTCAAACGGGGCAAATACAATAATTTAATTGGTAATAAATGCCGTTTGGGGTTTAAACACTAGGGCCCACTTAGTGCACACTTAGTATTTCGAGAAATCTCCAAACTGTTGGTCGACTCTTCACGTGACCAGAGTGCGGGCCTAATCTTAGGTCAGAGAATCAGTGTTGCCATCCAATCTGGCAATGCTGCCAGTCTTCTGGGCACTTTTTCTGTTGACAGCGATGTGGACGAATTTTTTGACACCCTCTGAAACTATTTTGTTTCTTGGACATATTTTATTGTTATTTAGACTTCTAGTTTGTATAAAGGGTGTAAATAACCTCTTAAATAAGCCGAAAGGCACCAGTTCGCCCCGTCATTGCGATAATTTTTTGTTCAACACTATACTGGGAACCTTCTAGTTACAGTAGTAAAATCGCGAAAAAAAAAATCTGCGATTCAGTACATTTATGTTCGCCTAACTGTTCATGTACTGAACAGCTGTTTTTTTCGCGATTTCAGGTTTGGTCCCATTGTAAAAGTTGTTTGTTATCATGAACATATCATGTGTTTAAGTGTCTTACACTAATTACCAGTAGGGTGACTGGTAATTAGTGTACTAAAAAAATTTTCATGCCCTAATGTGCCAAGCGAATTTTCGAAAATCTGTGAATGCAGATTTGTTTCTATTTAAAAATAAAATAATGTTTCTTTTGAGTAAAATTTGCTATCTCCAGTATTTAGAGTACTTTCCCTCCAATTGGCATAGAAATATTCCACCCTGTATATTATAAATAAAAATTTTACTAACGAAGTGCGATTTTGTCATGCATTACTACCTACCTCTTTAGGGAATAAATACGTGAAGTTACGTCGCTAGCGGCATTGCCCGGATTATCATGATTATGTTAATGTCAGCGCGGATATACAGATAATTATTGTATATTATGAGATTATCTGTTGAAGCTGTATTTCATGATAAATGCGGCCCCGACTTACAAACAGTAAGTCGTGGGTTCGAACCCAGACAGGAGCATTACTTTGTGTTATTTACTTCATCACCACTGCTCTCAAAACGGTGAAGGAAAACATCGTGAGGAAACCAGCATGACCTAGAACCAAAAAAATCGAAGATATGTAGCCAACCCACACTGGGCCCGCGTGGTGGATTCTAGCCCATACGGAAAATACGCGCTTTGACGTGGAGTTGCGGACACCAGCCTGTTTACAATACAATACAGAGGGCCCCCTATTCGTTTTGTTATTTTAATTTTTTGTGTCTAAGATTCATCGTAATAGAGCCGAACCTATTGCTATCAACCGGATACCAACCATTTATTTTTTATCTGTGTGTTTAGTCCCGTCGGGCTTATAAATGCTTTTTCCTTCTTTCAACTATCTGGTGTCCACGACACAAGCCTTGCTTAGTGTGGCACTAGATAGCGCTGTGTGTAATAAATGCTTTTTCTTTCTTTCAACTATCTGGTGTCGACGACACAAGCCTTGCTTAGTGTGGCACTAGATGGCGCTGTGTGTAAATGTGCAAAGATTTTTATATATTTTTTTTTCATCCAGAGTACTGATAATCTCATTCAGATCACCAGCACGTTTCATAGAATGATTGCTTAACTGACTTTCACAATTCCGTTACTGAGTAAAGTTAGGTTCTAACTCACAGGTTTCTGATGACCAGAAATGACTGTAAAAGATCTACGAATCATAGCAGAGATCAATGAATTTTCTGAGTACTCCGTATTAAGTACTTAGGTTTCTTCATATAAAGGGTGAAAAATAGTGAACCATCTATGAAATGACCTCACCAAGCACAGCTTAATCTTAAGGGGCCGGCGGAGCATGCGTTTTTCATGCAAACGTAATACCAAAATAATATAAAAATCAAACATATTCTTAAGGTAGTGTGTATATATTTCGATTGTATTATAGAACATCTGTGTTCCCAAATAAATATTTTGAAAGAACAATGATATAAAGACGAGATATGGGAATTTAAAATTTCGTATACATTCAAAACATTTGTTTAGGAACCTATATATTCTGTAATCCAATCAAAATAAATACACACTACCTTAAGAATATGTTTGACTTAGAAATTATTTTGGTATTACGTTTGTATGAAATTCGCATGCTCCGCAGGCCTCTTAAGTGATCTAATGTTAACTCAGAATTTTGGGCTTATCTACCTAGAAAATACGACATCACATACTTGTTAAAAGTCGCTTTATTCTACAATTTAAACTAGAAAGATACACATGATATTTTATTGTCTTGCTCATAAATACAAGGAGACACAAATTGTATCTCGTAGAACGTGCTACGGCGTAGGCACTTTGTAGCGTGGCCTACGATGTGCTACGGCGTAGGCATGTCGTAGAGGGGTCTACGAGAATGCTACGGCGTAGCTGTTTTATTTGCTGAATAGTGTTCTAGTTTTGTGCTTAGAATTTATTTGGAACGGTTTAAATTATATTGGAAATAAGGGTTTAGTGTAAATAGCTCTTACCAGTGCCTTCGCCTGTGTTGATGTCGGAAATTATTCCACGGTACTACTGGGGTTAAAAATAATATGTTTTTTGTCCAAATTATGGTCAATCTGTGTGTTTTTTGTCAAAAATACACGGTTAATACAACCTCATCACGAAGCCGTCAACAAAGCTTTCTGTACATCTAACTAAATAACTTTATGCAAAAATTGTTGCTGGGAAACAACTTTTTTTTTTGGGTCGGAAAATTATATTTTGTTGTAGAACTCAATGTAACGCACTTAAAACATTTTGATGGATGGATTGAATAGTACAAGCGTTGTAGAGGTGTTTAAAGTAAAAATCTTACAATAAATATTTGTATTTAAAAAAAAAGTTGTCAAAAAGTTGGAACTTTGACCTCTAATATCTCCGAAACTAGAAGGTTCCCAGGTATGGTGTAGAACAAAAAAATGATCGCAATGGCGGGGAGAACCAATGCCTTTCGGCTTCGTGAAGAAGTTTTTTACAGTCTTGAAGGTAGGTTGGTCAGTTCGGATACGGAAACCTTAAAACAATTTCTAGAATAATGTTCATCTTAATTAACACGAGGCAAACATTAAACGAATTTGTTAATAAAACTGCACTATACACAGTGTTTCCGGACGTATCCATAAACTTCGACCGGTCATTGTACTCATCATTATGAACAACTTTTACTATGGGACCAAACCCTGATCGCGAAAAATAAATCTGTTGTTCTCTATAAATATGTTGGAATTAACTCAACAAAACGTATGGAACTGTTGATTTATTTTTCGAGATTCAGGGTTAAGTCTCATAGTAAAAGTTGTTCATAATGATGAGTACAATGACCGGTCGAAGTTTAAGGATATCGTTCGAAAACACGGAGTATAAAAGCACTTTGCGAAATCTAAGCACCGAGAGCTTAAATTCAAACAGTGAATTAATATAAGCATTGATTTAGATGTCACTTATTGCTAGCCAAAAAGCACATAAGTAGTGAAAATAGTTTTCTTGAAACCACATCCCCAATTTACTTTGTCCATAAAGAACAATAACAACCAAAAAGCCGCATTAAAACGAAAACTAAAACAACAACATTGCGAAACTATTTCGTTGAAAGTTACGAAATTCGCTCCAACGAAATTCGTAGCGGGTTTCAAACGAGAGTTGCTATGGCGTAGCACACTCGTAGCTCCGAGCTACGCCGTAGCACGGTAAAGTAATTTATACTTACGTGCGTTACTTTGTGGGTCAAGTGAGAATGTGGGAACTGTATCAATGTTATTTATTAAACACTAGCTTTTACCCGCGGCTTCACTTGGGTTAATTTAGAATTTGACTCTGTTGTACTCTGTTTGTTATAATATTGTTACGAGCTGGGTATGAGATAAATCAATTACTACCGATTAAACAACACAATAACTTTATTAATCACAGAACAATTCAAGCTTAATCACAAGTACACTACAATACACTACTGTTCACTATTCGCTTAGATATCGCACTTCAAGTTCACTTCGATTCGCTTCGATGGTAGCCAAAACAAGACTGACCGTCGCGGCCCTGAGCGGTCTATTTATACTCGCCAACAGACACACCAGAATAACCACGAATATTCTAGAGGGTCATAAAAAAACAGTAGGTAAGTAGCTAGGTAATTATTATTACTAGCTACTTGTACAAAACAAACAAATATGAACCGTATGCCTTAGGCGTACGGTCGAAATTCTAATAAAGAGGTCGCGTGTTTGTACCTACTAAACTTTAAAACTAATAATAATAGAAAGCTGGAAATTCCAACGTACACATACTGTAATCACGTGCTTTCTCGAAAGTTCTAGTAGGTCCGATGTAACAATATAATAGGATGGATGACAAAAAAAGAAACGAATTAGACCGTCAGGTAGATTTCATAGAAATATTGTTCACATTTTTTTTCATATTTCACAAAAAAAAACAAATAAAGACGATACGATGCGTAGAAAACTCGTGTGACGTCAACATTTGAGTGAATTTATTACCAGAAAGTGACGTCACAAGCCCCTCTCTCACTTTTGACGCGTTTTATCTTCGTCAATTTTTATTTATTTGATAAAACCATAAACACGTAAGTATCCAAAATTTTTCGAGAATCTAACTAACGGACTAAACTGAATCACATTATTTTAGCTAGGAATCATAATATCTTACTTCTCTCTGTTCTCAACCGAGGCTTGTGTCGTGGACACCAGATAGTTGATATACTACATATATACTTTTTATTTGTAAATACATACTTATTATACATATAAACATCCATGACTCGGAAACAAATATCCATGCTCATCACACAAACATTTGCTCCTACCAGGATGAACCCGAGACCTTCAGAACGTAAGACAGCCTCACTACCGCTACGCCATTTGCCATTCACCATATTATGTTCAATGTCACAACTAAACATATAAATGATATTATATTCCGCCATGTTTGTGGCGTGTAATCAAAGTAATACTCGTCAGTGCGATCATTAGTGTGATTACCGACACTCGTGTTATAGCTGAAGTAGTGTTTGCCCAGAGATAACATTATAACACTGATTACACATATACTGGGGCCCAATACTATAAAATAACCAACTTGTCAATAGTGTGTCGGTAGTGTATCAGTAGTGTCTCAATAGGCTAATCATTCACATTTGGTATTCTACATAATATATTTTTTATGGTCATTGACTTACGACTGTAGTGCCATTGAAACGCCATGGAAAGACTATTATAATAATTGGTATTCTGCTCCACTATAATCTGTCAATGTCATCATGATGGCCAAAGTTACAGTAGTCTGTAAATATTTTAAGTGTATTTGACAGTTGTGTCTATCGAACCATCTTCACGACCCCCGTACTATTCAATCCATCCATCAGCACAATTTTTTAAGTGCGTTACATTGAGATCTACCACAAAACATGACTTTTCATCCCAAAAAAAAATCGTTTCCCAGCAATAATTTTTGCGTTTTTATCTTTGTCTATAACCATTGATTTGCAAAATCAAAAAGTACGTGCCCATTATATTTCAATAATCTAACTGCCGGACTAAATAGATTTGTAATTTTTTGATACTGTAGTCATGCCTATTCTGTTAAAGTCCCTTGTAAAAGGGGCTGACCCTATTGCCATCAATACCATACCAAACATTCCAACTTCCCTCCGTGCCTCGGAAAGCACGTTAAGAGATAAGTCCCGGCTGGTAATAGATCTTTGATCTATAGCCAGCCAGATAATAGAGTTACCTCCGTGCCTCGGAAAGCACGTAAAGCTGTTGGTCCCGGCTATCATTTGTCCATCTTTGGCAGTCGTTACAGGTAGTCAGTAGCCCGAAAGTTTGACAACCAGTCTTAACAAGTGGTATCGTACTACCCAGTACTAACTGGGTTGTGGAGTTGAGATGAAAGTAAAATACTGGTATTCAACAGCATCTGATAATATCTGCAGATAATAAACTTTCAGTGTAAATTTCTGACCTACTTAGATAATTAAAAGCAGCGAGCGGAGCAGCGGTGGCCCAGTGGTGGCGGCCCCGACTTACGAACCATAAGTTGTGGGTTCGACTTTGTGTTATTTATTTCAGCACCACTGCTCTTAAAACGGTGATACAAAACATCGTGAGAAAACCGACATGTCCTACAACTAAAAATTCGAAGACATGTGGCATCTACCAACCCGCACTGGGCCCCCGTGGTGGATTAGAGCCCATTCCTACTCATAGAGAGGAGGCCTGTGTCCCAGCAGTGGGAATATTGCAGGCTGATGATGATTATGATGACAGAAATACCCGCATTATTTAAATATTATTCCTTCATTTTGTTTAATTAAAACTTCAATAATATTTAGTTTCATAACGATATCATAAAAGTTAGTGTGAGTTATTAAAACTCTGGGTTTTAGTTTATATTTCGGACTAAATTAGTTTTTAGTTTATTTAAGTTGGGCAAACGAGTTTATAGGATCATTAAAATAAGCTTTTGACCCCATTTAAGTATAGTAATAGCTGTAATGTCTTTTTTGACTATGCTAGGATCAGCTTCCAGTCCAATCGAATGCAGTTGAATACCAGTATGTTGACTGCTTGTCTGACCTCCACAACCAACCAGTTAGTACAGGGTAACACGATACCCCCTGGTAAGACTGTGACAACCAGTCTTACCAAGGGGTATCGTGTGACTTTCGTACTTCAGAGTACCTGCAACGACTGTAAATACCAAAAAATGACAGCCGGGACCAACGACTAAAATGTTTTCCGAGACACGGAGGAAACTCGGTATGTAATGTGTGGTCACCCATCCACTGACTAATCTAATCTTAGTAAAGCTTAACCTGAAGGTTAAATAAACCCAGTGATTACATTATTAAGTCAAAAAATCAAAATCAAAGCATTTATTTCAAGTAGGCCAGTTACAGGCATTTTTGAATTGTCGAAACAAAAATGAACATTTAATGTAGCTACAGTCCTAGTCACAAGACATAAAAAAACTTTTTTTGCAAAAAATAAAACCGACTTCAAAAAAACAAAAAAGTGAAAAATAACTTTAGCTTCTGAAGTCGGTGACCTTTGTTTGATAGATTTATTTTTTTTGTCACCGACTTCAGAAGCTAAAGTTATTTTTCACTTTTTTGTTTTCTTGAAGTCGGTTTTATTTTTTGCAAAAAAAGTTTTTATTTTTCACTTTTTAGTGGTTCACATGTGCTTGATATACACATGGAAAGTACATACCGTTACAATTGCAACAAGCCCAAACACGACTAGGATACATTGTCTCAATATGGAGTTCCATGATTCTTGGCTTCATCATCAGATCTGATGGTAGAATGGTTCTTATCAAACGCAGATGCTTCACTTGTTGTAGAAAATACCAAAATCTTTGTACGTTATCCTATAAAATTTAAAGATGGCCCTCGATTTCGCCAAGATTCCATCATCAGATCCCGACTTGGCTATGGGACCATTTGGAAAGTATACCCTTTCCAACAAAGAAAGAATTTTTCAAATCGGTTGGCAAGCGACGGAGTTATGCGCGAACAAACATAAAAAAAAAAAAAAAATAGAAACATCCGAATTGAGAACCTCCTCCTTTTTTAGAAGTCGGTTAAAAACAGTACAAGTAGTTAAAAAGTACTGTAGTTGCCCATTCCCTAGCGTAGATCTCTATGGAGAAGAACGGGCAAGAAACTCCATGGACACTCTTTTAAATCAAAATATTGTTACAAAATCTTGGTTACATCATCCATGTTGAGATGATATATTATGTGAGAACAATGTAGCAAGATGTGCACGTTAAAAGTGTCCATAGCAAAACAAAATTAAAATACAACTCAAAACAAAATAATTAATTCAAATAAACCCTGGCGACTAAGAGATGACCAGTCACAACTGACAGCGCCCGTTCACGCACATGACGCATGGATCAGCACCATTCAGCTCAACCATTTTGAAGGGAACTAAATGGTCCGACACACGCGCCACCATCAGCGAGACATTTGAGAGAGCATGACATACTCTCAACCGCCAGGGCACATTCAAGTCAAGAAAATACGTAGGTTTCTATTGAGTGATAGCTTTCTAGTACATAGTACTCACACGATAAGGGATATGCGATTATATAATACTAGAGATTGAATATATACAATTCAAAGATAGTTGTACAATCTTCAGCAGCTCCAACAATACCATTGAATGCTATCAATTTATGCGTCCCTGTCTTTGTGGAGCAGGACCAGCATTAAGCCAAGCATTTTTATCAGCGATATAATCGCTCAACTTGTAATAACCTTTCTGACAAAGTGTGCGTTTAATGCATGTTTTAAATTTCGTCTCATTCAGTATTTTATTATAGCATCTCAAACAGTACCCCATGAAAGGTGAGTCTACTTTAGCGAGTCTCGAGCTCCTACATTATTGCCTCCTCCTACCATTATCTGAATCTATTTGGTATTGTCGCAGCATATCTTCTACTTCCATACTCCTCTATAACTCGTCATATCATCAGACACCTCCTTTCTAGTCATATCATACTTCACACAGTCCATCCATCGTTTCTTTGGTCTTCCTCTACTCACTTAGTCTTCACCTTTCAATACGCCATTAGGTAATCCTTTTAATAATAAAGAGATTTACAATAATAGTGTCTGTATATATATTATGAATATTCTCCTTCGCATCAGAACGGAATTGAAAGGAACCCTTTGCGATGGAGTCCCGAATTTGTGAGCGACGCAGAGCTATGAATTGCCACGCTAAAATAAAATATATGCGGCATTATTTACTACCCAGGAGGCGCCGCTGACGCGTGCACTCCGCACGCTCAACCTCATAGCGAGTGAGATAGACTTACTCTGTTGTTTTCTGGGTGAATTCACAAGGAATAAATAAATTAATTAATTTCGCTGGACATTAACACACAGCACCATCTAGTGCCACACTAAGCAAGGCTTGTGTCGTGGACACCACATAGTTGATATACTACATATCTACTTTTTTGTTTGTAATTACATACTTATTATAATAAACATCTATGCTCATCAAACAAACATTTGCTCCTACCGGGATTCGAACCCAGGACCCTAAAAACGTAAGGCAGCCTCACTACCACTACGCCATTTAATTTTGGGTCGTCAAATAATACTTTGCTTGTTATATACAGGGTGTAAACAACCTCATCACGAAGCCGTCAACCAAGCATTCTGTACGTCATACTAAGTAACTTTACGCAAAAAATATTGCTGGGAAACAACTTTTTTTTTTGGGTAAAACTCAATGTAACGTACTCAAAACATTGTGCTGATGGATGGATTGAATAGTACGGGGGTCGTGGAGGTGTTAAAAGTCAAAATCTTCCAGAAAAAACTTGTATTTAAAAATAAACTTGTCAAAAAGTTGTAACTTTGACCCCCCCATATCTCGGTAACTAGAAGGTTCCCAGGTATGATGTAAAACAAAAAAATGATCGCAATGACGGGGAGAACAAGTGCCTTTCGGATTCGTTAAGAGGTGTTTTACACCCTTTATAGGTTCGCTCACTATCCATAGATATACTGTTTTTAATATTTCTGTGTCCCTATCACATGGCACTTAAATATAACTGTTGAAATGTGGCGGTACTATTAGTTACACCTCTGTCTAACTCTTCTGGGATAACAAGCGTGATGTTTTGCATGTTTCTCCTCCACATTTTCTTACCTCCATGGTTACAAAATAAACTGAGTAATGGCAGGGTAATGTCTTAACACAACAGATAGGCTCGCAGTAAATCAATTGATTGGCTGTACCCCGTGGCTTAACATAATCTGCCAGCCTTTTCCCAACTATGTTGGGGTCGGCTTCCAGTCTAACCGGATGCAGCTGAGCAGTATTTTACATGGAGCGATTGCCTATCTGACCTCCACAACCCAGTTAATACTGGGTAATACGTTACGATACCACTTGGTAAGACTGGTTGTCAGACTTTTTGGGCCACTGACTACTTGTAACGACTGTCAAAGATAGACAAATGACAGCCGGGACCAACAGCTTAACGTGCTTGCCGAGGCACGGAGGAAACTCGGTATATAAGGGTGGTCACCCATCCACAGACCAAACTAGGCAAGCACGTGACTTAACGCTCGCGTTAATTCAGAATTTTACAATCAATTCGGGTTGTACTCTGCCTGTAATAATAAATTTCAATCATGTTTTGAAAGACACGTGTCGCCATCTATTATCAAAAGAACGTTATTGATGTTTTCCTCGGGAACTGTACTTGTTTTCGGTATGAAAGGTACTTTATGTCCGTTTCTGTACACCTGACAACGTATATGCAAAACTGACAACGTGTATGCAAAATTTCAGAATGATCTGGGGGTCTAAAATGGCCGCTTAAGCAGAACATAAAATGAATCACGTTAAAAATTTAAAATTCTGAAAATGGACTTTATGTATATGACTATAAAGTTCATTTTTATAATTTATTTTTTTTATCGTTATTCATATTATGTTCTGCTAAAGCGGCCATTTTAGGCCCGCTGTTCAGTGAATTAGGCATGAAAAGGTTACAAACAAACTTACTTTCGTATTTATAATTTATATTTATTTAAACAACACATACAGTTTTTATACAGATTTAGGTACCTCATACAATAGACTATCAAAAGTTACGATAGTTTACCAAGAACAGAATTAATTAATATGACAACCAAGATTCATTTTGCAAAATGCGGGCCCGTGTGAATTCACTCAGTGTACAATTGAATTAATTAGAAAGGATAATTTCCTGTATGTCGTTTTTACTTAAACTTCTGCCGCTTCTCTGCTTAGTAAATAATATACTCAACTACAAACAGACAGCTGCATATATAGAAATACGTATAGCATATAGACATGTCTCTACTGATTGAGGGTCTTAATATTTTCTATAGCTGAGATTTTGTGCAAGTAAGGGTAGGAATGTGTTATAGCGTTTATGAAATATATTTTTTCAGTAAAAAAGGTTTTTAGTTTAGGTAGGAATCGTACTTTATTATACGTTTTTATTTATGACAAGCTTTTCCGAAGTAAAGGTTGAGCCGTGCTTGCCTAGGTTCGTCTGTGGATGGGTAACCACCTTTACATACCGAGTTTCCAACGTGACTCGGAAAGCACGTTAAGCTGTTGGTCCCGGCTGTCATTTGTAGATCTTTGACAGTCGTTACAGGTAGTCAGTGGCCCAAAAAGTCTGACAACCAGTCTTATTATGTGGTATCGTATTTCCCAGTTACTAACCGGGTTGTGGAGGTCAGATAGGCAGTTGCTCCATGTAAAATACTGGTATTCAGCTTCATCTAGTTAGACTGGAAGCCGACCCCAACATAATTGGAAAAAGGCAGGCAGGGATGGTGATGTAAGCTTTTTATTTAATTTACCTTGTTAGTTAGTTAGTTGAGAGCAGCGTTGGCCCAGTGTTGGCGACCCAGACAAGCGCATTTCTTTGTGCAATTTATTTCATCACCACTGCTCTCAAAACGGTGAAGGAAAACACAGTAAGGAAACCGGCATGTCCTAGAAAAAAAATCGAAGACATGTGACAACTACCAACCCGCACTGTTCCCGCGTGGTGGACTTTAGCCCACTCCCTCTCGAAGATAGGAAACCTGTGTCCAAGCAGTGGGAAAAAAGCTGATAATGCTATGTGAGTTAGTTGGTCCTTCAGTTAATTAGTTTGTATTGGTGAAATCTTGCAACTGAATTTCAAACCAGTTCCCCCCAACCGATTGAGCTGAAATTTTGCACACACCTTTTGTTCTGGTGACAATACCTTTTACTTGATCCTGCAGCCAGGATCGTCTCCTCACGAGAGAACTCCTCAACGGTTAATAGCACGGAGACGAAACTTTGTACACGATTAATGCTGATAAATAAACCTAATTTTCTTCTATTCATTTTTAGTCAAATAGGCTTTTCTTTATCGTATGTTTAGTGCCTATCCTGGTGTCAGTATGCTGTCCATGACCCTCTGAATTGACTTTACATGCCGTCGAGACATATCTCTCAGGCATGCTGGTTTCCTCACGATGTTTTCCTTCACCGAAGCAAGTGATATTTATTCAATACGCACATGAATCCGAAAAATCAGAAGTGCGTGTCTTGGGTTCAAACTCGTGACCTAAGCTTTGTAGTCAGACGTTCACAACACTAGGGTGGCACTTGTATAGTACTAGTAGTGTTTTCTTAGTCTTACTTATTAAAGACACTACACGTTTTTTCCCCACGTCTGTCTGGCAGTTTGAGTACTTTACGCGACCTACCCAAATATGCTGTCTTTGGAATTGTTGGTCGTTTCGTTGAGCTCCTTGAGTTATAAGTCGAGCTACACGATAACTGACAAATGCTTGCACTGACTGGAGAGGTCCACTCATATCTGTGTGGTTCTTTCTTCAAAAGACCATTGTTGTATATTGTAACCAATGTTGAGGGTAATTGCTAATGACAGTCTCGCATTATACGCTAATAAGGAAGCACGTCTTTTATTCATCATTGGCGACGAGGATAATCGGAATTTAATATATTTTACGCAGTTCAGTATCGCGAATTCAGTGTCGAAAATGTCCATCGGGAAGATTCGTGAATTTAGTTTGCAATCCGGGAACTGGTTGGCGTACGTGGAAAGGATTGAAATGTATTTTTTGGCGAATAAAATTACTGACGATGTGAAATTACCTACACTTATCCCACTAATGGGCGAGGAAACATACGAACTGTTATCTAGCTTGGCGAGCCCGTTAAAACCATCTGTATTAAAATATTCACAAGCCGTGAGTTTACTCCAACAACATTTACAACCAAAACCCGCCGAGATGGCAGAAAGATATAGATTTCGACAGCGGAGGCAGTTATCAGGCGAATCCATTGCAGCTTACGTCGCGGAATTAAAAAACTATCAAGATATTGCAATTTTCAAGCGGTTTTAGAAGATAACTTAAAGGACCAATTCGTGTGTGGGTTACAAAGTGAATTTATAAGGCAACGGTTGTTTGCAGAAGAAAATTTAAACTATTCAAAAGCAGTAACCTTGGCCACTACCCTTGAAGCGGCAGAACGAGATGCAGGCGCTGTAGAACGTAAGAGTAGCGAAGTAAATATCACTGCGGAATTACCGGAAAGCGTAAATAAACTACAAGTGACGTCGTGTACAGCGTGCGGGGACACCAGGCACAACAACCGGGATTGTCGATACATTAACTTCGAATGTAGTCTTTGTCACAGAGTTGGCCACCTAAGGAGAATGTGTCCCCAACGGTCAGATAGTGCTTCAGAAAAAGCGAGACGGACGGCAAAGGTCGCGGAAAAAGGCGGCGATCGGAGCGCGCGGGGCGCAGCGGTCGCAGCTACCGCGGTGGCACCGGTGCGGGCGGCGCGGGCGGTGCGGGCGGAAGCGCTGCAGGCTCGCGCGTGAGCGGACCGCAGCGGCCCGGTACATATTGGGTGCAGGAATCCATGGATGAGCCGCCACAAGTGCAAACGACAGAAGATTCTGAGTCAGGTGAAGATGACGTCAGTGAAAGTGATTTCGATGAACCAATGTATCAGATGTCTTTGACAAAGTACAAGGCGGTGCGTATTACACTATTAGTAAATAATTGTTTATTAGATATGGAAGTAGATACCGGTGCTCCTTTGTCTTGTATTAGTAAGAGTACCTATGATAAATGTTTTAGTAATCTGGAGATAAAACAATGTAGTATTAAATTTAGTTTTTATGACGGTTCCATAGTTAAGCCACTTGGTTATGTAAAAACAGAAGTACAATATAAAAACAGAAATAAAACATTGGATTTATACATCTTTGATAATGGAACTACGAGCTTATTGGGACGCCAATGGCTGGCAGAATTGAAGGTAGACATACCAAAGATCAGCGTAAATTGTATCACTAGTGAGAAGTGTAATAAAAGTGAACTTATTAATCCTATTGTTTCTAGGCATAAATCATTATTTGATGGCACGTTGGGTCGGTACACCGGGGGCACAGTGAGTCTCTGTGTGCGACCGGGAGCTCAGCCGGTGTTCTGTCGAGCCCGGCCGTTACCGTACGCGTTACGTGACAGAGTCGACGCGGAGCTGGACGCGATGCTGCGCGCGGGCGTCATCGAGCCGGTTGACCGCTCCGACTGGGCCACTCCTTTAGTGATAGCACGTAAGGCGGATGGTGGCATAAGGATATGTGCCGACTATAAGGTAACACTTAATCGTGCCTTAATTATCGATAGGTACCCGGTTCCAAAGATTGACGATTTATTTAGCGACCTTAGCGGGAATGTTTGGTTCACAAAGTTAGACTTATCTCAAGCTTATAATCAATTAGAACTTGATGAGCGCTCTAGAGAGTACACGGTCATTAATACGCATCGTGGAATATTCAAATATAAACGCCTGGTATATGGATTAGCCTCCAGTCCCGGTATTTTTCAGAAATTTATGATAGAACTTTTCAAAAATGTACCAAATGTAGTAATATTTTACGATGATATTTTAATCAAGAATAAAGATTTAAATAGCCATGTGGAAACAATCAATAAAGTGTTTAAAATCTTAGAGATCAATGGGTTAAAAATCAAGCAAGGAAAAATGTGATTTTTTAACGAACGAAGTTAAATACTTAGGGTATATTGTCAGTAAAGACGGAGTCAAAGTTAATATGGATAAAATAAAACCAATTATTACCATGCCTCATCCAAAAAACGCTACAGAATTAAAGTCATTTTTGGGGATGGTGAATTTTTATGGAAAATTTATAAATAATTTGAGTACATATTTAGGTCAACTTTACGAATTACTTAAAAAGGGAACACATTTTAAATGGACAAGGAAGCATAGTATAGCGTTTAATCAAGTGAAAAAGTTATTGTGCAGCACGGAGGTGCTCGCACATTATGATATGTCGTTGAAAACAATAGTTACTTGTGATGCCAGCGCACACGGGCTGGGAGCCGTGCTGGCGCAACGTACCATGGACAAAGGTGAACAAGTGGTGGCGTACGCATCACGAGCACTTACCGGTGCTGAAAAACATTACAGTCAGATACATAAAGAGGCTTTAGGTATTATTTTTGCTACCGATAAATTTCACCAATATCTGTATGGTAGGAAATTTACACTTCGCACCGATCATAAACCATTAGTGAGTATTTTCGGCCCTAATACGGGCATTCCTAATACAGCGGCCAGTAGATTACAGCGGTGGGCCATTAAATTATCAGCGTATGATTTTGATATTGAGTACGTTAAAACAGATCAAAATACTGCGGATGCACTATCCCGTCTAATAAAAACGCACAAAGATTCAACTGTGAATGAAGAGTTACCTGAACAAACATACTTGCATTTTGCCGCGGAGGCACTCCTATTAGATTATAATATTTAAAAAAAAGAGACATCTTCAGACCCCTTATTTAGTCGAGTTATTAGTTACATTCGTGATGGTTGGCCGCAAGAAGTAGAAATCAAAGCGCTAAAACCGTACTTCAATCGAAAAAACGAATTATATACCGAACTAGGATGTATCATGTGGGGCCATAGGATAGTAATACCATTAGCTTGTAGGAACAGAGTACTCAAAGAATTACATGATCCCCACATGGGAATAGTAAAAACAAAAGCAATAGCAAGAAGTTACGTGTGGTGGCCCGGGATTGACGAGGACGTGACGGCGTTGTGTCAGACGTGCACCGTGTGTGCTGCGATGGCGGACGCGCCACACCGCCACACGCCCATGTCGTGGCCGTCGCCGAACCGACCTTGGTCCAGGTTACACATTGACTTTTTAGGGCCGATTTCAGGATCAACTTACTTTATTATCGTGGACGCTTGTTCTAAATGGATAGAGGCGGTGAACATGAAACGCACCACAGCACAAGCGGTTATAGCAACACTACGAGATATTTGGGCAAAGTTCGGCCTACCAAGGCAAGTAGTGAGCGACAATGGGCCCCCATTTACTAGCGCAGAATTTAAAACCTTTTTATCAAATAACGGTATCGAACAAATTTACACTGCACCATACCATCCTGCTTCTAACGGGGCAGCAGAGAATGCAGTGAAAATATGCAAGCGGGTAATTAAGAAAGCGATTAAACAGAATTTAGATCCAGATACAGCATTATGTAGATATCTTTTAACCTATAGAAATACGGAGCATTACACATTAGGGGATAGTCCGGCAAAAATTCTACAAGGGCGGAATTTACGCACGAGATTGGACATACTGAAACCTGATCGAGAGGCGCGCACGCTGGCGCGACAGACCCACAGCGAACGTGTGGCTGGCGGGGCACACAGACAAGTAGTACCGGGAGATAAGGTGTGGTATAGGAACTATCGGGGAGCAGACAAATGGGTAGCAGGGCAAGTCGTAGATAAATTAGGTAGTACGGACTACGCTGTTAAAACCGACTTTGGAACCGAGGCACATCGACATGTCGATCAGTTACGGCGGCGATTGGTGTTGCCCGAGAGAGTGCATCCACCACCTTGTAATATGAATAGGAAATCACGAAGTTCACTGGCATTCCCTGTTGTAAGTGAGGAGTGGTCGGACGGTGCGGTCGAGCCGTCCGTGATGTCAGGAACGGAAAATATGTCCGACTTAAGTACACTGGGCACGACAGAGAACGAGGCTGGGCTATCGGTGTCGACACAGTCATCCAACGTGCCAAGTAGTATTGTTACGCAATCTCCAATCACTGTACCAGTGGAACGTAGATTTGCGTTAAGAAATCGTAGACCACCCCAGCGATTTGGTATGGGAGAAATAGATTAATCATATGATAATTTGTAAGATTAGTATTATAAGTAATATTTAAAGAAGTTTGTTTGATGTTAAGTAAATAAGATAAGTTCGTTGTGTTATTTTTATTGTTTAGATTTTGTAGTAGTTAAGGGTGAAGGTGTTGTATATTGTAACCAATGTTGAGGGTAATTGCTAATGACAGTCTCGCATTATACGCTAATAAGGAAGCACGTCTTTTATTCATCAACCATCACAGCATGATCCTCATGTGAAGTAAGTAAAATTATGTCTGGACTTCAAAAGAAAATTTGACCTCTGAGTTTGTTTCGCCTGTTTCTTCTCAGAGTAGTCAGGTACGAAACACCGCCCCATCTAGTTGTTTAAACAAATTGACGTGTAAAAGTGTTTGTGAAAACCTACTTACAAAATAAACACCATTCATCATTCATTTATCAGATACTTTTGTTTTTGAAAACTAAAATAAATACCTATTTTTTGGCCAAAGAACCAGCATTGCCATCCAACGTGGCAATGCTGCCAGCCTTCTGGGCACTTTTCCTGTTAGCAGCAATGTGGACGAATTTTTCGACGCCCTGTAACCCTTTTTAAATTTCTATTATAAAGCTAAATGTGTGTAAATACTCGTAGTTAGTCTGTTTAGTAAATACAGAATAGAAAATAATTCCCCCAGAATAGAAAATAATTTCGTATAAAACAGTCGATACCCACAGGGAATACCTGAGTGAACTGTTTCCTTAAAGAGCTATAAAAGTAAAACCAATAGATTACTTTTATGTCTGACCCTCGCGGGACACGGCGTTTACTGTGCGTTCCATTTGGTTAGGGATGTCCAAACGATATCATAATATCACGCCCGTAGAGCTAAATAATAACAGCCGTGGCGAAGTTAGCCACATTTCTTATTTCCATAAACTTACAGTAATTATTTCGAAATTACTTAAAACAGGGAAATATTTGACTGGTATTTGCGAGGTTGCCAACTTTCTCGATACGCACTCTTAAGTGACAACCCTAATATGGTCCCTTTTTTGTTCAAGTGTCAATAAGCCATTAGTCCTCAGACTCCTGGAGTCGACGCCGTTTATATGATTTAGTGATACGTCCAATTGAAATTGCCACAGGTGTGGGAGTAGTAGTCTACTGGAAACGGATATAATTTACGCGATGTTAGAAAGAAGAATATTTTTTTAGTCGCAGGGCATCACGTGTTATACAAAAATGACAAAAAAAAATAGTAGCTTCACAAATACGTGGTCTAAACAACCTCATCACGAAGCCGTCAACCAAGCATTCTGTACATCAAACTAAGTAACTTTACGCAAAAATTATTGCTGGGAAATTGTTTTTTTTTTGGGGTAAATAATCCATGTTTTGTGGTAGAACTTTGTGTTGATGACTGGATTGTATAGTGTGGGGGTCGTAGAGGTGTTTAAAGTGCAAATCTTACAGTAAAAACTTGTATTTAAAAATAAAACTTGTCAAAAAGTTGAAACTTTTACCCCCCAATATCTTCGTAACTAGAAGGTTCCCAGGTATGGTAAAGAACAAACAAAATGATCGCAATGACGGGGAGAACAAGTGCCTTTCGGCTTCGTTAAGAGGTTTTTTTACCCTTTATTGTTTAGTCTAGTCTATTGTATTTAATATTAACATAATTTGGTGTATACCACCTTTACGGATCCCTCCGAATAATAAAACCGAATGAATATGTGTTTTAAAACAATTTTCAACGCTCCCAAACATAATTAAGACATTTAAACTGCTCCTAATTAATTTTAGTCGCTAAACAATTTAGCTAATGGTCTCAACCGGCCGTCCGGCTAACATTAGTGGCGTAATATCCGGACAACGCGGGCTTTACATATTATACAGCTACTGTCAGAAGGTCAGTTCTATAGACAACGTGTAACGTTAAATGCGCAAAACCTCGGACACCCCAAATGACCTAATTCTGAGAGAAAAAAATACATTTCAAAAAATTATCGTGAGTTACATACAATTACGATGTTTTTTCCAAGTCTCCTGAATAAAAATTTAAGGCAATATTTTGGTGTTAGCCATTGATTTCGAATATAAAAATTATATATTTTAGCCATATTTAAAGGAACAAAAAAACTGAGATATGTCTCATTCGTGTCGGGCCTGGGTCACAAATGACCGTTCTTTTTTGACAGTTTTAAATTACGTCCGTCTCTTTCTTGTTTTATTAGAGAGAAAAAGATAGCAATAGCCTAAATTAAGTTGAGTTTGTGAACAAAAGAATCGAAACCAATGTTGTGTAAAAGGCTGGGCAGTTAATGATGACATAAAGGCCACCCTTGACATATTGCACTATAACATATTTCCTACGGCTTTACTCGCGATAAATTAGAATTTGACTATCAATTCGGGTTATAGTCTGCTTCTAACAATAATTTAATCATGTTTTGAAAGACACGTGGCGTCATCTATTATCATTAGAACGTTATTGTTATTTTCCACGGAAACAGTACTTTTTTTCGGGAGGAAATGTATCCTCTGTCGTTTGCCGTGGTACCTGACAATGTATATGCAACATTCCAGGGGCCTAATTCTGCTATTTTAATAAATTCGTCACTCCAACACGATTCCATTCTCATCCCATTGTCATTTTGCTTAAAGTTCGTAATCTGCTAAATTCACAATGGTCGGTCAATGGTCTCGTAATAAAATTGTGTTTTAATGGCATTGTCGTATTGTCATTATTATAAAACCCTTAGTACAAATGGTTTTCGAAATCTACTACTAAATGCAAACATTTATTCAGGCCAGATTTCATGTACGAGATCAATATTCTATGACATTTCTTTCAATGGAGTGTCAGTGGTTGTTCATTGAGAAGTCATAATGGCGCCATTATGATAGTAGAATTAACAAACTTGTCAAAATTTGACAGAACTTGATCATTATGAAATCAATGATCGAATACTCTGACACTATTGTAATAGCAGAATCGAGGCCCAGGACAATCGGTTCAGTGGTTTAAATGTGAAAAGGTAACATATTAACTTAATTGACGACCCGAATGGCGCAACGGTAGTGAAACTGCCTTACGTTCTTGGGATTCGAACCTGGGAAGTTCGAATCCCGGTAGGAGCACATGTTTGTGTGATGAGCATGGACATTTGTTTCCGAGTCATGGATGTTTATATGTATAATAAGTATGTATTTACAAACATAAAGTATATATGTAGTATATCAACTATCTGGTGTCCACGACACTAGCCTCGTTGCTTAGTGTGGCATTAGATGATGCTGTGTGATAATGTCCAGCGATATTCATTTATTTCTTTATTTAGTTACTTATTTATTAATTTATTTATTTAATGTCGAATTTACAATATTAGTTAGGATTAGGACTAGTTAGGATAACTAGACGCAGACCTACCTAGACTAGGACTTTGAATAATTATTATTTTTTAATATGTTTCACCTTCTGTAAAGATATCTGATTAGTGGTGTGGGTCCGGCGCGGGTATGGTTTAGAGAATTATTAAAATGTTAGCGGAAATTGAACGCGCCGACGACCGCGGTGCGGCGGTGCGGCGGTCGCGCGGCGTCGGATAGCTAGGGGTGACACAGCTAGACTATTTGACTAACAAAATAGATTACTACAGACCAGAATGTTGGTACTAACAATGGTGTTAAGACCAGCATTCTGGTCTATAGTCACTTCTGAAGGAAACTCTCAAGAATCTTTTAAAAAAATGGGATCGTGCGTTACTACATTTTTTGGTGTTTTTATTTTTATGTTTAATTTGTATATTCAAATGAAATTAAGATTGAATGGCCATGTAATGAAATCATAAGCATAATACCGTAAATTCTGGATGTATAAATACCTTTCATGATTTTAAAAGTTGCCGTCGAATATCTTGCCCGTTCTTCTCCATAGTTTCTCGTTTTGTAGAGGGACACTAACTTCAACTATCTAACATTTTGAGTTGCGTAACTACCTCAGTTGGCAAAATCGTACCCTCTTAAGATAATTTTGTTGAGTATATCAAGCAGAAATTAACATTGAATTCTGAAGTCTGCTACTCCTTTTTTTTCGGATGGGAAATCATCAAATAACGTCTCCCATCCATGTTCCTTCCTCGCCCTTTATGTTCTGGGGCCGCGGTATCTCTCTTCGTTTTTTTAATGTTACAGCACCATGCTGAGATAGGAGCCTTTTGGCCTCGTACAGGACGAGTTTCGTTTCTTTTAATTTTTAATTTTTTTTATCTGTGTAAGTTTTATTAGTAAGTTTTAAATACTGATAATTTTGATGTGGGTTGTCCTGTGCGGGCTTATAAATGCTTTTTCTTTCTTTCTTTTCTTTCTTTTCTTTCTTTTCTTTCTTTTCTTTCTTTTCTTTCTTTTCTTTCTTTTCTTTCTTTTCTTTCTTTTCTTTCTTTTCTTTCTTTTCTTTCTTTTCTTTCTTTTCTTTCTTTTCTTTCTTTTCTTTCTTTTCTTTCTTTTCTTTCTTTTCTTTCTTTTCTTTCTTTTCTTTCTTTCTTTTCTTTCTTTTCTTTCTTCCAAACAGTCCCGCAGTTTGTGCCAACCCTTCACAACCGGCTGGGAGGACGAAGTGTGATATAATGACGGAAATGAGCTCAATGTGGTGATGAGCATCACCGGTGATTACAGCGGGGATTATCTACTTATGTTAAGGGTAGAGTTGTGAGTTTCAACCTTGAGAGGATTGGGTTTGATAGAAAGAAAGAAAAAATGTTTATTTGACGTCAGTACATTAAGCACGCACACAATAATACAAAAAAAAATGTTATAAAAACAGAGCAAAAACATGGTATGTGCTGTGTGCCTCCCGGCTGCACCAAAAAGGTCCATTTCAGCATTCATGCCAAACAGGTGATGCTTTCTGACTCGGGTTACCTTCATAATTCGACAACGTTCCATCGACGAGTTAAAGAATCGACAGTACACTAAACCAATGGTACGCTACATCGACAGTACACCAAATAGATAGTGCGACATACCACAGTATAGGTACCATATCGATAACACGTTGCATCGACAGTACACCATATCGCTGGTGTTCCAATGAATCTTATCTTCTTAGAGTTTTTATTCAATAAAGAGCAGAGGTGGCCCAGTGGTGGCGGCTCCAACTTACGAACAGTAAGTCGTGGGTTCAAACTTAGACCCCAGACGGGCGCATTACCTTCTGTAGTTTATTTCATTACCACTGCTCTCAAAACGGTGAAGAACAACATAGTGAGGAAACCGGCATGTCCTAGAACCAAACATTCGAAGACATGTGACATCTTCGAACCCGCACTGAGCCCGCGTGATGGATTATAGACATTTCCTCTCTTAGAGAGGAGGCCTGTATCCCAGCAGTGGGATCGTTATAGGTTGATATGCTTATGCTAAGGCTATTAAGGTCCATGTTCACCAAAAAGATGGCGGTCTGATTATCTAAAAACAGCTGTTTAAAACACATTCACTGTCACTGTGACATGTTCCCATACATTCTTGTATGGGAACATGTCACAGTGACAGCTGTTTTAGATAATGTTTTCTTTTCGGTGAACATGGACCTGAGTAGTTATATGTTTGCGGTTGGTCAACTCTTCCCGTGACCAGACGGCAAGCTTTTTTGGTTATGCCACTTTGGATGGCAATGCTGATTCATTGCCATACATTCATTGCAACATGGCAATGCCACCAGCCGTCTGGGCACTATTCCCGTCGAAGGTTTTCTTCTTTTGATATTTGCACATTTATTTATTACTAGTAGACGTCACGCGATTTCACCCACTTAGTTCCGGTTCCCGTGGGAGTACGGGGATAAAATAAAGCCTATATGTTACTCGCTGATAATGTAACTATCCATTGCTGAAAGAATTTTTCAAATCGGTCCAGTAGTTTTTAAGGTTACATACAAACGCCCAAATTTTTCCTCTATATAATACTAGCTTACCAAGAATTTTTCAAATCGGTCCAGTAGTTTTTAAGGCTACATACAAACGCCCAAATTTTTCCTCTATATAATACTAGCTGACCCGCGCAACTTCGTCTGCGAGTGAGGGTTAGTTTTTTTTTTAATAAAAAGTATCCTATGTTACTTCTAATACCTCCAAGAATATAAATTGTGTACAAAGTTTCATGATCATCGGTTGAGTAGTTTTCGCATGAAAGCGTAACAAACAAACTTACATTCACATTTATAATATTATAGGATTAGTATAGAAGCATAGATATAGATTATTTTAAGTCTTTTTACTGCATCAGTTATAAACCTGTGAAGAAGATGGTGTCAGGTCAAAACAAAATAAAAAAAATAAAAATAAAATATCGATTTATTTTCTCAACACAAGTTACTTAATGCTAATGGTACCTACAGTGGAGCACGGCGAGCAACGAATAACTTTGTGAGAGACTGGTGCTTGAAGTAGGTATCTACAGAAACCTGTATTACAAGTCACCATAATAATAATTGATACGCGCTGTCAAATAGGTCGATGTATGGATGCGAATCACGGCCGTTTCTTGATGGTCATACTGGCATGTCATACTGGCATGTCATACTAGTATGACCAGTGAGAATCACTTGTATTGGTGCTCATATTATTTTATAAACATCCTATGAGCTTTTTTTTTGCACTTCTGTACTACTAAGTATAAAAAAGAGGTAACATTTGTAGCGCGGCCCTGTGGACGGTGAGCTATGGGCTAGCTCGCCGGCTGTGGTTCCATTGAGGCGGAGCGGAGTCGAGCTGTGCCGCGATTCACCAATCACATGGCCATGTGATTGGTGAATCCGCAGCCTAAGACGGACGGACGGCGAGCAATGTAACGCATTAATGTAACGCACTTAAAACATTGTGCTGATGGACGGATTTAATAGTACGGGGGTCGTAGAGATGTTTAAAGTAAAAATCGTACAATAAAAACTTGTATTAAAAAAAGATCTCAAAAAGTTGTAACTTTGACCCCCAATATCTAAGAAACTAGAAGGTTCCCAGGTATAGTGTAGAACAAGTAATAACGGGGAGAACAAGAAAGTGCCTTTCGGCTTCGCGAACAGGACTTTTACACCCCTAATAAACATGATAATGAGAATTTGTTCATGGAAAACACAATGATTTACCTGATCCAGTAAACAAACTCACTCCACAAAGCCAGCTGTCACTTGAGGTTACAACCACAGAACCACAAGACAATCTGCTCCTAATCTCAAACTTTAAACCCTCACAAGAAACTATCCCTTAAACAAAGCACAGACTTCAAAAGTCGCGGCTTCGAAAGTCGCATAACAGTCAAATGAGATGAACTAACTCCAAGACTTCCAGTTGTGGTTTCCACTGGATTATAAGATCGATCGCACGCTGGCTGTCAGTGTGGCAATAAAGTTAGCGAGTAACAAAAATAATAAATATTTAGCTGATCCTGTAAAAACTTATTTTTATTACAATGATGATCATCGCTAGAAGAAAATTTTCTTGTTGTTCCTCTAAGAAACTACCAGCATTGGCAATAGGGTCCAAGTTACTGGCAGAGTAGAGCACACTGAATCAAGCCTTTGATCCAGCTGCCTAACGAGAGCCTCCTCAGATGTTGACATCAATAATTTAGTTAGATTATCAATAAACATATCACCCGTATTTTTTATTTTGTTACATAAACCAAAATTGACGATGATACGACGCTTTTAGACGTCAATACGTCACGCCTTGGTATAATTTCTTGCGAGTTCTGACGTCACGAGCCCCTATTCCCGAGTTATGATGCGTTTTATCTTTGTCAATATTCGTTGATTTACAAAAACAAAAAATACGTGTCCATTATTTTCCACTACTCTAACTGACGGACTAAATAGATTTGCAATTTTTTGAGACAGTCGTCATGCCTGTTATTAATAGATTTTTTTTCTTTGATTTTCTAGGCTTTCTTCTCGATAACAACCTAGTCTTCGGAATGGAGTTGTCCTTTGATAATTAGAAAGTGCCTGTGAAATATACGCTCTGAGCTCATATTTATTGCAAGTTCGCCGGTTTCGTGGCCCCTTAAAACCACCATCGCCAGTAATTCCGGATGTCGAACTATTCCAATATTATCTGGTACGTCACGGGTACGTCGTCTATGTGCTATGTACTGTACTATGTACAGTCACCACCACCAACATGTAACACTTTCCTAGAGAAGAAGCGTTCACCAATGAAAATATACAGGGTGTTAACTACCTCATCACGAAATCGTCAACCAAGCATTCTGTACATTAAACTAAGTAACTTTACGCAATAGTTATTTGTGCAACAAGAGAACAAAACTGGGTTTTTGCTGCGAGTGTTGATTTTGAATCCCGATTAAGCGAAGGATTCTATAGTTGAATCACGAGCGTAGCGAGTGGTTCTAGGTTAGAATCCTGAGCTTAGCGAGTGATTCATAGACACGAGATAACTTTGGTCTCGTGTAACACATGCAACTTCTCACCTCAGCAGCGAGAACATATACCTAAACAATACAAAACATTCATTCAAAACAGTACATATAACAACATACATACAACTACAACATAGTGAAATATAAGTAATATACCTACAGATATTAAATAATGTGCAGATATTTACCGCGAGACTTTTCAGGCAGGAAATTTAATTCTGCATTTTTACGTTATGCTTCAATTCTTCGGGTGTTATATTATAGCAGACTTCGTCACTGGACTCACTCGTATTTATTTAATATTATTAATTTATAATCCAAATTTTATTGTACTTTATAGCTAGCGTACATTGACCTAATCATTGCTAGCGTAACAGAGAATTTAAACAATAAAAATTTGAATCCCGCTATTTTTTTAAATGCATTCTGAAACTACACTCGCGGTATTCTGTCTCAATATTAAATATTGTTAAAACTAGAAATAAATAAATAGATAGGTTCATGATAAACTATGTATTTTTTTCTTCAACATTCTTCATCTTGATTTAATTATAAAGAATATAGGTAATTCGATTATTCGAAACATAAAAATGTCTCATTTAAAAACGAAACACGTAATTTACAATATTACGGTTATCGATTATTTTACAATATCGGTATCCGAACGTATAGGTATAGTTTGTTTCATTTTTGGGCCTACTAGATATGGAATTTGAAAATTGAATTTTGCTCACTGTCTGTAAACAGCAAAACCTGCTTGTTTGAGGTGCTGAGGTGAAAACACTTTTAAGATGAAAAAGTTGACTTAACCGTGCTCTTCACTGTACATCTACAAGTACATAGTACAGTTCACAGCGCGAGGCAAGGAATGTTAGAGAATTTTCAAATTGAGAATCTGAAGAGCAATCTGTCTTAACATCATCTGCCAAGCCTTTTCCCAACTATCTTGGGGTCGGCTTCCCATCTAACTGCAAGACACGGAGGACGAGGTGTAAATAGACTTTTCAGGAAGCCGTCAACCAAACATTCTGTACATCAAACTAACTATCTATCTGCTTTTTCCCAACTATGTTGGTATCGGCTGCCAATCTAACCGGTTGCAGATGAATATCAGTATTTTACATAAAGCGACTGCCTATCTGACCTCCACAACCCAGAATTAATAGCTTAATTTACTAGAATAATGATGATATTATACACATGGCTTAGCTTTTCCTCTTTCTGGCTTGAATTCATGAATTCAAACTAGTTAGAGAGCCTACGACACAAACCTCTCAATAAGACTCCCAGATAAAAATATAAATAACTCGTCAGGTTATTATTGAACATGCAATAAAGAAAGAAAGAAAGAAAAAGCATTTATTAGCCCGTACAGGACAAAACACATAAAAATTAACATTATTTACAACTATTGAAAACTAAACATAAAGGCCATCAGCATAAAGTTTTAAGTGCGTTACATTGAGTTCTACCACAAAACATGATTTATCACCTCAAAAAAAAAAGTTGTTTCCCAGCAATAATTTTTGCGTAAAGTAACTTAGTTTGATGTACAGAATGTTGGAAATATACTGCAAGGAGTTTGTCTGTCCCAGTATAAACTCTATGTTGTCTAGTTATAAGTAGTCTAGACAGATGTCACTTACTCGTCGTCTGATCGTTTTGCATGTGCGGAGCACAATACATTTTGGAATCTTTTATATTATAAAAGATTCCGAGAAGAGATAAGAGGTGTTTTATTGAGTAGCCCACGGAAACTAACACAGAATGCTTGGTTAACGGCTTTGTGATGAGGTGGTTTACATCCTGTAGATAAAAAATTAAAAGAAACAAAAGGTCTTGAACGAGGCCAAAAGGCCCCTATCTCAGCATGGCGATGCTTAAATGAAAAAAACCTAACGGTGCTATTAGTAATAAAAAAAACGATTCCTAGTATGATAAGACTCCCAAGTTTCGTAAAATTATTCGTATGTGTATCATTTATTAAATAATACTATAAGATACATCTCTCGACCTGAGACGCATAAGGTCGAATATCGAGATCAGACCAAAATAACTTTAATAGTCAGCTGAAACCAGTATCTCGCGCTCTTTCTAAGCATATAACAATCATAATTTTATCTCTTTTTGTTCTGATGTTATACAAATGCATAAGGTCGAATCTGTGTAATTTTTTAATTTATATCGTGGAATAAGGCTTGATAGCAAGTACAGTATTTATGCTTAAAATATGGGTTTAATTAATTAGAAGGTCGAACATTGACTTCAGTTTTTATGCTTGTAAATTATTTTACGCGTAAGGAAGGGACTATTTTGTCATTCGACTTTATGCTACAAAGATTGTTGGTAAAAATAATACGTATTGTCAGATAGAACTTTATGCCTCCTGAAATTAAATAATCAGATGTCGGACCTTGAGATATAGTGTTATGCCTGGAAAGTTTTATTTGTTTGGTTAGGGTCTACAAACATAATTCGCCCTTATGCCTTTAAGAAGTGCTATTTTATCGTTGTACAGAAATGCCTATGTGAAGAAGAAGCACTATTCCATTGACTTCGTGACCGCACACCGAGGCGATACAATGATATCGGACATTATCGCCGGACACTCAGCCGTTTTTCGGCGCCACGGTGGCTTGACCTATCAGAGCACAGCACCGGGCTTGTGCCACGTGCTTTATGTTTACAAGTTATTTCCTGAAGTTCATTGAAATTAATAACATTTTATTTATTTTAGACCGTACGTTGCCTAACTGGAAATCTCCAGGGCTGGAGGGACTGCACAACTTCTGGCTAAAATTGTTCACAAGATCACACGCTCGCCTGGCGACCCTATTCCATTAAAGTCAGGGGCGCCGCCAGAGTTCCTGACAACGGGTATAACTAACCTGCTCTATTAGTCGGGTAGTATCGGACAGTCGATAAAATTCTAAAATCCATTTTGAGAACTAAAATTAGCAAACATATAGATGACGTTTCTGTCATGTCCGTTTCTCAGTAGTCAACAGGTTCGCTGTTCCCGAAAGGATCTGTCGACCCGTTGGATAGACTATAAGAAGGCCTATGACTCGGTGCCACATAAAATGGCTCAAGAGGGTGCTAGAGTTGTATAAAGTTGATGCAACTCTGCGCACCTTCATGGCGTCGTGTATGGGGCAATGGAATCCTCCATTGCCCACCATTGCCCATACACGACGACATGAAGGTCCTTCGCTATCCAGGATGTCGTCAAGTCTTGAATACTCTCACTGCTGGAGGATTCGGTCTAGGTTTCGCTTGCGGAAAGATGGTTGGGTTATATCTCAGCTCCTTTACATGGATGACTTGAAACTCTTTGCCCGTAACGATTTGCAACTGATGGAGCTACTGAAGGTAACTGAAAATTTCAGTAGCGCTATCACGATGGGATTTGGTGTGGACAAATGTGCGGTCATGCATGTTAAGCAAGAGGAAATTGTGGAATCTGTGAAAACCCAGCTCTCAGATTTCATAAATCTTAGATCCCTCTCAGCAACAGAAACTTATAAATATTTGGGTACGTCGGAAGCGCTGGGCATCAATGTTGCTGACAACCGCAACCGCAACCGTTGCATGAGCGCTTCTCTGGCCGCCTGAAAAAAGTATATCATAGTCTTTTATCAAGTGGAAATAAGTTGCGTGCCTTCAACGGTTGGGTCATGCCGGATTTGATGTACTCTTTCGGCATACTCAAATGGACTCAAACAGAACTAGACGCCTTTAATACGAATGTCCGTAAATTGTTGATGGCATATCGAATGCATCACCCACGTTCTTCGGTTATGAGACTGTATATCCCGCGGAAGTGGGTCGAGGCTTAAACGCTAAGACTCTCCAAAATCACGAGTTATGCAGCCTCAGGGAATATTTCCTAGAAACCGATGTGGAGATGCATCGAAATGTGGTTGCAATGGACAAGGGAAACCTCCAGTTCTTGCCACTCACGACCGCAGAGTAAGGAACTTCACGGACGGTTTTTCTGAGCCCTGCATGGACCCGATGTAGGTAGACTTATCAGCGTCCGTAGCCCGGCTCCGTTCCGGGGACCTATACGGAGAAACCCGAGGGTTTTGTGTGTGCAATAATGGATGAAGTTATGATGACGAATTAGTACCGGAAATTTATTGTGAAGGACGGCATGGTTGATATTACGTCGGGCATGCCACCGTCCAGGCGAATCAATCCGCTATTTATTGTCTCGTCTAACTAATGGCGACTATTTGCATAGACACTATCTTGTAGCTAGGATTATCCATCAGCAACTTCCTCTAAAATACAACCTTGTGGAATCGGAAGTGCCTTACAATAGGTACGTGCCCAACCCAGTTCTCGATAGTGGTAGTGCCACATGGTACTGGGATCAATCCATCATCACTGCCAGAACTATTGTAGCCAATAGGTCTGATATAGTGGTGGTGGATTGATCAGACCGGCGCGCAATGATTATTGACATAACGACGGTGCCGCATGATGTGAACCTTGTGAAATCCGAGAAAGATAAACAAATCAAGAATGACTGGGCTCGCGAGGTTGTTGACAAGTGGGAAGTAGACTCAGCAATAATTGTGCCAATAATCGTATCAGCCTACGGTCTAATTACCAAGAGCCTCGACCAATACCCGAGGAGGATCTCGTTAGGCAGCTGGATCAAGGGCTTGATTCAGAAAGCGGTACTTCTGGACACGGCTCCTATTGTGAGGTACTTAATAATAATTAATTTAAATGCCTCATAAATAGATATGTAACAAGATCGGACGTAACTTAATTTCTATTTTTGGTGAAACATAATGTTACATATTTTAAAAAAGCTTACAATACGCATTGAATTTACCAAAGAATTGCAGGCATAAAGTTGGATCAGTAAAAAGAATTAAAAGGATTTGTTGTTTAATAACTCTGTACAAGCATAAGGTTGGATGTCACCAAAAAAGTAGTTTTTGATTAATAAATGTTATTGTTTTACTGTGAATGGTTTTATTACTGTACTCATACAAGGGCACACGATTTATCTAAAATATAAACCTATTTTTGTTAGCCTATTTGATAATAAACAAAAGTTTTGACTCGATTTTGTCAATATCTTTCTTTTGGCTCTCCTCGAAACTTGTCAAATTCTACATCAGACCTAATGCGTCTCAGGTCGAGTCTCTATCTAACCCCACTGAGATTACAGGCAATGTTATAATGGTATTCGTTACAAAATTAAAACCAACTACATTAATATTTACGAAAACGTCAGTTATAAAACGAGTGAACAAATTAAACTCAATTATTTATTGATGATTGGAACTTGGAAGTTAGCTTTACGAAGGGAGCCAGATGTTGGCATTTCATTAAGTTTATTTTCATTATTATTTATTCCTATAATAAATGCTTATGTTTGGATAATGGATTAAAAGGGAATTATCATTTACAGGATGTGATGTGTGTGATTATGTGATATGATGTGTGTGATTATGTGATGTGTGTGTAATTATTTGTGTGTTTTTAAGGTGGAAGCGTCAGGATAACTAGCGAAATTCAAATCTTACTTTTTTTTTTAATTTGCTATTTTCAATGTCTATGTCAGATTGTACGTTGATGAAATATGACACAAGTAACACGTATTTATAACTATTTCATGAAAAAGTTATCCAGTATCATCAGTATCAGCCTATACTGTTCCCACTGCTGGGACACTGGCCTCCTCTTTATGAGAGGTAATGGGCTATATAACCTACCACGCGGGTCCAGTGCGTATTGGTAGTTGTCACAGGTCTTCGAATTTTTTGGTTCTCTACATGCCGGTTTCCTCACAATGTTTTCCTTCACCGTTTTGAAAGCAGTGGTGATGAAATAATTATACAAAGTGCGCCTGTCTGGGTTCGAACCCACGACTTACTGCTCGCAAGTCGGGGCCGCCACCACTACTCTGTCACCTCTGCTCTTGAAAATAGTACATTTTGATACAAGTGGAGAAAGTTTGTTATTGTAGTTCAAGGCGGTATTAACACACGAGCCGTAAGGCAGTTTTTTCCGCGCTTTGCAATCGCCAGGTTGAAGGAGAGGCAAAGCAGCCTAATATAAAAAATAGTTTTTTTTTATTTTGAATATAGAACACAAACAAATGTTAATTTGTTTATAAAAGTATATATTACAAATAATCATGTTTATCTACGATATTGAATTTATAAACACAATTTGAATATTCAAAAAATGTTTACAAAGAAAGACGTAGATCGCTTTTCCGAAATTAAAAATGAAAACATTTTTTTAATTATGCAATGAACCAATTTGGAATAAGTTGCTGTGGCAATTTTGGTTTCTGCACATGTGTGGAAAAACGCACGCGTGTGAAATACACTGCATTTTGAACCTAATCGTAGTGCGAAAAGAACCCGTTTTCGATGAAGTGTATTGAAAAGTAATTAATTGGGGTTAAATGAACTTAGAGAGATGAATTGATGATTTTAATGATTATAATTTTGTAACTAAATATGTGCTTTGTCCTCTAAGATAGATGAAGATCTTCGAAAATCTATTACCATTCATTTTTATAATCCTAAAATTGTGTGTGAACTGAAAAGAAATCCGTGTACATACATAAATCTCGAGCTATTCCGCTCTCAACCAATCACCGCAGGTAGTGCAGAGTTCGGTCGATACCTCGTTAGCCACGAATACTTTTATACACTAGGCAGGCAAATTCAGAAAACCTACTGTAGCTTTAGTTTGCTAGACAAAAAAATAATCCTGACTTGCTTCCATACTTTATACTACGACAAGCCTCATTTACACAATACCATTTTATTCAACATAAAGGGTGTAAAACACCTCTTAACGAATCCGAAAGGCACTTGTTCTCCCCGTCATTGCGATCATTTTTTAGTTCTACACCATACCTGGGAACCTTCTAGTTACGGAGATATTGGGGGTCAACAAAACTTGTTTGTATTGTGCCAGCTACCAATTGATCCGCTTTTTATGCGTTTCTGATCAAATGAAAGTTGTGCTGAAGATGCTATCAGTGAATGATAGCTCTTATCTCGGAAACGTGACACTTTAGAACATTTTACCTCTTACAAAACTCGTTTGTATTGTTAACAGCTATCCATAATAGGTCTTTATATTGGTATTCATAAGACCTATATTTGAAAAATAAATAGCGGAAGACAATCCGTCCAAAAAATACCAATGTGTTAAGAATTGTCAAATTCTAAATTAACGCGAGTTTTTATAGCGAATATTTATGACCCAGATAATAGGAAGCGAGACAGTTGGTATGTAGTAGTTGCCAATTCAATTTCAGGACCCTACCTAAGTACTATGAAACTCTTAAATTTCCCTGCCCAGCCTGACCATAGATGACAGCCGGTCGATTCTGTAAAATTCAAACAACAACTCGCATCTCACATCGCTATTCACTCTCACTACTCATAAGGTTCAAAATGACTTTGATTTTGCATTCTATAAGCATCACCTAGTCACGGGAAGTGACGGGGGAATTACCTTACAGAATGCCACTTCTTACGTTATCTCATACTTTCAAAATCTCCCTGTCAATTTAGTTCAACTCGCTAACTCTCTCGCAAGGGTGGCGCTAGTGTAAATTCGAATTATCAACCGAGTTTTCAAACATGAAACTCACAGCGGATTCAGATTCGAAGTTTAGAATGAGGTCTTACAGAATCACCTGTACCTGTACCCTGTACCTAACGGAAAGTAAATCTGCTGTCAAATCAATCAATCAATCAAGTCTTTATTTGTAAACACAGGTACATTAAATACAATAAAATGTCTCTACTCTATAATTTGCCATTTGGCGTACATTTATAGAGGGGGTTTTTTGCTAACCAACCACAACCACAACCAGTTTTTGTGGTATCGTATTACCCAGTATTAACTGGGTTGTGGAGGTCAGATAGGCAGTCGCTGATAACACCGAGTTTTCTTCGTGCTTCGAAAAACACGTTATAAAGTCGTTGGTCCCGGCTGTCATTTGTAGATCTTTGACAGTCGTTGCAGGTAGTCAGTGGCCCAAAAACTCTGACAACCGGTCTTACCAAGGGGTGTCGTATTACCCAGTACTAACTGGGTTGTGGAGGTCAGATAGGCAGTCGCTCCATGTAAAATACTGGTATTCAGCTGTATCCAGTTAGACTGGAAGTCGACCCCAATATAGTTGGGGAAAGGCTAGGTAGATGATGTTTTGAAAAGTACCAGGGTAACAGAAATGAACAGAAAGTAGACGCCTCTAAACAATCTGGTTACAAAGTTATCAATCAGCAATAAGGCACAGAGCGACCACTGAGCGTGAGGGTCCTGAGTTCTATTCCAGGGTCAGGTAAAATGTTATTGGGTTTTTCTATCTAGAATTTCTAAGTAACAGCCACGGAGGCTGGATTTGTGACCGATTGAGGGCAAGAGGCTCGCTCTTTTTTACATGCGACTTAAAGCAAGGCCCAGCAATAGCTACGAGTGACAAGGACGGCTTTGTGATGGTGGAGAAGAAGAAGAGGAAGAAGCCACCTAGTCGGAACCAGTGCGGGACCGCGCTGGCAGGACCCAATATGCTGCTGCGTCCGGCGATACCAACGACGCAGCTCTATGTGTCCCGGCTACGTCACACCACGAAGGTTGAGGAGATCGTGGAGTATATCCGAGTGAAGACCAGCTGGACCTTGAGAGTCGAGAAGTTGGAGTCGCGCCACAACACAAATTTTAAGTCGTTCGTGGTGCGAGTTCCGACGCATCATATTGAGACCCTCCTCAAGGAAGTGTTTTGGCCAAAGGGTGTCATGTTTCGGCGATTCCGCAGAAGATTACGCAACACCACGCAGCGCAGCATGACGCAGTCTCTTCATGTGCTATAGTTTTTAGGGTTCCGTTGCCAAATGGCAAAAAACGGAACCCTTATAGATTCGTCATGTCTGTCTGTCTGTCTGTCCGTCCGTCCGTATGTCACAGCCACTTTTTCCGAAACTATAAGAACTATGCTGTTGAAACTTGGTAAGTAGATGTATTCTGTGAACCGCATTAAGATTTTCAATATAACAATAAATTTAGGGAAATATACCTGAAATAGAACTGAAACTCAAATTATTTTTTATGGTTAAGCTCGCTGTTGTACATAAGCTATATATTTTAATTTTGTGTAAATTTCTGTTTGTTAATTTTTGTGTGTGCAATAAAGAATAAGAATAAGAATTTTTTTCATCAAACCCATACGTGTGGGGTATCTATGGATAGGTCTTCAAAAATGATATTGAGGTTTCTAATATCATTTTTTTCTAAACTGAATAGTTTGCACGAGAGACACTTCCAAAGTGGAAAAATGTGTTTCCCCCCCCCCCTTGTAACTTCTAAAATAAGAGAATAATAAAACTAAAAAATATATGTGATGTACACTACCATGTAAATTACCACCGAAAATTAGTTTGAACGGGATCTAAAGTCGTTCTTTTTTAATACGTCATAAATCGCAAACTTCAATTTACCTTTCATTTACAACGCTGCAAACTGCAAGAACTTTTATACTATGCTACTTGCTGTTACGGAAACATTCATGGGCGAGTCCGACTCGCACTTGGCCGCTTTTTATAAATATGTATGTATGTTAGTCTGTTAGGTATAATATGTGTTATGGGTCTTTTGTTACCTGAATTAAATGATATATTATTATTAAAAACATTACTGACGAAATGTAGGTGTACTATTAATTAGGTACAACTCTGCCCACCCCTTTTTGAGACTACAGGCGAGAAAAGTATATTTATTCATTCAACACGAGCCGAGCTAAGATATTGTGTTACATAATTACGTTCTTCTCCTATAAATAAACGCCGACGTTTTTCTCTTAATTAATGTCATCTAAAAATAACGTCGGCAAATAAATAACGCTAATTTCAGCTTCGTTATTTTTTGTTAAAGTTTCTGTTTCCAGAAGCTGTTACCAAAGATTAAGCGATAATTATAAACAACTGGTTTGCCTGTTTTGCCACCCGATTTTGTAAACTGGGTAAAGTGCGAAACGGACTCACATGATATTGTTTTATCTAACTGTTAAACATGGTGAGGAAACCAGCATGCCTGAAACATATAAATAATAAATAAATAAATAAATATCGCTGGACATTAACACACAGCGCCACCTAGTGCCACACTAAGCAAAGCTTGTGTCGTGGACACTAGATAGTTGATATACTACATATATACTTTTTTGTTTGTAAATACATACTTATTGTATATAAACATCCATGACTCGGAAACAAATGTCCATGCTCATCACACAAACATTTGCTCCTACCGGGATTCGAACCCAATGTGAATGTGTGTCCCGGGTGTAAAACACCTCTTAGCGAAGCCCAAGGCATTTGTTTTCCTCGTCATTCCGATCATTTTTTTGTTCTACACCATACCTGGGAACCTTCTAGTTACGGAGATATCGGGGATCGAAGTTGCAACTTTTTGACAAGTTTTGTTAAAAATACAAGTTTTTATCGCAAGATTTTTACTTAAAATACCTCTACGACCCCCGTATTATTCAATCCACCAACAATGTACAATGTTTTCAGTGCGTTACATCGAGTTCTACCACATAACGTGATTTTTTAGCCCAAAAAAAATTGTTTCGCAGCAGTAATTTTTGTGTAAAGTTACTTAGTTTGATGTAGAGAATCCTTGGTTGACGTCTTTGTGATGAGGTGGTTGGGAACAGTCCCGCAGCCCCAGAGTCACGCAGCCCCGGGGTCCCGCAGCCCCGGGGTCCCGCAGCCCCGGGGTCCCGCAGCCCCGGGGTCCCGCAGCCCCGGGGTCCCGCAGCCCCGGGGTCCCGCAGCCCCGGTGCCGGCGGACCCTTGGGTACTTAAAACGGAACCCTTTTAAGTACTGCTTTTTAAAAGCCACTACTTTCTTTAAAAATGACCTACTTTCTTGACTCTTTGCAATTGGAAAACGTTTCACGGGACGGTTTCAAAACTCTTAGGTTTAGCTGTTTGCTATAATTACTACGTTTAACTGTAGTTCTTTAGAAATAGGGAAGTATGGCTTCTTTAGTAGACGTTAACGAGTAATTCTTATGCATATAATTACGGTACTATTACTTACGGAAAAAGATTGAGGTGTACTAAGGCACGTTTTTCTGTAACTTATTTATGTACAACTTTTCCCGGCGCGTTTATCGTCAACGGGTGGATGGTCGGAAAGCTTGTTTTTTAACACGCAACGCAAAAACGACGAGTTTTATTAGTTTGACGTGTCTGTCTGTGGCATCGTAGCTCCCGAACGGATCAACCGATTTTGAATGGCGGATTACATATTTATTCAACAATCTCCCTCTGTATGGGTATCAAATGAAAGAGCTTGACTAGTAGAATACTATACGCTACAATAAATTTCAAATCCAAGATGGCCGCCATCACAAACACCACTCTGTGGTGGTGGCCTTTATGTCACAACATCTCAATATGGTTATCAAATGAAAGAGCTTGACTAGTAGAATAATGTACTCTATATTGAAAGGGAATGAGTAAGAATAGTAACAATACGTTGAAATTATGACCCTAAGTGTCGGGGTTTTTTTAATTTTTAAATTTAATGTTACTTGTTCATCCAGAGTCACAGCGGAGATATTCTTTCAACTCCCCTGTCTTACCTAGCCCCGACCCCACACTACTTGTCTCCCGCGCACCTCATTCCGTCTAACGCGATGACATTGAACAAAGTCATCATCTGCCCGCCTTATCCCAACTATGTTGGGGTCGGCTTCCAGTCTAACCGGATGCAGCTGAATACCAGTATTTTACATGGAGCGACTGCCTATCTGACCTCCACAACCCAGTTATTACTGGGAAATACGATACCACTTGGTAAGACTGGTGTCAGACTTTTTGGGCCACTACCAACCTGTAACGACTGTCAAAGATGGACAAATGACAGCCGGGACCAACAACTTAAAGTGCTTACCAAGGCACGGAGGAAACTCGGTATGTAAGGGTGGTCACCCTTCCACAAACCAACCTAGGCTAGCACGGCTTAACCTAAAGATCGGCCACGAGCTCCTCACACATTCACATTGAACAACGTCGTGTTCA
The DNA here is from genome assembly GCA_950022955.1 of Xestia ashworthii. NCBI lineage: Eukaryota > Metazoa > Arthropoda > Insecta > Lepidoptera > Noctuidae > Xestia > Xestia ashworthii. Next base: position 13,471,887 of record OX465574.1, read on the forward strand.
AAAATTTCTTAAACTTGTTCAGGAAATATGTGTTTTGAATAAGTCTTACAAGTTTGTGAAATAAATATTTATCATTTAGAATTTCCTAATTTACTTTTACAATTTATGAGTACACTAGCGGACGTCACGCGGTTTCACCCTCGTAGTTCATGTTTCGGTGGGTGCACAGGGATAAAATATAGCCTATGTTACTCAGGGTGAATGTAGCTTTCCAATGGTGAAAGAATTTTTGAAATCGGCGCAGTAGTTTTTGAGTTTATTCATTACAAACATACACTCAAAAATACAAATTTTCTTCTTTATAATATTAGTGAAGATGTAGATTAGGAACGGTCAAAACTGAGGTAAAATTTGTGCATAACAGTAATTAAAGTTAGTAGTTAAGTAGTAGTTAGTAAGGCTTATACTGAATTTGTTTCTACAAAATTTTATTTTTTGCTTACAGAAGCTTAGATATAGTGCATAAGATACCTATTAGTTCATAAAAATTAAATATTATGTGTGGCAACGGCATTATCACGCACGAGCGTTTAATTGTATGAAAAATTTGGGTTGGTAGTTTTTAATTGACGACCCGAATGGCGTAGTGGTAGTGACGCTGCCTTACGTTCTTAGGGTCCTGGGTTCGAATCCCGGTAGGAGCAAATGTTTGTGTGATGAGCATGGACATTAATTGTTTCCGAGTCATGGATGTTTATATGTATAATAAGTATGTATTTACAAAAGTATATATGTAGTATCTCAACTATCTAGTGTCCACGACACAAGCTTTGCTTAGTGTGGCACTAGGTGGCGCTGTGTGTTAATGTCTAGCGATATTTACTTATTTAATATTATGTCACGTCAAACTCAAACCATTTATTTCAATTAGACCACTACGGCACTTTTGAATGTCAAAAAAAATAACAAAAAAAAACGTTAAGCTACAGTCACAGACACAAGGCATAATAACTTGACCCTTGATCTGTCAATTGGCCCGGCAGGCTCACTGATCATATGTGTCAATGGGCCCGGCGGGCTAAGTGTTCCATCCGTTAGTTTTGACATAAATTTGACGTTAAAAGTTGTTCCTACCTCGCTCACGCTGTCCCAAAGTGTACTAGAATGAACAAGACAGACATTTTGCCTTAGTTCAACAATGAACGATGCTTTTACAGGGTCCCCAGTACATAAATCGCTCACGCGCCGACTAGTCGCCCCCCAGTTAAACAAAGTTAGTTCTGTGTGTGAATTAGTGGTCTGTGAGGTGAAGTGTGGTGATATTTTGTGTTAACATCATGCCTGGGTAAGTAATAAACATATTTTAATGATTAAACTGTATAGTTTCCAAAGATTTCGGGCAGAAATTGTCATTTCAACCACATTGCATAACGGTAAACGGTTCAAGCGTCATCGACGAACTATTTTCATATTAATTTGCCTTATTTTGGCAGTAAACATTAATAGAAATGGAAACTATGTCTATTACGTATGTTTTTATGTATCGCATAATAGGTATTAGGCGTTTAATTTCAATATAATCGTATTTTTGTTGTGATCAATTCAAAAATTGTATTACGTAAAATTATCGTGAGCTGCAGCCAATGACAGTGACGCGATTGATGCGTCGGCGCAATCAAAGAGCCGTATTTTTTTGCCCGCGAAACGTTGGCCAATCAGAGCCGGTGATTGCCTTGTTTTGGTTAGTGAAATAGTTTATTTTGATTGTTGATTTTAATTAATATTTTGTTAGGCAACATACCTCTTTTATGTGCCTATTGTTTTGTAAATATCTTCAACATGAAGAATGTATAATTAGATTTCAAATTTAGGTAACAGAATTTGAACAGTGATCCAAAGTTTGAGTGGGTGTTTTTTACGCCAGTTTTTAAGTGTTTGTTTTGATAATTTTATACTAATTAACTAAACACTTAAGATAGCTGATGCTCAGCCGGTGTCAAGTATGTGAACCAACCATTCATATTAAAAGGTAAACAAAGCTACTAGGCACTTAGCGTTCTTAGAATAGAACCGTAAACAAACCCATATTTTTTTAGAACACGGCACTCGTAAATGACGTCATGATTTTGTAAAGCTTGGGAGATGAAAAAAATGTATGGCGAGTGCTGTTCTTTTGTTTGAAATATGTGGGACAATGTGTTTTTGTTGAAATAAAACTATAACTTTTGGATATAATGGCTTATTGTTTAAATTACAATGATATTTACACAAGAAACTGGTAAAACGGCCTCACACTCAACAAACTTTACAATTACTAATACATAACAAGGCAAAACTACACTAAACCATACATAGTCTGTTAGGTAATTTAATAACGATTCCAGTGGTAGTACTGGAAGCGAGCTAACTAACGTAGTTTCGCAGATATCATTGTTTTAATCAGACGCGTCGTTAGCTTATGCGCAAGCGCATTTTTTTCGACACATGCGGTGCAAAAAAAAGCGGCCCGCTGGACATTTCAAGGGTTGAAGAAGTACTGTAGTTGTACATTCTAAAGCGTAGATCTCTATGGAGAAGAACGGGCAAGAAACTCCATGGACATTCTTTTCAATGAAAATATTATTACAAAATCTTGGTTACATCACTCATGTTGAGATTATACGTATATATGTGAGAAAGGGCATCCAGGGTAAAAATTAAATCAACAATTTAAAAATGAAGTAATTAAAATGAACCGTGACAGCTAAGAGACCACCAGTCCCGACTGACAGCGCCATTTCGCGAACATGAACCGTTCTCGCCAATGCTACGCTTAATTTAAAATTAATGAAAAAAAAAAAATATTTTCTTTAAAGTAAGACCTATTGAACTCCAAGACAAGTCACCGGCACAAGCCGGTATAGTTTTGACTTACATAACTAAAACTTGTTTCAAACCAGTTCATTAAGGTTTTCTTTTAGTTAAAAATTCTCGTTAAAAACCTACATTTTAAGGGCGTTTGCAGACTGAGTATACTGTGGCGGGTAAATGGTAAATGAATGATAAAATGATGTTTATTTTGCAAATAGGTTTTACAAACACTTTTATACGTAATTTTTTACAAATACAACCCTTTTCAGCAAGAAAAGACACTTTTAGTGACATATACAGGGTGTAAACCACCTCATCACAAAGCCGTTAACCAAGCATTCTGTACATCAAACTAAGTAACTTTACGCAAAAAATATTGCTGGGAAACAACTTTTTTTTTGAGGTTATAAATCATGTTTTGTCGTAGAACACAATGTAACGCACTTAAAACATTGTGCTGATGGATGGATTGAATAGTAGGCGTGGAGGTGTTAAAAGTTAAAATCTTACAAAAAAAACTTGTATTTAAAAAAAAACTGGTCATAAAGTTGTAACTTTGACCCCCCATATCTCCGTAACTAGAAGGTTCCCAGGTATAGTGTAGAACAATAAAAATATTGCCATGATGGGGAGAACAAGTGCCTTTCGGCTTCGTGAAGAGGTGTTTTACACCCTTTATACACTCTAAGCAATCTACAGACAATGTAAAATTTTTGGTTGTAAACAAAATTTAATTTATTTTTTTGGGGCGTACCACAATCCTATTTTCTTTAATTGTTTAATTATCCTATATTACATCACACGTCCAAACTCAAGGTATGCCAACGTGCTATGGAGCGCAGTAACTTAGGTGTAAAATTAACGGATCGTATTCGTAACACTATACTGCGCTCCAAAACTCAAATCGTTGACGTGGCTCAAAAGGCTGCCCAACTTAAATGGGACTGGGAAACAGTGACATGGGGTCGTGGTAGACCACGAAGAAGATGGCGGGACGAACTAGATGTCTTCCTTGAGAATTGGAAAGAAATAGCACAGAATCGTGATCGTTGGAAGGAATGGAGGGAGCTATTTGCCCAGCAGTGGGACTATATTACATAATTGTCCTGTTTATATTCGAAATGTAAGAATTTGGCAAAAAAAAACTTACTCAGTAAAAAAACAACATTCTCAGACATTTTCCTATTAAAAAAAACATTACCCTAAAGTTTGCACATCGTCGCCCCTTTTTTTTTTTTTTTTTTTTTTTAGGATGGGAAATCATCAAATGACTTCTCCGACTCTGGGCGGAGCAGGAGGGAGTGTCAGACTCTTACTGACTAAAACCCATCCATGTTCCTTCCTCGCCGTTACGTTCCGGGGCCGCGGTATCTCTTTCGAACAGTCCCGCAACCCCGGCAGGCTTCGGCCCTTGCGGGCCCCTCTCTTCTGCTGACATCTCTTTGAGGCGCGCGTGGTACACGAACGCGCCGTCGACACGGCCTGTCGTCACTAGACGGACGGACGGCTAGCTAGCCCATAGCTAACCGTCCACAGGCCCGCATCTACGGTGGCCGGTAGCCACCACGTGGCCCCCGACGCCCGGTGCGTCTCCCGCGGCGGCCGGGAAGAGAGGCTCTCTCCCTCTCTCGTTCCGCCACCTCCTTTGCTAGCATGACTGCTTCGCAGAAGGAGGTGACGGCTTCCCATTCCGTCTCGCTCCGGACCATGGATTGAACCAGGGCCGGACGCGAGAGGTCGCCGCCGCCGATCGCCGCTACGAGGACACGGCGGTGCTCCGCCCACGCAGGGCAGACTTCCACCGTGTGCTCCACCGTGTCCTCCGGTCGATCCTCGCAGTGGAGGCACCCGGGCGTTTCCTCCCGCCCGATTCGGTGCAGGTACCTCCCGAAACATCCGTGTCCGGTGAGGACCTGCGTCAGGCGGAAGGTGAGGACGCCGTGGCGCCTCTCCAGCCACTCCTCAAAGAGGGGACTTACCGCCACTATCGTGGCGTGCCCTACATCGTCGCCCCTAAGTTACGCTTTACCCACTCGACCTTCGTTGCGCTACGGAGGTTGCCGGCTCGCTTCGCTCGCCACCTCCCCCCTTCGCTCCACTCAGAACCTACCTACCACCGAAAGCTACCGTGACTTTATCCCTACGGTACCCTACAGTAACAAAAAAAGTTATGACTTTTTTCTTGAAATATTTTTTGATGTTTGCTTTTCCTGATAAGTGGCATTTTGGCATTACTTCTTTTGAGTTTAAAGGTATCTTTTTTTTTATATGAAATGGGGCCGGTGTTTCGTACAACCAAAAGAAACTCAGAGGTCATAAAGAGATGATTTACAGTGTGAATTTTTCAAGTGGATGTACAGGATGGCTACATCCGAAACTATGAGGAATAGCGAAAAATACTAAAGTAGTATCGAGCCTGCCTTTGATGAAAACTAAAACCGTTTCATTAGATTTTTGAAAAATCAATATTCCTAGCCGGGAATCGAAACGATTGATTAAAAAAAAACCATTCAAAAGTGTCACTATCAATATCATCGCCTACCTAGCCTTTTCAGCTTCCAGTCTTACCGGATGCAGCTGAATACCAGTATTTTACATGAAGCAACTGCCTATCTGACCTCCACAACCCAGTTTTTTGGTAGAATGGTTGTCAGACTTTTAGGGCCACTGACTACCTGTAACGACTGTCAAAAATCTACAAATTACAGCCGGGACCAATAGCTTAACGTGCTTTCCGAGGCGCGGAGGAAACTCGGTATGTAATGGGTGGTCACCCATCCACAGACCAACCTAGGCAAGCACGTTAGCCAAAATACCGACCCGAGTGGCAGTTATTATTTAGCCACGAGTTCCTCATTAACAGGGATAAAAGATAGGAGGTAATGACGTGCGGCGTGGCAACCGTGCGGCGCCGGTACAGCAGCGCATATCGACGTCGTACGGTTGCCGCATCGCGCGCTTTGTATGAAAACAAACTCGCGAACGTCCGTACAGAGTACGACAAACGCACTGCTTTGGCGCCGCAGCGACGCGACACGAAACGTCTAAATTGAAAGCGCCCTAAATAACTAACTTTTTTGCATTCGATTTTAAGTCAAGTTTATAATTTTAAGTTGTTTGGTGAACGAGCGCCTCTCGCCATCAAACTGTAGAGTTTGGCGAGAAAAACACTGTAAAAATAACTTGTTTCTTTTTGTAATAAAATAATAATAAATTACCCACTCGTCGCTCCGCTTATCAACATAACCTCACCCTAAACTTGAGCCCTTCGAACGCGCTAACGTCACTCCGCTGAAAATTATGAAATATAATGAGTAAGAGTTATAATTAAAATGTTTTGCCAACTGACGCTGAAAGGGGCGAGTTTCAGTTACCGGTTCATTATATAATGCCTGTATAAGAGTATTACGCAGAGGTAGGTAGAAGTGTATAGCACTAAAAAAACTTTTTTTGCAAAAAATAAAACCGACTTCAAAAAAACATAAAAGTGAAAAATAACTTTAGCTTCTGAAGTCGGTGACCTTTGTTTGATTGATTTATTTTTTTTGTCACCGACTTCAGAAGCTAAAGTTATTTTTCACTTTTATGTTTTTTTGAAGTCGGTTTTATTTTTTGCAAAAAAAGTTTTTATTTTTCACTTTTTAGTGGTTCACATGTGCTTGATATACACATGGAAAGTGCATACCGTTACAATTGCAACAAGCCCAAACACGACTAGGATACATTGTCTCATTATGGAGTTCCATGATTCTTGGGTTCATCATCAGATCTGATGTTAGAATGGTTCTTATCAAACGCAGATGCTTCACTTTTGCAGAAAATACCAAAATCTTTGTACGTTATCCTATAAAATTTGAAGAGTTCCCTCGATTTCGCCAAGATTCCATCATCAGATCCCAACTTGGTGGCTATGGGACCATTTGGAAAGTATACCCTTTCCAACAAAGAAAGAATTTTTCAAATCGGTTGGCAAGCGACGGAGTTATGCACGAACAAACATAAAAAAAAAAAAAAAAAAAAAAAAATAGAAACATCCGAATTGAGAACCTCCTCCTTTTTTAGAAGTCGGTTAAAAATACTTAAATCGTTAGGTATACCTTCAACAGTGCCGTTAAGTTAAACGGCAATTTTATGTAATTTAGATAGAGAGAGGAGAGACAGTAGAGAGAGCGGACAGAGAGCAGAGAGAGAGTAGAGAGAGAGGAGATAGAGTAGACAGAGAGGTGAGAGAGTAGAGAGACAGGAGAGAGAGTAGAGAGAGGAGAGATGGAAATAGAAAGATAGAGAACGAGAGAGAGAAAAAGTACCTATTTGAGTAGTTTTTTCGAATCTAAGTAATTTCGTGATTTGAGTAGTCCTGAAGTAAGTTGTCAATTTTTGTCTTCTATCTTATCTTGTGGTTTACATAACCTGGTGTCAGAGTTTTTATGCCACACATGGACTTCTGACTTGGCTTTACATACCGTCGAGAAATATCTCTCAGATATGCTGGTTTCCTCACGATGCTTAGGCTCTCCCCTTATAACATACGAGTAGGGCTTAAACATAACAGGGGGTCTAAAATGGCCGTTTTAACAGAATCGTAAATGAATCACGTCTGTGTAACCATTACCATAAAGTCCATTTTAAGAATTTTAAATTTTGTTCATTAAATTGAATCACGAAAATTAAAAAATCTTAAAATGGACTTTATGGTTATGGTTACAAAGACCATTTTAAGAACTTAATTTTTTAACGTGATTCATTCACGATTCTACTAAAGCGGCCATTTTAGACCCCCTGGTTAATTATCTAAAACAGCTGTCACTGTGACATGTTCCCCTACAAAAATGCGTTTTAAACAGCTATTTTAGATAATCAGACTGTCATCTTCTTGGTGATCATGGACGTTAGAGGCGCATCTCTGCTTAACCATTCGAGATTTACAAGCGTGATGTTTTGCTATACTAACTGTACCAACAAGGCAAGTGAACAATTACTTAACAATTCTAATTAAAGCCCTATTGTAAAGCTCTCAACGTCCAAATAATTCCCTTTTGATATCGGATATAAATAATAGTTTACAAGAGCCTATTGTGTCGAAACAAAGCGAACAATACCGGCTTACTAAATGTAATTGTTGTGAACTATGACTATTCCAATATTATTTAGATTTACGTTTATACAGGGTGTAAACTACCTCATCACGAAGCCGTTAACCAAGCATTCTGTACATCAAACTAAGTAACTTTACGCAAAAAATATTGCTGGGAAACGACTTTTTTTTTGGGGTGAAAAATCATGTTTTGTTGTAGAACTCAATGAAACGCACTTAAGGCGCTTAGACGAGCTAAATTAGCAACTCTATTTGTGGTGGTTCAAACTTCGTTTGAAATGCTGTTAGAATAAAGTTCTAATTAGCTTGCACTACAAAGTGGTTGTTACGTCAGCCACTGCGGGCCAAATAGCGCGAAATGAGTGGTTTCGATCGATTTACAAGAAAACTATTGATTGGATTAAAAAACTAAAACAATATCATGCTAATATATTGCTTGTAGAATTATTTGCCAAAAAATCAGAATGATTATTAGTATGTTTTTTATTGTTTGAAAGATATTTTTAGAGGTAAGTTCGTGATTTCTTTTTATAGAGCCAAATTAATTGTATTATATTTTGAAAACAGTATCATGCTAACATATATCCTGAATAATATCATATATTTTTCTGGTCTTGTTTATAGCAGTGAATCATATACTTTTAGTTATTATAAAACTCGCGTTTAGCTCGTGTAATCGCCTTAAAACATTGTGCTGATGGTTGGATGGCTTGAATAGAAAAGGGGTCGTAGAGGTGTTAAAGTAAAAATCTTACAATAAAAACTTGTAATTAAAAAAAAAAAAACTTGTCAAAAAGTTTGAACTTTGACCCCCAATATCTCTGTAACTAGAAGGTTCCCAGGTATGATGTAGAACAAAAAATGATCGCAATGACGGGGAGAACAAGTGCCTTTCGGCTTTGTTAAGAGGTGTTTTATATGTCAGCGTCACGTTGTAAAAACTGTTAAATTGTAATCTATCTAGCGAGATTGTAAATTCTCGATATATTGTCAATCGAACACACTGCTTACTATTTACGCATTATTTTTCGGTAGATTGTAATATAACGAAGTGTAACCGTAATATTATACTGTATATTAAACATAGCTAAGAACGCTCCCAACAATTTCACCTTTCAAACTAAAAAAACAAAAAACTTTTTTGCAAAAAATAAAACCGACTTCAAAAATAACAAAAATGTGAAAAATATGGTGACCTATGTTTGAATCATTTACATACTTAGTTTTTTTGTCACCGACTTCTGAAGCTAAAATTAATTTTCACTTTTTTGTTATTTTTGAAGTCGGTTTTATTTTTTTTTTCACTTTTTCGTGGTTCACTTGTGCTTACCCCTTCACAGCGTACCGGCGTGATGTTATGTTATGAACTGGTATAAACAATAGACAGACAATCCCAGTCCATTTGCTATCATTTATTGAGGAGTTCCATGGCCTATCTCCAAAATTCCTCATCAGATCTTCACCAAATTGAAATGAGACCACTTTAAGAAGTGTGCCTATAAAATTGGAAGAGTTATCTCTATTTCTCCAGGATCCCATCATCAGATCCTTTTTTTTTTTTTTAGGATGGGAAATCATCAAATGACTTCTCCCACTCTGACTTGATGATTATGGTACCACTTGGGAAGTATACCCTTTCAAACAAAAGAATGATAATTCAAGTCGGTCCAGCAATCTTCGAGTAATCGGGGAAAATACATAAAAAATAAAAAAAGGTTCCGACAAATTGAGAACCGCCTCCTATCTGAAGTCGGTTAAAAATCAAAATCGGTTTATCCGTTAGGGAGCTACGATGCCACAGACACACACAGACACGTCAAATTTATAACACCCCGTGGTTTTTGCGTTGGGGGTTAAAAACAAAACCTTCGACCTTCATCGTGTGAAATTATAATAAAAAGGACTTTCCTGTTTCAATGTGTGAAGTTATGACCCCATGTGTCGGGGTATTTTTAATTAACTGTAACTTGTTGAAAAAGGATTAAACGTGTATTTCATATTTATATTCATTAACAAATTAAATACTGAATGCGGGGAATCTGCTCAGGAAGTAATTTCCAAGGCAAACCCCCGGCACACTCCTAGTTTATCCTCCCTTCAATATTTTTCCCTCGCTCACACTCCAACTATTAATCTTCGTAACAATAGGCAATGGACGCCATATTGTTTATAACTGTATTGTATTCTGAAATATTGACGGTTTTGTTTTACGATAATATCATTAGGTGGCTGTTGAGGAGCTCGTGGCTAGATAATAACAGCCACTCGTATCAATCTACAGGGTAAACCGCGCTTGCCTAAGTTGGTCTGTGGATGGGTGACCACCCATTGCATACTGACTTACCGACACGTTAGGCTGTTGGTCCCGGCTGTCATTGGTAGATCTTTGACAGTCGTAACAGGTAGTCAGTGGTCCAAAATGTCTGACCACCAGTCTTACCAAGGGGTATCGTATTACACAGTACTAACTGGGTTGTAGAGGTCAGATAGGTAGTTGATTCGTATAAAATACTGGTATTCTAACATAGTTGGGAAAGGGCTTGCAGATAATGACATTAGAGGAAGTCTGAAAGTGGCGCCGGTGACTGAAAAGTTGTGTGGTAATAGGTTGTCGTGGCATGTGATGCGGATGAATTAGGAAAATGTCATGAGGAAGTTTTGAGTATGAATGTAGATGAGGAATATGTCATGAGGAAAGTTTTGAGTATGAATGCAGATGAGGAAAATGTCATGAGGAAAGTTTTGAGTATGAATGTAGATGAGGAAAATGTCATGAGGATAATTTTGAGTATGAATGTAGATGAGGAAAATGTCATGAGGATAATTTTGAGTATGAATGTTGATGAGGAAAATGTCATGAGGATAATTTTGAGTATGAATGTATATGAGGAAAATGACATGAGGAAAGTTTTGAGTATGAATGCAGATGAGGAAAATGTCATGAGGAATGTTTTGAGTATGAATGTAGATGAGGAAAATGTCATGAGGAAAGTTTTGAGTATGAATGCAGATGAGGAAAATGTCATGAGGAATGTTTTGAGTATGAATGTAGATGAGGAAAATGTCATGAGGATAATTTTGAGTATGAATGTAGATGAGGAAAATGACATGAGGAAAATGTCATGAGGATAATTTTGAGTATGAATGTAGATGAGGAAAATGACATGAGGAAAGTTTTGAGTATGAATGTAGATGAGGAAAATGTCATGAGGATAATTTTGAGTATGAATGTAGATGGGGAAAATGTCATGAGGATAATTTTGAGTATGAAAGTATATGAGGAAAATGTCATGAGGAAAGTTTTGAGTATGAATGTAGATGACGAAAATGTCATGAGGATAATTTTGGGTATGAATGTATATGAGAAAAATGTCATGAGGATAATTTTGACTATGAATGTATATGACGAAAATGTCATGAGGAAAGTTTTGAGTATGAATGTAGATGGCTTTATGAGTAGAGGAAGACCAAGGAAACGATGGATGGACTGTGTGAAGGATGATATGACTAGCACGGAGGTGTCTGATGAGATGACGAGTTATAGAAGAGTATGGAAGAAGAAGATATGCTGCGCCGACCACTAATAAATTGAAATAAGGGCAAGAGAATGATGATCATTAGGTGACTGTCGTGAGAACGAGTGGCGAAAAAAAGTGGCACGAAGACGTCCACTATAACGGTTGCAGAATAACTAACGTTTCGCTGGATGCGAGTCGCACGGGACGGGTCTATGTGGCGACGCTTGGGGGAGGCCTGGGGTACGTATCATAATACCTAAGTGTATCTCAACTATTTTCATTATAACTACGGTCCAAAGACCTACTGTTTAAAATACCTGAAGATCGTTTCACAGATTTTTGTAATAACTAATGAACGAAATCCATAAAGGACCATTCATCGACTCACCTAAACTCAGGATTGCTTAGTGCTTTTCTGCATTGGGTCTTGCTAGCTGGCGTGAGGAGCGTGAGCCGAAGGCCGGCGGAGCGACGACGACATTAATTGTGACAGAAAGTGGGTGTGTAATACCGAAATCCATAAAGGACCATTCATCGACTCACCTAAACTCAGGATTGCTTAGTGCTTTTCTGCATTGGGTCTTGCTAGCTGGCGTGAGGAGCGTGAGCCGAAGGCCGGCGGAGCGACGACGACATTAATTGTGACAGAAAGTGGGTGTGTAATGTAAAATGCGAGAGTAGCGAGCGCGCGTCACATCCAATCAATGTCATAGCCAATATTAGATTAATCGTTCGTTAGTGCGATTGATTTTAGTTGAATCAAAATTAGGTAAGTTAAACAGCAGTTGAGCCGCCCAATATGCGTTGTGAGCATAATTATGTGCATCAACCGTAGTTATAATGAAAATAGTTGAGATAAACTTAGGTATTATGGAAAAGTAACCGTTATTTTCCTGAATATACAGTAGTAGTTTGCAACAAGTGCTATCAAAGTTTTAAGACGAATGCATCCCGGAGATGATATCAAAATATTTTATGTAAGAACGATGCAAGATACTCGTATGAAGTACTTTATACAACAACGCGTAGGCTATGCCAACTACAATTTTATAGAATACTTACTTATTCCCGCAGCTTCGCCCGCGTAGTGTACGGTAATGTGTGCCTAGGATAAAAAGTAACTTTTATATAAATGTAGGTTATAAACTATAATGTGTGCAAAAAATTCAAATCCGTTCAGTGGTTTTTGCATTAAAGTGAAACAAAAATTCATATTCGGCTTCCAGTCTAACCAGATGCAGCTGAATACCAGTATTTTACATGGAGCGACTGCCTATCTGACCTCCACAACCCAGTTAATACTGACCCAGTTAATACAGACTGGTGTCAGACTTTTTGGGCCAGTGACTTACCCTAAAAGTCTGACACCAGTCTTACCAAGTGATATCGTATTACCCAGTATTAACTGGGTGGCGGAGGGTAGATAAGCAGTTGTTCCATGTAAAATACTGGTATTCACCTGCATCCAGTTAGACTGGAAGCTGACCCCAACATAGTTGGGAAAAGGCCGGCAGATGTTGACAAGTTTGACAGCTGAGCTTTAGGTCCAGTGTTCGATTCCCGGGTCGGGGGAAGTGTTATTGGGTTTTTTCATCAGGAATTATAGACTCGCTCCATATTACAATAGACTTTAAACATATCTGGCGAAATGTGCGTGTACGATTAGATACACCTATGGCCATCCCTTCGGGGTTTTCAGGCGTTATGATGTTGTGATATGTTAAGATATATATATATTTTTAACCCCCGACGCAAAAACGACGGGGTGTTACAAGTTTGACGGGTCTGTGTGTGTCTGTCTGTGGCATCGTAGCAAACGAACGGATGAACCGATTTTTTATGTTTGAAAGGTGAATTAGTTGGGAGTGTTCTTAGCTTTGTTTGATAAAACTCAGCCCAAGATGGCCGCCGCCACAAAATGGCGGATTTCATATTTTTTCATGTAACTCTTAGTACATTGCGTCGGGGTTTTTTTTTCAACTTTTAATTTAATGTTACTTGTTAAAAGAGACGGTGACCTCTCAGTTTTATCTCGTTTTAGATCTACTCACTTACTAACTAAAATACCTTATTTTCATAACATTTGGCAGTTGCAGGCCGGACCGGTAACATTGCCAATTCTTTCATTTGCAAGATACGATAAAGACGGTGAGCGCAAGTTTTGTCAGAAAAGTATAAGCAATACTTTTCTGACAAAACTTGCGCTCACCGTCTCTACATTATTGTATGTTAATCAGTTTGTGATTCGTCGAAGTGATTATAATAATTAAACTTTAAATTCATATTTTAGAATGACCCAAATGGCGTAGCGGTAGTGAGGCTGCCTTACGTTCTTAGGGTCCTGGGTTCGAATCCCGGTAGGAGCTAATGTTTGTGTGATGAGCAAGGACATTTGTTCCCGATTCATATATGTATAATAGGTATTAGGATTTACAATCAAAAAGTATATATGTAGTATATTAACTATCTGGTGTCCACGACACAAGCCTCGTTGCTTAGTGTCGCACTAGATGGCGCTTATACGTAAATTGTCCAGCGACATTTATTTATTTATTTATATTTTGCAGTGAAGTGACCGTTGGACGGCAAATCGTGGGTCTCGAGCTCGATCCGAAGACTAAACTCTGACTTTTCGGATTCATGTGCGTATTTAATGATTAACACTTGCTTCGGTGAAGAAAAACATCGTAAGGAATCCTGCACGCCTGTGAGATATTTCTCGACGGAATGTAAAGCTAAGTCCCATGGGTGGTATAAAAACTCAGACCCCAATTTATGCAGTAACCACACCATGAAGGAAAAAGATTGTTCAGAATAAATATCACTAATAATGTCCTTTTTAAAAATCCAAAATTTCACAAACGACCTCGCACAGCACTCCCCTAAGTAGAAAGTATTAACTTATCTAACTTCACATTTATAATATATATCTGAGAACTTCCGCGCTCTCTTCTCACCTCCTTTAGAAGCCACAAACTTTAATTATTCACTCAAAAACTTACTTCACGTAAGTGAAACAGTCTTTGTTTATATAACACTAACTGTTGCCCACGACTTCGTCCGCAAAATTTGTGTTAGCTCGGCTAATTTGCATGATATAAATGTAATTTTAGCCTGTGTTACTTTCTGATAATTTAGCTTTATACTGGTGAAAAAATGGTTAAAATCGGTTCAGTAGTTTTGGAGTTTAGTCTGCTTTAAATTAATATATTTTACACTATTTTCCCTAATGCAACATTTTTCATTAGTGCTCTGTTTATATAGTCTTCCTCAGTAAATGGGGTATTACGTCACCGTTACATTGTAAAACCCGTTAGATTGTAATCTATCTAGCGAGATTGTAAACTCTAGAAAGATTGTCAAATGAACATACTGCTTACAATATAACGCATTGTTTTTCGGTAGATTATAATCTATCGCGTCTCCTTTTTAAGGAAATCTCCCGCCGACTGATCGACACTTCGCGTGACCAGAGGGCTGGCTCTTTCTTTGGCCAAAGAATTAGCATTGCCATTCAACGTGGTAATGCTGCCAGTCTTTTGGGCACGTTTCCCGATGACAGCGATGCGGGGGAGTACTTTGACGCCTAAGTGTCCTATTGTTGTATACATATATGTAGGTACTAGTTTACGTTTAGTTTTATCTTTGTAATTATATATAGTTCTAGTTGTACTATGTCACCGTAAAATTGTCAAACACGTAAGATTGTAATCTCTCTAGCGATATTGTAAACTCTCGAAATATTGTCAACTGAACATACGGAAGTATGTCTGCCCCCATAATCGGGACTTGGGGCACCTCCCCGTTAGGTTAGTTAGGTTCCTTTAAACCCTGCACTCAGAAATAGGGGCCCCGCGTAGCGGAGTTCCGTTGACTACGCTTTTTATGGGAATATAGTACTGAGGTTAGGTTATATTAATCGGTATTTCTCAGGAATAGTACATTTTATTTTATTTTCGTGAGAGTGGTACCATGGAGCAATAGGGACCCCGCTTTCCGCCTTCCGTCGCAGCATATGGTTTCAATATTGTAAGCAGTATGTTCGTTTGTCAATTTTTTGTGAGTTTACAATCTCGCTAGATATATTTCAATCTAACGGTTTTAACAATGTGACGCTGACATATACAAAACAGAAATACTCAATACTCATCATCATCATTTCAGCCGAAAGACGCCCACTGCTGGACATAGGCCTCCCCCAATTGTCGCCACATTGACCGGTCCTTTGCGACTCGCACCCACCGTATTCCCGCAACCTTCACCAGGTCATCGGTCCACCTAGATACTCACCTCAATACTCATTATTGAGTTATTTGGATTTATAATATTAGTATAGACTAGTTTTGATAGCGGCTTCGGCCCCGTAATGTGAGGAAATTAACCAACAACGAAAAGGTTTTAAACGTAGCTAATGACACTCGGGGTAAGACGTAACTTCCGTCTTTCCGACGTAACGTAAGACGTAACTTCCAGTCAGTGAAAGAAATGTCAAAAGTAGATTCGGAGCTCGTGAGGAAACGGCATGTCTTAGAATCACAAATTCGAAGACGTCATGTGACATCTAAAAATCCACACTGAGCTTGCGTGGTAGTTTATAGCACATTCCCTCTCAATGAGAGGAGGCCGTATCCCTAGCAGTGGGAACATGATGATTTCGATCCGGAGCACCGAAAATTAGCTCACTAACTCTTTAAAATAATATTGGTAAAGTTTTTTATTTCAAGGAATATTGATCAGTTACAACGCTGCTGTCTACCTCGTTGGTTTCAAGTGCGACTGTCGAGCATGAGATCCTAAGTTCCTTCCGCAGGTCGAGCAAAGTGTTTTTGGGTTTTTCTATCAGAAAGGAGACTTTTTTTTTTTGGGCCCACCTGTTCGTTATTATTCATATTACACCAAAAAAAAACGTAACCATTTTACTAAAGTATTAAACGAATTATTACATAGAAATGAAACCGGAATCTTAAAATCATAACAAATACCTAAGCTATGTGATGATATTTTTTTGCGAGTCAAATCATTCCTGTTGTGGTCAATGTCATTTGGCAGAAAATACTTACGTGAATAGGGACGTTTTTTCCGTTTACTAAAAAAAGTACGGTACCTGCTACCCATTGTTAATCATATCTGTTATAATTATAATAGAATCAGAATAGAATCAAAATAAATAATATTAACCTGTGAGCATATTTAATGCTATTTTTAAAGGTTTACACTAAAGTTGCATAGATGGTTTAAACAATCAACGTGGCACGGAACGTTATAAATCCACTTTTTGAGTGGTTGACAGACAACTTCATTATTTTTACATTTACTTTTTCTGTTTATTTTGATTTTCGTAAGTGTTTTGCAGATGTTTCGCATTTATTCCGGTTAGACAAGGCTTAGCTAATTTAACTAATGTAATGTAGAGGTTATAGGGAAGAAATTAATGTACGTTTCATTATTAAATGATTTCAGTTCATGTGGGTGGCCTAATCTCCGAACAAAAAAAGTATCTCTTTTCTTATTAGCAGTCTGAATTTGCCACCGGATGATGGACCCTATTAAATGCGACTTAAACATTCTGGTGGAATATGGGTGTACCATTAGATACACTTCTGCCTTATTCTCCAAGGATTGCAAGCGTTATGTTATGTTACATATGCTATCACTGACAGAGACGAAGGTTTACTCAGAGCAACTTATTTAGAATTGGAAAGAATTGTCATTTCGGATAAAAGCTGACAGCAGACGAGGGTATGTCAGAAATTTTTGATACTAGGAATAAACTTTACATGGTGTAAACCTCATCACGAAGCCATCAACCAAGCATTCTGTACATCAAACTAAGTAACTTTACGCAAAAAAATATTGCTGGGAAACTACTTTTTTTTTGGGGTGAAAAATCATGTTTTGTGGTAGAAACTCAATGTAACGCACTCAACACATTTTGATTGAATAGTACCGGGGTGTTTAAAAGTAAAAATGTTACATGAAAAAAATTTATTAAAACTTGTCAAAATGTTCGAACTTTAACCCTCAATATCTCCGTAACTAGAAGGCTGAAGCAGCTGTGCTAAAGATAAAGATAAAGAGGCATTTATTTGTTTAATTTATTTGCTCTCACATCAATTGATTTGTGTGATCTGCACATCACATTTTGTGGGAGTGTAGTCTTTGGCAAAATGAACGCAATATTATGTTGGATAGTGTACAGGGTTACATCCGGAGTTATTTACTATACGGATTTTGTAGAAACTTGAGCAAATTTCCGTGCGTTCAAGCGTTTTTGCCATACCTGTTATTGGAATCAAATACCTATATCTGCTCATAACTTAGGACCCATTAATGTTAATATTTATCCGTGGTGCTAGGCAACTGGGCCTATCCCGGTTGTAAACGTCCCTTTGTTTCTCGGCGCTTTTCTGGTGGTCGCCACTGTTGATTCTGGCTTTGCAGCTTTGTTTGTCATACAGCTGTCATTATTTAGTCACTGGCCCTCTTTCTACACAGTCCAGTCGTCTAAATAGCTCGCCATCACTCTCGATGGCTGACTACATAAATCTGTGGTTTTACGCGTCACAACTGTGATGCGTCCCGACCATGATGTGTCAGTCACGGTCAGTCGGTCCAGCTGAGTCGACCCTGACACCTCGATTAAAATATTGCTGTATTTATTTAACAACTGGCTGACCCACGCTACTTCGTCTGCGTCACATAGGAGAGAAAAAGCTCTCAAAGGGAATAAATTTCCCCCGTTTTTGCAACATTTTTCATTTATACTCCGCTCCTATTGGTCAAAGCGTGATGTTGTAAAGGGTGTAAAACACCTCTTCACGAAGCCGAAAGGCACTTGTTCTCCTCATCATTGCGATCATTTTTTTGTTCTACACCATACCTGGGAACCTTCTAGTTACGGAGAAATGGGGGGTCAATGATACTACTTTTTGATAAGTTTTTTTTAAATACAAGTTTTTTTTGTAAGATTTTAACACCTTCACGACCCCCTTACTATTCAATCCATCCATCAGCACAATGTTTCAAGTGCGTTACATTGAGTTCTACCACAAAACATGATTTATAACCTAAAAAAAATAAGTTGTTTCCCAGAAATGATTTTTGCATAAAGTTACATAATTTGATGTACAGAATGCTTGGTTAACGGCTTTGTGATCAGGTGGTTTATACCCTGTCTAGCCTAAAGCCTTCCTCGATAAATGGACTATCAAACAAAAAATATTTTTTCAATATTCGAGCCAGTAGTTCCAGTGATTAGCTCGTTCAAACAAACAATCTAAACTCTTCAGCTTTATAATATTAGTATAGATTTATGCGCATTTACAAACGAATGAAAGGAAACATATTTATTCAGCACATGCCATTACATCATCATCATCCACAGCCCGAACTCCCTCACTGCTGGGTATAGGCCTCTCTCTTCTTGGGCCAATTTCCACGGTCCTGCGCTAGCTGAGTTCACCGGCGAACTTTGCGAGGCTGCGGGATTTCGCGCACGCGTGGCACGCCGTCCGGAGACAGCAAGAAATGCAGGAGCGCGTGGGAGCATGGCAAGACCTGGCGACGTAAGAGAAGGAGGAGGAGCTCGACAAACAAGGACAGCGAGAAACTGGAGCCGACGGGCAGCGGAGTCTGTGGTTTCGTATGTGTGCATAAACGTGTGTAAACTTTTGTCCGTTTTCTGATTTCGGATTTATTGCCATTACATGCCAACTACGAGTATATATTTTACGTGTTTCAGATTTTTCCCTTTACATGTGTTAAAAGACAATGCTTCTCGTTCTAGGTCAACGGGAAGTAACCTATAAATTTTGATTCCCTTGAGAGTTTCGACTTACACGATTTTTCCGGGATAAATGACCGAGATTGATGTTTGCACAGCTTCATGGTATCATAATTTTGAGTGTATGGTTTTAATTTTAAATCGATTAGATTCTCGCGGTCTCGACATTAACGCTCCTGACAGACAGACACCGTACTTTACATAAAGAACTACCGAAAGGTATAATCCGTCATGTGGTCTAAAAAGGCCGCTTTAGCAGAATAAAATTCTTAAGAATTTTAATTTTAACTTCCTTTCTTTCTTTTTTTCTTTCTTTCTTTCCTTTTTTTTCTTATATTTTTTTTTTGACGTGATTCATATTAAGATTCTCCAAAAGCGGCCATTTTAGGCCTTTTTTTTGTTTTTTTTTGAGTGTCAGACTCTTACTGACTAAAACCCATCCATGTTCCTTCCTCGCCCTTTACGTTCCGGGGCCGCGGTATCTCTTTCGAACAGTCCCGCAACCCCGGCAGGCTTCGGCCCTTGCGGGCCCCTCTCTTCTGCTGACCTTAGGCCTGCAGGCACAACAGACGTCATGATAATTATGTATCATCCATGTTCAGTAAACATAAAGCCACCAAAACCTACGTTACAGCAGCGTGTCACAGCAACACACACGACACATTCGTTGCGAGCGAACGTTACATAAATCTGTGGTGACGTCAGATTGACGTATAGCTCAGTAGAGGCTCGGAGGCTAGTCTGTTGTAGGCTTTAGTTGTTACTTACAGCTTTGCTTAGCTGAGACCTTGTTTATACTGCCTTGTACCTAAACTCTCATTATCATCTACCAGCCTTTTCTCAAGTATGTTAGGGTCGGCTTCCAGTCCAACCGCATGCAGCTGAATACCAGTATTTTACATGGAGCGACTGCCTATCTGACCTCCACAACCGAGTTAATACTGGGTAATACGATACCACTTGGTAAGACTGGTTGTCAGACTTTTTGGGCGACTGACTGCCTGTACGACTGTCAAAGATAGACAAATAACAGCTGGGACCAACTGTGAGGCACGGAGGAAGCCCGGTATGTAAGGGCGGTCACCCATCCACAGACCAACCTAAGCAAGCACGGCTTAACCTAAAGATCGGCCCTCCTTTTCTCAACTAAACGGTGTAAAAACTCTTAACGAAACCGAAAGGTGCTTGTTTTCCCCGTCATTGCGATCATTTTTAACCCCAAAAACTACGGGGTGATATAATTTTGACGTGTCCGTGTGTGTGTCTGTGGCATCGTAGCTCCCGTACGGATGAACAGATTTTGATTTTGTTTTTTATTTGAAAGGTGAATTAGTCGAGAGTGTTTTTAGCTATGTTTGATAAAAATTTGTTCAAGATGGCCGGCGCCACAAAATGGCGGTTTATATATTTTTTCACAACTCCCTCAAAATGGGTATCAAGGGCTTAGTAGAATACAATACACTATAATAAATTTAAAATCCAAGATGGCCGCCACCATAAAATGGCAAACTATTTTTTTTTCAGTACTCTTGCAATATGGGTATCACAAACTTGTATCAAATGAAAGGGCTTGACTAGTAGAATAACTTAAACTATATTGAAAGGGAATGAAGAATACTAACTAACGAAATGAGATGAATGGAGTGATTACTGGTACCTATGACCCAACGAATTTTTGTGTCGGAGGTATTAAAATTTTAACTTAATTTTACTTGTTTCTAATGAAAAACGATACACGATTCATTTGTTTTGGTTCGGAGTGCGATGAGATACTCGTATTAGGGCAATGCCCGCTTATGTGATCTCAACTAGTGGCAACTATAGCTACTAGAAACTACACCATTTATAGAAAGTAATGAAACTATACTGTATTTACTCGTATGATCCAAAATGGCGCCCGCGACCATTACTCCACAGCACTTTATCCGACTGTCCGAAACACTCGCTACTTAATTTAACGCCTCATTAACTTGACAACTTATTAACTTTGTTATTTAATTCACTAGGTTGTCGATACCAAAGAGTATCGTATTAGTAATGGTCCACGAGACCAACGGTCTTTGCGGCTAGTCTCGATGGAGAATATAAAGAAGACCGCCCACTACACCGTACCATACTATGACTGTGTTATGAACGAATCATGCAAACAATATTCTTTATATTAAAGTGTAAGACTATGCCCCTCTTGACTATTCCATCACCGCGATCATCACCGCAGCGTGCCATACGCGTTTCGGCACTGGCAAAATAATCTCGCTGTCAATTTCAGGAGCTAAACGCGTGTTTTAATATGACTGGAAGTATATGATTCACTGCAATAAACAAAACCAGAAAAAGATATGATATTCTTCAGGATATATGCTAGTATGATAGTGATTTGAAAACATAAAACAATTAGTTTTACTTGATAAAAAAATCACGAACTTATCTCTAAAATTTCTTTAAACCAGTAAAAATTATACTAAAATACATGCGATCATTCTGACTATTTGGCAAATAATTCTACAAGCAACGTATTAGCATCACAGTGTTTTATTTTTTTAGTCCAATCAAAATATTTTTTGTAAATCGATCGAAACGACTCATTTTGCACTATTCGGCCTGTGATGACGTAACAACCACTTTGTAGTACAAGCTGATTAAAACTTTATTCTAACAGTATTTCAAACGAAGTTTGAACCACCACAAATAGAGTTGCTAATTTAGCTCCTGTAGTCGCTTTAGTTACCATTATTAACAGTTCCACGATGGAACTACTGATGTTTGTTTTAATCACTAGTACCATTTTAAAAGAATCTGAAAGTAACGGAAATAATGTTGAACTTTGGTAGCACCAGTTCTACATTATTTATTGTGTTTCAGCTTTGTTAATGGTTTTGTTATACCCTTGATGCCTGAAGTATATCATTCAAAAAGTCAGTTTACCTTAAAACTCGCTTCTCTATCAATAGTAATATTGTGAAATGCATGCGACGGAAGTATCTCTGCCCCCATAATCGGGACTTTGGGAACCCCCACGTTAGGTTAGTAAGGTTCCTTTAAACCCTGGACTCAGAAATAGGAGCCCCGCGTAGCGGGGCTTCGTCGACTACGCTTTTTAGGGGAATATAAAGTGTTTTGAGGTTAGGTTATATTTATGGGTATTTCTCAGGAATCGTACATTATCTTTTCATGGGGCAAGGGGGATCCTATCTTCCCTCCCTCTCCTCCACACCGCGCGAGTTGACTTCCATCGCACGCATTTCACAATATTACGGTTTCACTTCGATAGATTACAATCTACCGAAAAATAATACGCATTAGTTTATTGTAAGCAGTATGTTCGTTTGACAATATTTCGAGAGTTTACAATCTCTCTAGTTTTT
Source organism: Xestia ashworthii (assembly GCA_950022955.1). Classification (NCBI taxonomy): domain Eukaryota; kingdom Metazoa; phylum Arthropoda; class Insecta; order Lepidoptera; family Noctuidae; genus Xestia; species Xestia ashworthii. The sequence continues at coordinate 13,494,438 of OX465574.1, forward strand.
TTTTACAATCTAACGTGTTTGACAATTTAACGGTTACATAATACATATAATTCAAAAATCAGTTTACCATAAAACTCTCTTCTCTATCCAAACTACACAACGGGTGATGTTGAAATACAACGTAAACCAACAAGCCTTACATCCCGTCCTAAAACCATTAATAATAATAATTGGTTTGAGCAAGTTTAAGTTAAGTTTCAGTAATGGTATTGTTGTGTATTGGAAGATTCCTATTGTTTGTTGGCCGAGTTTGGGAGAAACCTTAGTAATGTAGTTATATATTATATCTGGAGTAAAATATGTATACCTATAACCCCTTTACGTCCTCCTCCTCGCAGGACCGTACTTGGTGCTGATTCGCCTATCCCCCGCCTATGTAAATTATTTTTCAACACACTTGCTCATAAAGTGGCTCTAATTTCACCGCAATTAGGCACATAATGACACCTGTAATCAAACTGTGACTTTTTCATTGCTATTATTCACAAGTGAGTTATAGGGTTTTTTTTTTATTTTATTGGTTGAATTGCTTTGTTCTTAAAAAAGTTTCGATACAAAAAAGATCGTGTTCAATAATACAAATAAATTAATGTACCTATTGCTTGCTCATTTCATACAACTTCGTATCTACATAGATAATTTCAACTTATAAGTTTTTAATAAATAAAACTTTCACTCAAATGCAACTTTTGTTTTCTTTTTTTTTTACTTTTTTTTAATAATAAAACTTCGAATTCCCCATTTCGTACGTGGCTAAAACGCTATCCGCGAAAAGCCAAAAAAAAAAAAGGAACCTCATTCTTTTAGTCTATGGGCGATCGCCATTGTTAGATGCGCGCGCATAGGAAAACTGATGAATTATTCCCGCCATTGCGAAAAAAAATTCACAACTCGTTTTCACTGTTGAAATTATAGTTATTTTTAGTATTATTTTATTCTCAAGTGTGTTGAAAAACGTCGTATGATACACGTGTGTGTTGATGATTACCGTCTCGGCTCTCTTAAGAACCTCGCCTAACGGCTCGGTTCTCAATGGCGCCTCGGCGGTAACGGTATTACACACTTGTACCATAATGTACTAGAAGAGCCGCAGTGATCTCGTTGATGTGCACTCTGACTCACTTAGTGAGTTCAGAAGTATTGTATACAAAAACTTGTAAAGTTATCTTGGGTTCAAGGAAAGTACTTCATGTTTATTTTAGTTTTACTGTTACTCATGTTTTATTTTATTTAATTTGGATTTTATTTTAATTTCATTTAATTTTAACTTTATCTTGATTCCAATTTTTGTTTTGTTTTTGTTTTTAATTCAGATTTAATTGTCATTCATCATTTTGTTTTAATTTTGAATTTTATTTTAATTTCAATTTTGATTTTGATTTTAATTTAGATTTTATTTCGATTTTAATTTTGAATTTGATTTTGATTGTAATTTTAATTTTGAGTTAAATTTAACCTTGATTTTTATTTTAGTTGATTTTAATTTTAATTAAGATTTGTTCGTAATTTTGCATTTTGAAAATGAATTCAATTTGGATTTAATTATGTATTTAAGACCCCACCCCAGTGTGAGTACATAGGTACTCATCTGATTTTCAGTAGACACTCAACGACAAATAAGTAGTGCATGATGTGCTTACCTGTAAGAGGTTGATACACTTGTCTGTGATTCTATTGAATGTATTTGTATCTTTGAAGCAGTGTATTCAATTGTTGGTGAGCCCAATAAATAAATAACTACTTAACGATTTTACCCCAAAAGGTTAGCAGAGGTACCTTTTAAAACTCCTACATTTTCCCAGTATAAACTTAGGTCCATGTTCACCGAAAAGATAACCGTCTGATTATCTAAAAACAGCTGTCACTGTGACATGTACAAAAATGCGCTTTGAACAGCTGTTTTAGATAATCAGACTGTCATCTTTTTGGTGAACATGGACCTTAAAGTGTCAATTAGGCCTACGGGATATTCCGTGATTGTTATTTTTATTGAGGTCCCGATATTGCGACGCTGTTACAAGCGCCATGATTGCAGGTTGACTATCCCGCAAGTCACATTTTAAAGGGCTTGGAACATTTTTGTATGAAGCGTGGCCGGGTTTTTTTTCCGCCATTTTGATTTGTTTTATGTTTGATTTTTTTTTTTATTATGCATTAAAGTTTGTTAAATTATGTTTTGAGTTCTATCACTGTATGCAAAAGGACTTGAAAATATCATATTTTTTTTTATTTGTCAAAATTATATGCTTTTAATAACCTCCATTACGACCGTTTCCAAGAAATCTCCGCCTTTAAATCCGGCTAAGCGAAGCTGTCAACCAAGCATTCTGTACAACAAACTAAGTACCTTTACGCAAAAATTATTGCTGGAAAACAAGTTTTGTTTTTGGGGTGAAAAATCATGTTTTGAAATGAAAATATTATTTATTTTGAGTTTCATCAACTCGTCCCAAATGGGCCATGGACATGTGGGACGAGTTGCTGAATTACTCATGTTTTGTTGTAAAATTCAAAGTAACGCACTCAAAACATGTGTGCTGATGGTTGGATTGAATATTTATTACTTATGGGGGTTGTGGAGGTGTTAAAGAATCTTACAATTAAAACTTGTATCTTAAAAAAAAATTATTGTTTGTAAAGTCGGTTTACGGACGTTAGTTTAACGTGACAACGTCAAAACAAAACATTGATGAAATGATTGCATACATACGCTCCGATCGTAACGTTACAATGAGCGTAACGGGACAGAGCGTAACGGGACACTTTTTCGTGCGTGCAGCTGGCGTTCATCGATTTATTAGACGTTGTCACGTTAAAAACTTGTCAAAAAGTTGTAATTTTGACCCCCCAATATCACCGTAACTATAATTCAGGATTCCGTTATCGCAATGACGGGGGAACAAGTACCTTTCGGCATCGTTAAGAGGTTTTTTACACATGAGCTCGAAAGTCTAAGCAGGTCGTTGCTAAATAAACAGCCGCGCGGATCGATCGTTAGGTTAAGCCGTGCTTGCCTAGGTTGGTCTGTGGATCGGTGACCACCCTTACATACCAAGTTTCCTCCGTGCCTCGGAAAGCACGTTAAGCTGTTGGTCCCGGCTGTCATTTGGCCTAGGCATTGACAGTCGTTACAGGTAGCCAGTGGCCCGAAAAGTCTAACAACCAGTCTTACCAAGTGGTATCGTATTTCCCAATTACTAACCGGGTTGTGGAGGTCAGATAGGCAGTCGCTCCATGTAAAATACTGGTATTCAGCTGCATCCAATTGGACTGGAAGCCGACCCCAACATAGTTGGGGAAAGTCTAGCCTTTCCATATCATCATCATCTACCTAGGCAGATGATGATGATATGGAAAGTCATACGTAGATAATCAGAAGAAAAAGATCAAAGTAACCGATGGATGGACTGTGTGAAAGCTCCACCAGACTGTTGAAGCCACCAGGCTCCAACAGTCTGGGCCTTTCAAGCCATACGGTAACTAGATACGAGTAACTCGTAGGCTGCCACAAATGAACATAAAAAAAATCCGAAAGCAATCGTAATAGTAAGTTGGCAGTCGATCCCTTATTCATCATCATCATCATCATTTCAGCCGAAAGACGTTCACTGCTGGACATAGGCCTCCCCCAAGTGTCGCCACATTGACCGGTCCCTTGCGACTCGCATTCAGCGGATCCCCGCAACCTTCACGATCCACCTAGTGGGAGGACTTCCAACGCAACGTCTTTCGGTACGCGGTCGCTTAGACCCCAAGAAAACCAAGGTTACCGACGTAGCCCGAAGAATTGCCAAACTTAAGTAGCAGTATAGTAACGGATGGCCGATAGGGCCAAAAAGTTTCGGAATCACTTACTATCTACCTAAATATTTACCCAGCGGTTAATATATAGGTACCTATTTTATGGTAAATCGCTGACAATCTCATTACATGCGCAAAATAGGCGCTTTGACGTAGAGCTGCGGACACCAGCCCGTTGTACAATACAAGGTCCCATAAAAAAGCAGGATGGACAAATTTTAACACAGCGCGCGTTCAGTACGTCTAACCAAAGATACAGTACGTCTAAGCAAAAAAAAACACTAAGTGATTTTTATATTGCGCGTAATTACCGACTATCCACTAATCATTTCTATCCTAAAAAGGTGATGTGTAGTCAACTGAAAGTTACAATGGTTAAATAGTAACTTAGAACTCAATGGGTGCCTACTCATAAGAACGCGCCCATAATGTATTGTGTTTTTTATTCACTTTAGTCACTATTTTTTGGCTTGGATATCATTGGTTAGACGACCTAAATGCTGTTTTAAAATTTATCCATTTATTTTAATAGGACCTTGAATGTAATTGTAAGATTTTGAGCACCCTCTGGTATAGAATTGTAGGTAATGAAATTTGCACAAGTTAGTGTTACACACTAACAAACAACTCGTTTTTAGTTGCTTGACTTCTCTTCTTCAATGTCATCATATTCAAATCGTACTTTTTTCTCAAACACAATTAAAAGAATCAAAGAAAAGCGCCATCTAGCCACGCATTTGTAAGTAACTTGCTCGGACAAAACTTTCAAAAGTCGTTTGGTTACCAACAGGTGGCGTTAAAGTCGAGTTTCATCGTAGTTCTGTTCACTTTGTATAGATGGCGTTGTTAGAAGAATTGTTGTTTGTGTGTAAAGCGTATAGATGGCGTAACTTTCTGGGTTACATTTACGTTATGGTACGTGTTTTTAAATAATGAGGAAATACGAGCGCAGACAACTATACAAGAATCCTGCCAATGGAACCTTTAAATGGTTTTAATTTCCGTTATCGCTGATACAATAGACTTGAATTGCCTGAAATATTTGTGTATTTTTCATTACCAAAAGAATTTTATACTTACCTTTATTGTTATTTTTCTGTTTCTCACGAGGCTTTCCAAACGATTTATAAATTCAGATTTCAATCAGCCAAACACACTAGTAACTATGACTTATAAGAGTGTTAGATCAATTTAATATTTGTTCATTTTTGGCAACTGTTCCCAATTATTGTTGGTAACATTGTTCTTATAAAATATTCATAAAAAACAAACGCCGATACAAAAAGAAAATTGTAGGATAGGTCAGGATAGGGGCTTCTGACCATGGCAGCAACTCCACAGCGTGCGACAACCACGATGCATCGAACAAAACAAAATACATAAGATACTTATATTTGTGTAGATCAACGTTTCTGAAAAGTGTTGGTAATCGTTTATCGTCGGGTATTAAGGTGGACGCTCCAGGATAGCCCGCGAAATCCAATTTTTCTTACGTTTTTTGCCCTTTGCAGACCAGTGGTAGGTTGTATGTTGATTGAAATATCGTTCGCGACTGTGAGATAAGTAGTAACATTATAATAAAACAAAGTCTCCCCCCGCGTCTTGTCTGTCCTTAATTATGTATGCTTAGATCTTTAAAACTACGCAATGGATTTTGATGCGAGTTTTTTTAATAGATAGAGTGATTCAAGAGGAAGGTTTAAGTATATAATTATACGCGGGCGAAGCCGCGGGCATCGGCTAGTAATTATTATAATCATCAATACAACCCGCCAAGTTCATAAAGGTCGAGGAACGATTTTTCAAGGTCAAAGTCATTCCTGCAACATATTAATTAACATACAACCTAGCACTGGCTTGCAAATTACGAAAAAACGTAAGAAAATTTGAATTTCGTGGGCTTCCCTGACGCTTTCACCTTAAAGCTAAAAAAGATAAAAAAACTACTGTACCGTACTCTACACTAACCTGTCTGTGGGTTCAATCTTCTCTTGACATACTCCATGAACTTCTCTGTGATGCCTCTCTTCTTTGATTCCTTCTCTCTGTCATCCTGTAACAACGACAAGTTGTTAGTTTGACTGTCTGCCTGGTGTCGAGCAAGTCGCAAGTCGAACTAAGTGTTATGACGGCTTTCACGAAGCCGTCAACCAAGTATTTTGTACATCAAACTAGGAACTCGACGCAAAAAATATTGCTAGAAAACGATTTCTTTTTTTGAAATAAAAATCACGTTTTACAGTAAAATTCAATAATAATAATAATAATAATTTAATTTATTTCAGACCATGTCCATTTTGTTAGTAACAATGTTCTTATAGACTAGTGTTAGTAATACACAGAGAAACAAACAAACAAATTATTAAAAGAAAGTAAATAGGTACAACAAGAACGCAAATACAACAATCACTGCTGCGCCATCCCATGACATATGGCACTGCAGTGATTGATGTAACTGCAGTCCAGACGACTTGCGATCATGTTAAGGATGCTGTTGGTGCTGCCACGTACTGCAATGTAACGCACACAAAATATCTTGCTGATAGATGGATTCAATGTTTAAGTCTTGAAGGTGTTTATAGTAAAAATATATAAAAAAACCTGTGAAAAAATTTGTTGGAATTTTGATCCCCAATATCTCCGTAACTAGAAAGTATGTTCTAGCTCTAGAACAAAAAAAAATGATCAAAATGACGGGGAGAATAAGTGCCGTTCGGCTTGGTCTTGTTACCTCAAACTCAAACTCAAACTCAAATCATTTATTTCAACTAGACCATTACGGCACTTTTGAATGTCGATAAAACGAAAAATAAAGCGAAGCTACAGTCACAGACACAAGGCATAATAACTTGAGAAAGTACTGTAGTTGCCCATTCCCTAACGTAGATCTCTATGGAGAAGAACGGGCAAGAAACTCCATGGACACTCTTTTCAATCAAAAATGTTGTTACAAAATCTTGGTTACATCTTTCATGTTGAGATTATACATATATGTGAGAACGATGTAGAAAGACGTGCACAATAAGAGCGTCCAGAGTAAAAATAAATAAATCAACAATTAAAAATAAAGCAATTCAAATGATCCACGGCAGCTAAGAGATGACCAGTCCCGACTGACAGCGCCCGTTCACGAACATGACGCATGAATCAGCGCCATTCAATTCAACCATATTGTAGGGAACTAAATGACCCGACCCACCCGCCACCATCAGCAAGACATTTAAGCGAGCATGACATTCTCTCAGCCACCAAGGCATATTCAAGTCAATGAAACATAACTAAATGCAAATGGTAGCTTTACTGTACATGGTACTCACACATGTGTTATGCAATTATACAATACTAAGAGATGGAATCTATACAATGCAAGAATATTTTTACAATCTTCTGCAGCTACCACAATAATTGTCCAATAAGTTTGCATCTAAGGTTGCGGAGCAGGACCAGCATTTAGCCAAGCATTTTTATCCTCAATGTAATCTCCCAGCTTATAATATGCTTGCCTACATAGTGTGCGTTTTACACAAGATTTAAATTTCGTCTCATTCAGTTGTAGAATGTGGGGAGGTATTTTATTGTAACATTTTAAACAGTACCCCATGAAAGATGAATCTACTTTAGCAAGCCTGAAACCTGGCTGAACTAGTTGGTCCCTATTTCTAGTATTATAGTGGTGTCTGTCACCTCTTTTACTGAATAAATGCAGATTTTTCCTAACGTACATGATGTTTTCATAGATGTATTGACAAGGTACTGTCATGATATTAATTTCCTTAAACAGTTCTCTTAGAGAATCGCGTCTACGTAATTCATATATGGCTCTGATGGCTCTTTTCTGCAGAATAAAAATAGACTCGATGTCTGCAGCACGTCCCCATAGTAAAATACCGTATGACATAATACTATGAAAATAACTAAAATAGACTATCCTCGCCGTATCAACATCAGTAAATTGACGGATTTTTCTAACAGCATACGCTGCTGAGCTCAGCCGGCCTGCAAGAGATGTTAAATGAGGACCCCATTGTAGCCTGTGGTCAAGCGTAATTCCCAAGAAAACCGTTTTATTGACAAATTCAAGTTTCTCTTGATTCAATACTATGTCACAATCACTACTTTTGACATTTGGTAAAGCAAATCTTATGCACTTAGTTTTTTTCCCATTTAGTACTAAATTATTAGCGGTAAACCAATTATGAACCTGCAGTAGGGCGCTATTTACGTCGTCAAGATTTGTGGCACGTCTGTTAATCCTAAATATTAAAGAAGTATCATCAGCAAACAACACCATTTGCGGATGGTTGTTAAATAAATGGGGTAGGTCATTAATGTATACTAAAAAGAGGAAGGGACCCAATATCGAACCTTGTGGTACACCCATTTTTACTTTTAAACCCATCGAATTTACACCCTTTACTTGTACATGCTGCTGTCTATCATTCAGATATGATTTTACTAAACTGAGCGCAAGTTTACCTAAACCGTAATGCTCAAGCTTCAAAATCAGGGTTTCGTGATTTACGCAATCAAATGCCTTCGAGAGGTCACAGAAGATTCCTATGGCATCTTGTGCCTCTTCCCACGCAGTAAAAATATGTTTTAATAAAGTGACACCGGCGTCAGTCGTACAACGTCCTTTGGTGAAACCATACTGCTGTTCGTGTAAGATTTTATTGGTGTTAAAATGGTTAAGCATTTGATCGAGCATTATCTTTTCAAACACCTTGCTGAAAACCGGCAACACGGATACGGGCCTATAATTGTTGGTGTCTTTACTGTCCCCGGATTTAAAAAGCGGTATTACCTTACTGAATTTCATTAGATCCGGGAAGACCCCTTGATCCACGCACAAATTAAATATTGAGGCTAAATACGGCGCTACAGTCTCAACAATTGAGGTACAAGCTTTGATAGACATACCCCATAGATCTTCGGTTAATTTGATCTTGATTTGCTTAAAAGCTTTTATGATTGTCATGGGGTTTACATGCTGAAATTTAAATTCATTTGAGCAGGCTGAAACGTTCGCCTTCAATAAATCCATAGAGAGCAAGGGAGAGGAATTTAAGGTTTCAGTAGTTTTAAGTGGGATACTGGTAAAGAAATTTACAAATTCTTGAGCGACTTCATTATTAGAACTCACGAGACCATGTGAGGTCTCTAGTGTTATGTCATTACTTGGTTTTTTAGATCTATTAGTCTCACTGTTGATAATTTTCCAAACCGTCTTTATTTTGTTATCGGCTGATTTTATCTTGTTGCTAATGAAAAGAGACTTGGCTATCTTGCAAGACTTTTTAAAAATTTTCGAGTAAGTAGCCACATATTTACTAAAAGTTTCTGTGTTGATATAAGGCTTAAGGCCGTACAACTCAAACAATCGTTCCCTACTTTTCCTAATACCCTGTGTTGCCCAGTCACTGAAAATAAACTTTGGGCCAATAGTCTTAGTTTTCTGTTTTAAAGTATTATTGAACTCGGTGTGCACTACCGAAAAGAATTCTTCATACAATTCATTTACATTGTTTCCAATATGGCCTGGTATATTTAACTTACTAATTAAATTATTATTAAACTTTTCTAAATTGCTGGGTGTTATTTGTCTAGTTTGAATCTGAATTCTTTGTACTTGTTTATTAGACGCGAAAGAAACAGTCTGTCCGCTGTGATCTGAAGGAAGGTAATTTACGATGGATTTATCTAAGTAGTCGCAGCAACAAAAAACATTATCAATACAAGTAGCAGTATTTGTAGTAATTCGGGTTGGTTCTGAAAAAACATTTGACAAATTAAATGATTTAAAGAGATTTAAAAATCTACTGCTGTTTACATTATTCTCTAAAATGTTGATATTAAAGTCACCACAGATAATTATTAGTTTACTACCAGTCACAAGTTTTGCCAAAGCATCTTCCATTACTGACTCAAAGATAGAGTAGTTCAGGTAATTAGGGGGTCTGTAAACGCACACTATTACATGCATATCTAGCTCAACACAAGACAATTCTATGCTATGTTCAACCGAAAGATCGACAATATCATTACGAGGCTTAAATTTAACACAATTTTTAACTAAGATTAATGAACCCCCACGCATTTTAGACTTCCGGTTAAAGCAACTGCCCACACTATAATTCTCGTAATTAAATTGCATTTCGTAATCCCTCATCCAATGTTCAGATAGACAGATAATATCAAACTTGGTTTTTTCTAAAAATAGTTCGATTTCTAATTGTTTGGAAGAAAAACCCTGAATATTCTGATGAAATAATGTAAAGGAATTCTGCTTAACCCCTTTTTGACAGTTGATTAACTGAGAGCTAGAAGATACCTTAGAGTTGATAAGTTTACCTAAATTATCATTCGTACCTTCCATTGTCTTACTGACTAGTTTAAATCTAAGCTAAAATGTGTATAATTACAATTAGTATAATTACTAATTTCCGTGGATCTATTTACAACAGACTGCGACATACCACATATGTCTGAGTTTAAATTAAAAGCTAATAGCCGAGCTATTTGACGTCTAAAACTAATAGGCAGGTACCTACCTACTCCCTTTATGTGTGGGTTTCAAGTGAAAAGAGAAGACAAATAGAGCGGAACGGAGGAATCCATAGGCATCGACAAATCTGATGATTTCAATATGATTGGGTATGCATCTCAACCTCAATCATTTGTACCAGATGTGCTATTAAGGAGGTATTGGGCAAATTTTTAGAACCTTGAAACACTTTCCGATGTCTACCACAAAACTTACTGCGAATTAAATCCTTTGCGCCCAAGAGATCCACCGATCTGAAACCCAAGCACGGCCACACATCGATGGACTTACGCTTGTCGCCGAAATCTGTCACCCGAAGCAATATAACGCAGTATTTGCTGCTCCCGGCGTAAGCATACTATCCATAGGGTCCTGTTATATGCACTACGGGAACTAAGGGAAGTCCCTGAAAGCGTCAAACTCAGGAGCTCAGTTCTGGTTCTGGGCTGACACAATTTAGATTGCGATGGACTCGCTAAGAAGTAGAAGAACTCTTTCTCCGAGCCGGGATTCGAGCCCACGTGATACGTTGTCATATTTAAGCCATCCTAGACTAGGGTTGCCATCCGGGTTTCCCTGGATTTGTCCAAGTTTAGAGGGCATCCAGGGAGCGTCCGGGCGGGCTTCATTTGTAGTCCGGGTTTAAAAATTTAAAGTCTTGGGTCACCCACGATACCGGTGTGATCAACCGCCGAACCACAGAGCATCTATCGACAGGAAAGGACACCGTCAGGTACATTTAAAATGATGATAAAATATGACTAAATTTAGTTTTAAGGACTGAAAATTACTATATAATTTACTAACTGACCCATGCAACTTCGTCTGCGTCACATAAGAGAGAAAAACGAAAGGAAAAAAAAACTCCGTTTTTGCAACATTTTTCATTCCTACTCCGCTCCTAATGGGCGTAGCGTGATGTTATATAGGCTAAAGCCTTCCTCAATAAATGGACTATCCAACACAAAAAGAATTTTTCAATTTGAACCTGAGTCTCAGTAGTTCCTGCGATTAGCGCGTTCAACCAAACAAACAAACAAACTCCTCTGCTTTATAATATTAGCATAGATGACATTTTCAACAATTTTTGACGTGACAACGTCTAATAAATCGATGAACGCCGGCTGCACCCACGAAGAAGTGTCCCGTTACGCTCATTGTAACGTTACGATCGAAGCGAATGTATGCAATAATTTCATCACTGTTTTGTTATGACGTTGTCATGTTAAACTATCAGCATTGCATACAACCAATTTCTTCATGGTACACTGTTTAACACGTCCTATTGACACGTCCGAGTCCTGGGCTCTAAAATCCGGGATTTACTCGCGTCTTATCCTGGTTGCCAAATTTTAGAGATGGCCACCCTATTCTAGACAAATAAGGCTTCTACTCAATTTATTATTAATCACCATATCACAAGACACCTCTTGCTCTTAATACAGCATCACTATTGCACATAAGTGCCACTTAACGCTCAGATTGAACTCTCAAATATTAAAGCAGGAGAGAGTTGTGGCGTGCAGAGACATCTAGCGGCGGTCTGGGGAACTATAGTGCTAATAAGCTAGTTTCCACCATCAATAAATTTCAAAACGGTTTAATAGTTAGTTAGAGTATTAGAAAATAACGGACACGTATTTTTGATTTTTGTAAATTGTAAATCAATGAATATTGAGCAAGCGTGGTGATGATCTTTGCCCAGCAGTGATACAGTGAAATGAAATGATTTATTTTGCAAATAAGATACTCAATCACTTTTACACGTCTGACTACCCCTGAGAAAATGCCGAAACAAACTCAGGGATCGTGGTCTCTTTTAAAGTCCAGACACTATTATTTAAATCAATAATAGGCTGGTATTATTATCTCCTTTATTCAGTATACATTTTACTTTATACATTTTTAAATATTTATTCAAAAAGATGTAAAAACATTTAAAAATATAAAAAATAGGGATCCGCCGGTGTCGGGAGCAGGGTCCAAGTCACCGGTGGTTAGGGTTGCAGAGACAGGAACCTCCTCACAATGCGAGCCGTATCGAGGAGTACTGCCTTCTGAATCAAGCCCTTGATCCAACCGCCTAAAGAGAGCTTCGACAGATGTTCGTCGAGGCTCTTGGCTATCAGGCCGTTGGCCGTCACGACAATCGGCACAATGATAACTGAGTTCATATTCCACATGTCGCGAACCTCGTGTGCCAAGTCGAGATACTTAATTTGTTTCTCTTTCTCAGCTTTCACGAGGTTGTCGTCATGAGGGATAGTAACATCGATTATCATTACGCGGCGCGCTGATCGGTCTATCACCACTATGTCAGGCTTATTGGCGACAATAGTCCTGTCAGTAATGATAGACTGATCCCAGTACAGCGTGACATGGTCTTTCACGAGAACTGGGTCGGGCACATACTTGTAGTACGGTACTTCCGATTCCACAAGATTAAATTTCAAGGCAAGCTGCTGGTGAATAATCCTGGCTACTTGATTGTGTCTGTGCAAGTACTCGCCGTTAGCTAGACGAGAACAACCAGAAATAATATGTCTGATGGACTCACCCGGAAGGTGGCATGCCCGACACACGTCAACCGTCCCGTCCTTCATTATATATTTCCGGTAGTTGTTCGTCAACATAACTTCGTCCATAATCGCACAAACAAAACCTTCAGTTTCCCCAAAGAGGTCGCCAAAACGTAGCCAGGACACGGACGCTAGAAAATCTACATCGGGCCCATGAAGAGCCCGGTAGAAGCGCCCGTGAAGCTCCTTGCCCTGCCATTCTTTCTTGCGGTCATCGGTAGTAAGTACCACAGGTTTGCGCCAGTTCTCTTTAGCCATGGACAACGGGGTGAGTCCCTTGTCCACTGCGACCACATCTCGGTGCATACCCACGTCGGCTTTTAGAAAATATTCTCTGAGGCTGCACACCTCGCGGTTGTGGAGGGTCTTCGCATTTAAAAAGCCTCGACCCCCGCACTTCCGCGGGATGTACAGTCTCATCACTGATGATCGTGGGTGATGCATCCGGTTTTCGGTCAGCAATGTACGAACTCTTCTATCCAAGGCTTCGAGTTCGGTCTGAGTCCATTTGAGTATGCCGAAAGAGTACATTAAAACCGGCATGACCCAACCGTTGAAGGCGCGCACCTTGTTCCCACCTGAAAGAAGGCTATTTAATACCTTCTTTAGGCGACCGAAGAAGCGCTCCCTTTTTTTTTTTTTTTTTTTTTTTTTTTTAGGATGGGAAATCATCAAATGACTTCTCCCACTCTGGGCGGAGCGGGAGGGAGTGTCAGACTCTTACTGACTAAAACCCATCCATGTTCCTTCCTCGCCCTTTACGTTCCGGGGCCGCGGTATCTCTTTCGAACAGTCCCGCAACCCCGGCAGGCTTCGGCCCTTGCGGGCCCCTCTCTTCTGCTGACATCTCTTTGAGGCGCGCGTGGAACACGAACGCGCCGTCGACACGGCCTGTCGTCACTAGACGGAAGGACGGCTAGCTAGCCCATAGCTAACCGTCCACAGGCCCGCATCTACGGTGGCCGGTAGCCACCACGTGGCCCCCGACGCCCGGTGCGTCTCCCGCGGCGGCCGGGAAGAGAGGCTGTCTCCCTCTCTCGTTCCGCCACCTCCTTAGCTAGCATGACTGCTTCGCAGAAGGAGGTGACGGCTTCCCATTCCGTCTCGCTCCGGACCATGGATTGAACCAGGGCCGGACGCGAGAGGTCGCCGCCGCCGATCGCCGCTACGAGGACACGGCGGTGCTCCGCCCACGCAGGGCAGACTTCCACCGTGTGCTCCACCGTGTCCTCCGGTCGATCCTCGCAGTGGAGGCACCCGGGCGTTTCCTCCCGCCCGATTCGGTGCAGGTACCTCCCGAAACATCCGTGTCCGGTGAGGACCTGCGTCAGGCGGAAGGTGAGGACGCCGTGGCGCCTCTCCAGCCACTCCTCAAAGAGGGGACTTACCGCCACTATCGTGGCGTGCCCTGCACGGGGTTGCGACAGTCGCTCTCTCCATGTCGCCATGAGATCGCGCCGGAGGTCTGTCCGCTGAGCGGCAATTTGCCGCGGCAGCGGAGTTTCCCCCCGGCGTAGTGCCTCCGCGCGCCAGTCGTGCAGGCGCGCGAGGACTATCGCCTCCAGATCCCATGGCGGCAATCCGGCAAGCAGGCCCGCCGCCTCGCGGGAGATCGTGCGGTACCCACGGACCATTTTTACGGCCACCACTTTCTGGGGCGCGTTCAGGTAATGGGCGGCTCGTCGCCTCAAGGAACGCGCCCACACTGGGGCCCCGTAAAGGGCCATGGACCGCACGACCCCCGCATAGAGCCTGCGGCAGGAGGCGTTTGGCCCCCCAAGGTTGGGCAGGAGCCGCCTGAAGGCAGCCCCGGTCCGTTCCAGCCTGGGGGCCAAACGTCGGAAGTGCTCCACGAAGTTCCACCGGCTGTCGAGGACGAGTCCTAGGTACTTCAACGTCGACTCGACGCCGATGGATACCCCTCCTACCGTCAGTGTGGATCCCGACGGTGGCGCATTCCGAGGCCCATGAAAGCACATGGCCTCGGACTTGTGCAGTGCCACCTCGAGACCCAGTTGCCGGATCCTCTCTACGACTATCGCAACCCCGCGTGTCATATTGTCGGCCGCCGCCTCGTGCGACCTCCCCTGTGCCAGCACCAGGGTGTCGTCTGCGTAGCAAACGACGCTGACACCACTAGGGAGGTCGGCGCGCAGCACCCAGTCGTAACCGATGTTCCACAGGGGCGGTCCCAGAACCGATCCCTGTGGGACACCGCACGACATCTCTCGCCGGTTCCAATCTCCGCAGCGACTGGGGTAGATGACGGCCCTGTCCGTCAGGTAGTCCCCGATCACACGACGGAGGTAGGTCGGCACCCGGTGATACCGGAGTGCCTCCCTGATGCAGCTCCAGGGCAGGGAGTTGAAGGCGTTGGCGATGTCGAGAGACACCGCCAAGACAACCGCGCCCCGGGATATCGCATCCCCCGTCGTGAGGGCTCTCACGCGCATGATGGCGTCCACAGTGGAGCGCCCCCTGCGGAAACCAAATTGGTTCTCCGCAAGATTCGGCCCCATCCCCTCAAGGTGCTCGGCGAGGCGGTTTGCAATTACTCTCTCAAAGAGCTTGCCCACCTCATCGAGCAGCACAATGGGCCGAAATGCGGACGGAGAGTCCGCAGGGCGCCCCGGCTTCTGGATGAGGACCAGTTTCCCCGTCTTCCAACGAAGCGGGAACTGGCCTCTCTCCAAGCATGCGCTTAAGAGCCCTTTTAGTCGGGGCCCGAGAGCCTCCGCATCCGAGGCCAGGACCCAGGCTTTGCCAGGCAAGCCATCGGGTCCCGGGGCGGTATTTTTGGCCTTGAGCCTACCTACCGCCACTCTCAGGTCTACCCCAGTCACTTCCGGAGTGTCGTCGTCGTCATATGGGTCCTCTTCCGGCACCGCAGGTGGCGGAACCATAGGCGGGGGCGGATGTTCCCCCCGCGAGGGGAACAGAGCGCTCACCACGTCCTCCACGAGCTCTGGCCGGAGACTCTGCGTCAGCGGGGGGGCCCAGGTGCGGAGTTTATTCCGCACCATCTTGTAAGGGCGCCCCCACGGATCTCTGTCGAGAGTCTCCAGCATCTCCAAGCGGGCCAGTTCCCTGGCCCGCAGGACAGCCTCCCGGAGGGCGGTCTTCGCCGCTCTGTATCCCTCATACAGCTCCGCCTCAATGGCTGCCGCATCCGCCGGGCGGATGCGGAGCCTGCGATGCCTGGCGTACAGGCGCCGCGCATCAACGCACGCCTCGCGCAGAGATGTTATTTCGCGCGACCACCAGTACACCTGACGTCGGGCGCTTCCTGGCCGGACTCGGGGCATTGCCACGTCGCATATGTCGGACATGGCCTCCCGGAACCACTCTGCCTCACTGTTAACGTCGGCAGGCCTGTCCGGTGATGTCACCCAGGCCTGCACGATCGAGGCTTCCAGGAGGAGCTCCCGGTCCAGCTGCTTCAGCGCCCAACGCGGACCACTCGGGGCCTGTTGGACTGGCGCGCTTGAGGACTGGGTGGAGACGTCAAACCGGATGTACCGGTGGTCGGAATATGTCTCCACCCCCTCCATGACACGCCAGTCAACGACACGCGGCGACAGAGCGGGGCTAGCGAACGAGATGTCCACCACCGACTCGCCCCGCATCCGCACACACGTGGGAACAGAGCCCCGATTAAGGACGTCCAGGCCCTTCTCCAGGGCCCAGTCCTCCACCATCCTTCCCCGCACATCTGTAAAACGAGAACCCCAAGCCAAGTTCTTGGCATTGAAGTCCCCGAGGACAAGCACGGGGAGGGAATGGTTTCCAACGACGACACCCAACTCTGCGAGAGAGTTGTGGAACTCGGCGAGAGTTCGGCTCGGGGAGAAGTATACTCCCACCACGTCGATCTCCCCGAACCGTGCCGCTACGCACCCCCGACCCCTCCTGACATTTTCAAGGGTCGGGGTACCGGTGGCGGCCGATGAAACTATGGTCACTGAGCCGTCAAGGTCCGCCACCCAGTCTTCCCTGGGCAGGACAAAGTACGGCTCAGCGACCACAGCGATGTGAATCGACCACTGCGCCATGCTCTGGAGCAACAGATTCTGAGCACAGGCGCAGTGGTTGATATTCGCCTGGAGGAGGCGTAATGGTGCCGTTATTGGCATTCCATTATCGCCTCCTCCCCCCGGGCCCCCTGTGAGGGCCCCTCCGCAGGTGAACTTGCCGCGCTCTGGGCGGCGGCGGTGGCGACAGCGGCAGTGGCTGTGGCGGCCACGGCAGCGGCGGTGGCGACGGTGGCGTTGGCGGAGGTGGCGGAGGGCCTTCCCCTCCCTCTGGCTCTGGGCTTGGCAGGCGCAGCGCAGGCCTTGCTCCCGGCGCGGTGATCGGCCGGCTTGCCAGCCACCGCACATGCTGGGCAGTGCGGCGCAGCGCTGCAAGTCGCCGACACGTGCCCGGGCTGTCCGCAGCGGAAACAGAGGCCACTGCGGTCAACCTCTGAGGCGCACTGCACTGACACATGGTGACCCACGTGGCAGCGATAGCACCTCAGAGGTCTGGGCTCCAGCAGTTTCACCTGCGCTGATACCCAGCCCACCAAGAGCCTTCGGCCCTCCACTATCGTTTTCGCCGCCGTCACGGGGCAGCTCACCGTAACGGTTCGCATTCCCGTAGGGTCCGGGCGTAGGGTGCCTGCCTTGATCTGCTCGGCAGAGCACCCCCCGGACCTAGCGACGGCGGCCACCACCTCCTTCTCGGTGACCGAGTCGTCCAGACCCATGACGCGCAAGTCCGCGCATCTGACGGGTCTGGACACTCGGGCCTCGTCCGCGTTTAGGGACGCCCTCAGCTTTTCAGCCAGAGCGTCAGCGGACGAGCCGCTGGTTTCACCGGGGATCTCCAGCATACGAGCCCCCGTTGCGGTGACTTTGAGCCGGAGGCCCCCGGTGATCCCGAGCTCCCCGAGATCCACCGTCTCCTTGGCCTTCGCTAGCAGATCGCGGTAGGTCACGCCCTTCTTTTCCGCCTCCGGCTGTAGTGTAATCACTACAGCTGCGGTCTTCGGGGCGCGAAGCCTAGCCGCGACCTTTCGCGCCTTGTTTTGGCGTTGCCGCTCCTTTTTGCGGGCCTTTTTGGCCGCCTTTCGCCCCCTCTGCTTCTCCCCGACCAACTGCCATCCAGCTTCAGCCGTTGGAGGTGTAGGGGGTGTAGGGGGCTGGGGGGGCGATGGTGATGGCAGCGACGGCTGACGTGCTGCAGGCGCTGGCCCACTCACCACTGGCGCTGGCCCACTCGCCATTGGCGCTGGCGCTGGTGTAGTCGCCACCTGTGCCGCTGCCTTGCCCTTCTTCTTTTGGACCGCCGCCCTCTTCTTAGCCGCCGCCGCAACCTGCTTGACCGGAGTCGGCTTAACAGGGGGCGGGGGCGGCAGCGCAGCCCTGCTGGAGGGCTGGTTGGAGGGCCCCGGTCCGGTTGTGACAGCCGCAGCAGCCGCATACGAGACCGTCGGTCCCTTATTTGCACCAAGGGGGGGGCGCAGGACAATCCCCTCCAGGACGGAGAACCGCGCCTCGAAGGCAGCCAGTTCCTTTCGCACCAGGTTCAGGACCTGGTTTTCCACCGGCATGGGCTGGCTTGGCGTCTGGGCCCCCCCACTTTGAGGTGCCACGCGGGAGCTAGGCTGGCGTAGGCTGGCTAGGTCCGCCTGGAGCTTCGCATTCTCTTTTTGGAGAAGCTCCATGGCGGCCGTCAGGCGGGCCACATCGGCCCGCAGTTTGGCCATCTCCTCTCCCTCTGCCGAGGGAGGGGGAGGCCCCGCAAAATTGGCCTCCGCTGCCGCCATGATGGAGGCGGAAGCCGCGGGTATGGCCCTGAGTTTCGACGATGTCTTTATTTTCAGGGCCACCGTCCTTATGGCGGCTTCCACCTCCTTGGTGAACCTGGCCTTACGCTCCGCCTCGGAGCCGCCAGGTGCACCCGCCTCGCTGCCAGACCCACGGGCTGTTGTCATGCCCGGCTGGCGCCCCTCCTCGGCCGGTCTTGCCGACCTCTCGGAGGCAGAGGCCCCGCCCCTCTTACCTCGGATCCCCCCGCGCTTGCTGGTGGGGATCTTGCGAGCAGAGGCCATCTGCCCCTCCTCAGAGGACGACGACCGGTCGCCGTCCTGCCTGGGCCGCTTGCGGAAGAACTTATTGTTCTCCGCAGCAGCCCCGGCCCTCTCGCGGCGGGAGCTCCCTGAGCCTCCCGCAGCACTTACCTCGCTCGATGCGGCGTCGGACTCCGACACCGCATCCCTCCTTATCTCTCCCTCTCCTTTTTTGCCGTTACCGGCGGTGTTTTGTTTTGTTTTATTATTAATTTCTTCCATTTTGTTCCCACGAGTAGTAAAGGATATAAACGTCCACCCAGGCAGAGCCTTTTACCTGGGTAAGCCCAATACTGTAGGGTGTGGCCGGTGCCCTACAGGCGAGGCGCTAACGACTGGACACCCTCCAGCCATTCATCCTCTCGCCGCGCCTCAAAACTTAGGATTGGGTGGTTTTTTATCTTAGAGGTAGCCTTCCTCTGGGCCAGGCGGTTAAGCCAAGCCCCCGACGGTGGCATTAGGCATGCCTCCGTCCGCTGTCCGGCCAACCCGGCTCAGCGAACCCGCCGAAAGTTGTCTCTTCTGGGAATGCCCCCAGAGGAGAGACAACGAATGCCGCGTTGGTGCGCCTGCACCTCAGCGGCATGGTCACGTCCTCCGCTGTGCCCTCTGCTTAACAGAGGGTCACGCGGAGGATTGGCCCAAATTGGACCCCGCTCGTGATGCCAGACTCATTGGCCGCGGCAGTGCTAATCCCAAGGGATGAGAATTTCTTCTCATTCCAAGAGGAAGGACACTGCCGCGCCCGGGGTGCACCGGCCCAGCGGTTGCTGTTTCCTCCAGACGTATCGAGAGGAACCAGCAGCCGCCGAGCACACGTGGAGGACTTCTGGCATCGCACCCCAAGAAGCGCTCCCTCAACGATTGTTTCATGTCAGTTACGTTAATGCCTAAAGCTTCCGACATACCCAAATACTTATAGCTCTCGGATGAGGAAAGGGATCTTAGGTGTATGGAATCCGAGAGTTGAAGTCCCTCGGATCCCATAATCTTCCCTCGCTTTACATACATGACTGCACATTTGTCCACACCAAATTCCATCCCGATGGCGCTACTAAAAGTTTCGGTTACTTTCAGTAGCTCCATCAGTTGCAATTTGTTGGGGGCAAAGAGTTTCAGATCATCCATGTAAAGCAGGTGAGATATGACCTGACCATCTTTCCTCAACCGGTAGCCTAGTCCTGAATTCTCCAGCAATGTGCTTAGAGGATTCAGGGCTAAACAGAACCAAAGTGGACTCAGACTGTCGCCCTGGAATATTCCCCGTTTAATCCATACAGGTTCATCATTCCCCTGGATCTGCCGACATCCTGGATATCGAAGGACAGTTCTCCATTGCCCCATACATGACTCAAGGAAGGTGCGTAGAGTTGCATCTATCTTGTACAACTCCAGCACCCTCATGAGCCATGAATGTGGCACCGAGTCGTAGGCCTTCTTATAATCTATCCAGCATGTTGACAGATCCTTGCGGGCTCGACGGACCTGTTGGCTAATGGCCATGTCGATGAGGAGTAGCTCCTTAGTACCACGGGACCCATTCCTACATCCATTTTGAGAGGCAGACATAATAGAGTTATTGTCAATGTGTGTATTAATTTTCGTTCTCAAAATGGATGTAAGAAGTTTATAGACCGTGGACAAACACGTGATCGGTCTGTAGTTCTTGGGTTCCGTGGGACTACCTAACTTATGGAGCAGGTGGGTAACACCAGTTGTTAAAAACTGTGGTAAGGACCCAGACTCTAAGGATGACTGGAATTGGGATGCCAGGTAAGTGTGTGAACTACTAAACCACTTGAGCCAGAAGTTATGCAGTCCGTCCGGTCCCGGTGATTTCCAATTCGGCAACGGACGAACTGCTCTGGCTATATCTAGTGGCGTTATTAAAATTGGTTCCATTGTTGGAATAGGTTCACACACTCGCTCGACGTCACGCATCCAGTCAGCCTCAGAATGACAGACGGGCACCGACCAGATGCTGCGCCAGAAGGAACTCGTGGTGGCATCATCCGGGCGGCACACATCCGTCATATTTTGCTGAGGTCGCTCCCAAGCTCTGTATACCCACCTCTCATCGCTCTGGAACATGCGATTCTGCGAGTACCGATCAACCCGCCGCTTATACCGCCGTATACGGCTCGCCCATGCATAAACTTTCTGCTTCAGGAAGTCGATGCGCTCTGTGACACGGGACATGTATTCTTGAGGACTGATTTCAGTCCCCGAGAATGCCCGCCTCACAAAGCGCATCCCACGAGGTCGTGTATTGCCCTCCCTGAAGCAGTATAGTTTGCCGATGAGTACCCTGGCCCCGTCAATACGGCGCTCGATCCTGCGCTGCCAGGTTGGTACGGCTGGTTTTGGTCGAGTAGCTATGTCACAATTTGGGAACTTGACATTAGCTAAACGACATGCCGCAACAGCCCCACAGAACAGGATCGAGTGTGTATCAACGAGGTCCTCGCTACTCTCGAATATATTCTTGAGTTGCGAGTCCAGGGCACACACCAGCGCCCTATTTTTTTTATGCATGGGTAACCGTGGTAATCGGGGTCTAAGTTCGGCAGAAATTGATCGATACTCACGAAGCGCATCCTCCAGAGCGCTCCTCAATCGGTCGTTGCACTGGCTACTTACCGTAGCAACCCTATCATCTTCCTCTATAACAGCGGGGTTGGACCGCGGTGGGGTTGCATGAATAGCTGATGCTTGTACCGCGGTTTGTGCTTGAGTGAAGATGATACGGTTGTTCAGTACCTCTGAGCGTAGCCTATCAAGCACGGCGTCGTCCAACAGGTGATTGCGTTGGATGACCCGCACCTGATCCGACAATCTTTGGGCCGAGGCGTTGACGGTTGGTTCAAGATCCTGAAACATAGACAGCATCCTAACACGGTACGCAGTGAGGTTAGTTCCCCCCTCTGTAGACCCGTAGTATGCGCGCATGACGTTCTCATTCATGGACTGAGTCCATCTCATGCGCTGCACACAACCACCGGTAGCGGGGACCCGGCTCGGGGCCTGTTGGCCCCTAAGTCCCAAGCTCCTCGGTGGCCGGCCTCTCCCCGCACGACGTACAGGTGTTGGCGACGTCGGCGGAGAGAAATATTCGTCTCTCGAGCTCGACGCGACTGCCACTGCCGGTGACACTGGAGATCCGGGGTCCGGCGGCGGCGAGGCGGAGCTGAGCGACGATTCCGGGGTTGGTGGGCGTGCGCGTCGTCGGGAGGCAGCTCTCGTGATCATTTTCTTAAAATCGTCTCATTATTCTTGTTTTACGAAATGTTTGTATTGACGTCTTTGATTTGACAGACGTCATTGGTCGTGTGTAACAGTTTTTTCATATTTTCGATGTTTTGATTTTCTTTCTGGTTTTCTTTCAATTTTATTAATATTTGTGTGATTCCAAAACTGTATTAGAAGAACTATTGTAAAAGTGTTTTGTATCAAAACCAATATTTTTATGAAATACAATGATGACGATTTTTTTTGACCGATCCGTATTATTATTATTGTTAATGTAATATTGACAAAGATAAAACGCATCAAATCTCGGGAGTAGGGGCTCGTGACGTCAGAACGCATTAAAAAATATTTTTTTATTTATGTATTTAATGCACAATGTACACAACCAATTTCACTCGTTAGGCTTAAACTAGTGAGTACATGACCCTGTTAGGGCGCAGCAAGATAACTTTAAACTAATAACTAGTATTGCAGAGAATCTATTACACATTAAATTATATTCATTATACTTACATCTAGCATTACACAACTAAGCAAATTATACCAAGGCGTGACGTATTGAAAATTTTAAAAGCGTCGTATCTTCGTCAATTTTGGTTTACGTAAAAAAAGAAAAACATAGGTCAAAATTTGAAAATGCTCTGTTCTGCTCGCATTTAATTTGCAGTTAGGTTCTAACTTAACTTTGTAGGGATAATTCCATTATGCACTAGTCTGTAATGTTACTATGCACGTGTGTGCTATGCTATAGTTCGGTATATGGCTTAGTGAACGATGTAATAATGCTCACTTTAAGAGCAAGTGTGTTGAAAACTTTTTCTCTGACGCAGATGAAGTTGCATGGGTCAGCTAGTAGAATGATAAAACGTACAAGCGAGATGTGGCTATGTTACATCCCTTCCTATCCCTTCTGAGAATAGTTAACCTTTAATTTTTATTGACTGAGAGAAAAGATACAGCCTAAGCCGCTAGGACTATCACGGAATTTTTCACAAGAAATCCATCCTTACACTGTGAAGAAAGCACAACGACGGATTTTTTAAAATAAAAATAAATATTTTTCAATACACTTCCTCGAAAACTGGTTCTTTTCGCACTACGATTAGGTTCAAAATGCAGTGCGTCACACACGTGCGTTTTTGATATTTTTTCCACATTGCGGAAAGCAAAATTGCCACAGATAACTATACCTATACTTAATCCAAATTGGTTCAATGCCTATAGTCAGAGATTAATGTTTTTTACGTCGTAAATTCAAAAATATATTAAAAACATTTTTTTTTTATTAGGCTGTATAACGGCTTCATACCTTTGCTTCTTCTTCAACCTGGCGAAAGCAAAGCACGGAAAAAAAAAATCATAGTCCCGTAATAATTCATGACACAACAATTTTACATTCTTTTATTTTATTTCTTCAAAAGTGTATTGAAAAACGTCGTTTGATACGTGGACATTTGTTATTGCAGTTCTCGGCTCAAAAACACCCTCGCCTACGGTTCGTGTGTTAATACCGCCTTGAACTACAATAACAAACTTTCTTGTATCAAAATGTGCTATTGTGGTGGCTCGTCATTCATGGTGAAACCAAACCGGGAAACGGCTTGTTAACTATAAAACATGCGTCATGAGGTTTAGCGTCATACGAGTAACGTCATGGCGAATAAAACTGCCGTTATGTGCAGTCCACATCCTTTTAATACATTTTAGTGTCCGTTTTTTATTGGAATTGTTCCAATTGTGCTGTGTGGCGTTTTTTTACGTTTATTTACGGTTTTACAGGGTGTTAAAAGCTGAATTGTAAGCCTTTAAGGGAGGATCGAACCAGTGCGGACAAAATGCGGACTGGCTGCGGAAACAACATCAAAGTATTTATTTAAACTAGCATATGGCCGTGGCTTCGCCCGCGTGAGTTTGTAATTGTCCCATAGGATAGTACTACCGGTATAAGAATTATCCTATGAGATCATTCAGGTAATAAACTGTACCAATGCCAAATTTAATTTTATTCCGATGTGTAGATATTGCATGAAAAAGTAACAAACATCCTAAATTCATGCATAAATCCATCCATTCCATCCATTTTTAATTTTTTGACCATGTTGACATTTTTTAAATTGTTTTATTGTATGACATGCCTCTTATTTTAAATTGTAAACCAATTATTTGCATGCCCATGTGACGGCAAAATGTGGAGAACTCTATTATAAAAGAACAGATATGTACCTATTACCCATGTTTGCAAAGAATAAATGATTTGATTTGATCCATCTTATGAAATTACGGTTTTTTCTTACTCCTCCGCTATACTTTCTGATTAACCTCGTTGCGGGATTCAAGACAGTTAATTATTCGAGTGTACGACTAAACGCCGACACACAAAACACCGAAAAGACTTTACTTGGACGGGACTCTTCACCGACAGGACACTTCGCTGACAGGACACTTCGCTAACAGGGCTCATCGCCGACAGGGCTCATCAGCAACGCAACTTATCTCCAATAATCAGATACTTATTATATTATCATTACTAGCCGATGCCGCGGCTTCGCCCGCGTAAAGTGTTATACTAAAATCTTCCTCTTGAATCACTCTATCTATTAAAAAAACCGCATTAAAATCTGTTGCGTAGTTTTAAAGATCTAAGCATACATAGGTACAAACAGACGAAACGGGAGACTTTGTTTTATAATTTCTAGTGATGCTTTTCTTGTCATTCTCTGGGACTTCGTCGAGCTTCATTGTGTCGGCGCTTTTCTGATGGTCGCCTCTGTTGATTCTGGCACACAGGATTTACAGTGGTTTGGGAATAGTGGGACGGGTTTGTACCATCCATTCATATCCATCAATAATAGTAGTAAAATGGACCACAGAGTAATTTGAATTTTTAAAAACATAAAGATGAAAGTTACAGTCATAAGTAATAATAACTTGAGAAAGTACTATAGTTGCACATTCCCTAGCATCTCTATGGAGAAGAACGGGCAAGAAACTCCATAGACGACCTTTCAAATAATTAGAACGTGGTTACAAAACCTTCTGAATCTCAAAGGATCTATAAAAGTCTGCCGTTTTGCCGTTCTTATAGTGAAAGCACCAGAGTAGCCCGCGAAATTCAATTTTTCTTATGTTAATCCTTGTGTAATCCTTCATATAATATACACCAAGACCTCTTATATTGACCAAGTACCATCTTGATGTGCCGCCCATACGGCTAAGCGGTGTTCCTCTTGAGCGAGTGGAACAATTTAAGTACTTGGGTCACTTGGTCACCACTGACCTTAGAGACAATGCTGACATTGAGAGGGAACGGAGGGCTCTGTCCGTACGCGCGAATATGATAGCCCGCAGGTTTGCTCGTTGTACTGCGGATGTAAAGGTGACGCTCTTTAGAGCATTCTGTACCACCTTCTACACTTGCAGCTTGTGGGAGAATTATTCGCTAGCGTCGTATGGAGCCCTTCGTCGTGTTCAATTCAATAACTCGTTCCGGAAACTGATGGGGTTGCCGTGGCGTTGCAGTGCGTCTGGTATGTTTGCGGCAGCGCGTGTAGATTGTTTTTACGCAATAATGCGGAAGCGCGCAGCATCAATAGTGGCTCGCGTCATGGCAAGCCCTAACAGGGTTCTAAAAATGATTGCTGGCAGATTCGACTGTCCTTATGTGGTTCACTGCTGTCAGTTACATTTGTGTCACCATATCGTGTTGTTTTCGAACATTAAGAATTATGTTAGTAACCCTAAATGAGCCTCTGCTCGAATTAAAGTATTTGAATTTGAATTCATCTAGAGGAGGAGCTCGTAGCAAAGTGATATCAACCGCTCGTATCGATCTTTAGGTTTACCTGTGTTCGCCGAGGTTGGTCTGTAGCCGGGTGACCATCGTTACATTCCGAGTTTACTGCTTGCCTTTGGAAAGCACGTAAAGCCGTTAGTCCCGGCTGTCATTTTAGATCTTTGACAGTCATAACAGCTATTCAGTGGCCCGAAAGTCTGCCTATAAGTCTTACAAGGGGTATTGTATAACCACAAGAGTAAGACTCTGTGGTATAACCCAGTACTAACTGGGTTATGGAGGTCAGATAGGCAGTCGCTGAATGTAAAATACTGGTATTTAGCTACATCCGGATAGACTGGAAGCTGACCCCAATATAGTTGGGAAAAGGAAGGCAGGTCCTCGAATGTCACGTCGCAAGTATCGCCAAGAACAGTCAGGTATAGGATATTACAGTGGAATTGCAAGGTTTTAAAATTGACTATAAAGAGAGACAGTTTATTTAGTAGTAAAATGTTGACTGCCTCGTCCCAGGTTTGATTCCCTGGTCAGGCAATTTGTGTTTTATGTTTATTCAGGAAAAACTCTGTGGCAGCCCAGAGGCACTTTAGACTCTTGTTTAGTGGCAGCTGGTTTACCCCCTGTTATAGGATTCATGCCCGTTTTCTCCAACATAAAGGGATACCTAAATAATGGACGTTTTCAGTAAGTAACTGTTGGTATAAAAGTGCCCTCTTACGAAGCCGAAAGGCACTTGTTCTCTTCGTCACGCGTCATTACGATCATTTCATGTTCTAGGTCATACCTGGGAATCTGCTAGTTACGAGTTATTGGAGGTCAAAGTTACGACCTTTTCAAAATTAATTTTTAACCCCCGACGCAAAAACGACGGGGTGTTATAAGTTTGACATGTCTGTGTGTGTGTGTGTCTGTCTGTGGCATCGTAGCTCCCGAACGGATGACCCAATTTTGTTTTTTTTTTTTGGTTTGAAAAGTGAATTAGTTGGGAGTTTTTTTTAGCTATGTTTGATGAAAATCAGTCCAAGATGGCCGCCGCCACAAAATGGCGGATAACATATTTATTCAACAACTCCCTCAATATCGGTATCAAATGAAAGGGCTTGACTAGTAGAATACTATACCTTATCACAAATTTCAAATCCAAGATGGCCGCCACCACCAAATGGTGAATTACATGTTTTTTCAACACAACTCCCTCAATATGGGTATATCAAATGAAAGGGGCTTGTGAAATTATGAATTTATGACCCTACTTGTGTCGGGGGTTTTAATTTTTTTTTCATATAATGTAACTTGTTTCAAATACAAGTTTTCCAAATGTTGTAACTTTACTTTTAATACCTCCACGACCCTCGTACTATTAAATGTATCCATCAGCACAATATTCCAGACTGCGTTACATTGAGACCTACCGTAAAACGTGATTTATCACGCCAAAAAAAACCTTAATGAGCAATTTCACTTGGTCGGGTTATATTTTGGCGATATAAAGCGCTGTCGTCTAATGTTTTGTGGTACTGGATTTGACTTCAGGAACGTAAACATGTGGGCTGCCATTTTGAAGCAAGATCACGCTGATGCTGTCATTTTTTAATTTGACCCAAAGGATGCAAACTCGAATGTGTGTTTACAAAATTGATAGCTTCTTGCGGCGGGGCTATAGTGAGATTTCTTTTCTCGTTTGTTCAGTTTATTGAATCATTTCCCAGCTATAATTTTCCAAAGAGTTACATTTAATTATTATAGTAGTTTGATGTACAGAATGCTTGGTTGACGGTTTCGTGGAGGGTCGGTTTACACCTGGTATAAATAATCGTCTTCAATCAAAGTGTTTCTTATTTCTGCAACAACTTTCATTTAGCGATCAACTGAAGGTCCTGGCTTCATTCCCCAGGTAGGCAAATGTTATTAGCATTTCTTTGTGTATAGCCCTATTTTTTTTCGGATTGGAGGTTATCAAATGACTTCTCCCACTCTAGACAGAGTGGGGAGGGAGTATCAGACTTTTAGTGACTAAAATCTAGCCATGTTCCTTCCTCGCCCTTTATGTTCGGGGGCCGCGGGGTTGCGGGTCTTTCGAACAGACCCGCAACCCCGGCAGGCTTCGGGCCTTGAGTGGAGTTGCGGGCCCCTCCATTATGTTGACATCTCTTTGAGTTATGAATAGCCCAGAGTGTACATTTTTCTTCGGTTTCGATGGTGATGAACGCTTAGCATTTCTTTATCCATTCCAATCATCTTTCTCCTGCTCATGCTGCAGGTCTTCTACTTCCACTCTCCTCTATAACTCGTCATCTCATCAGACACCTCCTTTCTAACCATATTATACTTCACACAGTCCATCCATCGTTTCTTTGTGTCTATATTGGCCTTGTTTTGTTCTTGTTTTTTTCCTACTCTTCCTCCTGATTAATTTCGTTGCGGAATCCGAGACAGTTAAATTCATTCTCTGGGACTTCGTCGAGCTTCATTGTGGCGGCGCTTTTCTGGTGGTCGTCACTGTTGATTCTGGCGCACAGGAGCTACAGTGGTTTGGGAATAGTGTGGTGGGCTTGTACCAAAAAAAGTCCATCCATCGT
Organism: Xestia ashworthii; assembly: GCA_950022955.1. Classification (NCBI taxonomy): domain Eukaryota; kingdom Metazoa; phylum Arthropoda; class Insecta; order Lepidoptera; family Noctuidae; genus Xestia; species Xestia ashworthii. The sequence continues at coordinate 13,523,095 of OX465574.1, forward strand.
TTCTCAGGTCATGTGTGGTGGTCGTTGGTCAGGTTGTGTGGGTCATGTGGTGGTAGAGGAATCTACTCTCATACTCATCCACATTCATACTCGAAACTATCCTCAAGACATTTTCCTTATTGCCTTTCTCCGACATATGACTTGCTCAATTATAGTTACACCATTTAAATCGCCCAATTACTTCCGACCACTGATCGAGGCTATAAAACGCAGGCACGAAGATTTACAGACACAGTTAGTGGTCTCTATACATATTTATTGTAATGGATTAACTTTTTAACTGTTCGTTAAAATTGGTGAGTTATAATATCTTTTCTCCAGTCTGATTGACTGCCTCTGTGGTCTTAGCTGCGCGATTGTTATTCAGAAGTTTTTAATTATCTTGGAATTTGTTTTTAGCTTGACCGTAGTAGTTGTATTTTAATATTAAACAAATACCAGTTGACAGCTTAGAGGAGGAGTTTTTTGACGCCATTTTTCAAGTTTTTAGTTTAAGTTAGTTAGTTTAGTTATTTTTAGCAAATTGTAAATAATATACATTTATATTACCTATTAAATAAAAATAAAACATGAAAAAGCCAAAAGTAAAAAAAAAAACAAATAATAAATAAATATGTATATCGTAATGTATAAAAATGTCGCTGGACTTTCCACACAGCACCATCTAGTGCTACACTAATTGATGAGGCTTGTGTCGTGGTCACTGGATAGATGATATACTACATAGATATTTTTTAATTATTAATATACAGGGTGTAAACCACCTCATCACAAAGCCGTTAACCAAACATTCTGTACATCAAACTAAGTAACTTTACGCAAAAATTATTGCTGGGAAACAACTTTTTCTTTTTGAGGTTACTAATCATGTTTTGTGGTAGAACTCAATGTAACGCACTTAAAACATTGTGCTGATGGATGGATTGAATAGTACGGGGGTCGTAGAGGTGTTAAAAGTTAAAATCTTACAAAAAAAACTTGTATAAAAAAAAACTTTTGTCAAAAAGTTGTAACTTTGACCCCCCATATCTCAGTAACTAGAAGATTCCCAGGTACGGTGTAGAACAAAAAAATGATCGCAATGATGAGGAGAACAAGTGCCTTTCGGCTTCGTGAAGAGGTGTTTTACACCCTTTAAAAGTACTAATATACTCGTACATAATTATAAATATCCATGACTCGGAAACAAAATGTCCATGCTCATCACACGATCGTTTGTTCATATCCCAAATGGGTTGGAACAAATGTGATAAATGCGCATGTGAACAAATGTGCCTTAAGTTCTAAGGGTCCCCCCTAAGAACGTTGCCCGGCAACGTACGCAACAAATGCTACGACCGCATAGCACGCTCTACGCACGTAGCATATGCTACGATGGCGTAGCTCGCTCTACGCACATAGCAAATGCTACGTCCGGATAGCACGCTCTACGCGCGTAGCAGATACTACGATGGCGTAGCTCGCTCTACGCACGTAGCAAATGCTACGACACCGTAGCACGCTCTACGCACGTAGCTGATTCTACGATGGCGTAGGTTCGACGTTGTAGTAGACGGATGAACATCGCGGCTACGACGTAGCTTTCTGTACTTGTAGCTTCTGTTACGGCTACTATAGTTTACTTTTGTATTTAGTTTAACACAGCTGTTAAGGTGTTATTTACATAATTTTAAATGAATAAGAACAGCGGTGGCCCAGTGGTATAGGCCCCGAACTTATGAACAGTAAGTCGTGGGTTCGAACCCAGACAGGCGCATTACTTTGTGTAATTTATTTAATCACCACTGCTCTCAAAACTGTGAAGGAAACATCGCGAGGAAACCGGCATGTCCTAGAATCAATTCGAAGACATGTGACATCTACCAACCCACACTGAGCCCGCGTGGTGGATTATACCTAGACCATTCCCTTTCATAGAGAGGAGGCCTGTCCCAGCAGTGGGAACATTAAAAGACTGATGACGAAATAAAAAATTAAATAAAAATAAAATCTCTTTCAAAACTGCACTAATTTTAAACCATTATCAGCTTATTTCGGTGCAACACGTTTTCCTCTTCCATTCTCCCCTGTCAGACGTCACGGCATCATTTACTCCTTTCTCTTTCATATCATTCCTCACACAATCCATCTGTAGCGGCACTACAAAAAGTACTTTAGCTACATTGAACAAAAAGTACTACAGCGCCATCTATGATAAAGATGATGAACTAACAAGCTAAATACGTCAGAATTCCTACATCGCGCAAGCAACATTCTCCGCGACTTAAGACGCTTGCGGAGCTCGCGAATTTCATACAAACGCACGAGTAATATCAAAATAATTTGTAAGTCAAACATATTCGGTAGTGTGTATTTATTTTGATTGGATTACAGAATATATAGGTTCCCAAATATATATTTTGAATATAAACCGATTTAAACAAGAGTTATGAGAAAAATATTTTTTCTATAGAAATTTTAAATTCCTCATATCTCGTTTTTATATCATTTTCCTTGTTGTTTTTTTTTTTTTTATAAGATCATATACGAGATCCCGACAGCAACCGTCGGGCAGTAGCCCACCAGACATAACACTCGTCTGGTCGGAGGATCCTCCCTTTTCCACGGGGGATGAAGAGCTGATGAACATCACTATTCCGTGCCTCGGAAGGCACGTTAAGCTGTTGGTCCCGGCTGTCATGTCATTCAAAAAGCCTGACAACCAGTCTTACCAAGTGGTATCGTATTACCCAGTACTAACTGGGTTATGGAGGTCAGATAGGCAGTCGCTCCATGTAAAATACTGGTATTCAGCTGTATCCGGTTAGACTGGAAGCCTCGGATGAAGACTCTTTTAATCAGATACGATTCTCTTGTCTTAAATACTTTAAAAATCTTTAATGTTCCGTTCATAAAACGTATGGTAATATCTCTCTCACGTCTCTCAAATCTTTTCAACTGAAACTTTATTGTGTGAACGTGCGTCGATTTAGCGCATCCTTTGTGTGGCACACGTGTTGGGCAAACTTTCTGGCGCACGGCCAACGTTGGCGCTAGCTCGCATTATGGTAATACGCTCGACAAATCTTTTGAGAGTTTGTGTGTGTTTGACTAGATGGGCGAAAAACTGCAGTTATTTTTTGCCTTAACTGGCATAAAATGTAAAAAAATAAATGGGAAAGTTTATGTGGCATGTTTGTTACTCTTTCACGCGAAAGCTACAAAACGGATTAGGATAAGGTTTGGCACATAGATAGTTTATAACCTAGATTATCATTTAGGGTGCAACCAATCTCATCACGAAGCCGTCAACCAAGCATTCTGTACATCAAACAAAGTAACTTTACGCAAAAATTATTGCTGGAAAACGACTTTTTTTTGGGAAAAAAAAATGTTTTGTGGTAGAACTCTATGTAACGCGCTCAAACCATTATGCTGATGGATGGATTGAATAGTACGGAAGTCGTAGAGGAGTTTCAAGTAAAAATCTTACAATTAAAACTTGTACTTAAAAAAAACTTGTCAAAAAGTTGTAAATTTCACCCCCAATATGTCCGTAACTAGAACTTTTCCAAGTATGGTGTAGAACTTAAAATTGATCGCAATCACGGGGAGAACAAGTGCGTTTCGGCTTCGTTAAGAGGTGTTTTACACCCTATATAAAATACATGTTATCCTGGTAATATGATTCCGTGAGACAGCTACCTAAATTAACGCGGGCAAAGCCGCGGGAATTAGCTAGTTTTACTCTAAACGGTTCTAAACAATAATTATCAGCTTTCAAATTATTGACCATAGATTATACGCACGTCCTAAGATAATATCGGTGTGGCCATACCATAACTTATAGAGGGATTATGTCGAATTTAATCTATGGTCGGCGTTAGTATGTCTTGCTATTGGTGTTTATGTATTTGGTTGGGTTATGGAGTTACAAGGATCTTTTATGGAGTGTGCAAGGATCTTTTGGTTCTTGACATTCAATGTCGATCCTGATGGCATTTGCTCAGGCCTACCAGCGTTGTTAGTAAAAACGTATAAAATTGTCTTTTAATTTTTTATGGGACCATAATCCATTTTCTAAAATAAAAAGATACTCCTTATAACATCTGCTTGCTGTAAAAGTTCCGAAAAAAATTATCCAGCCGTTTCGGAGATTAGCTGGTACAAATTTAATATTCGCCGGGTGAGAGGCAAAACCTTTTGCAGTTTTTCTCTTAAATATACCATTCGAATCGGTATATAATTCTTTATCCAATGGTATAAAAGTGAAAAAAATAGAGATAGTTTCTATATATTATAGAAAAGCAAAAACTGTTTTTTTTCTTATACCTTATAATAATATACTTTCATATTCTTTCAGAAAAAAACTGCTATTATGAAATGACAAGCGGGCAATTTTTATTTATTTGAATAGATTTTGGTTCTAACGAGACAGACTGACTACCCAGCAAAAGGGTCCCATTGCCAACATATCCCAAGCGTACAGAACTCCAAAACTACCAATAAGACCCTCCTAACCCAATTGAACCGATAAAAACCTCTACATGAACGTGCCTTGAAAATAAAACATACAATATTAATGATTCCGTGACTGTCGCCGAGTTAGCGAGCGACGCACAACTTCACCCCGGGGACGTAAGTTGGTAAGCAGGGGTGTAGCGCTTGATTAAAATTGTATGGAAGCTTGCATGTTGGTAGAGACCGCATATGAAGCTAGATCCGAAACTGTCAATAGGGTTTGAATTTGATCGCCGGCCTACCATCCGCCGCATTTTTTTCAAAGTTATAAACACGTATAGTAATTGATAGCTGGTATCAATACAAACAAGTTTTTCAGGAGACCAAATGTTCTTAATTATCACGTTTCCGAGATACGAGCTATCAAAGGTAACTTAGATCCCGTAACGAAATTAATTAGACATGACAATGTATTGCGGAGGAGTAGGGAAAACATATTTTCCACTTCCCTCTTATTACCATTTCCCTTCTTATCAGCAGGAGACAGAACGAAACAGGGCCAACAGGCACAAAGGGACATTTACAACTGTAACAAAATTATCATAAACTAGCTAACCCACGCAACTTCGTCTGCGTCACATAAGTTAGACAAAGCTCATCAAAGGAATAAATTATGCCCGTTTTTGCAACGTTTTTCAATTATGCTTCGTTTCCATTGGTCATAGTCGTGATGTTATATAGCCTATAACCTTCCTCGGTAAATGGAGTATCCAACACAAAAAATAACTTCAGATTCCAATCAGCAGTTCCTGATATTAGCGCGTTCAAACAAACAAACAAACTCTTCAGCTTTATAATGTTAGTTTAAATGGGTCCTATTATTGTGAGTTTTATTCCAATAAACAGCTATGCTAAAATGACAATGGATGGGCTTATTATTTTCATCAACTTTTTGCTTTGTTATAATGTTTTACCCACAATCGTAGTCGCAAGACGCATTAATCGTGCAGCTCATGGTCAAGGCATAATACTAGAATTCTTTATTTATTTCTTCCTTACAAACCAAAATCAAGGCATATTCCCACAGATTTTTCATCCATATCAACTTGAAACAGCTCATAAATTTACAAGCTATTGTATCATATTTATAGCATGAACACGTGCTGCGTACCCAAGCAAGCTGTAAGCTGTTAACGTGAAATATATAGCTTGATATTTTATTTGCAAGCTGCAGATATTTAGGCAATAGCTCGGTAGATAAGTGGTGTTTATTGTGGCATAGTGGCCGTTTGTGGAGGTGTTCGTAAAGAAAAGAATTGTCACCATCCTACTATTCTACTTCTTACTACTTACCCTAGCCGACCCCAACATAGTTGGGAAAAGGCAGATGCCTTTTCCCAACTATGTTGGGGTCGGCTTCCAGTCTAACCGGATGCAGCTGAATACCAGTATCTTACATGGAGCGACTGCCTATCTGACCTCCACAACCCATTTAATACTGTGTATTACGATACCACTTGGTAAGACTGGTTGTCCGACTTTTTGGGCCACTGACTACCTGTAACGACTGTCAAAGATGGACAAATGACAGCCGGGACCAACAGCTTAACGTGCTTTCCGAGGCACGGAGGAAACTCGGTATGTAAGGGTGGTCACCCATCCATATACCAACCTAGGCAAGCACGCCTTAACCTAAGGATCAGCCCGAGCGGCTGTTATTATCTAGCCACGAGCTCATACTAGTTACCCTACTTTATGTATATTCACGTAAAAACTACCGTATTAGGATGAAAGGAGATATTCCAAACTCCATAGAGACTAGGGCCTGGCGTTGCAGTGTCTACTTTGGATGTCAAAGTTTATGTAATACCTACTTTAATTATGTTCCAAAAATGTTCTCAAGTAAGTGAAATACCTGTATTTTTTTATTGAGAAATAAATTTCTTCAACCATAATTAACTAGCTGACCCGCGCTACATCGTCAGCGTCACTGAAAATAGTTTGATCAGAATCATGAGCAGAATCAATTGAACCACTTTTTAATATAGATCACATTTTTCATCAAAAATGTTGCGATGTCTATTTATTAATAGGTCAAGCCATCACGTGCGCAACCCCGCCAAAATAGGTAAACAAACAAACACAAATGATTGGCGTCCAATTTAAATGTTGTTATGCGCGGGATAATAATAGTTCTTGCCTGTAAAACTAAAACAGGACATACAACCTTTAAATTTTATAAATGTTTTTTTTTTCTGTCTCAGAATTAGGTCAATTGAATTAAACATCATTTGGGGTGTCTGAGGTTTTGCGCATTTAACGTTACACGTTGTATACAGGGTGTAAAAAACCTCATCACGAAGCCGTCAAACAAGCATTCAGCGGGCCTAAAATGGCCGCTTTAGCAGAAAATAATCCGAATCACCTTAAAAAAATTAAATATCTAAAATGGACTTTATTGTTATGACTGTAAAGTCCACTTTTAGAATTTAAAAATTTTAACGTGATTCATTTAATGTTCTGCTAAAGTTGCCATTTTAGACCCCCTGTACATCAAACTAAGTAACTTTACGCAAACATTATTGCTGGGAAACAATTACTATGAAATATGTAAACTTGTATTTAAAAAAAACTTCCCAGACGAAAAGTTCCCAGGTATAGTGTAGAACAAAAAAATCGCAATGACGGGGAGAACAAGTGCCTTTCGGCTTTGGAAGTTTTTTTCACCCTTTAATACTCTAATAGGATGAAAGGAGAAATTCCGAATTCCATAGAAACTTGGGCCTTGCGGTAAAGGGCTAGAATTAGAGTATCGAAAGTACTTTTAGGAATTTGCATCAATCGATCATATGAGTGGGGGGTTCTAAGTTTAGGAGGCTAAAATTTAAATAGGTTTATTCAGCAAAATAATAGATTATTTTGCTACATATCTAATTCGTGTAACAGCTAGGGCCATTATGGTGGATCTCCTTTGGCACATAGATAGATTATAAACTAGATTAACACTTACTACATGATACTTTTTATCCCGATAATGCGAAGCCGCAGACTACAACTAGTATTGTAAGTTTCAACTTCCAAGCGTTACAGTACTGTGACCCCCCCCCCCCCCCCCTCCCCCGTTAGAAAGGTTTGGACACCTAATAAGCATGACGATAGTATCAAAAAAAACCAAATCAGTCAGAGTATTGGAAAATAATGGACACATATTTTTTGTTTTTGTAAATCAATGAATATTGACAAAGATAAAACGCATCAAAATTCGGGAGTGAGGGCTCGTGACGTCAGAACAAGCTAAAATTATACAAAGGCGTGACGTATTGAGAATTTTAAAAGCGTCGTATCTTCGATGATATTGATTTATGTAACAAAAGAAAAAATACGTGTCAAATGTTTGTTGATAATCTAACTGACGGACTTATTATATTTTTAGTGTCGTCTACTCTATTTGGCGTAGTCTTTAAAAGCTTCATTTTATCATGTCTGGTGTCAAACATGTGAGCCTTTGTGATTGATTGGTAAAAATAACAATCAATCATATTCAAGTTGACTAATGATTATAGCGATGTGAAGAACAATGTGTCGTTCTCGTCCTCTATACAAGAGGGATGATTTTCCGACCAGACGGGTCGTGTCTGATGGGGTAAAACTCGACGGTTGTGATTGGGTTCTTATGTTAGTTTTTTTTTCATTCATTAACCGACTTCCAAAAGGAGAAGGTTCTCAATTCGTCGGAACCTTTTTTTTATTTCTTTTTCTGTATGTTCCCCGATTACTCGAAGATTGCTCGACCGATTTGGATTATTTTTATTTTGTTTAAAAGGGTATACTTCACAGGTGGTCTCATGATCATCAAATCAGGATCTGATGATGGAATCCTGGAGAAATAGAGAGAACTCTTCAAGTTTTATAGGCACACATCAAGCGGTCCCATTTCAATTTGGTGAAGATCTGATGATGAACTTCGGAGATAGGCAACGGAACTCCTCAATAAATGATAGCAAATGAACTGAGATTGCTGAAATCTCATGTCTGTATATTGTTTACACCAGCTCATCAATAAAACATCACGCCAATACGCTGTGAATGCGCATGGGGGGCGCATGTGAACTACTAAAAAGTGAAAAATAAAAACTTTTTTGCAAAATTTTAAAAGCGACTTCTAAAAACATAAAAAATGAAAAATAGCTTTTGCTTCAGAAGTCGGTGACAAAAAAACTAAACCAATCTAACAAAGGTCAAGTTGGTTTTAATATTTTGCAAAAACGTTTTTATTTATCATTTAAAAATCAATTACTTACACTTGTTTAGGCAAAATAGCATTATTATAAGGTTTGTACTTAATGCTACTTATAACTCTACATCATAATAAATAAACACAATCAAAGTAAACATACAACAGATTTTAATAATATACATGGTTCGAAATTTGGTAACTTCATCTTCATCAACGGCATTTCATATTGAGCATTCAATGTGCTTTGGGTAGTGGGATTTAAGTTCACCCATACTTCATTATGACTACAAAATTAATTAAATCACTTCGATCAATAATAATTATTGATCGAAGTTAAATCAGGTAAATATTTGACAGATATTTGCGAGGTTGCCAACTTTCTTAAAGCGCCCTCATACGGATTCCTACAAAGTACATAAAATATTTAAATACATTGTTGAAATTGGTATAAGAGAGCATTGTGTGTTTTATTTAATTTATTGCGATGCTGACAGCGCTGTTAAGATGCTCCACGCGCGAAGGTATAGCGCAATTATTAATTTTGATACTTTTGTTTTACTTTGGTGAAGTATTATTAATATTCAAATGTTTATTGCTTAACACAGAATACAGTAATACATTTCCAGATGTCAAATGAATTCGCAGTCCACTGTGTTCTACCATTTCAGGCATGCAAATTTTATCATTAAAGTTATAACAGTTCATAAATTCAAATTATATAATAAACAGTGTCAAAAAAAAACTAATAAATACCTTAAACAATGTGATACGATTCCAGTTAATAATCTACACTAATATTATATTAAATTTGTAATGAATAATCTCAAACACTACTGTACTGATTTCTGATGTTATTTCACATTCAACTCGTTTCCATCAGTTAACCAAGAAGCACCAAAAAAGAAGATGTAATCGTCAGTTTGACTAACCTGCTCTCGATCCCGGCGCTGTGCTCTGTCTCGCTCTCTGTCCTTCCCGCTCTCTTTCTGTCCAGCCACCACACCGTACATTTTGTACACGATTAATTGTCACTGTCAACACTTCCTACTGTTGCTGTCATTTGTATTAAACCACTAATAACTTCATTGAGAACTATCAATCATACAACATCGTTATGATTTTTCTCTATTATTACACAAACACTGTTCGGAAGAATGGAAAACTATACGATTAGAAAAAAAGTATAAGTGTAGTAAGGGTTCCGTACCATTATTATAAAAAAATCACGTTTGTTGTATGGGAGCCCCACTTAAATATTTATTTTATTCTGTTTTGTTTTATGTATATGAATGTCAACGTAAAATTGTCAATCACGTTAGATTGTAATCTCTCCAGCGAGATTGTAAACTCTCGAAATATTGTCAACTGAACATACTGCTTACAAAAATATCAAGACTATTTCGTCTCACTTGAAAATCCTTTTTTCAGAAAAATGCTTAACTAGCTTACAAGTAGGAAGCTAAACTTTAAAGTGACTGTGTGCTTTAGTTCCAAAATATACTCTTCATTTTCATTAATTCAAGAACTCTTGCAAATTGTAATACAAAGCGGGGCAAGTGTGAGTCGGATTCTGTAGTTGGGATGAATATTTTACGCATGCAATGTTGATTTCGTTAAGGCGACTTCAGGAGCTAAACGCGAGTTTTATAATGCCTCAAAGAATATATGATATTCTTCAGGATACATGCTAGTATGATAGTGTTTTGAAAACATAACACTTAATTTTACTCGATAGAAAAAAAAAACGAACTTATTTCTAAAAACTTCTTTTAACGAGTAAAATCCATACTTAAACACATGCGATCATTCTGACTTTTTGGCAAATAATTGGACAAGCAACATATTGGCATCATAGCTTTTTTTTTTGTAAATTGATCGAAACCACTAATTTCGCACTATTCGGCCCGCAGTGACTGACGTAACAGCCACTTTGTAGTGCAAGCTGATTTGAACTTTATTCTAAGTGTTTCAAACGAAGTTTGAACCACCACAAATAGAGTTGACTGACTTTTTGGGCCACTGACTTTATCTGTAACGACTGCCAAAGATGGACAAATGACAGCCAGGACCAACAGTTTAACGTGCTTTCCGAGGCACGGAGGAAACTCGGTATAGAATGGGTGGTCACCCATCCACACAGCACCTAGGCGAGCACGGCTTAACCTTAAGATGGACCCTTGTATATGTTATTTTTTAGTTTTAACTGCTCGAGAGGAAACTCATTTTTTAAATGCCTTGATCAGATAGAAATGACAGAATTAAGGTTTTCCGTAATTGCCACTTGGTTACGGAACCCTAAATTGAAGCAATTTTAACTTGTTTTTTCATGAAGATTGCACTGTCTAAAAAGTTTGCAATTTTGTTCCCGTATGCTCAAGTTTTAATTTAAATAAACTTTTCTTTAACCATATGCTTATTTCTCCTTCAATTTTTTAGTTTTTTAGCGTATTGGGAAAGTAATTTGATTATTATTTGAGAAAAACCATGGTACAATGTAACAGAGAACGCCTACCTTTCTAGCCCTCTCCCAACTATGTTGGGGTCGGCTTCCAGTCTAACCAGATGCAGCTGAATACCAGTATTTTACATGAAGCGTCTGCCTATCTGACCTCCACAACCCAGTTAATACTGGCAAATACGATACCACTTGGTAAGACTGGTGTCAGACTTTTTGGGCCACTGACTACCTGTAACGACTGTCAAAGATGGACAAATGACAGCCAATGTAACAGAGAATGTAGGAAAATATCGATGCTGATGACTGTGCCTTGTACTATTGCAACATACGAAATCTGCTCATTTTCAAAACAAAATCCCGTACACACGATGTCAACAGCTGTTTACCATACTTACTAAGAGCGAGACAAAAAAAACCCGTCATGTCTTTGTTATGATGTTTGTTTTGTTCAGCCCGCAGTCTGTATCCTAGTACCTTTATTTTTTTATTTGAAATGTTTTTGTTTTTTTTTATGCTAATTATGGTATACTCTAAGTCCGATCTGTTTTATTTTAGATATGTACATCCTCATTTAGTCAAATATCGCTGTATTGGCTTCCGTGCGTTTTTCACAGGTGACCACTGAAAACCAGCGCTGTTCTGTGGGTTCCCCATAGCACAGCATCTTGCTGAGTGGTAACCTATTTGTCGCACTCACGGCGTGCAATTTTTAATTTTTTGTCAGAAATCAGAAATCAGAAATCATTTATTTGCTAATAATGTAGGTGTACAGATATGATGGTAATTTTCATGAGAGTCCCGGTACATTTTGCCGTACGGCATGCAAAATTATTTAACATAAAACATTCAGTAAACAAAAATAAACATAAAAGAAAACATTCCATTCACCAAACAGCATTATTAACATTATTAAAAATACTCACATTAAGACATTCGGAACAAAATTAGGCACATTGCAAGCAATATGAATCAAAAAAAAAAAACAATAAATAAAAATGTCAATAAATTAAAGTCTCAATAGCTCAATTAATTAAACTACAAAATGTCACCAGATTAAATTTAAATCTCAGAAAAATTCTATTACTAAATTCAATTACAAATGTCAATAAAATGGCAAAAAAAGAACTACGTAAATAATATAACATTAGAATTGTGTTGAATGAGGATTTACTCCGAAGTCATAAACTCTTTTGATACGCTTATACTTTTATAAAGAAAGATGTCATGTCACTTCGATCAACAACTGTGGTAACTAGGGCCGATTATATTTTACGTGTTTTACAAAAAACCCAATCTTTTATTCACATCTCAACAGGTTATGGGCCCAGGTACGTAAAAAAACGACCTTTATGTGCTACGGTGATTAAAAGTATGGGTAGGCAGCGATAAATATTTTTTTCGTAAATCGAAATAAATTATTGTGAAAAAGTTAAAGAAACTTACGTCATGGCTGCAACTATAAAAATTAATCCACTCACTGGAGAAAATTATGATACGTGGAAGATTCAGATGCGTGCGATTCTGAAGAAAAATGATTTGTGGGAATATGTATCCGGGATACTGCCACGACCGCCTCGCTCCGATCCAAAATATTCGGAATGGATCAAAATGGATGGAAAAGCTGAATCGGACATTTTATTAGCTATCAGTCCAAGCGAATTAAGTTGTTTGGATGGTTTAGAAAGCTCAAAAGCTATATGGGACAAGTTGTTGTCGATGTATCAGTCGAGTGGACCTGCGAGAAAAGCTTCGTTATTAAAAAAGCTGGTGTTAACACGTATGCAGGAAGAAGATGACCTGAAGAAGCACATCTCAGATTTCTTCGATGCCATAAAGAAATTGAAGGAAATCGGTTTGGTGGTTATAGACGAACTACTGGCCATTTTACTGCTGTACAGTTTGCCGGACTCCTTTGCCATGTTCCGAACGGCAATGGAATCACGAGACGATCTACCTACAACGGAAGTGTTAAAGGTGAAGATTCTCGAAGACCACGAAGGTCGCAAATCGAAAGTGGTGGACCAGGGAGCTATGCTTGTCAGACGCGCCAAAACAAATGCCGATCAGACAAAATCAAATGACGATCAAGGCCCTAAAAGGATTAAATGTTATTGTTGTGGTCGTCATGGGCATTTTGCAAGAGATTGCAGAGTCAAGAATATTTATAAATGAAAACGAAATCCACAAAACCTGGATAGATCAGATCGTAATCGTAATCACGCAGAAACGTCAAAGGTGTTGACGTCGATGACAACCACTGAAGAAGTGATGTTGAGCGCACAAGAGAACAATATATGGTGCATTGATAGTGGTTGCACGGGACATATGTGCAACGAAAAGAGTATGATTAAAGAGTTCAAGAAAATTAATTCTGAGCTGAACTTGGCTAATTATGGGAAAACCAGTATTAGTGGAACCGGGAAGGTAAATATTTCAGTAGATACAGGCAGTGAAATTCAAAACATATGCATTGAAAAGGTGTTCTATGTATCAGACCTGCGAACTAACCTCCTTTCAGTGGCGAAACTGACCGATGATGGTTACGATGTTCATTTTAGAAAGAAGGATGCTGTTGTCATGAAAGACAATAAAGTATTTATGCGTGCCGATCGTATAGGAAATCTATACCACGTACGTTTGAATGAAAATGATGTCAATAATGTTGAAGTCAAGAAACCCATAGATATATGGCATGAACGTCTGGGGCACTTGAACGAACGTGACTTAAAGGCCATGGCGAAAAGCGGGCTTGTTCACGGAATGAAGCTGGATGGTGGAAACATGTCGGAGTGCGCGATATGTAGTAGCGAGAAGCAGACCTGCAAACCATTTCCAAAGGGTAATGCAGATCGTACCAGCGAATTATTGGAAATAGTACATACGGATGTATGTGGCCCCATGAGACATGAATCATTTTCAGGTAAGAGATATTTCGTTACGTTCATAGACGATAAATCTCGATGGTGCGAAGTTTATTTTATACGTAATAAGAATGACGTGCTAAATATTTTCAAGGATTACAAAGCTGAGGTGGAAAATTACACAGGGAAGAAGATTAAGTCATTGCAATCAGATAACGGCCGAGAATACATAAACAAAGAGTTTGATATTTTTTTGAAGAAAAATGGTATTTCTCGAAGGTTGTCGGTTACATACACACCGCAACAAAACGGGGTAGCGGAAAGGAAAAATAGAACGCTTACCGAAATGGCGAGGTGTATGATGAGACAAGCCGGAAGCCCTCCTCAATTTTGGGCAGAAGCTGTTAACACAGCGAATTACATTCGGAATAGATGTCCGACTGCGGCTTTGAAGGGTGAGATACCTTTCACTATATGGAAAGGAAAGAAGCCTACTGTTTTATACATGCAAGTTTTTGGATCCAAGGTATATTATAAAAACAAAGGCGTGAATAAAGTCAAAGGGAAGTTTGACTCAGTTTCTGAAGAAGGAATTTTCTTGGGATATGACATGCAATCCAAAGCATATCGGATTCAAAATCCACAGACAAGAAAAGTTGTCGTGACTCGAGATGTAAATTTTATGAATGAGAAGGCATTTGGGCGTGAAGAATATAAATATATACTTGATGAAGAAGAGAGTATTGATGAAAAGAATGTGACAGTTCAGTTACATACGCCTGAAGTCAATCATAAAAATAGAGTAGAGCACAGAGCTCCTCTGAGTGATTCTAGTAGAACATCACTTGAAAGAGTCGAAAGTGAACAAGAACCTGATGAACATGTAAATATTCAGCGGAATGATATAGTCCCTTTGGTTAAAAGAGGACGGGGAAGACCAAGATTGGTTAGAACAGGTTTGGTGGGAAGACCACGAAAAGTATACACGTCAGCCAATGATAGGGCTGACAGTGGAACTGACTCAGAGTATGAAGATACTCATGAACAGTTGATAGCGGGAATAGTAACTGCTGACCCAATGACATGGAGTGAAGTTGAAAAAACTAACGATGTTAACGCATGGCGAAGTGCCTTAGAAGATGAGTATTTGGCACAGATTAAAAATGGCACATGGGAGATTGTACCGCGGCCATCTAAACGAAAAGTGATTGGGAGCAGATTTGTTTTTCGTACAAAAACTACGGGGAAGAAAGTACGACTCGTAGCAAAAGGATGTTCTCAACGGCCAGGGGAGGATTTCCACGAAACCTCGTCGCCAGTCGTGAGATCATCATCTGTAAGGATAATAGCTGCAATATTGGCGGAGTTGGGATTAGCGATTCATCAAATGGACGTTGTGACCGCTTATCTAAATGGATCACTAGATGAGGAGGTATTCATGGGAGTACCAGATCAGCTAAGCGATATTTTAGAGAAAATACTCGCAAATCAAAAAGTCGGCTCTAAGAAGAGCGTCGTAAGAGACAAGAAAGTACTTCAGACAGCTAAACGCTGGAGCAAAGCATTGCATGATTGTGAGAATAGTGTATGTTTGTTGAAGAAGTCTTTGTATGGTCTACGTCAGTCAGGACTGCAGTGGCATAAGGAATTGGTGAGTAAGTTGACGAATATTGGTTTTACACCTTTGCCACAAGATCCGTGTATGTTTATTGCACGAAAAGGTGAGCAAATGATGTTGATTGCTATTTATGTTGACGATATTATTCTGGCTACGAATGATATTGCGTGGTTGTGTTATGTAAAAAAACAGTTATCTAGCGCATTTGAGATGAAAGATATGGGAAAAATTAATGTATGTTTGGGCATTGAATTCACTCGTGATGCAGAAGATAGAGTGTACATGAACCAAAGTGTGTATTTAGATAAAGTTTTAGAACGCTTTGGGATATCCGAGTGTAAGCCTGCAAGGACCCCTATCGATGTAAATGTAAAGTTACAGAAACCTGAGTGCGTTAATGAGGATGTTATGAGTACGCATCCGTACCAAAGCTTGATAGGTGCCTTAATGTATCTGGCTGTATCGACAAGACCAGATATAGCGTATGCTGTAAATTATTTGAGTCAATTTAATAATAATTACGCAGTTGAACATTGGAAGGCGGCAAAACGCGTATTCAGATATTTAAAAGGCACATCAAATTTTGGCTTAGTATATGAGAGGACAGGCAAACCGTTGTATGGTGTGGTTGATGCTGATTGGGGATCAAACGCAATCGACCGCAAGTCTTATTCTGGTTTTGCATTTATTTTAGCAGGTGCTCCTATAAACTGGGAGGCACGAAAGCAACGGTCTATAGCGTTGTCCAGTACAGAAGCAGAATATATGGCACTTTCGGAAGCTACCAAAGAAGCTATTTATCTGCGTGATATGTTGAATAATGTTGGTGTTATGTGTGAATGTGTGACATTATTCGACGACAGTCAGAGTGCAATTAAGCTTGCTCAAAGCTGGTGCTATCACGCACGGACAAAACATATCGATGTGAGACATCACTTCATTCGAGATATGTTGGAACGAAGCGTGATTGATCTGAAATATATGAGTACAGACAAAATGCCAGCTGATGTTTTGACCAAGGGTTTGAGTGGACCGAAACATCAAGAATGCTTGCATGGCTTAGGCATGACGGCATGCTCGTGAAGATGAGTGAAAGAAGCTTATGACTTCGAGGGGAGGTGTTGAATGAGGATTTACTCCGAAGTCATAAACTCTTTTGATACGCTTATACTTTTATAAAGAAAGATGTCATGTCACTTCGATCAACAACTGTGGTAACTAGGGCCGATTATATTTTACGTGTTTTACAAAAAACCCAATCTTTTATTCACATCTCAACAAATTGAAATATATAAATGACACTAACACTGTCCGTTTAGTCTTACAATTATGTTAATGTTGTTGTGTTAATTTTCGGTTTTAGTTTAAATGTTTGTGTTTGTATTAATGCGTTCTATGTTTATTAATATTGTATGCACGTCATGACTTTGCGACGAATAAATATTTTTTCTTTCTACTATTGATCCGCACACTCAACAAAAAAAAAATTGCGACTTCTTTTACTTTGTTTTACAAAAATTGTCAGGCTCTGTTAATGATCATAGGTGTTTGACTACCCTTTTTGGGCCAATAGGAATCTAATTAACCCATTTCCAGTCCCATGAGCCACATATGGTTCAGAGCGATTGTTTAACTATTGTGTCTTTTCGTGGACAGTGAATGTGTTAAGTATACTAATATTATAAAGGAGAAGAGTTTGTTTGTTTGTTTGGTTGAATGCGCTAATCTCAGGAACTACCGGCTCGAATTGAAAAAAAAATGCGTTGGATAGTCCATTTATCGAGGAAGGCTATAGGCTATATAACATCACGCTATGACTAATAGGAGCGAAACAGCAATAAGAAATGTTGCAAGCGGGAAAAAAGCTTCCGTTGAGCAGGCGATGCGTTGCGATATCAAAACTTCACGCGAACGAAGTCGCGGGCAGAACCTAGTGAAACAATAAAAAACCGGCCAAGAGCGTGTCGGGCCACGCTCACTGTAGGGTTCCGTAGCTTCCCAGACCATTAAAAATACCAACATTTTTCGTCAGCAAAAATAACTTTGTTTTTCATAGTATTTGTATGAAAAACAAAGTTATCATTTGCGTTTTTTTTAAAAAGTGCTATATAACTCAAAAACTATTCAACTCATCAAGTTGAAAATAATTTTCCTAGAAAGTTCATATAAAGGTCTACTTCTGTGATTTTTTTCATATTTTTTAAACTTATGGTTCAAAAGTTAGAGGGGGGGGGGACACATTGTTTTTGACTTTCGGAGCGATTATTTCCTAAAATATTAATATTATCAAAAAATGATTTTAGAAAACCCCTATTCATTTTTAAATACCTATCCAACAATATATCACACGTCAGGGTCAAAATTAAAAAAAAAATCGCTCCCCACTTTACGTCTGGGGGAGGTACCCTAATAAAAATGTTTTTTTAAATTTTTATTTTTGCACTTTGTCGGCATGATTGATATACATATTGGTACCAAATTTCAGCTTTCTGGTGCTAACGGTCACTGAGATTATCCGCGGACAGACAGACAGACAGACAGACAGACAGACAGACAGACATGGCGAAACTATAAGGGTTCCGTTTTTTGCCATTTGGCTACGGAACCCTAAAAAGGAAAAAAGAAGAAAAAATTAAGTGTTTACAGCGGCCCGGAACTACAAGCCGGAACAATCGTAATGGTGGTCAGATTAGCTTTGAGCCAACTGTGCATAGTAAAGGATATTATATTACATATCTGTACTAGCTTCAGCCAGCGGTTTCATCCGCGTGGATAATTGACCCGTAACATCTTACTACCGGGATAAAACTAATCCTATGGGTTAATCCAGGTTATAAACTATCTGTGTGCAAAATTTCATCCAAATCCGTTCAGTGGTTTTTGCGTGAATGAGTAACAAACATCCATACATACAGACATCCATAGTCACACACTTTCCTATTTATTATAATATTAAATATGAAGAAGTTATACAGTATGAGAGATTGAAGCCTTTTGGTCTCGTACAGAACCAATTTTGTTTGTTTTTTTTTTTAATCATTTTATTATTTTTCTCACTACGTCTACTTTTCATTAGTTATAATCATTATTCAAACATTTTTTTTGTGTGTTATGTCCTGTCGGGCTAATAAATTAAATTTAGACGACCCGAATGGTGCAGCAGTAGTGAGGCTGCCTTACGTTCTTAGGGTCCCGGGTTCGAATCCCAGTAGGAGCAAATGTTTGTGTGATAAGTATGGACATTTGTTTCCGAGTCATGGATGTTTATATGTATGATAAGAATAGAATGTATTTATAAATAAAAAGTATATGTTATTATGTAGTATATCAACTGTCTGGTGACCTCGACACAAGCCTTGCTTAGTGTGGCACTAGATGACGCTGTGTGTAATGTCCAGCGATATCTATTATTAAATGCTTTTTCTTTCTTTCTGTTGCCTGCCCCTCCCGAAAAAAACGGGTCCGTGGCTTAGGCCCACAGTGGTCGAGGCACCCGTGGCCGACGCCCCCGATTCGATTTATGAAATATCTTTTTTTTTAGTAAATATCTACTAATGTATGGCATTTAAGAAACAAAAAGGTCATATTTGCAAAAAAAAAACATAATCTGCTTACACTGTACCCTTTTCAAACACCGTCAATTTCTAAAATGTTGGCAGAATGTACATTTGCAATTCCATTGCTTAATTTTTGTTTTGTTTAAATACGTTTAGGGTTGTAAAACAAATTAAACACAGTGACAAGCTGAAAGGCTTTGTATTTGACCGGCTTATTTATTTTCTGAAGCCATTCTTACTAAATTAATACTCTAGACGTGGCTGTAACTAAAAACCTACTTATCTGTATTTGTTAGTAGCTATTTTTAGGGTTCCGTTGCCAAATGACAAAAAACGGAACCCTTATAGATACGTCATGTCTGTCTGTCTACCTGTCTGTCTGTCCGTCCGTATGTCACAGCCACTTTTTTCCGAAACTGTAAGAACTATGCTGTTGAAACTTGGTAAGTAGATGTATTCTGTGAACCGCATTAAGATTTTCACACAAAAATAGAAAAAAACAATACATTTTAACATCCCCATACTTTAAACTGAAACTAATTTTTTTTTAACTAATCTATGGATAGGTCCTCAAAAATGATATTGAGGTTTCTGATATCATTTTTTTTCTAAACTGAATAGTTTGCGCGAGAGACACTTCCAAAATGGTCAAATGTGTCCTCCCCCCCCCCCCTGTAACTTCTAAAATAAGAGAATGATAAAACTAAAAAAAATATAGTATGATGTACATTACGATCTAGTAAGTAGTTTTTTTTATACATCATAAATCGTAACTTTTACATTATGTTACTTGCTGCTACGGAACCACTCATGGGCGAGTCCGACTCGCACTTGGCCGCTTTTTTGTTGTCCTCGCGCCCTCAGGCCAAATAAAAACCAAGTAATAGCGCTAAAAAGTGAGGCCAGCGCAAAACTACGTCTCACTCTGTGCATACACGCACACATTTACATCAAACTACAGTGAAACTACGTCTCAATAAATGCAAATATTTTTACGAAAACGGCCTCACTTCTTTGTTCGCAGCTGAGCTCACGCAGTATCGCCATCTCCAACCTATTTTCTATTTAATAGTGCCCAAGGAGTTTGTTCCTCAATCTTCTCTATGTCTACGCGTGGAATTGACAACTACAATCAACCTACTGATATACGGTACTTTTAAGAAAAACATTGATTTTTATTTTTTGCCAGTCTGTCTGAGATTTGCCGGAAAAAACTGACTTATCTCCGAAACGGCTGCACCGATTTTGATTGGACTTTATTGGCAGATAGCTGATGTTATAAGGAGTCCTAACTTATTTTATTTTATACTGTTCGGGAAACTTACAGCTAATATACACAATGATCAATTTAATTTACTTTGAAGGTCAATTACAAGTTTAGGCAACAACTATTTTATCAAAAAGAACGGAATCTATACTAGTATTACAAATCTGAAGAGTTTGTTTGTTTTGTTGAACGCGCTAATCTCAGGAACTACTTGTTGGAATTTAAGAAATCTTATTGTGTTGGATAGTCCATTTATCGAGGAAGGTTATAAGTTATAGAAAATCACGCTGACTATATATATATAGGAGCGGAGCATAAATGAAAAACGCAAACATAAAGCATAAACGAGGTCATTTTTTTTCATTTGTGAGCTTTTTCTCTCTTAAGTGGTAAGCTTGTTATTATTAAAATCTGATTCAAATAGGGAAGTAATCTAATACATATATAAAAATATCGTGTCACAGTGTTTGTTTTCGAACCCCTCCTAAACGGCTTGACCGATTTTTATGAAAATTTTAGTGTATACAGGGTGTAAGCAACCTCATCATGAAGCCGTCAATCAAGCATGCTGTACATCAAACTAAGTAACTTTGAGAAAGAATTATTGCTGGGAAACGACATTTATTTTAGGGTGATATATCATGTTTTGTGGTAAAAACCTAATGTAATGCACTCAAAACATAGTGCTGATGGATGGTTTGAATAGTACGGGGGTCGTTGAGGTGTTTAAAGTTAAAATCTTACAAAAAAAACTTGTCAAAAAGTTGTAACTTTGACCCCCAATATCTCCGTAACTAGATTTCCAGGTATGGTGTAGAACAAAAAAATTATCGTAATGACGGAGAGAACAAATATCTTCTGGGTTCGTTAAGAGGTTTTTTAAACCCTTTATTTGGAGGGTCTGAGAATAGGTCGTAGGCTATTTTTTAAGTCTCACACATACACAGCAAAATTTGTACGCGAACGAAGTCGCGGACAACAGCTAGTTTTAAATAAAGCTACCTCGAAAATACAAGTAAAGGATACTATATGAAATGTAGTCTAACTTTTTAATGTTAACAAAGTTAATTTCTTATCTGCTCTGCTTCTAATTTATAATTCTGCATTAATTTGTCTGAAGTACGGAACCCACATTTAATTATTTTAAAGATTACACCGCAAAATTTGAATTTTGTTTTAATCTTTAGATTGACCACATAAAAATTTTGCCGCCATTTTCGTTGATGACAAAATTATAATTGCCACTAATTGAAATAAAAAAAAACTACCATAATAAGCGCGGGAAATTAATCACAGATTCAACACCGCACAGACAAAATATGAATTTTTAGTGCACAGATTAAAAATAAAACACGTTTGTTTTGAACGCACGACTGTCCACGAAGCCGTCACTATACATACTGAGTATGCTATGTTGAACAATGCAGCATCCTGGATACTTTACCAACTTATTCTACCACCTTTTTACCATTTAACACCCTTATTCCAACCGCTTAAAGTCAATTTTAAAGTACCATGACGGCAAAAGAAAAAGGATAGTTGGCAAATTCTGTATAATTTTCTTCGTGCAATTTTGTAATGTATCTCAAGCAAGTAGAGTTGATTTTAGATTTGATTGTTTTCTCAAAAGCAAAGGACAATATATTTTGGCGGGTTTTGGACATGGTGCAGATAAAAGTAGAATTTAGTGAATGTTGTTAATTTGCTAAAAAGACTCAAGGATTAAAGTTTTCAAGATTTACTTAATTTAAATACTTTATTTTTGTGTATTTTCGTTGTTAAATTATAGCCGGCCATTCTTTATGGGCCGTATGTTTGTTTACACTTGGGTCCATGTTCACCAAAAATCTGACGGTCTGATTATCTAAAAACAGCTGTTTAAAACAACACATTTTTGTATGGGAACACGTCACAGTGACAGCTGTTTTTAGATAATCAGACCGTTATCTTTTCGGTGAACATGGACCTTATTTAATTATCTTCGAATTACGAGTTATCGGTCGTGTAGGGACTTTACAAGGTAAACATACAATTTTAGATACTGAAGAACTTCTTTGAGAAATAATTATCATTTGTTTTTAACCGACTTCAAAAAGGAGGAGGTTTCAATTCGTCGGAACCTTTTTTTTATGTATGTTCCCCGATTACTCGACGATGGCTGGAGCGATTTGAATTATTCTTTTTTTGTTTGACAGGGTATACTTCCCAGGTGGTCCCATAATCATCAAGTAGGAATCTAATCATGGCATCCTGGAGAAATTGAAAGAACTCTTCAAATATTATAGGTACACTTGATGTGATTTGGGTACATTTTGGAAGAATACTTTCTTAAAGTGGTCCCATTTCAATTTGGTGAAGATCTGATGAAGAACTTCGGAGATAGGCAAGGGAACTCCTCAATAAATGATAGGAAATGGAATGGGATTGCTGAAATCTCATGTCGATCTATTGTTTACACCAGTTCATAACATAACATCACGCCACTACGCTGTGAAGGGGAAGCACAAGTGAAACACTAAAAAGTGAAAAATAAAAAAAAAAGTGCAAAAAATAAAAACGACTCCAAAAAACACAAAAAGTGAAAAATAACTTTAGCTTCAGAAGGCGGTGACAAAAAACTAAGTAAATCAATCAAACAAAGGTCACCGACTTCTGAAGCTAAAGTTATTTTTCACTTTTTTTGTATTTTTTGAGTCGGTTTTATTTTTTGCAAACAAGTTTTTTATTTGTTTCTTTTTTAAATTGCAACTATCCGACTGTCTCGTTGGTGTAGTGGACGCACGCGCGACCGCTGGGCATAAGGTCCTATGAGTTCGATTCCCGGGTCGGGTGAAGTTTTATTAGTTTTTTTCCAATTGGAATTTCTTATTAGCACGGAGTCTGTATTTGCGCCCGATTGATGGCAATAGGCTTATCCGCTGTTACATAGGACTTAAATATGACTGTCGATATGGGAGTGTAATACTTCTGTCTAACCCTACCAGGTTTATAGGCGTTATGTTATACATGTTATGTAGTTTATATTTTATTGTTTACTTTACAGCATATTTTTGAATCTGTAACTATTTACTCACCAACGCATCTGCAACAAAAGGAGATGTTCCAGAAATGTATGGAGCCTGGGCCAGCAAAGTAAGTACACTAAATGTAAATATCGCTGTTTATTACAAGTAACCGTTTTTTATTATTAATTTTCTCTAATTTCACTTCGTTTTAATGTATTTTCAAATTAACTTGGTCAAGGAGCAGTCAACATAAACGAACAATGTCATTTTTAAACTTTCACGATCAGAACACATTATAAAACATATGACATCCGGGTATTTATCGCGAATTTACCTTTAATTTTATCCCGACGTTTCGACCGGATTGCACCAGCCGTGGTCGCGGGGAGACTGAAGTATTGGAGGTACCGCGACAGCAAAGTGAAGGTGTTTTTTCAACTACCCTCACTCATCTTCATAAATGTTAATTAGGGCCGGTTCACACTAGGACAGCACACTACACTAACAGTGTCCGTATATTGAGGCGATTTCACTTGACGAGTAACTTCAGTCTCCCCGCGACCACGGCTGGTGCAATCCGGTCGAAACGTCGGGATAAAATTAAAGGTAAATTCGCGATAAATACCCGGATGTCATATGTTTTATAATGCGAACAATGTCATTTTGACAATGACATTTGATTGAACACATCCAATCCAAACTAAAAGCAAAGACAGACTCAAAGACGTCACTTCTTATAACTGTCAAAGTCGTCAAACGTCATTGTCACACAAGTGTCATGGCTGCCCTCAAAATAGGGTTATCTTATTAAAAAACATCATTTATGTACGCCTGTACCCCTCTTTAAATTAATTGATTAGTATTTTTACTAAATTCCTCTATTTTTTCCTATTTATCTATGTAGTGTGTATAGTGGTGTCCCAAAACCAAACATCTCCTTTACGCATTCATTTAGGTATCTCCTCTGTTAGTGAAAACGCAGAAGTCTCTCCGTTCTTAGAACAATAGGTATTGTTTGGGTTTAGTGGTATCTATGTCGGAACTAAACTGTCGAATGGCAAGTAATAGAGGTACTGATGAAAGTTCACTAAACTATGTAACTGTGATAGTTTCGGTGTCAATTTCTATTGTATGGTTTGTGGAGCTATATGATTCGATAGAAATACTGAGTTTTGTCCCCGATTTCGCTCGCGTGATGGTAAGAAATAAACCCAAAATTAATAAAAAACTTTTTGCGAGAAACAAAAAGACTTCCGGGGGTTTGAACTTTTTGGCCGGATTTTTTTCCGCCATTTTGTTTTTTTATTTTTCAAAGTAGCGCATAGGACCTTTATAAATCGATAGCTGGTATTAAACAAGTTTTGTAAGAGGCAAATTATTCTAAAGTGTCACGTTTCCGAGATTGAGCTATCAAAATTTAAGTAAATTCATTGAACATCTTCAGCACAACTTTGATTTGAAGATGATGCCAGCTATTGATTGATGCTGTCTGATCAAATCAAAGTTGTGCTGAAGTTGCATCAGTAATTGGACTTTAACTTTAATAGCTCATATCTCGGAAACGTGACACTTTAGAACGTTTTGTATCGTTCAAAACTTGTTTGAATTGATTCCAGCTATCGTATGATACGTTACGTTTATGCATACGTTTTACGCGTGTCCGATCAAATCAAAGTTGTGCTGAAGATTCCATCAGTGAATGGACTTCAATCCCGAGATAAATGAGCTATCCGAAAACGTAAAACTTAAGAACATTTTGCACAATGCAAAACTTGTTTGTATTAAAACCAGCTAATGTAAGTCATATGTGTGGCCGCTACTTCGAAAAAAAAACCAGCCAAAAAGTTCAAAACGGCAAGTGACAGCCGGGACCAACGGCTTAACGTGCTTTCCGAGGCACGGAGGAAACTTCATAAGTAATGGGCGGTCATCTAACCCCGGCCAAATAAGTAGACTCCTTCCAGGCCTCGCAGTTGGGTAATAAAAATCATTTTACACCAATATAGCTTCGAAGCGAACTATTTCAAAACTTTATGTCTTACATGTTCTATTACATCGCAGTCAAGCATTATAAGTGCTATGAGAACTGCACCCTGGGGCCTAGTTCTAGGCAGAATTCTAAATTGTCTCGATTATTATAGTAGCACGCTATGTAGGCAACATAATATCACGCTTGTATGATCCTAGGGAGTTTGCAGTTGCGTACAGCCCGCTTGTTTTGTTTAAGACAATTTTGTTCTTAAGAGCGTGTGTCCAGAAAGTTGGCAACGTCGCCATAAGCTGTTAAATATTTATCTAGGTATTTTAATTAATTTGGTGAACTAGAATATGAATAGTGAATTGCAATTAAAACATGAAATTGATGTTGTAACCGTTTTAGGTGTTTTTTTCTAGACGACTGCAGCCGACCGCGTGCAGTTGATATCATGACTGAAAGAAGTCGAACGTACAACTGCATGCAGTTGAATATATATCGACTGCGCACTCACTGCGATGCAGTCCGTCTGACGCCAGTCAATGCATTTACCTAAATGTTTTATACCATGCAGATAAAACTTGTTCTCAAAATGAAGCTATTTAACTTAGCTTGAACTCGTATAAATCTGAAATGTTATCTATTTCATCTAGTTAGTATTCCATCAACTAAAGTTGATCCTCGAGAGTTAGCACAATGTTACATATCTGCCTCGTTGGTGCAGTGTTCGCAAGCGTGAGGTCCTGAGTTCGATTCCCGGGTCTAGCAAAGTGTTATTGGTTTTTTTCATCGGGATGTATTTATCAGTAGCAGCCAGGGGGGTAAAACTTCCATACATTGGCTTCAAACAAAATTTTCATAGATAGTGCTGCCATCTGTGTGTTTAAGGACATCAACTTTTAAACTGTTTGACAGCTTTCAACTGTCATAACAAGAACAGCTATTTTAGACAACTTGTCAGTGAAGTAGATAGCCTAGCGGTGACAGCGGTTGCCTTCTGAGTCAAGAATTACTTTTTGTATTTATTTGGTGGAACAAAAACTAACAGCGCCATCTAACAGCTTAGGTACACAGTTTAAAAAAAAAAAAACTAGAGTTGCGCATCTATCTTGTATTATTATAGTGTATTATCTATGGTAGCACCCATCATCAGACTCTGTAGGTGTTACTAATAAATAGGGAAAACGACGAATAGTAGATTATGCACCAAGGGGCTAAAGTTGTGTCTTATGTCACGGGCGTCATATTGAATCTTGAGCGCAATGAAGGATTCGGGATTTAACTCACGAGCGAAGCGAGGGAGTTAATACAAGATTCCTGAATGCAGCGAGGGATTCAAGCTAGCCCAAGGTAAAGACACCTTTAGCCCAGAGGAGGATACTCTACTTTTTACACCTACTGTGAGAAAATAATAGCCATAGTACGAAAAACAAAATATTTATTAAATAAACAAACAGTAAGAATAAATAAATCCACTAATGTTACAGCCAATTACTATTACGTTATTACGGCGCGGTACGGTATTTTCAACCGACTTCTAAAAAGAGGAGGTTATCAATTCGTCTGTATGTTTTTTTTTTTTTATTATTAATGCCAGTTCTAATGTTATTCCATTCCTTTTAAAAAATGGTTCATTGTTATCTAATTATTCTTACAATATTATGTCTTCGAAAACATGGCATTGACATTATGATTTTGTAGGAAATCGAGAATATCATCCACGCGTAGTAAGGGCTTTCCTCTTTCTGGCACCAAAGAGTGTTTGTTAGTACTATACTGCCAATTTAGCTGAGCATGTGAGATTCCAAATTCAAATCACATTATTGACCAGCGGGTCATCACGGGTCATAATGAAATCCAGTACAACATTATTGACCGACTGTGCCCCCGGCCACTAATGACTCACTTTAGGTTAAAGTTGCTTGACATATAATTTGACATTTTCGTGAAAAAATAATAAGTCCTCTTCAGTCAGATTATTAACAAATATTTGACCCGTATTTTTTCTGTTGTTAAATGCTAAATAATATCAGCCGCTCGGGTCGATCTTTGGGTTAAGCCGTGCTTTCCTAGATTGGTCTGTGGATGGGAGTCCAACCTTATATACCGAGTTTCCTCCGAGCCTCGGAAAACACGTTAAGCTGTTGGTCCCGGCTGTCATTTGTCAGTTGCCCAAAAAGTCTGACACCAGTCTTAACAAGTAGTATCTTATTACCCAGTATTAACTGGGTTGTGAAGGTCAGATAGGCAGTCGCTCCATGTAAAATACTGGTATTCAGCTGCATCCGGTTAGACTGGAAGCCGACCCCAACATAGTTGGGAAATGGCTAGGCAGATGATCTTGTCGTAATACTGCCAAACGGTTGCAGTTTTCAAGAGAAGAGTGAAAGAACATTACCTATCCATATCGTCATAAATGCATATGTTTATATATTTTTTTTTTTATTGTTTTATAGTATTTTTTTTAGTATGTATAATAATGTAATGTATTCTTATTTTGTATATATTTAAGATATTTAATCGGTTTATGTAGTCTATTTCCTCTCCTTCTTTTACACACTATGTCTATGTCACCGTAAAATTGTCAAATACGTTATATTATATTGTAATATCTCTAGCGATATTGTAAAGTCTCGAATTATTGTCAAATAAACATACAGCTTACAATAAAACGCATTATTTTTCGTGAAATGCATGCGATGGTAGTCAACTCACGCGGTGTGGAGAGAAGGAGGGGTCCCCCTTGCCCAGTGGTACCACTCTCATGAAAAGATACTGTACCATTCCTGAGAAATATCGATTAATATAACCAAGCCTTAAAACACTTCATATTCCCCTAAAAAGCGTAGTCGACGGAGCCCCGCTTCGCGGGGCCCCTATTTCCGGGTGCAGGGTTTAAAGGAACCTAACTAACCTAACGGGGGGGTGCCCCAAGTCCCGATTATGGGGGCAGAGATACTTCCGTATGTTCAGTTGACAATAATTCGAGATATTACAATATCGCTAGAGAGAAAAACTTTATATTGTAATATAACGTGTTTGACAATTTTACGGTGACATCTACATCTCTTTATTTAGTATCTCCTTTCGCAGGTATGCTGGAAGAGATTTCATTAGAAATAAGCATCACCTTTGTGGGTCCTGGGTTCAAATCCCGGTAGGAGCAAATGTTTGTGTGATGAGCATGGACATTTGTTTCCGAGTCATGGATGTTTATATGTATATGTCACCGTAAAATTGTCAAATACGTTATATTGTAATATCACTAGCGATATTGTAAAGTCTCGAATTATTGTCAAATGAACATACTGCTTACAATAAAACGCATTATTTTTCGTGAAATGCAGGCGATGGTAGTCAACTCACGCGGTGTGGAGAGAAGGAGGGGTCCTCCTTGCCCAGTGGTACCACTCTCATGAAAAGATACTGTACCATTCCTGAGAAATATCGATTAATATAAGCTAACCTTAAAACACTTCATATTCCCGTAAAAAGCGTAGTCAACGGAGCCCCGCTTCGCGGGGCCCCTATTTCCGAGTGCAGGGTTTAAAGGAACCTAACTAACCTAACGGGGGGGTGCCCCAAGTCCCGTTTATGGGGGCAAGAGATACTTCCGTATGTTCAGTTGACAATAATTCGAGACTTTACATTATCGCTAGAGAGATACACGTTATATTGTAATATAACGTATTTGACAATTTTACGGTGACATATATATATTAAGTATGTATTTACAAACAAAAAAGTATATATGTAGTATATCAACTATCTAGTGTCCACGACACAAGCTTTGCTTAGTGTGGTACTAGGTGGCGCTGTGTGTTAATGTCCAGCGATATTTATTTATATATTTGTACTATTTTATTTATTTATTTATTAAAACTTTATGCACAAGTAAAAACTGTACAAAGGCGGACTTAATGCCTTGGGCGTTTTTTTTTTTTTTTTGTGTGTTTTTTTGTTTTTTTCTTTTTTCATTTTCTGTTCCTTTCTTCTTTTCTGTAATAAGTTTGTGCATAAATTGTTAAATAAATAAATAAATAATAATATGGTCGACGGCAATAAAATAATAATAATTTGGTAAGTAGTCCGTCAGTTAGATTATCAACAAATATTTGACCCGTATTTTTTCTGTTGGCATAATCCGAAATTGACGAAGATACGACGCTTTTAAAATTCTCAATACGACACGCCCTGGTATCATTTTTAGCGAGTTCTGAGGTTACAAGCCCTCACATCCTCATTGATTTACAAAAACAAAAAATACGCGTCCATTATTTTCTAAAACTCAAACTGACGAACTAAATAGATTCGATCATTCTCAGAAGATCTATTGGCCAGATTCATGATGGATCTAATGGATCTAGTGAGAATTAATTTTCTCATAAGATCCTGATTTCAAGATAAGGATCTACTAAGAATCGTTCATGATACTGTCGTGGTGCCTATTCCCCAATACACGTAGCCCATCCCGGGGTGTCGATCTCAGGACCTCGTGCCCAGCGACCACTGAACCAACAAATTCGCCTACTAAACCAATCAATTTCTGCAGACGACACGAGTCGCACTCACTTGTAAAGTCCAACAAAACCTGGGCACATTAATCTTTCAATCATCAAGTTTGAAAAAACCGGACAAGTGCGTGTCGGGCCACGCGCAGAGGGTTCCGTAATAGCCCGTTATCACAGTATTTTGTTTTTATTTTACCAAATGGGAACAACAAACAGCTACATAATTTTGGAATGGAATATTACAACATTATAACATTACTAACTAAAATAATAATGCACAGCGCTGTTCACAGATTACCATTAATAAATAAACCTTAAATTGCTAGGAAAAGCTGTTCATGCATGACAGTTAAAACACATTACAAATACAAACAAATAGAAAAAAAGTAAGAAAAGAAATGAATAATAGTACATAAAGGTACAAGTGTGTAATATTGGTGACTACCGCTGAGGCGCCATTGAGACCCGAGCCGTTAGGCGAGGGTCTTAAGGGAGCCGAGGACGGTAATCATCAACACACACGTGTATCATACGACGTTTTTCAACACACTTGAGAATAAAATAATACTAAAGATATCTATAATTTCAACAGTGAAAACGAATTGTGAATTTTTTTTCGCAATGGCGGGAATAATTAATCAGAACAATGGCGATCGGCCATAGACTAAAAGAATGAGGTTTCTTTTTTTTTTGCTTTTCGCGGATAGCGTTTTAGCCACGTACGAAATGGGGAATTCAAAGTTTTATTTAATACAGAGAAAACAAAAGTTACATTTGAGTGAAAGTTTTATTTATTAAAAACTTATAAGTTGAAATTATCTATGTAGATACGAAGTTGTATGAAATGAGCAAGCAATAGGTACATTAATTTATTTGTACTATTGAACACGATCTTTTTTTGTATCGAAACTTTTTTAAAAACAAAGCAATTCAACCAATAAAATAAAAAAAACCCCTATAACTCACTTGTGAATAATAGCAATGAAAAAGTCACAGTTTGATTACAGGTGTCATTATGTGCCTAATTGCGGTGAAATTAGAGCCACTTTATGAGCAAGTGTGTTGAAAAATTACTTTATAGTAACAGTCTCTGAGCAAAACCTGACATGACGAAACTACAAGGATTCCTTATCCAGACTACGGAACCCTAAAAAGTCCAACACAGTGTGTATTGCAAACGACAGGAAACTAATGAGATTGTACCTACCATGCCTGTGTTAACATGTACTTTTTGCGGTCTAAGTTTAAAAAGAGTTATTTTGGTCGCTTTTCAAAAAAACATAAATAGCACTTATTACAAAATAACATAGCAAAATATACATAGCAATAATAACAAAACAAGTAAAATTAAATTAAAAATTAAAAAAAAAAAATTAAATGGAAAATAATTCGTTAATTCGCCATTTTGTGGTGGCGGCCATCTTGGGTTTTTAATTTATCATAGTATTCTACTAGAATTAAACTACTGGAATAAATTAAAAATCCAAGCATAACACAGTACATTATTCAGGTTGATACAGTCAAAAATGCCATGAACAATATTATAAAAGATGTTTGCTTCTAATTGTTTGCGTCTGGAGCTGAGCGTCAGAAGTTTGTATTTATCGAGCAATTCATCATCGACCTATTAATGTTCCCACTGCTGGGACAGGCCTCCTCTCTATGAGAGGGAATGGGCTATATAATTCACCACGCGGGCCCAGTGCGGATTGGTAGATGTCACATGTCTTCGAATTTATGGTTCTAGGACATGCCGGTTTCCTCACGACGTTTTCCTTCACCGTTTTGAGAGCAGCGGTGATGTAATAAATTACACAAAGTAATGTGCCTGCCTGGGTTCGAACCCACGACTTACTGAACGTAAGTCGGGGCCGCCACCACTGGGCCACCGCTGCTCTTATCGAGCAATTGGTTATAAGGAATTTAGAACGATTTACCTATTCTAAGGATTTTGCATTTGTTTTTTTAAAAATAGCACTTATTATAAAATAACATAGCAAAATATACATAGCAATAATAACAAAACAAGTAAAATTAAATTAAATTAAAAAAAAAGAAAGTTAAATGGAAAATAATTCGTTAATTCGCCTTTTAGTAGTGGCGGCCATCTTGGATTTTTAATTTATCGTAGTGTATAGTATTCTACTAGTCAAGCCCTTTCATTTGGTACTCATATTGAGGAAGTTGCTGAATAAAGAATATATAATTCGCCATTTTGTGGCGGCAGCCATCTTGGACTGATTTTTATCAAACATAGCTAAGAACACTCCCGACTAATGCACCTTTCCAGCAAAAAAAGAACAAAATCAAAATCGATTCATCCGATCAGAACACATTATAAAACATATGAAAACGGGTATTAAAAACAAAGGTAAAAAAAAAGGAAAACAAAAAAAAAACGATAGAAAGAACGAAAAAATTAAAGGTAAATTCGCGATAAATACCCGTTTTCATATGTTTTATAATGTATCGATTCATCCGTTCGGGAGCTACGATGACACAAACCGACACACACAGACACGTAAAACTTATAACACCCCGTCGTTTTTGCGTCGGGGGTTAATAA
This sequence comes from Xestia ashworthii, assembly GCA_950022955.1. NCBI lineage: Eukaryota > Metazoa > Arthropoda > Insecta > Lepidoptera > Noctuidae > Xestia > Xestia ashworthii. Next base: position 13,555,590 of record OX465574.1, read on the forward strand.
CATAACATATTCGCAGATCGGTAGGATTCCCCGATGATGCGGAGGTGGATGCGGCTCCATGCTGAATTTTGATTGTATATTTTATCTGTGTCTGTAGTCTACTAATACTAGAACTAAGGTCCATGTTCACCAAAAAGATGACGGTCTGATTATCTGAAATCAGCTGTTTAAAGCACGTTTTTTTTTTGAATGGGAACGTGTCACAGTGACAGCTGTTTTTAGATAATCAGGACCTCGATTCTGCTATTACAATAGTGTCAGAGTAGTCGATCATTGATTTCATAATGGTCAAGTTCTGTCAAATTTTGACGAGTTTGTTAATTCTGCTATCATAATGGCGCCATTATGACTTTTCAATGGTCAAACACTGACACTTCATTGAAAGAAATGTCATAGAATAATAATCTCGTACATGAAATCTGGCATGAATAAATGTTCGCATTTAGTAGTAGATTTCGAAAACCATTTGTACTAAGGGTTTTATAATAATGACAATACGACAATGCCATTAAAACACAATTTTATTACGAGACCATTGACCGACCATTGTGAATTTAGCAGATTACGAACTTTAAGCAAAATGACAATGGGATGAGAATGGAATCGTGTTGGAGTGACGAATTTATTAAAATAGTAGAATTAGGCCCCAGACCGTTATCTTTTCGGTGAACATGGACCTAAGTAAAATTGTTACTAACCCTATCGATATGTCTGGTCTCAAATAAAAACTTTCTATTCTATTCTATAGCGTTATTTAAAATGGAATTCAAACAGTAGTTTTAGGTGTCCGAGAGAAAAATAGATCTAGCACTCGTGCCCGCTTACCGCGTATATTTCGACAGGAACAGACAATTTTTCAAACAATTCTGCAAAGTATTCGTGTAGCGAACAAAAGTTCGAATATATGGGGTGTAAACAGACTCTTCATGGAACCGCCAACCAAGACTTCTGTACACTTTTATTTGGAGTGAAAAATTACGTTTTACAGTACAACTCAATGTAACGCACTCAAAACATTGTGCTGATGGATGGATTGAATAGTACGGGTTCGTGGAGGTGTTCTTACTTTTAAAACACGTTTAATAATAAAAAAAAGTGAAAATGTTGGAACTTTGACCCAAAATATCTCTGTACATAACTAGAAAGTTCCCAGATTTGGTTCAGAAAAAAAAAATCATCGCAATGACGGGGAAAACAAGTGCCTTTGTACACTCTTTATTCTTATTTCCAGGTAGTAAATATGCCGTATATTTTATTCTATGTATATAGTTTAATATAAGTAGAATTAATTTAGGATGTAATGTAAATGCACATACGTAGGTATACCCTTTTTTTTCGCATGGGAGCGGGAGGGAGTGTCAGACTTTTACTGACTAAAACCCATCCATGTTCCTTCCTCGCCCTTTATGTTCCGGGGCCGCGGTATCTCTTTCGAACAGTCCCGCAGCCCCGGCAGGCACGTAAGTATACTTACCCTCTTTTGCAAATCTCGCTTTCAAAATTATGTTTGCTGTAAGAATACCTAACTCTGGCTTAAGCTCGCCTCTGTACATACGCTATATTATTGCAATTGATTTGTAACTTTATTGTTTTGTGAGCAATAAAGAATAAGAATAGATATGATGTAATGTAATACACACAGATATTTCCGTACTAAATCTCCGCACATCTCACTGCAGGCCTACTCTTTTGTATTATTTATGACATTGCGGCGTTTTTTGTTTTATGCATGTACATCCGACCTTTTGTTTGTTACGTGAATACTACGAGTATACGCAGAATAGTTTGAAAAATAACTGTCATGCAGATCCATAACATGGTGTGGGGGCCGTGACTCGTAGAGGTGTTTAAAGGAAGTATTCAATCCGTCCATCAGCACTTTGAGTCTTACCGCAAAATATGATGTTTCACCCCAAAAAAAAAGTCGTTTCCCAGCAATATATTTTGCGTAAAGTTACTTAGTTTAGTTTGAGTAAATGCTTGTTTGACGGCTTCGATTAGGGTTAGATAACGCCTTATTGTTTATAAGTAAATATTCGTTTAATAAGCAAATCAAAATTTGCAAATCTATTTAGTCCTTCAGTTAGAGTAGGTATTGTGAAATAATGGACACGTATTTTTTGTCTTTGCAAATCAATGAATAAGTATTGACAAAGATAAAACGCATCAAAACTCGGGAGTGGGGCTCTTGAAGTCAGAACTCGCTTGAAATTAAACCAAGACGTGACGTCCTACTCGTATTGAGAATTTTAAAAGCGTCGTAACTTCGTCAATTTTGGTTTATGTAACAAAAGAAAAAATACGGGTCAAAAACTTGTTGATAATCTAACTGACGGACTACTTAATTATTATTTGTTTGTCGTCTACCATTTACAAGTAAATAATACGTGTAAATAAAATTATCATCACGATCTGTATAGTGACTACATATCTCACGGAAAACGAAGTCATGTAGCGTGTAATTTACGATTTCATTTCGATTTGAGTCATGTCTTTTCTTTCTTTCTTTTCTTTCATCTCTACTGCAATTTTTACGATGATTAAAGTTTTTAAATACCAGTGTAAAATATGGACGATGTTCAATCGTAAATAACGAACAAAGAGGACCTACTGGTTGCTTTTGTCTAATGTTTTTAATTATACTTCTATGGTAATATTTTAAAGAGGTTGGATTAATTTTCCGCCATTTTGTTTAGTTTTTTTTTTTTCAAAGTAGCGGCCAAGCTTATGACCTAATTTAATCGATCTTAAAAAAAAACCAAAATAATTTATTTGCGTAAATAAGGGACAGTAGGTTGGTCAAATGTATGAAATTGTTCACTTATTCTGCCTTTAATTTCAGCGTGCAAATAATTATAAGCTAAAGTTACATATTTTTATCAATTTAAATTAATTATAGATCACAATCATGCAGTCCTTCAGCAGATTATCCCATTAAAATTGTATTATTGGATTAAACAAATGTCAAAATAATAACAAAAGTAATAATCATAAATGTCCATACCAATTATTTGATTAATGGGAGAGATTCGTCCGCCAATAATATAACAAACATAATTTAAAATGTCCGCGCAATTTATAAAACATACAGTTTAAATACCCTAAAAGCTCAGTACACTGTATTTTATTTAAATTATTTTATTGAACATAATCATGCAGTCATTAAACAGATAATCCCATTTAAATTGTACTATAGAATCAATTAAATAAATGTCTGAGTATATTAAAATGAAAAAACCAATAAGTATTAATGTCAATAATAATAATGTCAATAATGGGAGCTATTCGCCATAATAAAACTTACAATTTATAATCCAAAAACTCATGTACATATAGTGTAATGTGAGTTTTTGGATTATAAATTGTAAGTTTAAGCAGACAGCTCGCTGTCAGCGGGCTTACCACCGTACATGCCAAAGTAAAGTAAGTATAACTAAAAAGGAATACATAAAGCCATTGAATTGTATTATTTTTGTTGGGTGGGAGCGGAGCCGTTTATGTGGGCTAAGAGCTTTAGGCCGCGTTCCAAATTAGGCTGTAAACAATTTGAGCGTTGTTTACCCGAAGATTATATACCATAATCATCATATTCCCGAATTTCATTTGCCCGAATGTTTTGTTTGCCCTAAAAGACATAAAAGCATTTTTCAATTAAAAACCTCATTAAATTTATTTTTAAATATAGAAAATAGTAGCATTTTTATGGAAATCGGTAGTTTGTTATGTACAATTTTATGCACATAATATAGCTGTTGTTACCTGTAAGTGTGAGATTCGTCTTCGGTTTAAATAACTTATTGGTATACATAGATCGTGGGGCGTATATAGTTTCGTGGGGCATAGTGTAGATAGCTGGTATCAATACAGCAGTAAGTTTTGTATGAGACAAAATGTTCCAAAGTGTCACGTTTCCGAGATATGAGCTATCAACGACCATACAGCCTATAGACTCCTAATAACAGGCGACCGATGTCTGTCAACACATTAGGGGTATAAATCTTATAGCCGTCGTCACTCACCGAGTTCGGATTAGTTTCGACCACTCCTGTGAGCCGCAAACACTTCCGCATTACTCCTTTAAAAAATCGAGAAAATAGACATAATATGGCCCCGTGTATAATACGTTGGTGTGTTAAAGAAATCCGGACTTCCAGTTTCCTAAAAGACAGTATCACATTTCATCGGTAATTTAAAAGTTTCATAATCTAAATTAGATTAATTTTCTAACAATATTTATCAATAGTTCATCTTATACTGGGCACGTGATGTCTTTTATATGATTGTGTCCCTTTCTTTTGAAAGTACTTTTTTCGCCATCTCTTTTCCTCGATGTTACGTGAACATAATTAGTGATGTTCCAAAGCGTACGACCACCTCTGTTGTCGATAAAGCAAAACAAAAACCTATAACTATATATTTATTAAAAAAAATGTATTTTTAATAATTAAAAATTACAACAGCTCACAGATCACGGAGATCGTTCAGATTAGATCTGATGAATTGTGAAACTTTAATTTATTAATTAGAGGTACCCACATGATCCTGATTTAAAAAAATAAATGGATAATTGCAACCAAGCGAGAGAACTGGATCCCATCTACTTATAGTGTAATATGTTCACGTCATTTTACCGAAAATTGTTTTATCCCTATGAAAAACCGTCGCCGCCTACTAAGTTCATACAAGTTCAGATATTTTACCTACATGATTCAATCGTAATTAGAATAAAGAAGGTAATTTAATGCAAGTTAAGTATGTATAGTCTATTCACGGAGACGAGTTAGTAGAGCGCTATCTCACTCACACAATTTTTTAACTACGATTAGTCAGTGATCAATGCTAAGGCGGTGTACACAGTACGAGTACTTTTTAGTCTACTCATACTTTCCGTACTGTGCAGACGTGCTTTTACTTGAGACTGTATGCTCAATTCGTGAACTGGTTTGTGTATTGGATTTTATGATTGATTACTTTTCTGAGGACTTGGCGGCTTATGAAACGGTTGAAAACACCTTCAGGTGTGTATCTTTTTGATCTTATTGTCAATGAAATTTTAAATCCCAAGGTGATGCAGCTGTGCTAATGACCCGTTTATTGTTCCTTTGTCATAAATGAGCATTATCTTAATAAAATACTTTTTTCCCAATTTTTGTACAGTAAACTGGTCCAGGTGTGCTAGATCCATTGTTATTCTCTGTTGTGTTACTGTTGTCCAATTCATATCATTGTGTTTATTATTTTCTCATTGTTGAAACACGTGTTTTATTACATGTTTTATATTTTCGTTACAGGAAAAGGCAAAAGAGTAATTGTTACTCACATCACACTTATTGCTTTCCTTCATATCCATGAGTTATATTTAAAAAAAATGCCTTACCAAATAAATGGCTCTCAAATACGACAGATGAAGCCGCAGATAAAAAACTAAGGAACTTTTAAAATGCGCAATGTGAACGCGCACTTACTTTTCTAAGGTATTGTTAACGCACTGACCCTAAAAAAGGATTTTTTGTCTTTGTCATTTGTATGATAATGTGTGATAGAGAAGGCGCTATACTAACTCGTCTCCGTGAATAGACTATAATAACATATTTTATTATACCAACAGTTAAAAAATATCGATACTTTCTTGTTTGATTTAAAACTGTCCCATCCCTAGTGAAATGCAATGACCTTGAATTGGCCAATCAGAGAGCAGTACCCCGTCCCCCTCGCGTACCTCGTACCTCAGCGAGTTGACAGAATAGTTTTCTTGCGTTAGATCGTGTATTATTATTTATTATTTATTTATTTATTATTTATTTTATATTATATAAAACTACAAGACCACTGACTCACTGACATGCCGTTTCTCGGAATGGGTGAGAGATGGGTTAGGGGTTAGTTTTGGAAAAATGACAAGTACTTCCGGTCGAGTAGAGGAAAATTATAGAGGAGATTCAAATCCAAGATGGCGGCCGAGACCATTTCCGGTTTCGGCGAGGAAAGGACTTGGGCCAATTTCGATTGGTAATTTTTGAAGAAGGTTTGAAGTCATTTGAAAAAAAAGTAAAAAAAAAAAAAAAAACAAGATGGCGGCCGCGCTGGGACGTTTTGAAATTTGCGACTTTTTTCACTCGACTTTGACCAATTGTTTTGTTCTAACGATTTTAAAAGTCGCCAACCTCGACATTGCCAATTTGTAGGCGATTTCAATGGCAATTGAGAAAAATTATGACATTTTGAAAATTTAACATGGCGGACGCTGTGGCGGCCATTTTGTAAAATGGTGGAATTTACGACTTTTTTCAAATCCATTTTTCGTGTAGTTGGCAACATCTGACGGGTTCGAGTTGTAGCGAGCGGTTGTGTGTTTTGTTGAGGAGTGTTGCCTGGTGCAAAAATTTTCCCCGTTTTTAGGGTACTTTCCCAGATTTTCCCCCAAAACATGAAAAGTAGAAATAACGACATTTTGAATGGAGACTTTGTCTAGCTGGCAACTTTGGGGAGCTCCAAATGACATTTGACCATTTTCATCACTTTCAACTGGCAACCCCAAAAAATATTGAACTTTTTCATTTTTGGGACTTTTTCACTTTGGCGAATTACTTTGTTCTACCAAACTCAAAAGTTGGCAACACCGAGCACACCGGTCGGTGGCCTGTATCCTTGAGATTTCCAGAAAATTATGACTTTTCAGAAAACCAAAATGGCGTCTGGTGTGGCGGCCATCTTGTAAAAACGACTAAAAATCCGAATTTTCGACACGATTTTTCGGGTAGTTGGCAACATCTGACGGGTTCGAGTTGTAACGAGCGGTTGTGTGTTTTGTTGAGTAGTGTTGCCTGGTGCAAAATTTTTCCCAATTTTTGGGGTACTTTCCCTGATTTTCCCCGAAAACATGAAAAGTAGAAATAACGACATTTTGAATGGAGACTTTGTCTAGCTGGCAACTTTGGGGAGCCCCAAATGACATTTGACCATTTTCATCACTTTCGACTGGCAACCCCAAAAAATATTGAACTTTTTCATTTTTGGGACTTTTTCACTTTGGCGAATTACTTTGTTCTACCAAACTCAAAAGTTGGCAACACCGAGTACACCGGTCGGTGGCCTGTATCCTTGAGATTTCCAGAAAATTATGACTTTACAGAAAAACAAAATGGCGGCGTGTGTGGTGGCCATCTTGTAGAAACGACTAAAAATCCGAATTTTCGTCACGATTTTTCGGGTAGTTGGCAACATCTGACGGGTTCGAGTTGTAGGGAGCGGTTGTGTGTATTATTGAGTAGTGTTGCCTGGTGCAAAAATTTACCCCATTTTTAGGGTGATTTTCCAGATTTTCCCCAAAAACATGAAAAGTAGAAATAACGACATTTTGAATGAAATTTTTACATAATCACCAAGAATGGGTTGCCTCAAATGACATTTGACCATTTTCATCACTTTCAGCTGGCAACCCCGAAAGCCATTGGGGTTTGAATTTTCGGGTCAGACCTGACTTTGGCGAATTACTTTGTTCTACCAAACTCAAAAGTTGGCTACACCAAGTACGCCCGTCGGTGCCTTTTATCCTTGAGATTTACAGAAAATTATGACTTTTCAGAAAAACAAAATGGCGGCTGGTGTGGCCATCTTGTAAAAATAACGAAAAATCCAAATTTTCGACACGATTTTTTGGGTAGTTGGCAACATCTGACCGGTTTGAGTTGTACTAAGTGGTTGAATGTTTTGTCAAGGAGTGTTGTCTGGTGCAAAAATTTACCCCATTTTTTGGGTTCTTTCCCAGATTTTCCCCAAGAACATGAAAAGTAGAAATAACGACATTTTGAATAGATGTTTCACATAATCACCAAGAATGGGATGCTCCAAATGACATTTGACCATTTTCATCACTTTGAACTGGCAACCCCAAAAGCCATTGGGGTTTGAATTTTCGGGTCAGACCTGACTTTGGCGAATTGTTTTGTTCTACCAAACTCAAAAGTTGGCAACATAAAGTACATCGGTTTGTAGCCTATATCCTTGAAATTTCAGAAAAATTATGACTTTTTAGAAAAACAAGATGGCGGACAGTGTGGCGGCCATCTTAATAAATACGAAAAATCCCACTTTTGGACACGATAAATGGGACAGCTGGCATCCCCCGACTGGATTGCGTTGTATGAAACGGTTGTGTGTTTTATCAAGGCGTGCTGCCTGGCGTAATTTTTTTCCCCATTTTTAGGGTATTTTCCCAGATTTTGCCCAAAATCATGAAAAGTAAAAATAACAACATTTTGAATGAAAATGTTGCATAATAACCAAGAATGGGTTGCCTCAAATGACATTTGACCATTTTCATCACTTTCAACTGGCAACCCCGAGAGCCATTTGTTCATGAATTTTCGGTTCAGACCCAACTTTGGTGAATTCTTTTGTTCTACCAAAGTCAACGTATAGCCACCTTTTTTTTACTGACATGTAGCTTTTATCCTGGTAAGTTTGGGAAAATAGTGACATTTCAGGAATTCAAGATGGCAGCCGTGCCATTTCCGGTTTCCGAAACCTTGTCCAATTGGGGTCGTTCAAACGGTGTAGGTTTTTTCAAATTGTAAGATATTTAAGGGGTTTCGAGGGATCTTTACTGGTTTTAGGGCTTTGCCCCTACAGGAATATTTTGTAGACGCGAGCTGCTCGCGAACGAATAATAGTAGTAGTTTACGATTGGGTTCCTTCAACGGTTCCGACAGAATGAGGATTGATTTTGTACATAGAGGGGTTTATTTATATGGTCGATTTAAGGTTTCTTTTGGTGGTGAAATTTGTGTATCCTTCCCACCTCTCCTCAACCTCCCCTCAAATAGAAAGGGCTGTAACTTCATTACGGTTAGAGATAGCCGATAGGTGTTTGAACAAATATTATAGGCAGGTCCTGAGTGAAGCGAAGTGGGGAGGTGGCGAGCGTAGCGAGCCGTCGACTGAAAACCTATCCGGTGGTGGTACCGGTAAAGCGAAGGGGGGAGGTGGCGAGCGAAGCGAGCCGGTGACCCCACAGCGTGAGGATAAGGTCACGGTAGGTTTCCGGTGGTAGGCAGGACTTGAGTGGAGCAAAATGGGGAGGTGGCGAGCGTAGCGAGCCGTCGAATGAAAACCTGCCCGGTGGTGGCACCGGTAAAGCGAAGGGGGGAGGTGGCGAGCGAAGCGAGCCAGTGACCCCATAGCGTGAGGAAAAGGTCATAGTAGCATTCCGGTGGTTAGCAGGTCCTGAGTGGACTGAAAAAAGGAAGTCGCGAGCGTAGCGAGCCGTGAACCGAAAACCTGCCCGGTGGTGGTACCGGTAAAGCGAAGGAGAAGGTGGCGAGCGAAGCGAATCGGTGACCCCATAGCGTGAGGAAAAGTTCATGGTAGCATTCCGGTGGTTAGCAGGTCCTGAGTGGAGTGAAAAAAGGAAGTCGCGAGCGTAGCGAGCCGTGGACCGAAAACCTGCCCTGTGGTGGTACCGGTAAAGCGAAGGAGAAGGTGGCGAGCGAAGCGAGTCGGCGACCCCGTAGCGTGGAGATAGGGTCACGCTAGCTTTCCGTCGGTAGGCAGGTCCTGAGTGGAGCGAAGTGGGGCGGTGGCGAGCGTAGCGAGCCGTCGAGCGAAAACCTGTCCGGTGGTGGTACCGGTAAAGCGAAGGGGGGAGGTGGCGAGCGAAGCGAGCCGGTGACCCCATAGCGTAAGGATAAGGTCACGGTAGCTTTCCGGTGGTAGGCAGGACTTGAGTGGAGCAAAGTGGGGAGGTGGCGAGCGTAGCGAGCCGTCGACTGAAAACCTGTCCGGTGGTGGTACCGGTAAAGCGAATGGGGGAGGTGGCGAGCGAAGCGAGTCGGCGACCCCGTAGCGTGTCGCTTTCCGGTGGTAGGCAGGTCTTGAGTGGAGCGAAGTGGACAGGTGGCGGGCGTAGCAAGCCGGCGACCAGGACCGGTCCAAAGTTGGTTTGGCTATCAGACTATTGTACTGTCCTTGATCTGTTTGTTTTAGGTGTTAGTCTTCCATGTTATTTTAATAAATAATAAAATCAATTTTCAAAACTCCCGTTCAATACGGGCGTCGAAACCAGTCTGGTGGTAGAGGACCTTTCCGGTAGCAGGTAGGTCGACAAGCAAATTGTAGGGTAATGTTTTTTTAATGAGAGAAGGTCTGAGTTTTTAAATAAGTCTAGAGATTATATTAGGGGTTCTTATGGGGTTTCCAAATCTTTAAATTAATTCTCAAGTTTTATTTTATTTTAATATCTTATTTTTATTGAATTAGTTTTCAGAATGTGTTAGGGGTTCTTAAGTGTTTTTATACTGATTTAAGGATTTTTATGGGTTCTCAACACGTCCTAGGGGTAAGAAAAAAAATATGGGTAGGTATCGTTATTCGAGTGATTTGAAGGTGCTGATTTAGAATTATTAGAGCTTAATCAAGTGGAAACCTTTTGTCCTTTTCGGCTTTATTTGGCATTTCACTAGAGTTTGAAAAGTGAAACACTTCTTTTAGGGTCATTTTTGAGAATTAGGGGGGGGTCATTTAGGGGTTTTATAAGTGAAAAAAAAAAACAAGCTACCACCACTAGCACGCGAGCTGCTTGCAGCTCGCGCAGCACGCAACAACTAGTTATTATTATTTATTTATTTTTATTTATTTTATATTATATAAAACTACAAGACCACTGACTCACTCACTGACTGATTGACATGTCGTTTCTCGGAATGGGTGAGAGATGGGTTAGGGGTATGTTTTGGAAAAATGTAAAGCACTTCCGGTCGAGTAGAGGAAAATTATAGCGGAGATTCAAATCCAAGATGGCGGCCGGGTTCATTTCCGGTTTCGGCGAGGAAAGGACTTGGACCAATTTCGATTGGTAATTTTTGTAGAAGGGCTGAAGTGATTTGAAAAAAAAGTAAAAAAAAAAAAAAAAACAAGATGGCGGCCGCGCTGGGACGTTTTGAAATTTGCGACTTTTTTCACTCCACTTTGACGAATTGTTTTCTTCTACCGATTTTTCAAGTCGGCAACACTGACCTTGCCAATTTGTAGGTGATGTCAATGGCAATTGAGAAAAATTATGACATTTAGAAAATCCAACATGGCGGACGCTGTGGCGGCCATTTTGTGATATGGTGGAATTTACGACTTTTTTCAAATGGATTTTTCGTGTAGTTGGCAACATCTGACGGGTTCGAGTTGTACCGAGCGGTTGTGTGTTTTGTTGAGGAGTGTTGCCTGGTGCAAAATTGTTTCCAATTTTTCGGGTATTTTTCCAGATTTTCCCCGAAAACATGAAAAGTAGAAATAACGACATTTTGAATGGAGACTTTGTCTAGCTGGCAACTTTGGGGAGCCCCAAATGACATTTGACCATTTTCATCACTTTCAACTGGCAACCCCAAAAAATATTCAACTTTTTCATTTTTGGGACTTTTTCACTTTGGCGAATTACTTTGTTCTACCAAACTCAAAAGTTGGCAACACCGAGAACACCGGTCGGTGGCCTGTATCCTTGAGATTTCCAGAAAATTATGACTTTACAGAAAAACAAAATGGCGGCGTGTGTGGCGGCCATCTTGTAACAACGACGAAAAATCTGAATTTTCGACACGATTTTTCGGGTAGTTGGCAACATCCGACGGGTTCGAGTTGTACCGAGCGGTTGTGTGTTTGGTCGAGTAGTGTTGCCTGGTGCAAAAATTTACCCCATTTTTAGGGTAATTTCCCAGATTTTCCTCAAAAACATGAAAAGTAGAAATAACGACATTTTGAATGGAAATTTTACATAATCACCAAGAATGGGATGCTCCAAATGACATTTGACCATTTTCATCACTTTCAACTGGCAACCCCGAAAGCCATTGGGGTTTGAATTTTCGGGTCAGACCTGACTTTGGCGAATTACTTTGTTCTACCAAACTCAAAAGGTGGCAACACCGAGTACACCGGTTGGTGGCCTGTATCCTTGAGATTTCAGGAAAATTATGACTTTACAGAAAAACAAAATGGCGGCTGGTGTGGCGGCCATCTTGTAAAACTGACGAAAATTTCTTATTTTCAACACGATTTTTCGGGTAGTTGGCAACATCCGACGGGTTTGAGTTGTATGAAGCGGTTGTGTGTTTTCATATGAAATGTTGCCTGGTGCAAAATTTTACCCCATTTTTAGGGTAATTTTCCATATTTACCTCAAAAACATGAAAAGTAGAAATAACGACATTTTGAATAAAAAATTTACATAATCACCAAGAATGGGATGCCCCAAATGACATTTGACCATTTTCATCACTTTCAGCTGGCAACCCCGAAAGCCATTGGGGTTTGAATTTTCGGGTCAGACCTGACTTTGGCGAATTACTTTGTTCTACCAAATTCAAAAGTTGGCCACACCAAGTACACCGGTCAGTGGCCTGTATCCTTGAGATTTCAGGAAAATTATGACTTTACAGAAAAACAAAATGGCGGCTGGTGTGGCCCATCTTGTAAAACTGACGAAAAATCCTTATTTTCAACACGATTTTTCGGGTCGTTGGCAACATCCGACGGGTTTGAGTTGTACCAAGTGGTTGTGTGTTACGCTAAGGAGTGTTGCCTGGTGCCAAAAATTTCCCCGTTTTTAGTGTATTTTCCCAGATTTTGCCTAAAATCATGAAAATTAGAAATAACGACATTTTGAATGGAAGTTTTACATCATCACCAAAAATGGGATGCTCCAAATGACATTTGACCATTTTCATCACTTTCAGCTGGCAACCCCGACACCCATTGGGGCTTGAATTTTCGGGTCAGACCCGAATTTGGCGAATTGTTTTGTTTTACTATACTCAAAAGTTGGCAGCACCAAGTACACCCGTCGGTGGCTTGTATCCTTGAGATTTCCAGAAAATTAAGACGTTTCAGAAAAACAAAATGGCGGCATGTGTGGCGGCCATCTTGTAAAATTACCAAAAACCCAACTTTCGACACGATAAATGGGATAGCTGGCATCCCCCGACTGGATTGTGATGTACGAACCGATTGTGTCGTTTACTAACGAGTGTTACCTGGTGCAACATTTTTTCCCACTTTTGGGGTATTTTTCCCGATTTTCCCCGAAAACAAGAAAAGTAGAAATGACGACATTTTAAATGAAAATTTTGCATAACCACCAAGAATGGGGTGCCTCAAATGACATTTGTCCATGTTCATCATTTTCAGCTGGCAACCCCGAGAGCCATTGGTTCATGAATTTTCGGGTCAGATCCGACTTTGGCGAATTCTTTTGTTCTACCAAAGCAGACGTATAGCCACCGTTTTTTTACTGACAGTTAGCTTTCATTATGGTTAGTTTGGAAAAATTGTGACATTTCAGAAATTCACGATGGCGGCCATGTCATTTCCGGAATCCGAAACCTTGTCCGATTGGGGTCGTTCAAGTGGTTCACATCCCACTGATGAGTTTGTGTCGAATTTTAGGTTTCTCAAGGCTTTCAAGGATATCTACTTGACTGAAGACGGCTGTAATTCAAAATGGCGGCCGCGTTACTTCCGGTTTCCCAAAAATTTACCGATTGAGGTCGTTCAAACGATTCATCCAACTGAGGTGTAAGAGTTTTTTTCAAATTTTAGGATATTTAAGGGGTTTCAAGGGATCTTCACTGATTTTAGGGTTTTGCCCCTACAGGAATATTTTGTAGACGCGAGCTACTCGCGAACCAATAGTTTACGATCCTTCAAACGGTTTTGACCGAATGAGGATTGATTTCGTACATTGAGGGGTTTATTTATTTGGTCGATTTTAGGGTTCCTTTGGAGGTGAAATTTGTGTACCCTTCCCACCTCTCCCCAACCTCCCCTAAAATAGAAAGGGCTGTAAGTTCATTACGGTAAGAGATAGCCGTTAGGTGTTTCAACAAATTTTATAGTAGGCGTTGGAACGTGTCCGGTGATGGTGGTGGGGAGGTGGCGAGCGAAGCGAGCCGGCGACCCCGTAGCGTGGGGATAAGGTCACGGTAGCTTTCTGTCGGTAGGCAAATCCTGAGTGGAGCGAAGTGGAGAGGTGGCGAGCGTAGCGAGCCGTCGACTGAAAACCTGTCCGGTGGTGGTACCAGTAAAGCGAAGGGGGGAGGTGGCGAGCGAAACGAGCCGGTGACCCCATAGCGTGAGGATAAGGTCACGATAGCTTTCTGTCGGTAGGCAAATCCTGAGTGGAGCGAAGTGGAGAGGTGGCGAGCGTAGCGAGCCGTCGACTGAAAACCTGTCCGGTGGTGGTACCGGTAAAGCGAAGGGGGGAGGTGGCGAGCGAAGCGAGCCGGTGACCCCACAGCGTGAGGATAAGATCACGGTAGCTTTCCGGTGGTAGGCAGGTCTTGAGTGGAGCGAAGTGGGGAGGTGGCGAGCGTAGCGAGCCGTCGACTGAAAACCTGTCCGGTGGTGGTACCGGTAAAGCGAAGGGGGGAGGTGGCGAGCGAAGCGAGCCGGTGACCCCATAGCGTGAGGATAAGATCACGGTAGCTTTCCGGTGGTAGGCAGGTCTTGAGTGGAGCGAAGTGGGGAGGTGGCGAGCGTAGCGAGCCGTTGACTGAAAACCTGCCCGGTGGTGGTACCGGTAAAGCGAAGGGGGGAGGTGACGAGCGAAGCGAGTCGGCGACCCCATAGCGTTGGGATAAGATCACGGTAGCTTTCCGGTGGTAGGCAGGTCTTGAGTGGAGCGAAGTGAGAGGTGGCGAGCGTAGCGAGCCGTCCACTGAAAACCTGTCCAATGGTGGTACCGGTAAAGCGAATGGGGGAGGTGGCGAGCGAAGCGAGTCGGCGACCCCGTAGCGTGTCGCTTTCCGGTGGTAGGCAGGTCTTGAGTGGAGCGAAGTGGACAGGTGGCGGGCGTAGCAAGCCGGCGACCAGGACCGGTCCAAAGTTGGTTTAGCTATCAGACTATTGTACCTACTGTCCTTGATCTGTTTGTTTTAGGTGTTAGTCTTCCATGTTATTTTAATAAATAATAAAATCAATTTTCAAAACGCCCGTTCTCCCCCCCCCCTCCCCCTCCCCCTCATCGTATCTCGGAAACTAAGAGATCCGTGTTCTGTTTTTTTTACGGATTCGTTTAGAGGAAGCTCGACAAAGAAAAACAAGCTTCAAAGCTGCCCCCTTTGTCACCCCCTTCTCCCCCTTTAGCCGGTTTTCAGAACTTGAGAGATTTGGAACATTTTTTTTCACATTCATAAACAGCGACCCCTTCTCCCTTCCCGTCAACCCGCCCCCCATCGTATCTCGGAAACTGGCACACATAGTGGTTGATTTCAATTCTCACTTAATACTATTGAGGGGCGTTGAAATTCGTATACCCTCTCCTCCCCCTCCAACCTCCCCTAAACTTGAAAGGACTGTAACTTCATAACGGTTTGGGATAGCCATTAGGTGTTTGAACAAATGTTATCATAGGCGTCGAAACCAGTCTGGTGGTAGAGGACCTTTCCGGTAGCAGGTAGGTCGACAAGCAAATTGTAGGGTAATGGTTTTTAACGAGAGAAGGTCTGAGTTTTTAAATAAGTTTATAGATTATATTAGGATTTCTTATGGGGTTTCCAAATCTTTACATTAATTCTCAAGTTTAATTTTATTTTAATGTCTTATTTTTATTGAATTAGTTTTCAGAATGTGTTAGGGGTTCTTAAGTGTTTTCATACTGATTTAAGGATTCCTATTGGTTCTCAAAATGTCATAAGGGTAAGGAAAACATTTAAAATATGGGTAGGTTTCGTTATTCGAGTTAGAAGTTGATTTAGAATGATTAGAGCTTAATCATGTGGAAACCTTTAGTCCTTTTGGGCTTAATTTGCAATGCACTAGACTTTGAAAAGTCGAAAACTTTTTTTAGGGTCATGTTTGAGAATTAATATTACATTTAGGGGTTTTAAAAGTGAAAAACAAGCTACCAACACTAGCACGCGAGCTGCTTGCAGCTCGCGCAGCACGCAACAACTAGTTTATTTATATTATATAAAACTACAAGACCACTGACTCACTGACATGCCGTTTCTCGGAATGGGTGAGAGATGGGTTAGGGGTTAGTTTTGGAAAAATGACAAGTACTTCCGGTCGAGTAGAGGAAAATTATAGAGGAGATTCAAATCCAAGATGGCGGCCGAGACCATTTCCGGTTTCGGCGAGGAAAGGACTTGGGCCAATTTCGATTGGTAATTTTTGAAGAAGGTTTGAAGTCATTTGAAAAAAAAGTAAAAAAAAAAAAAAAAACAAGATGGCGGCCGCGCTGGGACGTTTTGAAATTTGCGACTTTTTTCACTCGACTTTGACCAATGGGGATGGCAACTGTGGAACTAATGGCGCTAGCATAGTTTGTTCCAAGCATCGTCATTGGTAGAAAATCTGGTAATGTCATTTTATATTTCAAAATGGCTTGACCTCATTGGTCAGATTGGGAACAAGCTATGCTAGCGCCATCTGATTTCGGCTTTCACCGGCCAACCCCATTGTTTTGTTCTAACGATTTTAAAAGTCGCCAACCTCGACATTGCCAATTTGTAGGCGATTTCAATGGCAATTGAGAAAAATTATGACATTTTGAAAATTTAACATGGCGGACGCTGTGGCGGCCATTTTGTAAAATGGTGGAATTTACGACTTTTTTCAAATCCATTTTTCGTGTAGTTGGCAACATCTGACGGGTTCGAGTTGTAGCGAGCGGTTGTGTGTTTTGTTGAGGAGTGTTGCCTGGTGCAAAAATTTTCCCCGTTTTTAGGGTACTTTCCCAGATTTTCCCCCAAAACATGAAAAGTAGAAATAACGACATTTTGAATGGAGACTTTGTCTAGCTGGCAACTTTGGGGAGCTCCAAATGACATTTGACCATTTTCATCACTTTCAACTGGCAACCCCAAAAAATATTGAACTTTTTCATTTTTGGGACTTTTTCACTTTGGCGAATTACTTTGTTCTACCAAACTCAAAAGTTGGCAACACCGAGCACACCGGTCGGTGGCCTGTATCCTTGAGATTTCCAGAAAATTATGACTTTTCAGAAAACCAAAATGGCGTCTGGTGTGGCGGCCATCTTGTAAAAACGACTAAAAATCCGAATTTTCGACACGATTTTTCGGGTAGTTGGCAACATCTGACGGGTTCGAGTTGTAACGAGCGGTTGTGTGTTTTGTTGAGTAGTGTTGCCTGGTGCAAAATTTTTCCCAATTTTTGGGGTACTTTCCCTGATTTTCCCCGAAAACATGAAAAGTAGAAATAACGACATTTTGAATGGAGACTTTGTCTAGCTGGCAACTTTGGGGAGCCCCAAATGACATTTGACCATTTTCATCACTTTCGACTGGCAACCCCAAAAAATATTGAACTTTTTCATTTTTGGGACTTTTTCACTTTGGCGAATTACTTTGTTCTACCAAACTCAAAAGTTGGCAACACCGAGTACACCGGTCGGTGGCCTGTATCCTTGAGATTTCCAGAAAATTATGACTTTACAGAAAAACAAAATGGCGGCGTGTGTGGTGGCCATCTTGTAGAAACGACTAAAAATCCGAATTTTCGTCACGATTTTTCGGGTAGTTGGCAACATCTGACGGGTTCGAGTTGTAGGGAGCGGTTGTGTGTATTATTGAGTAGTGTTGCCTGGTGCAAAAATTTACCCCATTTTTAGGGTGATTTTCCAGATTTTCCCCAAAAACATGAAAAGTAGAAATAACGACATTTTGAATGAAATTTTTACATAATCACCAAGAATGGGTTGCCTCAAATGACATTTGACCATTTTCATCACTTTCAGCTGGCAACCCCGAAAGCCATTGGGGTTTGAATTTTCGGGTCAGACCTGACTTTGGCGAATTACTTTGTTCTACCAAACTCAAAAGTTGGCTACACCAAGTACGCCCGTCGGTGCCTTTTATCCTTGAGATTTACAGAAAATTATGACTTTTCAGAAAAACAAAATGGCGGCTGGTGTGGCCATCTTGTAAAAATAACGAAAAATCCAGTTTTTCGACACGATTTTTTGGGTAGTTGGCAACATCTGACCGGTTTGAGTTGTACTAAGTGGTTGAATGTTTTGTCAAGGAGTGTTGTCTGGTGCAAAAATTTACCCCATTTTTTGGGTTCTTTCCCAGATTTTCCCCAAGAACATGAAAAGTAGAAATAACGACATTTTGAATAGATGTTTCACATAATCACCAAGAATGGGATGCTCCAAATGACATTTGACCATTTTCATCACTTTGAACTGGCAACCCCAAAAGCCATTGGGGTTTGAATTTTCGGGTCAGACCTGACTTTGGCGAATTGTTTTGTTCTACCAAACTCAAAAGTTGGCAACATAAAGTACATCGGTTTGTAGCCTATATCCTTGAAATTTCAGAAAAATTATGACTTTTTAGAAAAACAAGATGGCGGACAGTGTGGCGGCCATCTTAATAAATACGAAAAATCCCACTTTTGGACACGATAAATGGGACAGCTGGCATCCCCCGACTGGATTGCGTTGTATGAAACGGTTGTGTGTTTTATCAAGGCGTGCTGCCTGGCGTAATTTTTTTCCCCATTTTTAGGGTATTTTCCTAGATTTTGCCCAAAATCATGAAAAGTAAAAATAACAACATTTTGAATGAAAATGTTGCATAATAACCAAGAATGGGTTGCCTCAAATGACATTTGACCATTTTCATCACTTTCAACTGGCAACCCCGAGAGCCATTTGTTCATGAATTTTCGGTTCAGACCCAACTTTGGTGAATTCTTTTGTTCTACCAAAGTCAACGTATAGCCACCTTTTTTTTACTGACATGTAGCTTTTATCCTGGTAAGTTTGGGAAAATAGTGACATTTCAGGAATTCAAGATGGCAGCCGTGCCATTTCCGGTTTCCGAAACCTTGTCCAATTGGGGTCGTTCAAACGGTGTAGGTTTTTTCAAATTGTAAGATATTTAAGGGGTTTCGAGGGATCTTTACTGGTTTTAGGGCTTTGCCCCTACAGGAATATTTTGTAGACGCGAGCTGCTCGCGAACGAATAATAGTAGTAGTTTACGATTGGGTTCCTTCAACGGTTCCGACAGAATGAGGATTGATTTTGTACATAGAGGGGTTTATTTATATGGTCGATTTAAGGTTTCTTTTGGTGGTGAAATTTGTGTATCCTTCCCACCTCTCCTCAACCTCCCCTCAAATAGAAAGGGCTGTAACTTCATTACGGTTAGAGATAGCCGATAGGTGTTTGAACAAATATTATAGGCAGGTCCTGAGTGAAGCGAAGTGGGGAGGTGGCGAGCGTAGCGAGCCGTCGACTGAAAACCTATCCGGTGGTGGTACCGGTAAAGCGAAGGGGGGAGGTGGCGAGCGAAGCGAGCCGGTGACCCCACAGCGTGAGGATAAGGTCACGGTAGGTTTCCGGTGGTAGGCAGGACTTGAGTGGAGCAAAATGGGGAGGTGGCGAGCGTAGCGAGCCGTCGAATGAAAACCTGCCCGGTGGTGGCACCGGTAAAGCGAAGGGGGGAGGTGGCGAGCGAAGCGAGCCAGTGACCCCATAGCGTGAGGAAAAGGTCATAGTAGCATTCCGGTGGTTAGCAGGTCCTGAGTGGACTGAAAAAAGGAAGTCGCGAGCGTAGCGAGCCGTGAACCGAAAACCTGCCCGGTGGTGGTACCGGTAAAGCGAAGGAGAAGGTGGCGAGCGAAGCGAATCGGTGACCCCATAGCGTGAGGAAAAGTTCATGGTAGCATTCCGGTGGTTAGCAGGTCCTGAGTGGAGTGAAAAAAGGAAGTCGCGAGCGTAGCGAGCCGTGGACCGAAAACCTGCCCTGTGGTGGTACCGGTAAAGCGAAGGAGAAGGTGGCGAGCGAAGCGAGTCGGCGACCCCGTAGCGTGGAGATAGGGTCACGCTAGCTTTCCGTCGGTAGGCAGGTCCTGAGTGGAGCGAAGTGGGGCGGTGGCGAGCGTAGCGAGCCGTCGAGCGAAAACCTGTCCGGTGGTGGTACCGGTAAAGCGAAGGGGGGAGGTGGCGAGCGAAGCGAGCCGGTGACCCCATAGCGTAAGGATAAGGTCACGGTAGCTTTCCGGTGGTAGGCAGGACTTGAGTGGAGCAAAGTGGGGAGGTGGCGAGCGTAGCGAGCCGTCGACTGAAAACCTGTCCGGTGGTGGTACCGGTAAAGCGAATGGGGGAGGTGGCGAGCGAAGCGAGTCGGCGACCCCGTAGCGTGTCGCTTTCCGGTGGTAGGCAGGTCTTGAGTGGAGCGAAGTGGACAGGTGGCGGGCGTAGCAAGCCGGCGACCAGGACCGGTCCAAAGTTGGTTTGGCTATCAGACTATTGTACTGTCCTTGATCTGTTTGTTTTAGGTGTTAGTCTTCCATGTTATTTTAATAAATAATAAAATCAATTTTCAAAACTCCCGTTCAATACGGGCGTCGAAACCAGTCTGGTGGTAGAGGACCTTTCCGGTAGCAGGTAGGTCGACAAGCAAATTGTAGGGTAATGTTTTTTTAATGAGAGAAGGTCTGAGTTTTTAAATAAGTCTAGAGATTATATTAGGGGTTCTTATGGGGTTTCCAAATCTTTAAATTAATTCTCAAGTTTTATTTTATTTTAATATCTTATTTTTATTGAATTAGTTTTCAGAATGTGTTAGGGGTTCTTAAGTGTTTTTATACTGATTTAAGGATTTTTATGGGTTCTCAACACGTCCTAGGGGTAAGAAAAAAAATATGGGTAGGTATCGTTATTCGAGTGATTTGAAGGTGCTGATTTAGAATTATTAGAGCTTAATCAAGTGGAAACCTTTTGTCCTTTTCGGCTTTATTTGGCATTTCACTAGAGTTTGAAAAGTGAAACACTTCTTTTAGGGTCATTTTTGAGAATTAGGGGGGGGTCATTTAGGGGTTTTATAAGTGAAAAAAAAAAACAAGCTACCACCACTAGCACGCGAGCTGCTTGCAGCTCGCGCAGCACGCAACAACTAGTTATTATTATTTATTTATTTATATTATATAAAACTACAAGACCACTGACTCACTCACTGACTGATTGACATGTCGTTTCTCGGAATGGGTGAGAGATGGGTTAGGGGTATGTTTTGGAAAAATGTAAAGCACTTCCGGTCGAGTAGAGGAAAATTATAGCGGAGATTCAAATCCAAGATGGCGGCCGGGTTCATTTCCGGTTTCGGCGAGGAAAGGACTTGGACCAATTTCGATTGGTAATTTTTGTAGAAGGGCTGAAGTGATTTGAAAAAAAAGTAAAAAAAAAAAAAAAAACAAGATGGCGGCCGCGCTGGGACGTTTTGAAATTTGCGACTTTTTTCACTCCACTTTGACGAATTGTTTTCTTCTACCGATTTTTCAAGTCGGCAACACTGACCTTGCCAATTTGTAGGTGATGTCAATGGCAATTGAGAAAAATTATGACATTTAGAAAATCCAACATGGCGGACGCTGTGGCGGCAATTTTGTGATATGGTGGAATTTACGACTTTTTTCAAATGGATTTTTCGTGTAGTTGGCAACATCTGACGGGTTCGAGTTGTACCGAGCGGTTGTGTGTTTTGTTGAGGAGTGTTGCCTGGTGCAAATTTTTTTCCAATTTTTCGGGTATTTTTCCAGATTTTCCCCGAAAACATGAAAAGTAGAAATAACGACATTTTGAATGGAGACTTTGTCTAGCTGGCAACTTTGGGGAGCCCCAAATGACATTTGACCATTTTCATCACTTTCAACTGGCAACCCCAAAAAATATTCAACTTTTTCATTTTTGGGACTTTTTCACTTTGGCGAATTACTTTGTTCTACCAAACTCAAAAGTTGGCAACACCGAGAACACCGGTCGGTGGCCTGTATCCTTGAGATTTCCAGAAAATTATGACTTTACAGAAAAACAAAATGGCGGCGTGTGTGGCGGCCATCTTGTAACAACGACGAAAAATCTGAATTTTCGACACGATTTTTCGGGTAGTTGGCAACATCCGACGGGTTCGAGTTGTACCGAGCGGTTGTGTGTTTGGTCGAGTAGTGTTGCCTGGTGCAAAAATTTACCCCATTTTTAGGGTAATTTCCCAGATTTTCCTCAAAAACATGAAAAGTAGAAATAACGACATTTTGAATGGAAATTTTACATAATCACCAAGAATGGGATGCTCCAAATGACATTTGACCATTTTCATCACTTTCAACTGGCAACCCCGAAAGCCATTGGGGTTTAAATTTTCGGGTCAGACCTGACTTTGGCGAATTACTTTGTTCTACCAAACTCAAAAGGTGGCAACACCGAGTACACCGGTTGGTGGCCTGTATCCTTGAGATTTCAGGAAAATTATGACTTTACAGAAAAACAAAATGGCGGCTGGTGTGGCGGCCATCTTGTAAAACTGACGAAAATTTCTTATTTTCAACACGATTTTTCGGGTAGTTGGCAACATCCGACGGGTTTGAGTTGTATGAAGCGGTTGTGTGTTTTCATATGAAATGTTGCCTGGTGCAAAATTTTACCCCATTTTTAGGGTAATTTTCCATATTTACCTCAAAAACATGAAAAGTAGAAATAACGACATTTTGAATAAAAAATTTACATAATCACCAAGAATGGGATGCCCCAAATGACATTTGACCATTTTCATCACTTTCAGCTGGCAACCCCGAAAGCCATTGGGGTTTGAATTTTCGGGTCAGACCTGACTTTGGCGAATTACTTTGTTCTACTAAACTCAAAAGTTGGCCACACCAAGTACACCGGTCGGTGGCCTGTATCCTTGAGATTTCAGGAAAATTATGACTTCACAGAAAAACAAAATGGCGGCTGATGTGGCGGCCATCTTGTAAAACTGACGAAAAATCCTTATTTTCAACACGATTTTTCGGGTCGTTGGCAACATCCGACGGGTTTGAGTTGTACCAAGTGGTTGTGTGTTACGCTAAGGAGTGTTGCCTGGTGCCAAAAATTTCCCCGTTTTTAGTGTATTTTCCCAGATTTTGCCTAAAATCATGAAAAGTAGAAATAACGACATTTGGAATAGAAATTGTGTATTGCCACCAAGAATGGGGTGCCACAAATGACATTTGACCATTTTCATCACTTTCAACTGGTAACCCCGAGAGCCATTGGGGCTTGAATTTTCGGGTCAGACCTGATTTTGGCGAATTACTTTGTTCTACCAAACTCAAAAGTTGGCTACACCGAGTACACCGTTCAGTGGCCTGTATCCTTGAGATTTCACGAAAATTATGACTTCACAGAAAAACAAAATGGCGGACAGTGTGGCAGCCATCTTAATAAATACGAAAAATCCCACTTTTGGACACGATAAACGGGACAGCTGGCATCCCCCGACTGGATTGCGTTGTATGAAACGGTTGTGTGTTTTGTTGAGGAGTATTGCTTGGTGCAAAAAATTTCCCCATTTTTTGGGTATTTTCTCAGATTTTCCCCAAAAACTTGAAAAGTAGAAATAATGATATTTTGAATATAAATGTTGCATAACTACTAAGAATGGGGTGCGTCAAATGACATTTGACCATTTTTATCACTTT
The DNA here is from genome assembly GCA_950022955.1 of Xestia ashworthii. Lineage (NCBI taxonomy): Eukaryota > Metazoa > Arthropoda > Insecta > Lepidoptera > Noctuidae > Xestia > Xestia ashworthii. The sequence goes on from OX465574.1 coordinate 13,579,072, forward strand.
AAGCTGGCAACCCCGAGCGCCATTGGGGCTTGAATTTTCGGGTCAGACCCGACTGGCGAATTCTTTTGTTCTACCAAAGCCAACGTATAGCCACCGTTTTTTTACTGACAGGTAGCTTTCATTATGATTAGTTTGGAAAAATTATGACATTTCAGAAATTCAAGATGGCGGCCGTGTCATTTCCGGTTTCTGAAACCTTGTCCGATTGGGGTCGTTCAAGTGGTTCACATCCCACTGATGAGTTTGTGTCGAATTTTAGGTTTTTCAGGGCTTTCAAGGATATCTACTTGACTTAAGACGGCTGTAATTCAAAATGGCGGCCGCGTTACTTCCGGTTTCCCAAAAATTTACCGATTGAGGTCGTTCAAACGATTCATCCAACTGAGGTGTAAGAGTTTTTTTCAAATTTTAGGATATTTAAGGGGTTTCAAGGGATCTTCACTGATTTTAGGGCTTTGTCCCTACAGGAATATTTTGTAGACGCGAGCTGCTCGCGAACCAATAGTTTACGATCCTTCAAATGGTTTCGACCGAATGAGGATTGATTTCGTACATTGAGGGGTTTATTTATTTGGTCGATTTTAGGGTTCCTTTGGAGGTGAAATTTGTGTACCCTTCCCACCTCTCCCCAACCTCCCCTAAAATAGAAAGGGCTGTAAGTTCATTACGGTAAGAGATAGCCGTTAGGTGTTTGAACAAATTTTACAGTAGGCGTTGGAACCTGTCCGGTGATAATGGTGGGGAGGTGGCGAGCGAAGCGAGCCGGCGACCCCGTAGCGTGGGGATAAGGTCACGATAGCATTCCGGTGGTAGGAAGGTCCTGAGTGGAGCAAAGTGAGGAGGTGGCGAGCGTAGCGAGCCGGTGACCGAAAACCAGTCCGGTGGTGGTACCGGTAAAGTGAAGGGGGGAGGTGGCGAGCGAAGCGAGCCGGTGATCCCGTAGCGTGGGGATAAGGTCACGGTAGCTTTCTGTCGGTAGGCAAATCCTGAGTGGAGCGAAGTGGAGAGGTGGCGAGCGTAGCGAGCCGGTGACCGAAAACCAGTCCGGTGGTGGTACCGGTAAAGTGAAGGGGGGAGGTGGCGAGCGAAGCGAGCCGGTGACCCCGTAGCGTGGGGATAAGGTCACGGTAGCTTTCTGTCGGTAGGCAAATCCTGAGTGGAGCGAAGTGGAGAGGTGGCGAGCGTAGCGAGCCGGTGACCGAAAACCAGTCCGGTGGTGGTACCGGTAAAGTGAAGGGGGGAGGTGGCGAGCGAAGCGAGCCGGTGACCCCGTAGCGTGGGGATAAGGTCACGGTAGCTTTCTGTCGGTAGGCAAATCCTGAGTGGAGCGAAGTGGAGAGGTGGCGAGCGTAGCGAGCCGTTGACTGAAAACCTGTCCGGTGGTGGTACCGGTAAAGCGAAGGGGGGAGGTGGCGAGCGAAGCGAGCCGGTGACCCCATAGCGTGAGGATAAGGTCACGGTAGCTTTCCGGTGGTAGGCAGGACTTGAGTGGAGCAAAGCGGGGAGGTGGCGAGCGTAGCGAGCCGTCGACTGAAAACCTGTCCGGTGGTGGTGGTGGGGAGGTGGCGAGCGAAGCGAGCCGACGACCCCGTAGCGTGGGGATAAGGTCACGGTAGCTTTCTGTCGGTAGGCAAATCCTGAGTGGAGCGAAGTGGAGAGGTGGCGAGCGTAGCGAGCCGTCGACTGAAAACCTGTCCGGTGGTGGTACCGGTAAAGCGAAGGGGGGAGGTGGCGAGCGTAGCGAGCCGGTGACCTCATAGCGTGAGGATAAGATCACGGTAGCTTTCCGGTGGTAGGCAGGTCTTGAGTGGAGCGAAGTGGGGAGGTGGCGAGCGTAGCGAGCCGTTGACTGAAAACCTGCCCGGTGGTGATATCGGTGAAGCGAAGCGGGAGATAGCGAGCGAAGCGAGCTGGCGACCCCGTAGCGTGGCGATGATGTCATGTTAGGTTTCCGGTGGTAGGCAGGTCCTGAGTGGATCGGAGTGGGGAGGTGGCGAGCGTAGCGAGCCGGCGACCTGGTCGGCGACCAGGATCGGTCCGAAATTGTTTGGCTATCAGACTATTGTACTGTCCTTGATCTGTTAGTTTTAGCTGTTAGTCTCCCATGTTATTTTAATAAATAATTTAATCAATTTTCAAAACTCCCGTTCTCACCCCCTAAACTAAGAGATCTGTGTTCTGTTTTTTTTTACGGATTCGTATAGAGGAAGCTCGACAAGGAAAAACCATTTTCAAAGCTGCCACCTCTGCCCCCCCCCCTCTCCCCCCTTACCTGGTTTTCAGAATTTGAAAGATTTGGAACATTTATTTTCACATTCATACAAACAGCGACCCCTGTCCCTTTCTCCCTTTCCGTCACACCGCCCTCATCGTATCTCGGAAACTGGCACACACATAGTGGTTGTTTTTAATTCTCACTTAATAGTAGTGAGGGACGTTGAAATTCGTATACCCTCTCCTCCCCCTCCAACCTCCCCTAAACTTGAAAGGACTGTAACTTCATAACGGTTAGGGATAGCCATTAGGTGTTTGAACAAATATTATCATAGGCGTCGAAACCTGTCTGGTGGTAGAGGACCTTTCCGGTAGCAGGTAGGTTGACAAGCAAATTGTAGGGTAATGTTTTTTTAATGAGAGAATGTCTGAGTTTTTAAATAAGTTTATAGATTATATTAGGGGTTCTTATGGGGTTTAGAAATCTTTAAATTAATTCTCAAGTTTAATTTTATTTTAATATCTTATTTTAATTGAATAAGTTTTCAGAATGTGTTAGGGGTTCGTGTTTTCATACTGATTTAAGGATTCCTATTGGTTCTCAAAATGTCATAAGGGGAAGGAAAACAATTAAAATATGGGTAGGTTTCGTTATTCGAGTTAGAAGATGATTTAGAATGATTAGAGCTTAATCAAGTGGAAACCTTTAGTCCTTTTGGGCTTAATTTGGCAGTGCACTAGACTTTGAAAAGTAGAAAACTTCTTTTAGGGTCATTTTTGAGAATTAGTATTACATTTAGGGGTTTTAAAAGTGACAAACAAAAACAAGCTACCACCACTAGCACGCGAGCTGCTTGCAGCTCGCGCAGCACGCAACAACTAGTTTATATTATATAAAACTACAAGACCACTGACTCACTCACTGACTGATTGACATGTCGTTTCTCGGAATGGGTGAGAGATGGGTTAGGGGTATGTTTTGGAAAAATGTAAAGCACTTCCGGTCGAGTAGAGGAAAATTATAGCGGAGATTCAAATCCAAGATGGCGGCCGAGTCCATTTCCGGTTTCGGCGAGGAAAGGACTTGGGCCAATTTCGATTGGTAATTTTTGTAGAAGGTCTAAAGTGATTTGAAAAAAAAGTAAAAAAAAAAAAAAAAACAAGATGGCGGCCGCGCTGGGACGTTTTGAAATTTGCGACTTTTTTCACTCCACTTTGACGAATTGTTTTCTTCTACCGATTTTTCAAGTCGGCAACACTGACCTTGCCAATTTGTAGGTGATGTCAATGGCAATTGAGAAAAATTATGACATTTAGAAAATCCAACATGGCGGACGCTGTGGCGGCCATTTTGTGATATGGTGGAATTTACGACTTTTTTCAAATGGATTTTTCGTGTAGTTGGCAACATCTGACGGGTTCGAGTTGTACCGAGCGGTTGTGTGTTTTGTTGAGGAGTGTTGCCTGGTGCAAAATTTTTTCCAATTTTTCGGGTATTTTTCCAGATTTTCCCCGAAAACATGAAAAGTAGAAATAACGACATTTTGAATGGAGACTTTGTCTAGCTGGCAACTTTGGGGAGCCCCAAATGACATTTGACCATTTTCATCACTTTCAACTGGCAACCCCAAAAAATATTCAACTTTTTCATTTTTGGGACTTTTTCATTTTGGCGAATTACTTTGTTCTACCAAACTCAAAAGTTGGCAACACCGAGAACACCGGTCGGTGGCCTGTATCCTTGAGATTTCCAGAAAATTATGACTTTTCAGAAAAACAAAATGGCGTCTGGTGTGGCGGCCATCTTGTAAAACTGACGAAAAATCCTTATTTTTAACACGATTTTCCGGGTCGTTGGCAACATCCGACGGGTTCGTGTTGTACCGAACGGTTGTGTGCTTTGTTGAGTAGTGTTGCCTGGGTTAAAACATTACCCCATTTTTAGGGTAATTTCCCAGATTTTCCCCAAAAACATGAAAAGTAGAAATAACGACATTTTGAATGGAAATTTTGCATAATCACCAAGAATAGAATGCCCTTAATGACATTTGACCGTTTTCGTCATTTTCAGCTGGCAACCCCGATAGCCATTGGGTTTCGAATATTTGGGTCAGACCTGACTTTGGCGAATTACTTTGTTCTACCAAACTCAAAAGTTGGCTACACCATGTACACCCGTCTGTGGCTTGTATCCTTGAGATTTCCAAAAAATTATGACTTTTCAGAAAAACAAAATGGCGGCTGGTGTGGCGGCCATCTTGTAAAAACGACGAAAAATCTCAATTTTCGACATGATTTTTCGGGTAATTGGCAACATCTGACGGGTTCGAGTTGTACCAAGCGGTTGTGCGTTTTGTCAAGTAGTGTTGCCTGGTACAAAACATTTCCCCATTTTGAGGGTATTTTCCCCAGAAACATGAAAAGTAGAAATAACGACATTTTGAATGAAATTGTTCCATAACTATCTTGGATCGGGTGCTCCAAATGACATTTGACCATTTTCATCACTTTCAACTGGTAACCCCAAGAGCCATTGGGGTTTGAATTTTCGGGTCTGATCCGACTTTGGCGAATTCTTTTGTTCTACCAAAGCCAACGTATAGCCACCGTTTTTTTACTGACAGGTAGCTTTCATTACGGTTAGTTTGGAAAAATTGTGACATTTCAGAAATTCAAGATGGCGGCCGTGTCATTTCCGGTTTCCGAAACCTTGTCCGATTGGGGTCGTTCAAGTGGTTCACATCCCACTGATGAGTTTTTTTAGGTTTTTCAAGGCTTTCAAGGATATCTACTTGACTGAAGACGGCTGTAATTCAAAATGGCGGCCACGTTACTTCCGGTTTCCCAAAAATTTACCGATTGAGGTCGTTCAACCGATTCATCCAACTGAGGTGTAAGAGTTTTTTTCAAATTTTAGGATATTTAAGGGGTTTCAAGGGATCTTCACTGATTTTAGGGCTTTGCCCCTACAGGAATAATTTATAGACGCGAGCTGCTCGCGAACCAATAGTTTACGATCCTTCAAACGGTTTCGACCGAATGAGGATTGATTTCGTACATTGAGGGGTTTATTTACTTGGTCGATTTTAGGGTTCCTTTGGAGGTGAAATTTGTGTACCCTTCCCACCTCTCCCCAACCTCCCCTAAAATAGCAGCGGCGGCGTAGCTTAGGCGGATAAGGTCACGATAGCATTCCGGTGGTAGGAAGGTCCTGAGTGGAGCAAAGTGGAGGTGGCGAGCGTAGCGAGCCGGTGACCGAAAACCAGTCCGGTGGTGGTACCGGTAAAGTGAAGGGGGGAGGTGGCGAGCGAAGCGAGCCGGTGACCCCGTAGCGTGGGGAAAAGGTCACGGTATCTTTCCGTCGGTAGGCAGGTCCTGAGTGGAGCGAAGTGGGGAGGTGGCGAGCGCAGCGAGCCGGTGACCGAAAACCTGTCCGGTGGTGGTACCGGTAAAGTGAAGGGGGGAGGTGGCGAGCGAAGCGAGCCGCTGACCCCGTAGCGTGGAATAAGTTCGCGGTAGCTTTCTGTCGGTAGACAGATCCTGAGTGGAGCGAAGAGGGGAGGTGGCGAGCGCAGCGAGCCGGTGACCAAAAACCTGTCCGGTGGTGGTACCGGTAAAGTGAAGGGGGGAGGTGGCGAGCGAAGCGAGCCGCTGACCCCGTAGCGTGGGGATAAGGTCGCGGTAGCTTTCTGTCGGTAAGCAGATCCTGAGTGGAGCGAAGAGGGGAGGTGGCTAGCGCAGCGAGCCGGTGACCGAAAACCTGTCCGGTGGTGGTACCGGTTAAGTGAAGGGGGGAGGTGGCGAGCGAAGCGAGCCGCTGACCCCGTAGCGTGGAATAAGTTCGCGGTAGCTTTCTGTCGGTAGACAGATCCTGAGTGGAGCGAAGAGGGGCGGTGGCGAGCGCAGCGAGCCGGTGACCGAAAACCTGTCCGGTGGTGGTACCGGTTACGCGAAGGGGGGAGGTGGCGAGCGAAGCGAGCCGCTGACCCCGTCGCGTGAAATAAGTTCGCGGTAGCTTTCTGTCGGTAAGCAGATCCTGAGTGGAGCGAAGAGGGGAGGTGGCTAGCGCAGCGAGCCGGTGACCGAAAACCTGTCCGGTGGTGGTACCGGTTAAGTGAAGGGGGGAGGTGGCGAGCGAAGCGAGCCGCTGACCCCGTAGCGTGGAATAAGTTCGCGGTAGCTTTCTGTCGGTAGACAGATCATGAGTGGAGCGAAGAGGGGAGGTGGCGAGCGCAGCGAGCCGGTGACCGAAAACCTGTCCGGTGGTGCTACCGGTAAAGTGAAGGGGGGGAGGAGGCAAGTGAAGCGAGCCGACGACCTCGTAGCGTGGGGATAAGGTCACGGTAGCTTTTCGGTGGTAGGAACGTCCTGAGTGGAGCGAAGTGCGGAGGTGGCGAGCGTAGCGAGCCGGTGATCGAAAATGATTCCGGTGGTGGTACCGGTAAATTGAAGCGGAGAGGTGGCGAGCGAAGCGAGCTGGTGACCCCGTAGCGTGGGGATAAGATCACAGTAGCTTTCCGGTGGTAGGCAGGTCCTGAATAGAGCGAAGCAGGGAGGTGGCGAGCGAAGCGAGCCGGCGCGGCGTCCGGTCCGGAGTTGGTCAATTTTCAATTTTTTTCGTATAATTTTCATTTTTGGTATAATTTTCAAAACTCCCGTTCCTCCCCCCTCACCCCTCCCCCACATCGTTTCTCGGAAACTAAGAGATCCGTGTTCGGGTTTTTTAGGAATTTGTATAGAGAGGCTCAACAAAGAAAAACAGTTAGCAAAGTTATCCTCTTTGCCCCCCTTCTCTCCCCTTTCAGGCGGATCTCGGAACTTGAGAGACTTGGAACATTTGTTCTTCAGATTCATTAACAGGGGCTGAAAGATGGCCAAAATCATTTTTAAAACCCTTTCTCCCTCCCCTTCACCCCTCTCCCCATCGTATCTCGAAAACTGGGACACATAGCGGTTTGTTTTTTATTACTCACCTAATACTATTGAGGGGCATTGAAATTGGTATATCCTCTCCTCCCCAACCTCCCCTAAAATTGAAAGGGCTGTAACTTCGTAACGGTTAGAGATAGCCATGAAGTACATTATAAAACATATGACATCCGGGTATTTATCGCGAATTTACCTTTAATTTTATCCCGACGTTTCGACCGGATTGCACCAGCCGTGCAAAAAAAACCCAAAAAACCCAAAAATCCTTGCCCATGAGAAGCACTATTATAAGAGAATGGTTCGGGAAGCGATTGAGATCAAGAAGTACCCTAATTTCAATCGCGAAGACGGCTTCAAACTCTCTTCAGCGTGGAATCCAGTGATCACTAAGTGTACTCGTCAAGTGAAATCGCCTCAATATACGGACACTGTTAGTGTAGTGTGCTGTCCTAGTGTGAACCGGCCCTAATTAACATTTATGAAGATGAGTGAGGGTAGTTGAAAAAACACCTTCACTTTGCTGTCGCGGTACCTCCAATACTTCAGTCTCCCCGCGACCACGGCTGGTGCAATCCGGTCGAAACGTCGGGATAAAATTAAAGGTAAATTCGCGATAAATACCCGGATGTCATATGTTTTATAATGTGTTCTGATCGTGAAAGTTTAAAAAAGACAATAGCCATGAAGTATTTTAACAAGTACTAATTAAGGCGTCAAAACCTGTTCCTTGGTGGTACTGTAGACCCCCCCTCTTTTTGCCCCCCTTCCCCCTCCCTGTCGTATCTCGGAAACTAAGAGACCCGTGACCCGTTGAGTTGGATCTAGGAAGTTAAGAGACTTGGATTTTGTTTTTCAGCTTCGTATAAAATCATTTTCGAAACTATCTCCTCACCCCCTCTTCACTCCTCTCTCCATATAATGTTTTAGGGGTTTTTAAGGGTTTTCATACTGATTTAAGGGGTTTGAAGGGTAATGGACTTCCAAACCATTTAAGGATTCCTATTGCTTCTCAAAATGTCATAAGGGTATGGAAAACAATTAAAATATAGGTAGCTTTCGTTATTCGAGTTAGAAGATAAGAGAGATAAGTTGGGTTGGGTTGGTTGGTTGGTTGAGTTGTTGGGTTTGGGTTTGTTAGGTTAGGTTAGGTGAGATTTTAAGTTTAATTTAGAATATAATGTAAATGCACATACGTAAGTATTTCCTCTTTTGTAAATCTCGCTTTCAAAATTAGGTTTGCTGTAAGAAAACCCAACTCTGGGTTAAGCTCGCCTTTGTGCATAAGCTATATTATTGCAAGTAATATGTATATTTGTTATTATTTTTGTGTGCACTAAAGAATAAGAATAAGATGATTATTATGAATGATTAGAGCTTAATCAAGTGGAAACCTTTAATTTAATTTGGCAGTGCACTAGACTTTGAAAAGTTGAAAACTTCTTTTAGGGTCATTTTTGAGAATTAATATTACATTTAGGGGTTTTATAAGTGAAAAAAAAAGCAAGCTACCACCACTAGCACGCGAGCTGCTTGCAGCTCGCGCAGCACGCAACAACTAGTTTATTTATTTATTTATATTATATAAAACTACAAGACCACTGACTCACTGACATGCCGTTTCTCGGAATGGGTGAGAGATGGGTTAGGGGTTAGTTTTGGAAAAATGACAAGTACTTCCGGTCGAGTAGAGGAAAATTATAGAGGAGATTCAAATCCAAGATGGCGGCCGAGACCATTTCCGGTTTCGGCGAGGAAAGGACTTGGGCCAATTTCGATTGGTAATTTTTGAAGAAGGTTTGAAGTCATTTGAAAAAAAAGTAAAAAAAAAAAAAAAAACAAGATGGCGGCCGCGCTGGGACGTTTTGAAATTTGCGACTTTTTTCACTCGACTTTGACCAATTGTTTTGTTCTAACGATTTTAAAAGTCGCCAACCTCGACATTGCCAATTTGTAGGCGATTTCAATGGCAATTGAGAAAAATTATGACATTTTGAAAATTTAACATGGCGGACGCTGTGGCGGCCATTTTGTAAAATGGTGGAATTTACGACTTTTTTCAAATCCATTTTTCGTGTAGTTGGCAACATCTGACGGGTTCGAGTTGTAGCGAGCGGTTGTGTGTTTTGTTGAGGAGTGTTGCCTGGTGCAAAAATTTTCCCCGTTTTTAGGGTACTTTCCCAGATTTTCCCCCAAAACATGAAAAGTAGAAATAACGACATTTTGAATGGAGACTTTGTCTAGCTGGCAACTTTGGGGAGCTCCAAATGACATTTGACCATTTTCATCACTTTCAACTGGCAACCCCAAAAAATATTGAACTTTTTCATTTTTGGGACTTTTTCACTTTGGCGAATTACTTTGTTCTACCAAACTCAAAAGTTGGCAACACCGAGCACACCGGTCGGTGGCCTGTATCCTTGAGATTTCCAGAAAATTATGACTTTTCAGAAAACCAAAATGGCGTCTGGTGTGGCGGCCATCTTGTAAAAACGACTAAAAATCCGAATTTTCGACACGATTTTTCGGGTAGTTGGCAACATCTGACGGGTTCGAGTTGTAACGAGCGGTTGTGTGTTTTGTTGAGTAGTGTTGCCTGGTGCAAAATTTTTCCCAATTTTTGGGGTACTTTCCCTGATTTTCCCCGAAAACATGAAAAGTAGAAATAACGACATTTTGAATGGAGACTTTGTCTAGCTGGCAACTTTGGGGAGCCCCAAATGACATTTGACCATTTTCATCACTTTCGACTGGCAACCCCAAAAAATATTGAACTTTTTCATTTTTGGGACTTTTTCACTTTGGCGAATTACTTTGTTCTACCAAACTCAAAAGTTGGCAACACCGAGTACACCGGTCGGTGGCCTGTATCCTTGAGATTTCCAGAAAATTATGACTTTACAGAAAAACAAAATGGCGGCGTGTGTGGTGGCCATCTTGTAGAAACGACTAAAAATCCGAATTTTCGTCACGATTTTTCGGGTAGTTGGCAACATCTGACGGGTTCGAGTTGTAGGGAGCGGTTGTGTGTATTATTGAGTAGTGTTGCCTGGTGCAAAAATTTACCCCATTTTTAGGGTGATTTTCCAGATTTTCCCCAAAAACATGAAAAGTAGAAATAACGACATTTTGAATGAAATTTTTACATAATCACCAAGAATGGGTTGCCTCAAATGACATTTGACCATTTTCATCACTTTCAGCTGGCAACCCCGAAAGCCATTGGGGTTTGAATTTTCGGGTCAGACCTGACTTTGGCGAATTACTTTGTTCTACCAAACTCAAAAGTTGGCTACACCAAGTACGCCCGTCGGTGCCTTTTATCCTTGAGATTTACAGAAAATTATGACTTTTCAGAAAAACAAAATGGCGGCTGGTGTGGCCATCTTGTAAAAATAACGAAAAATCCAAATTTTCGACACGATTTTTTGGGTAGTTGGCAACATCTGACCGGTTTGAGTTGTACTAAGTGGTTGAATGTTTTGTCAAGGAGTGTTGTCTGGTGCAAAAATTTACCCCATTTTTTGGGTTCTTTCCCAGATTTTCCCCAAGAACATGAAAAGTAGAAATAACGACATTTTGAATAGATGTTTCACATAATCACCAAGAATGGGATGCTCCAAATGACATTTGACCATTTTCATCACTTTGAACTGGCAACCCCAAAAGCCATTGGGGTTTGAATTTTCGGGTCAGACCTGACTTTGGCGAATTGTTTTGTTCTACCAAACTCAAAAGTTGGCAACATAAAGTACATCGGTTTGTAGCCTATATCCTTGAAATTTCAGAAAAATTATGACTTTTTAGAAAAACAAGATGGCGGACAGTGTGGCGGCCATCTTAATAAATACGAAAAATCCCACTTTTGGACACGATAAATGGGACAGCTGGCATCCCCCGACTGGATTGCGTTGTATGAAACGGTTGTGTGTTTTATCAAGGCGTGCTGCCTGGCGTAATTTTTTTCCCCATTTTTAGGGTATTTTCCCAGATTTTGCCCAAAATCATGAAAAGTAAAAATAACAACATTTTGAATGAAAATGTTGCATAATAACCAAGAATGGGTTGCCTCAAATGACATTTGACCATTTTCATCACTTTCAACTGGCAACCCCGAGAGCCATTTGTTCATGAATTTTCGGTTCAGACCCAACTTTGGTGAATTCTTTTGTTCTACCAAAGTCAACGTATAGCCACCTTTTTTTTACTGACATGTAGCTTTTATCCTGGTAAGTTTGGGAAAATAGTGACATTTCAGGAATTCAAGATGGCAGCCGTGCCATTTCCGGTTTCCGAAACCTTGTCCAATTGGGGTCGTTCAAACGGTGTAGGTTTTTTCAAATTGTAAGATATTTAAGGGGTTTCGAGGGATCTTTACTGGTTTTAGGGCTTTGCCCCTACAGGAATATTTTGTAGACGCGAGCTGCTCGCGAACGAATAATAGTAGTAGTTTACGATTGGGTTCCTTCAACGGTTCCGACAGAATGAGGATTGATTTTGTACATAGAGGGGTTTATTTATATGGTCGATTTAAGGTTTCTTTTGGTGGTGAAATTTGTGTATCCTTCCCACCTCTCCTCAACCTCCCCTCAAATAGAAAGGGCTGTAACTTCATTACGGTTAGAGATAGCCGATAGGTGTTTGAACAAATATTATAGGCAGGTCCTGAGTGAAGCGAAGTGGGGAGGTGGCGAGCGTAGCGAGCCGTCGACTGAAAACCTATCCGGTGGTGGTACCGGTAAAGCGAAGGGGGGAGGTGGCGAGCGAAGCGAGCCGGTGACCCCACAGCGTGAGGATAAGGTCACGGTAGGTTTCCGGTGGTAGGCAGGACTTGAGTGGAGCAAAATGGGGAGGTGGCGAGCGTAGCGAGCCGTCGAATGAAAACCTGCCCGGTGGTGGCACCGGTAAAGCGAAGGGGGGAGGTGGCGAGCGAAGCGAGCCAGTGACCCCATAGCGTGAGGAAAAGGTCATAGTAGCATTCCGGTGGTTAGCAGGTCCTGAGTGGACTGAAAAAAGGAAGTCGCGAGCGTAGCGAGCCGTGAACCGAAAACCTGCCCGGTGGTGGTACCGGTAAAGCGAAGGAGAAGGTGGCGAGCGAAGCGAATCGGTGACCCCATAGCGTGAGGAAAAGTTCATGGTAGCATTCCGGTGGTTAGCAGGTCCTGAGTGGAGTGAAAAAAGGAAGTCGCGAGCGTAGCGAGCCGTGGACCGAAAACCTGCCCTGTGGTGGTACCGGTAAAGCGAAGGAGAAGGTGGCGAGCGAAGCGAGTCGGCGACCCCGTAGCGTGGAGATAGGGTCACGCTAGCTTTCCGTCGGTAGGCAGGTCCTGAGTGGAGCGAAGTGGGGCGGTGGCGAGCGTAGCGAGCCGTCGAGCGAAAACCTGTCCGGTGGTGGTACCGGTAAAGCGAAGGGGGGAGGTGGCGAGCGAAGCGAGCCGGTGACCCCATAGCGTAAGGATAAGGTCACGGTAGCTTTCCGGTGGTAGGCAGGACTTGAGTGGAGCAAAGTGGGGAGGTGGCGAGCGTAGCGAGCCGTCGACTGAAAACCTGTCCGGTGGTGGTACCGGTAAAGCGAATGGGGGAGGTGGCGAGCGAAGCGAGTCGGCGACCCCGTAGCGTGTCGCTTTCCGGTGGTAGGCAGGTCTTGAGTGGAGCGAAGTGGACAGGTGGCGGGCGTAGCAAGCCGGCGACCAGGACCGGTCCAAAGTTGGTTTGGCTATCAGACTATTGTACTGTCCTTGATCTGTTTGTTTTAGGTGTTAGTCTTCCATGTTATTTTAATAAATAATAAAATCAATTTTCAAAACTCCCGTTCAATACGGGCGTCGAAACCAGTCTGGTGGTAGAGGACCTTTCCGGTAGCAGGTAGGTCGACAAGCAAATTGTAGGGTAATGTTTTTTTAATGAGAGAAGGTCTGAGTTTTTAAATAAGTCTAGAGATTATATTAGGGGTTCTTATGGGGTTTCCAAATCTTTAAATTAATTCTCAAGTTTTATTTTATTTTAATATCTTATTTTTATTGAATTAGTTTTCAGAATGTGTTAGGGGTTCTTAAGTGTTTTTATACTGATTTAAGGATTTTTATGGGTTCTCAACACGTCCTAGGGGTAAGAAAAAAAATATGGGTAGGTATCGTTATTCGAGTGATTTGAAGGTGCTGATTTAGAATTATTAGAGCTTAATCAAGTGGAAACCTTTTGTCCTTTTCGGCTTTATTTGGCATTTCACTAGAGTTTGAAAAGTGAAACACTTCTTTTAGGGTCATTTTTGAGAATTAGGGGGGGGTCATTTAGGGGTTTTATAAGTGAAAAAAAAAAACAAGCTACCACCACTAGCACGCGAGCTGCTTGCAGCTCGCGCAGCACGCAACAACTAGTTATTATTATTTATTTATTTTTATTTATTTATATTATATAAAACTACAAGACCACTGACTCACTCACTGACTGATTGACATGTCGTTTCTCGGAATGGGTGAGAGATGGGTTAGGGGTATGTTTTGGAAAAATGTAAAGCACTTCCGGTCGAGTAGAGGAAAATTATAGCGGAGATTCAAATCCAAGATGGCGGCCGAGTCCATTTCCGGTTTCGGCGAGGAAAGGACTTGGGCCAATTTCGATTGGTAATTTTTGTAGAAGGTCTAAAGTGATTTGAAAAAAAAGTAAAAAAAAAAAAAAAAACAAGATGGCGGCCGCGCTGGGACGTTTTGAAATTTGCGACTTTTTTCACTCCACTTTGACGAATTGTTTTCTTCTACCGATTTTTCAAGTCGGCAACACTGACCTTGCCAATTTGTAGGTGATGTCAATGGCAATTGAGAAAAATTATGACATTTAGAAAATCCAACATGGCGGACGCTGTGGCGGCCATTTTGTGATATGGTGGAATTTACGACTTTTTTCAAATGGATTTTTCGTGTAGTTGGCAACATCTGACGGGTTCGAGTTGTACCGAGCGGTTGTGTGTTTTGTTGAGGAGTGTTGCCTGGTGCAAAATTTTTTCCAATTTTTCGGGTATTTTTCCAGATTTTCCCCGAAAACATGAAAAGTAGAAATAACGACATTTTGAATGGAGACTTTGTCTAGCTGGCAACTTTGGGGAGCCCCAAATGACATTTGACCATTTTCATCACTTTCAACTGGCAACCCCAAAAAATATTCAACTTTTTCATTTTTGGGACTTTTTCACTTTGGCGAATTACTTTGTTCTACCAAACTCAAAAGTTGGCAACACCGAGAACACCGGTCGGTGGCCTGTATCCTTGAGATTTCCAGAAAATTATGACTTTACAGAAAAACAAAATGGCGGCGTGTGTGGCGGCCATCTTGTAACAACGACGAAAAATCTGAATTTTCGACACGATTTTTCGGGTAGTTGGCAACATCCGACGGGTTCGAGTTGTACCGAGCGGTTGTGTGTTTGGTCGAGTAGTGTTGCCTGGTGCAAAAATTTACCCCATTTTTAGGGTAATTTCCCAGATTTTCCTCAAAAACATGAAAAGTAGAAATAACGACATTTTGAATGGAAATTTTACATAATCACCAAGAATGGGATGCTCCAAATGACATTTGACCATTTTCATCACTTTCAACTGGCAACCCCGAAAGCCATTGGGGTTTGAATTTTCGGGTCAGACCTGACTTTGGCGAATTACTTTGTTCTACCAAACTCAAAAGGTGGCAACACCGAGTACACCGGTTGGTGGCCTGTATCCTTGAGATTTCAGGAAAATTATGACTTTACAGAAAAACAAAATGGCGGCTGGTGTGGCGGCCATCTTGTAAAACTGACGAAAATTTCTTATTTTCAACACGATTTTTCGGGTAGTTGGCAACATCCGACGGGTTTGAGTTGTATGAAGCGGTTGTGTGTTTTCATATGAAATGTTGCCTGGTGCAAAATTTTACCCCATTTTTAGGGTAATTTTCCATATTTACCTCAAAAACATGAAAAGTAGAAATAACGACATTTTGAATAAAAAATTTACATAATCACCAAGAATGGGATGCCCCAAATGACATTTGACCATTTTCATCACTTTCAGCTGGCAACCCCGAAAGCCATTGGGGTTTGAATTTTCGGGTCAGACCTGACTTTGGCGAATTACTTTGTTCTACCAAATTCAAAAGTTGGCCACACCAAGTACACCGGTCAGTGGCCTGTATCCTTGAGATTTCAGGAAAATTATGACTTTACAGAAAAACAAAATGGCGGCTGGTGTGGCCCATCTTGTAAAACTGACGAAAAATCCTTATTTTCAACACGATTTTTCGGGTCGTTGGCAACATCCGACGGGTTTGAGTTGTACCAAGTGGTTGTGTGTTACGCTAAGGAGTGTTGCCTGGTGCCAAAAATTTCCCCGTTTTTAGTGTATTTTCCCAGATTTTGCCTAAAATCATGAAAATTAGAAATAACGACATTTTGAATGGAAGTTTTACATCATCACCAAAAATGGGATGCTCCAAATGACATTTGACCATTTTCATCACTTTCAGCTGGCAACCCCGACACCCATTGGGGCTTGAATTTTCGGGTCAGACCCGAATTTGGCGAATTGTTTTGTTTTACTATACTCAAAAGTTGGCAGCACCAAGTACACCCGTCGGTGGCTTGTATCCTTGAGATTTCCAGAAAATTAAGACGTTTCAGAAAAACAAAATGGCGGCATGTGTGGCGGCCATCTTGTAAAATTACCAAAAACCCAACTTTCGACACGATAAATGGGATAGCTGGCATCCCCCGACTGGATTGTGATGTACGAACCGATTGTGTCGTTTACTAACGAGTGTTACCTGGTGCAACATTTTTTCCCACTTTTGGGGTATTTTTCCCGATTTTCCCCGAAAACAAGAAAAGTAGAAATGACGACATTTTAAATGAAAATTTTGCATAACCACCAAGAATGGGGTGCCTCAAATGACATTTGTCCATGTTCATCATTTTCAGCTGGCAACCCCGAGAGCCATTGGTTCATGAATTTTCGGGTCAGATCCGACTTTGGCGAATTCTTTTGTTCTACCAAAGCAGACGTATAGCCACCGTTTTTTTACTGACAGTTAGCTTTCATTATGGTTAGTTTGGAAAAATTGTGACATTTCAGAAATTCACGATGGCGGCCGTGTCATTTCCGGAATCCGAAACCTTGTCCGATTGGGGTCGTTCAAGTGGTTCACATCCCACTGATGAGTTTGTGTCGAATTTTAGGTTTCTCAAGGCTTTCAAGGATATCTACTTGACTGAAGACGGCTGTAATTCAAAATGGCGGCCGCGTTACTTCCGGTTTCCCAAAAATTTACCGATTGAGGTCGTTCAAACGATTCATCCAACTGAGGTGTAAGAGTTTTTTTCAAATTTTAGGATATTTAAGGGGTTTCAAGGGATCTTCACTGATTTTAGGGTTTTGCCCCTACAGGAATATTTTGTAGACGCGAGCTACTCGCGAACCAATAGTTTACGATCCTTCAAACGGTTTTGACCGAATGAGGATTGATTTCGTACATTGAGGGGTTTATTTATTTGGTCGATTTTAGGGTTCCTTTGGAGGTGAAATTTGTGTACCCTTCCCACCTCTCCCCAACCTCCCCTAAAATAGAAAGGGCTGTAAGTTCATTACGGTAAGAGATAGCCGTTAGGTGTTTCAACAAATTTTATAGTAGGCGTTGGAACGTGTCCGGTGATGGTGGTGGGGAGGTGGCGAGCGAAGCGAGCCGGCGACCCCGTAGCGTGGGGATAAGGTCACGGTAGCTTTCTGTCGGTAGGCAAATCCTGAGTGGAGCGAAGTGGAGAGGTGGCGAGCGTAGCGAGCCGTCGACTGAAAACCTGTCCGGTGGTGGTACCAGTAAAGCGAAGGGGGGAGGTGGCGAGCGAAACGAGCCGGTGACCCCATAGCGTGAGGATAAGGTCACGATAGCTTTCTGTCGGTAGGCAAATCCTGAGTGGAGCGAAGTGGAGAGGTGGCGAGCGTAGCGAGCCGTCGACTGAAAACCTGTCCGGTGGTGGTACCGGTAAAGCGAAGGGGGGAGGTGGCGAGCGAAGCGAGCCGGTGACCCCACAGCGTGAGGATAAGATCACGGTAGCTTTCCGGTGGTAGGCAGGTCTTGAGTGGAGCGAAGTGGGGAGGTGGCGAGCGTAGCGAGCCGTCGACTGAAAACCTGTCCGGTGGTGGTACCGGTAAAGCGAAGGGGGGAGGTGGCGAGCGAAGCGAGCCGGTGACCCCATAGCGTGAGGATAAGATCACGGTAGCTTTCCGGTGGTAGGCAGGTCTTGAGTGGAGCGAAGTGGGGAGGTGGCGAGCGTAGCGAGCCGTTGACTGAAAACCTGCCCGGTGGTGGTACCGGTAAAGCGAAGGGGGGAGGTGACGAGCGAAGCGAGTCGGCGACCCCATAGCGTTGGGATAAGATCACGGTAGCTTTCCGGTGGTAGGCAGGTCTTGAGTGGAGCGAAGTGAGAGGTGGCGAGCGTAGCGAGCCGTCCACTGAAAACCTGTCCAATGGTGGTACCGGTAAAGCGAATGGGGGAGGTGGCGAGCGAAGCGAGTCGGCGACCCCGTAGCGTGTCGCTTTCCGGTGGTAGGCAGGTCTTGAGTGGAGCGAAGTGGACAGGTGGCGGGCGTAGCAAGCCGGCGACCAGGACCGGTCCAAAGTTGGTTTAGCTATCAGACTATTGTACCTACTGTCCTTGATCTGTTTGTTTTAGGTGTTAGTCTTCCATGTTATTTTAATAAATAATAAAATCAATTTTCAAAACGCCCGTTCTCCCCCCCCCCTCCCCCTCCCCCTCATCGTATCTCGGAAACTAAGAGATCCGTGTTCTGTTTTTTTTACGGATTCGTTTAGAGGAAGCTCGACAAAGAAAAACAAGCTTCAAAGCTGCCCCCTTTGTCACCCCCTTCTCCCCCTTTAGCCGGTTTTCAGAACTTGAGAGATTTGGAACATTTTTTTTCACATTCATAAACAGCGACCCCTTCTCCCTTCCCGTCAACCCGCCCCCCATCGTATCTCGGAAACTGGCACACATAGTGGTTGATTTCAATTCTCACTTAATACTATTGAGGGGCGTTGAAATTCGTATACCCTCTCCTCCCCCTCCAACCTCCCCTAAACTTGAAAGGACTGTAACTTCATAACGGTTTGGGATAGCCATTAGGTGTTTGAACAAATGTTATCATAGGCGTCGAAACCAGTCTGGTGGTAGAGGACCTTTCCGGTAGCAGGTAGGTCGACAAGCAAATTGTAGGGTAATGGTTTTTAACGAGAGAAGGTCTGAGTTTTTAAATAAGTTTATAGATTATATTAGGATTTCTTATGGGGTTTCCAAATCTTTACATTAATTCTCAAGTTTAATTTTATTTTAATGTCTTATTTTTATTGAATTAGTTTTCAGAATGTGTTAGGGGTTCTTAAGTGTTTTCATACTGATTTAAGGATTCCTATTGGTTCTCAAAATGTCATAAGGGTAAGGAAAACATTTAAAATATGGGTAGGTTTCGTTATTCGAGTTAGAAGTTGATTTAGAATGATTAGAGCTTAATCATGTGGAAACCTTTAGTCCTTTTGGGCTTAATTTGCAATGCACTAGACTTTGAAAAGTCGAAAACTTTTTTTAGGGTCATGTTTGAGAATTAATATTACATTTAGGGGTTTTAAAAGTGAAAAACAAGCTACCAACACTAGCACGCGAGCTGCTTGCAGCTCGCGCAGCACGCAACAACTAGTTTATTTATTTATTTATATTATATAAAACTACAAGACCACTGACTCACTGACATGCCGTTTCTCGGAATGGGTGAGAGATGGGTTAGGGGTTAGTTTTGGAAAAATGACAAGTACTTCCGGTCGAGTAGAGGAAAATTATAGAGGAGATTCAAATCCAAGATGGCGGCCGAGACCATTTCCGGTTTCGGCGAGGAAAGGACTTGGGCCAATTTCGATTGGTAATTTTTGAAGAAGGTTTGAAGTCATTTGAAAAAAAAGTAAAAAAAAAAAAAAAAACAAGATGGCGGCCGCGCTGGGACGTTTTGAAATTTGCGACTTTTTTCACTCGACTTTGACCAATTGTTTTGTTCTAACGATTTTAAAAGTCGCCAACCTCGACATTGCCAATTTGTAGGCGATTTCAATGGCAATTGAGAAAAATTATGACATTTTGAAAATTTAACATGGCGGACGCTGTGGCGGCCATTTTGTAAAATGGTGGAATTTACGACTTTTTTCAAATCCATTTTTCGTGTAGTTGGCAACATCTGACGGGTTCGAGTTGTAGCGAGCGGTTGTGTGTTTTGTTGAGGAGTGTTGCCTGGTGCAAAAATTTTCCCCGTTTTTAGGGTACTTTCCCAGATTTTCCCCCAAAACATGAAAAGTAGAAATAACGACATTTTGAATGGAGACTTTGTCTAGCTGGCAACTTTGGGGAGCTCCAAATGACATTTGACCATTTTCATCACTTTCAACTGGCAACCCCAAAAAATATTGAACTTTTTCATTTTTGGGACTTTTTCACTTTGGCGAATTACTTTGTTCTACCAAACTCAAAAGTTGGCAACACCGAGCACACCGGTCGGTGGCCTGTATCCTTGAGATTTCCAGAAAATTATGACTTTTCAGAAAACCAAAATGGCGTCTGGTGTGGCGGCCATCTTGTAAAAACGACTAAAAATCCGAATTTTCGACACGATTTTTCGGGTAGTTGGCAACATCTGACGGGTTCGAGTTGTAACGAGCGGTTGTGTGTTTTGTTGAGTAGTGTTGCCTGGTGCAAAATTTTTCCCAATTTTTGGGGTACTTTCCCTGATTTTCCCCGAAAACATGAAAAGTAGAAATAACGACATTTTGAATGGAGACTTTGTCTAGCTGGCAACTTTGGGGAGCCCCAAATGACATTTGACCATTTTCATCACTTTCGACTGGCAACCCCAAAAAATATTGAACTTTTTCATTTTTGGGACTTTTTCACTTTGGCGAATTACTTTGTTCTACCAAACTCAAAAGTTGGCAACACCGAGTACACCGGTCGGTGGCCTGTATCCTTGAGATTTCCAGAAAATTATGACTTTACAGAAAAACAAAATGGCGGCGTGTGTGGTGGCCATCTTGTAGAAACGACTAAAAATCCGAATTTTCGTCACGATTTTTCGGGTAGTTGGCAACATCTGACGGGTTCGAGTTGTAGGGAGCGGTTGTGTGTATTATTGAGTAGTGTTGCCTGGTGCAAAAATTTACCCCATTTTTAGGGTGATTTTCCAGATTTTCCCCAAAAACATGAAAAGTAGAAATAACGACATTTTGAATGAAATTTTTACATAATCACCAAGAATGGGTTGCCTCAAATGACATTTGACCATTTTCATCACTTTCAGCTGGCAACCCCGAAAGCCATTGGGGTTTGAATTTTCGGGTCAGACCTGACTTTGGCGAATTACTTTGTTCTACCAAACTCAAAAGTTGGCTACACCAAGTACGCCCGTCGGTGCCTTTTATCCTTGAGATTTACAGAAAATTATGACTTTTCAGAAAAACAAAATGGCGGCTGGTGTGGCCATCTTGTAAAAATAACGAAAAATCCAAATTTTCGACACGATTTTTTGGGTAGTTGGCAACATCTGACCGGTTTGAGTTGTACTAAGTGGTTGAATGTTTTGTCAAGGAGTGTTGTCTGGTGCAAAAATTTACCCCATTTTTTGGGTTCTTTCCCAGATTTTCCCCAAGAACATGAAAAGTAGAAATAACGACATTTTGAATAGATGTTTCACATAATCACCAAGAATGGGATGCTCCAAATGACATTTGACCATTTTCATCACTTTGAACTGGCAACCCCAAAAGCCATTGGGGTTTGAATTTTCGGGTCAGACCTGACTTTGGCGAATTGTTTTGTTCTACCAAACTCAAAAGTTGGCAACATAAAGTACATCGGTTTGTAGCCTATATCCTTGAAATTTCAGAAAAATTATGACTTTTTAGAAAAACAAGATGGCGGACAGTGTGGCGGCCATCTTAATAAATACGAAAAATCCCACTTTTGGACACGATAAATGGGACAGCTGGCATCCCCCGACTGGATTGCGTTGTATGAAACGGTTGTGTGTTTTATCAAGGCGTGCTGCCTGGCGTAATTTTTTTCCCCATTTTTAGGGTATTTTCCCAGATTTTGCCCAAAATCATGAAAAGTAAAAATAACAACATTTTGAATGAAAATGTTGCATAATAACCAAGAATGGGTTGCCTCAAATGACATTTGACCATTTTCATCACTTTCAACTGGCAACCCCGAGAGCCATTTGTTCATGAATTTTCGGTTCAGACCCAACTTTGGTGAATTCTTTTGTTCTACCAAAGTCAACGTATAGCCACCTTTTTTTTACTGACATGTAGCTTTTATCCTGGTAAGTTTGGGAAAATAGTGACATTTCAGGAATTCAAGATGGCAGCCGTGCCATTTCCGGTTTCCGAAACCTTGTCCAATTGGGGTCGTTCAAACGGTGTAGGTTTTTTCAAATTGTAAGATATTTAAGGGGTTTCGAGGGATCTTTACTGGTTTTAGGGCTTTGCCCCTACAGGAATATTTTGTAGACGCGAGCTGCTCGCGAACGAATAATAGTAGTAGTTTACGATTGGGTTCCTTCAACGGTTCCGACAGAATGAGGATTGATTTTGTACATAGAGGGGTTTATTTATATGGTCGATTTAAGGTTTCTTTTGGTGGTGAAATTTGTGTATCCTTCCCACCTCTCCTCAACCTCCCCTCAAATAGAAAGGGCTGTAACTTCATTACGGTTAGAGATAGCCGATAGGTGTTTGAACAAATATTATAGGCAGGTCCTGAGTGAAGCGAAGTGGGGAGGTGGCGAGCGTAGCGAGCCGTCGACTGAAAACCTATCCGGTGGTGGTACCGGTAAAGCGAAGGGGGGAGGTGGCGAGCGAAGCGAGCCGGTGACCCCACAGCGTGAGGATAAGGTCACGGTAGGTTTCCGGTGGTAGGCAGGACTTGAGTGGAGCAAAATGGGGAGGTGGCGAGCGTAGCGAGCCGTCGAATGAAAACCTGCCCGGTGGTGGCACCGGTAAAGCGAAGGGGGGAGGTGGCGAGCGAAGCGAGCCAGTGACCCCATAGCGTGAGGAAAAGGTCATAGTAGCATTCCGGTGGTTAGCAGGTCCTGAGTGGACTGAAAAAAGGAAGTCGCGAGCGTAGCGAGCCGTGAACCGAAAACCTGCCCGGTGGTGGTACCGGTAAAGCGAAGGAGAAGGTGGCGAGCGAAGCGAATCGGTGACCCCATAGCGTGAGGAAAAGTTCATGGTAGCATTCCGGTGGTTAGCAGGTCCTGAGTGGAGTGAAAAAAGGAAGTCGCGAGCGTAGCGAGCCGTGGACCGAAAACCTGCCCTGTGGTGGTACCGGTAAAGCGAAGGAGAAGGTGGCGAGCGAAGCGAGTCGGCGACCCCGTAGCGTGGAGATAGGGTCACGCTAGCTTTCCGTCGGTAGGCAGGTCCTGAGTGGAGCGAAGTGGGGCGGTGGCGAGCGTAGCGAGCCGTCGAGCGAAAACCTGTCCGGTGGTGGTACCGGTAAAGCGAAGGGGGGAGGTGGCGAGCGAAGCGAGCCGGTGACCCCATAGCGTAAGGATAAGGTCACGGTAGCTTTCCGGTGGTAGGCAGGACTTGAGTGGAGCAAAGTGGGGAGGTGGCGAGCGTAGCGAGCCGTCGACTGAAAACCTGTCCGGTGGTGGTACCGGTAAAGCGAATGGGGGAGGTGGCGAGCGAAGCGAGTCGGCGACCCCGTAGCGTGTCGCTTTCCGGTGGTAGGCAGGTCTTGAGTGGAGCGAAGTGGACAGGTGGCGGGCGTAGCAAGCCGGCGACCAGGACCGGTCCAAAGTTGGTTTGGCTATCAGACTATTGTACTGTCCTTGATCTGTTTGTTTTAGGTGTTAGTCTTCCATGTTATTTTAATAAATAATAAAATCAATTTTCAAAACTCCCGTTCAATACGGGCGTCGAAACCAGTCTGGTGGTAGAGGACCTTTCCGGTAGCAGGTAGGTCGACAAGCAAATTGTAGGGTAATGTTTTTTTAATGAGAGAAGGTCTGAGTTTTTAAATAAGTCTAGAGATTATATTAGGGGTTCTTATGGGGTTTCCAAATCTTTAAATTAATTCTCAAGTTTTATTTTATTTTAATATCTTATTTTTATTGAATTAGTTTTCAGAATGTGTTAGGGGTTCTTAAGTGTTTTTATACTGATTTAAGGATTTTTATGGGTTCTCAACACGTCCTAGGGGTAAGAAAAAAAATATGGGTAGGTATCGTTATTCGAGTGATTTGAAGGTGCTGATTTAGAATTATTAGAGCTTAATCAAGTGGAAACCTTTTGTCCTTTTCGGCTTTATTTGGCATTTCACTAGAGTTTGAAAAGTGAAACACTTCTTTTAGGGTCATTTTTGAGAATTAGGGGGGGGTCATTTAGGGGTTTTATAAGTGAAAAAAAAAAACAAGCTACCACCACTAGCACGCGAGCTGCTTGCAGCTCGCGCAGCACGCAACAACTAGTTATTATTATTTATTTATTTATATTATATAAAACTACAAGACCACTGACTCACTCACTCACTGATTGACATGCTGTTTCTCGGAATGGGTGAGAGATGGGTCAGGGGTATGTTTTGGAAAAATGACAAGCACTTCCGGTCGAGTAGAGGAAAATTATAGAGGAGATTCAAATCCAAGATGGCGGCCGAGTCCATTTCCGGTTTCGGCGAGGAAAGGACTTGGGCCAATTTCGATTGGTAATTTTTGTAGAAGGTCTAAAGTGATTTGAAAAAAAAGTAAAAAAAAAAAAAAAAACAAGATGGCGGCCGCGCTGGGACGTTTTGAAATTTGCGACTTTTTTCACTCGACTTTGACAAATTGTTTTCTTCTACCGATTTTTAAAGTCGGCAACATTAACCTTGCCAATTTGTGGGTGATTTCAGTGGCAATTGAGAAAAATTATGACATTTTGAAAATCCAACATGGCGGACGCTATGGCGGCCATTTTGTTAAGAGTTGGAATTTACGACTTTTTTCAAATGGATTTTTCGTGTAGTTGGCAACATCTGACGGGTTCGAGTTGTAGCAAGCGATTGTGTGTTTTCTAGAGGAGTGTTGCCTTGTGCAAAAATTTTCCAGATTTTTTGGGTATTTTCCCAGATTTTCCCCGAAAACATGAAAAGTAGAAATAACGACATTTTGAATGGAGACTTTGTCTAGCTGGCAACTTTGGGGAGCCCTAAATGACATTTGACCATTTTCATCACTTTCAACTGGCAACCCCAAAAAATATTGAACTTTTTCATTTTTGGGACTTTTTCACTTTGGCGAATTACTTTGTTCTACCAAACTCAAAAGTTGGCAACACCGAGTACACCGGTCGGTGGCCTGTATCCTTGAGATTTCCAGAAAATTGTGACTTTTCAGAAAATCAAAATGGCGTCTGGTGTGGCGGCCATCTTGTAAAAACGACTAAAAATCCGAATTTTTGACACGATTTTTCGGGTAGTTGGCAACATCCGACCGGTTCGAGTTGTACTGAGCTGTTGTGTGGTTGGTCGAGTCGTGTTGCCTGGTACAAAAATTTACCCCATTTTTAGGGTAATTTCCCAGATTTTCCCCGAAAACATGAAAAGTAGAAATAACGACATTTTGAATAAAAGTTTTAAATAATCACCAAGAATGGGATGCCCCAAATGACATTTGACCATTTTCATCACTTTCAACTGGCAACCCCGAGAGCCATTGGGGTTTGAATTTTCGGGTCAGACCTGACTTTGGCGAATTACTTTGTTCTACCAAACTCAAAAGTTGGCAACAGCGAGTACACCGGTCGGTGGCCTGTATCCTTGAGATTTCCAGAAAATTATGACTTTTCAGAAAAACAAAATGGCGTCTGGTGTGGCGGCCATCTTGTAAAACTGACGAAAAATCCTTATTTTTAACACGATTTTCCGGGTCGTTGGCAACATCCGACGGGTTCGTGTTGTACCGAACGGTTGTGTGCTTTGTTGAGTAGTGTTGCCTGGGTTAAAACATTACCCCATTTTTAGGGTAATTTCCCAGATTTTCCCCAAAAACATGAAAAGTAGAAATAACGACATTTTGAATGGAAATTTTGCATAATCACCAAGAATAGAATGCCCTTAATGACATTTGACCGTTTTCGTCATTTTCAGCTGGCAACCCCGATAGCCATTGGGTTTCGAATATTTGGGTCAGACCTGACTTTGGCGAATTACTTTGTTCTACCAAACTCAAAAGTTGGCTACACCATGTACACCCGTCTGTGGCTTGTATCCTTGAGATTTCCAAAAAATTATGACTTTTCAGAAAAACAAAATGGCGGCTGGTGTGGCGGCCATCTTGTAAAAACGACGAAAAATCTCAATTTTCGACATGATTTTTCGGGTAATTGGCAACATCTGACGGGTTCGAGTTGTACCAAGCGGTTGTGCGTTTTGTCAAGTAGTGTTGCCTGGTACAAAACATTTCCCCATTTTGAGGGTATTTTCCCCAGAAACATGAAAAGTAGAAATAACGACATTTTGAATGAAATTGTTCCATAACTATCTTGGATCGGGTGCTCCAAATGACATTTGACCATTTTCATCACTTTCAACTGGTAACCCCAAGAGCCATTGGGGTTTGAATTTTCGGGTCTGATCCGACTTTGGCGAATTCTTTTGTTCTACCAAAGCCAACGTATAGCCACCGTTTTTTTACTGACAGGTAGCTTTCATTACGGTTAGTTTGGAAAAATTGTGACATTTCAGAAATTCAAGATGGCGGCCGTGTCATTTCCGGTTTCCGAAACCTTGTCCGATTGGGGTCGTTCAAGTGGTTCACATCCCACTGATGAGTTTTTTTAGGTTTTTCAAGGCTTTCAAGGATATCTACTTGACTGAAGACGGCTGTAATTCAAAATGGCGGCCACGTTACTTCCGGTTTCCCAAAAATTTACCGATTGAGGTCGTTCAACCGATTCATCCAACTGAGGTGTAAGAGTTTTTTTCAAATTTTAGGATATTTAAGGGGTTTCAAGGGATCTTCACTGATTTTAGGGCTTTGCCCCTACAGGAATAATTTATAGACGCGAGCTGCTCGCGAACCAATAGTTTACGATCCTTCAAACGGTTTCGACCGAATGAGGATTGATTTCGTACATTGAGGGGTTTATTTACTTGGTCGATTTTAGGGTTCCTTTGGAGGTGAAATTTGTGTACCCTTCCCACCTCTCCCCAACCTCCCCTAAAATAGCAGCGGCGGCGTAGCTTAGGCGGATAAGGTCACGATAGCATTCCGGTGGTAGGAAGGTCCTGAGTGGAGCAAAGTGGAGGTGGCGAGCGTAGCGAGCCGGTGACCGAAAACCAGTCCGGTGGTGGTACCGGTAAAGTGAAGGGGGGAGGTGGCGAGCGAAGCGAGCCGGTGACCCCGTAGCGTGGGGAAAAGGTCACGGTATCTTTCCGTCGGTAGGCAGGTCCTGAGTGGAGCGAAGTGGGGAGGTGGCGAGCGCAGCGAGCCGGTGACCGAAAACCTGTCCGGTGGTGGTACCGGTAAAGTGAAGGGGGGAGGTGGCGAGCGAAGCGAGCCGCTGACCCCGTAGCGTGGAATAAGTTCGCGGTAGCTTTCTGTCGGTAGACAGATCCTGAGTGGAGCGAAGAGGGGAGGTGGCGAGCGCAGCGAGCCGGTGACCAAAAACCTGTCCGGTGGTGGTACCGGTAAAGTGAAGGGGGGAGGTGGCGAGCGAAGCGAGCCGCTGACCCCGTAGCGTGGGGATAAGGTCGCGGTAGCTTTCTGTCGGTAAGCAGATCCTGAGTGGAGCGAAGAGGGGAGGTGGCTAGCGCAGCGAGCCGGTGACCGAAAACCTGTCCGGTGGTGGTACCGGTTAAGTGAAGGGGGGAGGTGGCGAGCGAAGCGAGCCGCTGACCCCGTAGCGTGGAATAAGTTCGCGGTAGCTTTCTGTCGGTAGACAGATCCTGAGTGGAGCGAAGAGGGGCGGTGGCGAGCGCAGCGAGCCGGTGACCGAAAACCTGTCCGGTGGTGGTACCGGTTACGCGAAGGGGGGAGGTGGCGAGCGAAGCGAGCCGCTGACCCCGTCGCGTGAAATAAGTTCGCGGTAGCTTTCTGTCGGTAAGCAGATCCTGAGTGGAGCGAAGAGGGGAGGTGGCTAGCGCAGCGAGCCGTTGACCGAAAACCTGTCCGGTGGTGGTACCGGTTAAGTGAAGGGGGGAGGTGGCGAGCGAAGCGAGCCGCTGACCCCGTAGCGTGGAATAAGTTCGCGGTAGCTTTCTGTCGGTAGACAGATCATGAGTGGAGCGAAGAGGGGAGGTGGCGAGCGCAGCGAGCCGGTGACCGAAAACCTGTCCGGTGGTGCTACCGGTAAAGTGAAGGGGGGGAGGAGGCAAGTGAAGCGAGCCGACGACCTCGTAGCGTGGGGATAAGGTCACGGTAGCTTTTCGGTGGTAGGAACGTCCTGAGTGGAGCGAAGTGCGGAGGTGGCGAGCGTAGCGAGCCGGTGATCGAAAATGATTCCGGTGGTGGTACCGGTAAATTGAAGCGGAGAGGTGGCGAGCGAAGCGAGCTGGTGACCCCGTAGCGTGGGGATAAGATCACAGTAGCTTTCCGGTGGTAGGCAGGTCCTGAATAGAGCGAAGCAGGGAGGTGGCGAGCGAAGCGAGCCGGCGCGGCGTCCGGTCCGGAGTTGGTCAATTTTCAATTTTTTTCGTATAATTTTCATTTTTGGTATAATTTTCAAAACTCCCGTTCCTCCCCCCTCACCCCTCCCCCACATCGTTTCTCGGAAACTAAGAGATCCGTGTTCGGGTTTTTTAGGAATTTGTATAGAGAGGCTCAACAAAGAAAAACAGTTAGCAAAGTTATCCTCTTTGCCCCCCTTCTCTCCCCTTTCAGGCGGATCTCGGAACTTGAGAGACTTGGAACATTTGTTCTTCAGATTCATTAACAGGGGCTGAAAGATGGCCAAAATCATTTTTAAAACCCTTTCTCCCTCCCCTTCACCCCTCTCCCCATCGTATCTCGAAAACTGGGACACATAGCGGTTTGTTTTTTATTACTCACCTAATACTATTGAGGGGCATTGAAATTGGTATATCCTCTCCTCCCCAACCTCCCCTAAAATTGAAAGGGCTGTAACTTCGTAACGGTTAGAGATAGCCATGAAGTACATTATAAAACATATGACATCCGGGTATTTATCGCGAATTTACCTTTAATTTTATCCCGACGTTTCGACCGGATTGCACCAGCCGTGCAAAAAAAACCCAAAAAACCCAAAAATCCTTGCCCATGAGAAGCACTATTATAAGAGAATGGTTCGGGAAGCGATTGAGATCAAGAAGTACCCTAATTTCAATCGCGAAGACGGCTTCAAACTCTCTTCAGCGTGGAATCCAGTGATCACTAAGTGTACTCGTCAAGTGAAATCGCCTCAATATACGGACACTGTTAGTGTAGTGTGCTGTCCTAGTGTGAACCGGCCCTAATTAACATTTATGAAGATGAGTGAGGGTAGTTGAAAAAACACCTTCACTTTGCTGTCGCGGTACCTCCAATACTTCAGTCTCCCCGCGACCACGGCTGGTGCAATCCGGTCGAAACGTCGGGATAAAATTAAAGGTAAATTCGCGATAAATACCCGGATGTCATATGTTTTATAATGTGTTCTGATCGTGAAAGTTTAAAAAAGACAATAGCCATGAAGTATTTTAACAAGTACTAATTAAGGCGTCAAAACCTGTTCCTTGGTGGTACTGTAGACCCCCCCTCTTTTTGCCCCCCTTCCCCCTCCCTGTCGTATCTCGGAAACTAAGAGACCCGTGACCCGTTGAGTTGGATCTAGGAAGTTAAGAGACTTGGATTTTGTTTTTCAGCTTCGTATAAAATCATTTTCGAAACTATCTCCTCACCCCCTCTTCACTCCTCTCTCCATATAATGTTTTAGGGGTTTTTAAGGGTTTTCATACTGATTTAAGGGGTTTGAAGGGTAATGGACTTCCAAACCATTTAAGGATTCCTATTGCTTCTCAAAATGTCATAAGGGTATGGAAAACAATTAAAATATAGGTAGCTTTCGTTATTCGAGTTAGAAGATAAGAGAGATAAGTTGGGTTGGGTTGGTTGGTTGGTTGAGTTGTTGGGTTTGGGTTTGTTAGGTTAGGTTAGGTGAGATTTTAAGTTTAATTTAGAATATAATGTAAATGCACATACGTAAGTATTTCCTCTTTTGTAAATCTCGCTTTCAAAATTAGGTTTGCTGTAAGAAAACCCAACTCTGGGTTAAGCTCGCCTTTGTGCATAAGCTATATTATTGCAAGTAATATGTATATTTGTTATTATTTTTGTGTGCACTAAAGAATAAGAATAAGATGATTATTATGAATGATTAGAGCTTAATCAAGTGGAAACCTTTAATTTAATTTGGCAGTGCACTAGACTTTGAAAAGTTGAAAACTTCTTTTAGGGTCATTTTTGAGAATTAATATTACATTTAGGGGTTTTATAAGTGAAAAAAAAAGCAAGCTACCACCACTAGCACGCGAGCTGCTTGCAGCTCGCGCAGCACGCAACAACTAGTTTATTTATTTATTTATATTATATAAAACTACAAGACCACTGACTCACTGACATGCCGTTTCTCGGAATGGGTGAGAGATGGGTTAGGGGTTAGTTTTGGAAAAATGACAAGTACTTCCGGTCGAGTAGAGGAAAATTATAGAGGAGATTCAAATCCAAGATGGCGGCCGAGACCATTTCCGGTTTCGGCGAGGAAAGGACTTGGGCCAATTTCGATTGGTAATTTTTGAAGAAGGTTTGAAGTCATTTGAAAAAAAAGTAAAAAAAAAAAAAAAAACAAGATGGCGGCCGCGCTGGGACGTTTTGAAATTTGCGACTTTTTTCACTCGACTTTGACCAATTGTTTTGTTCTAACGATTTTAAAAGTCGCCAACCTCGACATTGCCAATTTGTAGGCGATTTCAATGGCAATTGAGAAAAATTATGACATTTTGAAAATTTAACATGGCGGACGCTGTGGCGGCCATTTTGTAAAATGGTGGAATTTACGACTTTTTTCAAATCCATTTTTCGTGTAGTTGGCAACATCTGACGGGTTCGAGTTGTAGCGAGCGGTTGTGTGTTTTGTTGAGGAGTGTTGCCTGGTGCAAAAATTTTCCCCGTTTTTAGGGTACTTTCCCAGATTTTCCCCCAAAACATGAAAAGTAGAAATAACGACATTTTGAATGGAGACTTTGTCTAGCTGGCAACTTTGGGGAGCTCCAAATGACATTTGACCATTTTCATCACTTTCAACTGGCAACCCCAAAAAATATTGAACTTTTTCATTTTTGGGACTTTTTCACTTTGGCGAATTACTTTGTTCTACCAAACTCAAAAGTTGGCAACACCGAGCACACCGGTCGGTGGCCTGTATCCTTGAGATTTCCAGAAAATTATGACTTTTCAGAAAACCAAAATGGCGTCTGGTGTGGCGGCCATCTTGTAAAAACGACTAAAAATCCGAATTTTCGACACGATTTTTCGGGTAGTTGGCAACATCTGACGGGTTCGAGTTGTAACGAGCGGTTGTGTGTTTTGTTGAGTAGTGTTGCCTGGTGCAAAATTTTTCCCAATTTTTGGGGTACTTTCCCTGATTTTCCCCGAAAACATGAAAAGTAGAAATAACGACATTTTGAATGGAGACTTTGTCTAGCTGGCAACTTTGGGGAGCCCCAAATGACATTTGACCATTTTCATCACTTTCGACTGGCAACCCCAAAAAATATTGAACTTTTTCATTTTTGGGACTTTTTCACTTTGGCGAATTACTTTGTTCTACCAAACTCAAAAGTTGGCAACACCGAGTACACCGGTCGGTGGCCTGTATCCTTGAGATTTCCAGAAAATTATGACTTTACAGAAAAACAAAATGGCGGCGTGTGTGGTGGCCATCTTGTAGAAACGACTAAAAATCCGAATTTTCGTCACGATTTTTCGGGTAGTTGGCAACATCTGACGGGTTCGAGTTGTAGGGAGCGGTTGTGTGTATTATTGAGTAGTGTTGCCTGGTGCAAAAATTTACCCCATTTTTAGGGTGATTTTCCAGATTTTCCCCAAAAACATGAAAAGTAGAAATAACGACATTTTGAATGAAATTTTTACATAATCACCAAGAATGGGTTGCCTCAAATGACATTTGACCATTTTCATCACTTTCAGCTGGCAACCCCGAAAGCCATTGGGGTTTGAATTTTCGGGTCAGACCTGACTTTGGCGAATTACTTTGTTCTACCAAACTCAAAAGTTGGCTACACCAAGTACGCCCGTCGGTGCCTTTTATCCTTGAGATTTACAGAAAATTATGACTTTTCAGAAAAACAAAATGGCGGCTGGTGTGGCCATCTTGTAAAAATAACGAAAAATCCAAATTTTCGACACGATTTTTTGGGTAGTTGGCAACATCTGACCGGTTTGAGTTGTACTAAGTGGTTGAATGTTTTGTCAAGGAGTGTTGTCTGGTGCAAAAATTTACCCCATTTTTTGGGTTCTTTCCCAGATTTTCCCCAAGAACATGAAAAGTAGAAATAACGACATTTTGAATAGATGTTTCACATAATCACCAAGAATGGGATGCTCCAAATGACATTTGACCATTTTCATCACTTTGAACTGGCAACCCCAAAAGCCATTGGGGTTTGAATTTTCGGGTCAGACCTGACTTTGGCGAATTGTTTTGTTCTACCAAACTCAAAAGTTGGCAACATAAAGTACATCGGTTTGTAGCCTATATCCTTGAAATTTCAGAAAAATTATGACTTTTTAGAAAAACAAGATGGCGGACAGTGTGGCGGCCATCTTAATAAATACGAAAAATCCCACTTTTGGACACGATAAATGGGACAGCTGGCATCCCCCGACTGGATTGCGTTGTATGAAACGGTTGTGTGTTTTATCAAGGCGTGCTGCCTGGCGTAATTTTTTTCCCCATTTTTAGGGTATTTTCCTAGATTTTGCCCAAAATCATGAAAAGTAAAAATAACAACATTTTGAATGAAAATGTTGCATAATAACCAAGAATGGGTTGCCTCAAATGACATTTGACCATTTTCATCACTTTCAACTGGCAACCCCGAGAGCCATTTGTTCATGAATTTTCGGTTCAGACCCAACTTTGGTGAATTCTTTTGTTCTACCAAAGTCAACGTATAGCCACCTTTTTTTTACTGACATGTAGCTTTTATCCTGGTAAGTTTGGGAAAATAGTGACATTTCAGGAATTCAAGATGGCAGCCGTGCCATTTCCGGTTTCCGAAACCTTGTCCAATTGGGGTCGTTCAAACGGTGTAGGTTTTTTCAAATTGTAAGATATTTAAGGGGTTTCGAGGGATCTTTACTGGTTTTAGGGCTTTGCCCCTACAGGAATATTTTGTAGACGCGAGCTGCTCGCGAACGAATAATAGTAGTAGTTTACGATTGGGTTCCTTCAACGGTTCCGACAGAATGAGGATTGATTTTGTACATAGAGGGGTTTATTTATATGGTCGATTTAAGGTTTCTTTTGGTGGTGAAATTTGTGTATCCTTCCCACCTCTCCTCAACCTCCCCTCAAATAGAAAGGGCTGTAACTTCATTACGGTTAGAGATAGCCGATAGGTGTTTGAACAAATATTATAGGCAGGTCCTGAGTGAAGCGAAGTGGGGAGGTGGCGAGCGTAGCGAGCCGTCGACTGAAAACCTATCCGGTGGTGGTACCGGTAAAGCGAAGGGGGGAGGTGGCGAGCGAAGCGAGCCGGTGACCCCACAGCGTGAGGATAAGGTCACGGTAGGTTTCCGGTGGTAGGCAGGACTTGAGTGGAGCAAAATGGGGAGGTGGCGAGCGTAGCGAGCCGTCGAATGAAAACCTGCCCGGTGGTGGCACCGGTAAAGCGAAGGGGGGAGGTGGCGAGCGAAGCGAGCCAGTGACCCCATAGCGTGAGGAAAAGGTCATAGTAGCATTCCGGTGGTTAGCAGGTCCTGAGTGGACTGAAAAAAGGAAGTCGCGAGCGTAGCGAGCCGTGAACCGAAAACCTGCCCGGTGGTGGTACCGGTAAAGCGAAGGAGAAGGTGGCGAGCGAAGCGAATCGGTGACCCCATAGCGTGAGGAAAAGTTCATGGTAGCATTCCGGTGGTTAGCAGGTCCTGAGTGGAGTGAAAAAAGGAAGTCGCGAGCGTAGCGAGCCGTGGACCGAAAACCTGCCCTGTGGTGGTACCGGTAAAGCGAAGGAGAAGGTGGCGAGCGAAGCGAGTCGGCGACCCCGTAGCGTGGAGATAGGGTCACGCTAGCTTTCCGTCGGTAGGCAGGTCCTGAGTGGAGCGAAGTGGGGCGGTGGCGAGCGTAGCGAGCCGTCGAGCGAAAACCTGTCCGGTGGTGGTACCGGTAAAGCGAAGGGGGGAGGTGGCGAGCGAAGCGAGCCGGTGACCCCATAGCGTAAGGATAAGGTCACGGTAGCTTTCCGGTGGTAGGCAGGACTTGAGTGGAGCAAAGTGGGGAGGTGGCGAGCGTAGCGAGCCGTCGACTGAAAACCTGTCCGGTGGTGGTACCGGTAAAGCGAATGGGGGAGGTGGCGAGCGAAGCGAGTCGGCGACCCCGTAGCGTGTCGCTTTCCGGTGGTAGGCAGGTCTTGAGTGGAGCGAAGTGGACAGGTGGCGGGCGTAGCAAGCCGGCGACCAGGACCGGTCCAAAGTTGGTTTGGCTATCAGACTATTGTACTGTCCTTGATCTGTTTGTTTTAGGTGTTAGTCTTCCATGTTATTTTAATAAATAATAAAATCAATTTTCAAAACTCCCGTTCAATACGGGCGTCGAAACCAGTCTGGTGGTAGAGGACCTTTCCGGTAGCAGGTAGGTCGACAAGCAAATTGTAGGGTAATGTTTTTTTAATGAGAGAAGGTCTGAGTTTTTAAATAAGTCTAGAGATTATATTAGGGGTTCTTATGGGGTTTCCAAATCTTTAAATTAATTCTCAAGTTTTATTTTATTTTAATATCTTATTTTTATTGAATTAGTTTTCAGAATGTGTTAGGGGTTCTTAAGTGTTTTTATACTGATTTAAGGATTTTTATGGGTTCTCAACACGTCCTAGGGGTAAGAAAAAAAATATGGGTAGGTATCGTTATTCGAGTGATTTGAAGGTGCTGATTTAGAATTATTAGAGCTTAATCAAGTGGAAACCTTTTGTCCTTTTCGGCTTTATTTGGCATTTCACTAGAGTTTGAAAAGTGAAACACTTCTTTTAGGGTCATTTTTGAGAATTAGGGGGGGGTCATTTAGGGGTTTTATAAGTGAAAAAAAAAAACAAGCTACCACCACTAGCACGCGAGCTGCTTGCAGCTCGCGCAGCACGCAACAACTAGTTATTATTATTTATTTATTTATATTATATAAAACTACAAGACCACTGACTCACTCACTGACTGATTGACATGTCGTTTCTCGGAATGGGTGAGAGATGGGTTAGGGGTATGTTTTGGAAAAATGTAAAGCACTTCCGGTCGAGTAGAGGAAAATTATAGCGGAGATTCAAATCCAAGATGGCGGCCGGGTTCATTTCCGGTTTCGGCGAGGAAAGGACTTGGACCAATTTCGATTGGTAATTTTTGTAGAAGGGCTGAAGTGATTTGAAAAAAAAGTAAAAAAAAAAAAAAAAACAAGATGGCGGCCGCGCTGGGACGTTTTGAAATTTGCGACTTTTTTCACTCCACTTTGACGAATTGTTTTCTTCTACCGATTTTTCAAGTCGGCAACACTGACCTTGCCAATTTGTAGGTGATGTCAATGGCAATTGAGAAAAATTATGACATTTAGAAAATCCAACATGGCGGACGCTGTGGCGGCAATTTTGTGATATGGTGGAATTTACGACTTTTTTCAAATGGATTTTTCGTGTAGTTGGCAACATCTGACGGGTTCGAGTTGTACCGAGCGGTTGTGTGTTTTGTTGAGGAGTGTTGCCTGGTGCAAAATTTTTTCCAATTTTTCGGGTATTTTTCCAGATTTTCCCCGAAAACATGAAAAGTAGAAATAACGACATTTTGAATGGAGACTTTGTCTAGCTGGCAACTTTGGGGAGCCCCAAATGACATTTGACCATTTTCATCACTTTCAACTGGCAACCCCAAAAAATATTCAACTTTTTCATTTTTGGGACTTTTTCACTTTGGCGAATTACTTTGTTCTACCAAACTCAAAAGTTGGCAACACCGAGAACACCGGTCGGTGGCCTGTATCCTTGAGATTTCCAGAAAATTATGACTTTACAGAAAAACAAAATGGCGGCGTGTGTGGCGGCCATCTTGTAACAACGACGAAAAATCTGAATTTTCGACACGATTTTTCGGGTAGTTGGCAACATCCGACGGGTTCGAGTTGTACCGAGCGGTTGTGTGTTTGGTCGAGTAGTGTTGCCTGGTGCAAAAATTTACCCCATTTTTAGGGTAATTTCCCAGATTTTCCTCAAAAACATGAAAAGTAGAAATAACGACATTTTGAATGGAAATTTTACATAATCACCAAGAATGGGATGCTCCAAATGACATTTGACCATTTTCATCACTTTCAACTGGCAACCCCGAAAGCCATTGGGGTTTGAATTTTCGGGTCAGACCTGACTTTGGCGAATTACTTTGTTCTACCAAACTCAAAAGGTGGCAACACCGAGTACACCGGTTGGTGGCCTGTATCCTTGAGATTTCAGGAAAATTATGACTTTACAGAAAAACAAAATGGCGGCTGGTGTGGCGGCCATCTTGTAAAACTGACGAAAATTTCTTATTTTCAACACGATTTTTCGGGTAGTTGGCAACATCCGACGGGTTTGAGTTGTATGAAGCGGTTGTGTGTTTTCATATGAAATGTTGCCTGGTGCAAAATTTTACCCCATTTTTAGGGTAATTTTCCATATTTACCTCAAAAACATGAAAAGTAGAAATAACGACATTTTGAATAAAAAATTTACATAATCACCAAGAATGGGATGCCCCAAATGACATTTGACCATTTTCATCACTTTCAGCTGGCAACCCCGAAAGCCATTGGGGTTTGAATTTTCGGGTCAGACCTGACTTTGGCGAATTACTTTGTTCTACTAAACTCAAAAGTTGGCCACACCAAGTACACCGGTCGGTGGCCTGTATCCTTGAGATTTCAGGAAAATTATGACTTCACAGAAAAACAAAATGGCGGCTGATGTGGCGGCCATCTTGTAAAACTGACGAAAAATCCTTATTTTCAACACGATTTTTCGGGTCGTTGGCAACATCCGACGGGTTTGAGTTGTACCAAGTGGTTGTGTGTTACGCTAAGGAGTGTTGCCTGGTGCCAAAAATTTCCCCGTTTTTAGTGTATTTTCCCAGATTTTGCCTAAAATCATGAAAAGTAGAAATAACGACATTTGGAATAGAAATTGTGTATTGCCACCAAGAATGGGGTGCCACAAATGACATTTGACCATTTTCATCACTTTCAACTGGTAACCCCGAGAGCCATTGGGGCTTGAATTTTCGGGTCAGACCTGATTTTGGCGAATTACTTTGTTCTACCAAACTCAAAAGTTGGCTACACCGAGTACACCGTTCAGTGGCCTGTATCCTTGAGATTTCACGAAAATTATGACTTCACAGAAAAACAAAATGGCGGACAGTGTGGCAGCCATCTTAATAAATACGAAAAATCCCACTTTTGGACACGATAAACGGGACAGCTGGCATCCCCCGACTGGATTGCGTTGTATGAAACGGTTGTGTGTTTTGTTGAGGAGTATTGCTTGGTGCAAAAAATTTCCCCATTTTTTGGGTATTTTCTCAGATTTTCCCCAAAAACTTGAAAAGTAGAAATAATGATATTTTGAATATAAATGTTGCATAACTACTAAGAATGGGGTGCGTCAAATGACATTTGACCATTTTTATCACTTTAAGCTGGCAACCCCGAGCGCCATTGGGGCTTGAATTTTCGGGTCAGACCCGACTGGCGAATTCTTTTGTTCTACCAAAGCCAACGTATAGCCACCGTTTTTTTACTGACAGGTAGCTTTCATTATGATTAGTTTGGAAAAATTATGACATTTCAGAAATTCAAGATGGCGGCCGTGTCATTTCCGGTTTCTGAAACCTTGTCCGATTGGGGTCGTTCAAGTGGTTCACATCCCACTGATGAGTTTGTGTCGAATTTTAGGTTTTTCAGGGCTTTCAAGGATATCTACTTGACTTAAGACGGCTGTAATTCAAAATGGCGGCCGCGTTACTTCCGGTTTCCCAAAAATTTACCGATTGAGGTCGTTCAAACGATTCATCCAACTGAGGTGTAAGAGTTTTTTTCAAATTTTAGGATATTTAAGGGGTTTCAAGGGATCTTCACTGATTTTAGGGCTTTGTCCCTACAGGAATATTTTGTAGACGCGAGCTGCTCGCGAACCAATAGTTTACGATCCTTCAAATGGTTTCGACCGAATGAGGATTGATTTCGTACATTGAGGGGTTTATTTATTTGGTCGATTTTAGGGTTCCTTTGGAGGTGAAATTTGTGTACCCTTCCCACCTCTCCCCAACCTCCCCTAAAATAGAAAGGGCTGTAAGTTCATTACGGTAAGAGATAGCCGTTAGGTGTTTGAACAAATTTTACAGTAGGCGTTGGAACCTGTCCGGTGATAATGGTGGGGAGGTGGCGAGCGAAGCGAGCCGGCGACCCCGTAGCGTGGGGATAAGGTCACGATAGCATTCCGGTGGTAGGAAGGTCCTGAGTGGAGCAAAGTGAGGAGGTGGCGAGCGTAGCGAGCCGGTGACCGAAAACCAGTCCGGTGGTGGTACCGGTAAAGTGAAGGGGGGAGGTGGCGAGCGAAGCGAGCCGGTGATCCCGTAGCGTGGGGATAAGGTCACGGTAGCTTTCTGTCGGTAGGCAAATCCTGAGTGGAGCGAAGTGGAGAGGTGGCGAGCGTAGCGAGCCGGTGACCGAAAACCAGTCCGGTGGTGGTACCGGTAAAGTGAAGGGGGGAGGTGGCGAGCGAAGCGAGCCGGTGACCCCGTAGCGTGGGGATAAGGTCACGGTAGCTTTCTGTCGGTAGGCAAATCCTGAGTGGAGCGAAGTGGAGAGGTGGCGAGCGTAGCGAGCCGTTGACTGAAAACCTGTCCGGTGGTGGTACCGGTAAAGCGAAGGGGGGAGGTGGCGAGCGAAGCGAGCCGGTGACCCCATAGCGTGAGGATAAGGTCACGGTAGCTTTCCGGTGGTAGGCAGGACTTGAGTGGAGCAAAGCGGGGAGGTGGCGAGCGTAGCGAGCCGTCGACTGAAAACCTGTCCGGTGGTGGTGGTGGGGAGGTGGCGAGCGAAGCGAGCCGACGACCCCGTAGCGTGGGGATAAGGTCACGGTAGCTTTCTGTCGGTAGGCAAATCCTGAGTGGAGCGAAGTGGAGAGGTGGCGAGCGTAGCGAGCCGTCGACTGAAAACCTGTCCGGTGGTGGTACCGGTAAAGCGAAGGGGGGAGGTGGCGAGCGTAGCGAGCCGGTGACCTCATAGCGTGAGGATAAGATCACGGTAGCTTTCCGGTGGTAGGCAGGTCTTGAGTGGAGCGAAGTGGGGAGGTGGCGAGCGTAGCGAGCCGTTGACTGAAAACCTGCCCGGTGGTGATATCGGTGAAGCGAAGCGGGAGATAGCGAGCGAAGCGAGCTGGCGACCCCGTAGCGTGGCGATGATGTCATGTTAGGTTTCCGGTGGTAGGCAGGTCCTGAGTGGATCGGAGTGGGGAGGTGGCGAGCGTAGCGAGCCGGCGACCTGGTCGGCGACCAGGATCGGTCCGAAATTGTTTGGCTATCAGACTATTGTACTGTCCTTGATCTGTTAGTTTTAGCTGTTAGTCTCCCATGTTATTTTAATAAATAATTTAATCAATTTTCAAAACTCCCGTTCTCACCCCCTAAACTAAGAGATCTGTGTTCTGTTTTTTTTTACGGATTCGTATAGAGGAAGCTCGACAAGGAAAAACCATTTTCAAAGCTGCCACCTCTGCCCCCCCCCCTCTCCCCCCTTACCTGGTTTTCAGAATTTGAAAGATTTGGAACATTTATTTTCACATTCATACAAACAGCGACCCCTGTCCCTTTCTCCCTTTCCGTCACACCGCCCTCATCGTATCTCGGAAACTGGCACACACATAGTGGTTGTTTTTAATTCTCACTTAATAGTAGTGAGGGACGTTGAAATTCGTATACCCTCTCCTCCCCCTCCAACCTCCCCTAAACTTGAAAGGACTGTAACTTCATAACGGTTAGGGATAGCCATTAGGTGTTTGAACAAATATTATCATAGGCGTCGAAACCTGTCTGGTGGTAGAGGACCTTTCCGGTAGCAGGTAGGTTGACAAGCAAATTGTAGGGTAATGTTTTTTTAATGAGAGAATGTCTGAGTTTTTAAATAAGTTTATAGATTATATTAGGGGTTCTTATGGGGTTTAGAAATCTTTAAATTAATTCTCAAGTTTAATTTTATTTTAATATCTTATTTTAATTGAATAAGTTTTCAGAATGTGTTAGGGGTTCGTGTTTTCATACTGATTTAAGGATTCCTATTGGTTCTCAAAATGTCATAAGGGGAAGGAAAACAATTAAAATATGGGTAGGTTTCGTTATTCGAGTTAGAAGATGATTTAGAATGATTAGAGCTTAATCAAGTGGAAACCTTTAGTCCTTTTGGGCTTAATTTGGCAGTGCACTAGACTTTGAAAAGTAGAAAACTTCTTTTAGGGTCATTTTTGAGAATTAGTATTACATTTAGGGGTTTTAAAAGTGACAAACAAAAACAAGCTACCACCACTAGCACGCGAGCTGCTTGCAGCTCGCGCAGCACGCAACAACTAGTTTATATTATATAAAACTACAAGACCACTGACTCACTGACATGCCGTTTCTCGGAATGGGTGAGAGATGGGTTAGGGGTTAGTTTTGGAAAAATGACAAGTACTTCCGGTCGAGTAGAGGAAAATTATAGAGGAGATTCAAATCCAAGATGGCGGCCGAGACCATTTCCGGTTTCGGCGAGGAAAGGACTTGGGCCAATTTCGATTGGTAATTTTTGAAGAAGGTTTGAAGTCATTTGAAAAAAAAGTAAAAAAAAAAAAAAAACAAGATGGCGGCCGCGCTGGGACGTTTTGAAATTTGCGACTTTTTTCACTCGACTTTGACCAATTGTTTTGTTCTAACGATTTTAAAAGTCGCCAACCTCGACATTGCCAATTTGTAGGCGATTTCAATGGCAATTGAGAAAAATTATGACATTTTGAAAATTTAACATGGCGGACGCTGTGGCGGCCATTTTGTAAAATGGTGGAATTTACGACTTTTTTCAAATCCATTTTTCGTGTAGTTGGCAACATCTGACGGGTTCGAGTTGTAGCGAGCGGTTGTGTGTTTTGTTGAGGAGTGTTGCCTGGTGCAAAAATTTTCCCCGTTTTTAGGGTACTTTCCCAGATTTTCCCCAAAACATGAAAAGTAGAAATAACGACATTTTGAATGGAGACTTTGTCTAGCTGGCAACTTTGGGGAGCTCCAAATGACATTTGACCATTTTCATCACTTTCAACTGGCAACCCCAAAAAATATTGAACTTTTTCATTTTTGGGACTTTTTCACTTTGGCGAATTACTTTGTTCTACCAAACTCAAAAGTTGGCAACACCGAGCACACCGGTCGGTGGCCTGTATCCTTGAGATTTCCAGAAAATTATGACTTTTCAGAAAACCAAAATGGCGTCTGGTGTGGCGGCCATCTTGTAAAAACGACTAAAAATCCGAATTTTCGACACGATTTTTCGGGTAGTTGGCAACATCTGACGCGGGTTCGAGTTGTAACGAGCGGTTGTGTGTTTTGTTGAGTAGTGTTGCCTGGTGCAAAATTTTTCCCAATTTTTGGGGTACTTTCCCTGATTTTCCCCGAAAACATGAAAAGTAGAAATAACGACATTTTGAATGGAGACTTTGTCTAGCTGGCAACTTTGGGGAGCCCCAAATGACATTTGACCATTTTCATCACTTTCGACTGGCAACCCCAAAAAATATTGAACTTTTTCATTTTTGGGACTTTTTCACTTTGGCGAATTACTTTGTTCTACCAAACTCAAAAGTTGGCAACACCGAGTACACCGGTCGGTGGCCTGTATCCTTGAGATTTCCAGAAAATTATGACTTTACAGAAAAACAAAATGGCGGCGTGTGTGGTGGCCATCTTGTAGAAACGACTAAAAATCCGAATTTTCGTCACGATTTTTCGGGTAGTTGGCAACATCTGACGGGTTCGAGTTGTAGGGAGCGGTTGTGTGTATTATTGAGTAGTGTTGCCTGGTGCAAAAATTTACCCCATTTTTAGGGTGATTTTCCAGATTTTCCCCAAAAACATGAAAAGTAGAAATAACGACATTTTGAATGAAATTTTTACATAATCACCAAGAATGGGTTGCCTCAAATGACATTTGACCATTTTCATCACTTTCAGCTGGCAACCCCGAAAGCCATTGGGGTTTGAATTTTCGGGTCAGACCTGACTTTGGCGAATTACTTTGTTCTACCAAACTCAAAAGTTGGCTACACCAAGTACGCCCGTCGGTGCCTTTTATCCTTGAGATTTACAGAAAATTATGACTTTTCAGAAAAACAAAATGGCGGCTGGTGTGGCCATCTTGTAAAAATAACGAAAAATCCAAATTTTCGACACGATTTTTTGGGTAGTTGGCAACATCTGACCGGTTTGAGTTGTACTAAGTGGTTGAATGTTTTGTCAAGGAGTGTTGTCTGGTGCAAAAATTTACCCCATTTTTTGGGTTCTTTCCCAGATTTTCCCCAAGAACATGAAAAGTAGAAATAACGACATTTTGAATAGATGTTTCACATAATCACCAAGAATGGGATGCTCCAAATGACATTTG
This sequence comes from Xestia ashworthii, assembly GCA_950022955.1. Lineage (NCBI taxonomy): Eukaryota > Metazoa > Arthropoda > Insecta > Lepidoptera > Noctuidae > Xestia > Xestia ashworthii. The sequence goes on from OX465574.1 coordinate 13,621,180, forward strand.
ACCATTTTCATCACTTTGAACTGGCAACCCCAAAAGCCATTGGGGTTTGAATTTTCGGGTCAGACCTGACTTTGGCGAATTGTTTTGTTCTACCAAACTCAAAAGTTGGCAACATAAAGTACATCGGTTTGTAGCCTATATCCTTGAAATTTCAGAAAAATTATGACTTTTTAGAAAAACAAGATGGCGGACAGTGTGGCGGCCATCTTAATAAATACGAAAAATCCCACTTTTGGACACGATAAATGGGACAGCTGGCATCCCCCGACTGGATTGCGTTGTATGAAACGGTTGTGTGTTTTATCAAGGCGTGCTGCCTGGCGTAATTTTTTTCCCCATTTTTAGGGTATTTTCCCAGATTTTGCCCAAAATCATGAAAAGTAAAAATAACAACATTTTGAATGAAAATGTTGCATAATAACCAAGAATGGGTTGCCTCAAATGACATTTGACCATTTTCATCACTTTCAACTGGCAACCCCGAGAGCCATTTGTTCATGAATTTTCGGTTCAGACCCAACTTTGGTGAATTCTTTTGTTCTACCAAAGTCAACGTATAGCCACCTTTTTTTTACTGACATGTAGCTTTTATCCTGGTAAGTTTGGGAAAATAGTGACATTTCAGGAATTCAAGATGGCAGCCGTGCCATTTCCGGTTTCCGAAACCTTGTCCAATTGGGGTCGTTCAAACGGTGTAGGTTTTTTCAAATTGTAAGATATTTAAGGGGTTTCGAGGGATCTTTACTGGTTTTAGGGCTTTGCCCCTACAGGAATATTTTGTAGACGCGAGCTGCTCGCGAACGAATAATAGTAGTAGTTTACGATTGGGTTCCTTCAACGGTTCCGACAGAATGAGGATTGATTTTGTACATAGAGGGGTTTATTTATATGGTCGATTTAAGGTTTCTTTTGGTGGTGAAATTTGTGTATCCTTCCCACCTCTCCTCAACCTCCCCTCAAATAGAAAGGGCTGTAACTTCATTACGGTTAGAGATAGCCGATAGGTGTTTGAACAAATATTATAGGCAGGTCCTGAGTGAAGCGAAGTGGGGAGGTGGCGAGCGTAGCGAGCCGTCGACTGAAAACCTATCCGGTGGTGGTACCGGTAAAGCGAAGGGGGGAGGTGGCGAGCGAAGCGAGCCGGTGACCCCACAGCGTGAGGATAAGGTCACGGTAGGTTTCCGGTGGTAGGCAGGACTTGAGTGGAGCAAAATGGGGAGGTGGCGAGCGTAGCGAGCCGTCGAATGAAAACCTGCCCGGTGGTGGCACCGGTAAAGCGAAGGGGGGAGGTGGCGAGCGAAGCGAGCCAGTGACCCCATAGCGTGAGGAAAAGGTCATAGTAGCATTCCGGTGGTTAGCAGGTCCTGAGTGGACTGAAAAAAGGAAGTCGCGAGCGTAGCGAGCCGTGAACCGAAAACCTGCCCGGTGGTGGTACCGGTAAAGCGAAGGAGAAGGTGGCGAGCGAAGCGAATCGGTGACCCCATAGCGTGAGGAAAAGTTCATGGTAGCATTCCGGTGGTTAGCAGGTCCTGAGTGGAGTGAAAAAAGGAAGTCGCGAGCGTAGCGAGCCGTGGACCGAAAACCTGCCCTGTGGTGGTACCGGTAAAGCGAAGGAGAAGGTGGCGAGCGAAGCGAGTCGGCGACCCCGTAGCGTGGAGATAGGGTCACGCTAGCTTTCCGTCGGTAGGCAGGTCCTGAGTGGAGCGAAGTGGGGCGGTGGCGAGCGTAGCGAGCCGTCGAGCGAAAACCTGTCCGGTGGTGGTACCGGTAAAGCGAAGGGGGGAGGTGGCGAGCGAAGCGAGCCGGTGACCCCATAGCGTAAGGATAAGGTCACGGTAGCTTTCCGGTGGTAGGCAGGACTTGAGTGGAGCAAAGTGGGGAGGTGGCGAGCGTAGCGAGCCGTCGACTGAAAACCTGTCCGGTGGTGGTACCGGTAAAGCGAATGGGGGAGGTGGCGAGCGAAGCGAGTCGGCGACCCCGTAGCGTGTCGCTTTCCGGTGGTAGGCAGGTCTTGAGTGGAGCGAAGTGGACAGGTGGCGGGCGTAGCAAGCCGGCGACCAGGACCGGTCCAAAGTTGGTTTGGCTATCAGACTATTGTACTGTCCTTGATCTGTTTGTTTTAGGTGTTAGTCTTCCATGTTATTTTAATAAATAATAAAATCAATTTTCAAAACTCCCGTTCAATACGGGCGTCGAAACCAGTCTGGTGGTAGAGGACCTTTCCGGTAGCAGGTAGGTCGACAAGCAAATTGTAGGGTAATGTTTTTTTAATGAGAGAAGGTCTGAGTTTTTAAATAAGTCTAGAGATTATATTAGGGGTTCTTATGGGGTTTCCAAATCTTTAAATTAATTCTCAAGTTTTATTTTATTTTAATATCTTATTTTTATTGAATTAGTTTTCAGAATGTGTTAGGGGTTCTTAAGTGTTTTTATACTGATTTAAGGATTTTTATGGGTTCTCAACACGTCCTAGGGGTAAGAAAAAAAATATGGGTAGGTATCGTTATTCGAGTGATTTGAAGGTGCTGATTTAGAATTATTAGAGCTTAATCAAGTGGAAACCTTTTGTCCTTTTCGGCTTTATTTGGCATTTCACTAGAGTTTGAAAAGTGAAACACTTCTTTTAGGGTCATTTTTGAGAATTAGGGGGGGGTCATTTAGGGGTTTTATAAGTGAAAAAAAAAAACAAGCTACCACCACTAGCACGCGAGCTGCTTGCAGCTCGCGCAGCACGCAACAACTAGTTATTATTATTTATTTATTTTTATTTATATTATATAAAACTACAAGACCACTGACTCACTCACTGACTGATTGACATGTCGTTTCTCGGAATGGGTGAGAGATGGGTTAGGGGTATGTTTTGGAAAAATGTAAAGCACTTCCGGTCGAGTAGAGGAAAATTATAGCGGAGATTCAAATCCAAGATGGCGGCCGGGTTCATTTCCGGTTTCGGCGAGGAAAGGACTTGGACCAATTTCGATTGGTAATTTTTGTAGAAGGGCTGAAGTGATTTGAAAAAAAAGTAAAAAAAAAAAAAAAAACAAGATGGCGGCCGCGCTGGGACGTTTTGAAATTTGCGACTTTTTTCACTCCACTTTGACGAATTGTTTTCTTCTACCGATTTTTCAAGTCGGCAACACTGACCTTGCCAATTTGTAGGTGATGTCAATGGCAATTGAGAAAAATTATGACATTTAGAAAATCCAACATGGCGGACGCTGTGGCGGCCATTTTGTGATATGGTGGAATTTACGACTTTTTTCAAATGGATTTTTCGTGTAGTTGGCAACATCTGACGGGTTCGAGTTGTACCGAGCGGTTGTGTGTTTTGTTGAGGAGTGTTGCCTGGTGCAAAATTTTTTCCAATTTTTCGGGTATTTTTCCAGATTTTCCCCGAAAACATGAAAAGTAGAAATAACGACATTTTGAATGGAGACTTTGTCTAGCTGGCAACTTTGGGGAGCCCCAAATGACATTTGACCATTTTCATCACTTTCAACTGGCAACCCCAAAAAATATTCAACTTTTTCATTTTTGGGACTTTTTCACTTTGGCGAATTACTTTGTTCTACCAAACTCAAAAGTTGGCAACACCGAGAACACCGGTCGGTGGCCTGTATCCTTGAGATTTCCAGAAAATTATGACTTTACAGAAAAACAAAATGGCGGCGTGTGTGGCGGCCATCTTGTAACAACGACGAAAAATCTGAATTTTCGACACGATTTTTCGGGTAGTTGGCAACATCCGACGGGTTCGAGTTGTACCGAGCGGTTGTGTGTTTGGTTGAGTAGTGTTGCCTGGTGCAAAAATTTACCCCATTTTTAGGGTAATTTCCCAGATTTTCCTCAAAAACATGAAAAGTAGAAATAACGACATTTTGAATGGAAATTTTACATAATCACCAAGAATGGGATGCTCCAAATGACATTTGACCATTTTCATCACTTTCAACTGGCAACCCCGAAAGCCATTGGGGTTTGAATTTTCGGGTCAGACCTGACTTTGGCGAATTACTTTGTTCTACCAAACTCAAAAGGTGGCAACACCGAGTACACCGGTTGGTGGCCTGTATCCTTGAGATTTCAGGAAAATTATGACTTTACAGAAAAACAAAATGGCGGCTGGTGTGGCGGCCATCTTGTAAAACTGACGAAAATTTCTTATTTTCAACACGATTTTTCGGGTAGTTGGCAACATCCGACGGGTTTGAGTTGTATGAAGCGGTTGTGTGTTTTCATATGAAATGTTGCCTGGTGCAAAATTTTACCCCATTTTTAGGGTAATTTTCCATATTTACCTCAAAAACATGAAAAGTAGAAATAACGACATTTTGAATAAAAAATTTACATAATCACCAAGAATGGGATGCCCCAAATGACATTTGACCATTTTCATCACTTTCAGCTGGCAACCCCGAAAGCCATTGGGGTTTGAATTTTCGGGTCAGACCTGACTTTGGCGAATTACTTTGTTCTACCAAATTCAAAAGTTGGCCACACCAAGTACACCGGTCAGTGGCCTGTATCCTTGAGATTTCAGGAAAATTATGACTTTACAGAAAAACAAAATGGCGGCTGGTGTGGCCCATCTTGTAAAACTGACGAAAAATCCTTATTTTCAACACGATTTTTCGGGTCGTTGGCAACATCCGACGGGTTTGAGTTGTACCAAGTGGTTGTGTGTTACGCTAAGGAGTGTTGCCTGGTGCCAAAAATTTCCCCGTTTTTAGTGTATTTTCCCAGATTTTGCCTAAAATCATGAAAATTAGAAATAACGACATTTTGAATGGAAGTTTTACATCATCACCAAAAATGGGATGCTCCAAATGACATTTGACCATTTTCATCACTTTCAGCTGGCAACCCCGACACCCATTGGGGCTTGAATTTTCGGGTCAGACCCGAATTTGGCGAATTGTTTTGTTTTACTATACTCAAAAGTTGGCAGCACCAAGTACACCCGTCGGTGGCTTGTATCCTTGAGATTTCCAGAAAATTAAGACGTTTCAGAAAAACAAAATGGCGGCATGTGTGGCGGCCATCTTGTAAAATTACCAAAAACCCAACTTTCGACACGATAAATGGGATAGCTGGCATCCCCCGACTGGATTGTGATGTACGAACCGATTGTGTCGTTTACTAACGAGTGTTACCTGGTGCAACATTTTTTCCCACTTTTGGGGTATTTTTCCCGATTTTCCCCGAAAACAAGAAAAGTAGAAATGACGACATTTTAAATGAAAATTTTGCATAACCACCAAGAATGGGGTGCCTCAAATGACATTTGTCCATGTTCATCATTTTCAGCTGGCAACCCCGAGAGCCATTGGTTCATGAATTTTCGGGTCAGATCCGACTTTGGCGAATTCTTTTGTTCTACCAAAGCAGACGTATAGCCACCGTTTTTTTACTGACAGTTAGCTTTCATTATGGTTAGTTTGGAAAAATTGTGACATTTCAGAAATTCACGATGGCGGCCGTGTCATTTCCGGAATCCGAAACCTTGTCCGATTGGGGTCGTTCAAGTGGTTCACATCCCACTGATGAGTTTGTGTCGAATTTTAGGTTTCTCAAGGCTTTCAAGGATATCTACTTGACTGAAGACGGCTGTAATTCAAAATGGCGGCCGCGTTACTTCCGGTTTCCCAAAAATTTACCGATTGAGGTCGTTCAAACGATTCATCCAACTGAGGTGTAAGAGTTTTTTTCAAATTTTAGGATATTTAAGGGGTTTCAAGGGATCTTCACTGATTTTAGGGTTTTGCCCCTACAGGAATATTTTGTAGACGCGAGCTACTCGCGAACCAATAGTTTACGATCCTTCAAACGGTTTTGACCGAATGAGGATTGATTTCGTACATTGAGGGGTTTATTTATTTGGTCGATTTTAGGGTTCCTTTGGAGGTGAAATTTGTGTACCCTTCCCACCTCTCCCCAACCTCCCCTAAAATAGAAAGGGCTGTAAGTTCATTACGGTAAGAGATAGCCGTTAGGTGTTTCAACAAATTTTATAGTAGGCGTTGGAACGTGTCCGGTGATGGTGGTGGGGAGGTGGCGAGCGAAGCGAGCCGGCGACCCCGTAGCGTGGGGATCAAAATCAAAAATCAAAATCAAAGCATTTATTTCAAGTAGGCCAGTTACAGGCACTTTTGAATTGTCGAAACAAAAATGAACATTTAATGTAGCTACAGTCCCAGTCACAAGACATAAAAACTGTGAAAGTACTGTAGTTGCCCATTCCCTAGCGTAGATCTCTATGGAGAAGAACGGGCAAGAAACTCCATGGACACTCTTTTAAATCAAAAAATTGTTACAAAATCCTGGTTACATCATTCATGTTGAGATGGTATATTATGTGAGAACAATGTAGCAAGATGTGCACGTTAAAAGTGTCCATAGCAAAACAAAATACAACTCAAAAACAAAATAATTAATTCAAATAAACCATGGCGACTAAGAGATGACCAGTCACAACTGACAGCGCCCGTTCACGCACATGACGCATGGATCAGCACCATTCTGCTCAACCATTTTGAAGGGAACTAAATGGTCCGACACACGCGCCACCATCAGCGAGACATTTGAGTGAGCATGACATACTCTCAACCGCCAGGGCACATTCAAGTCAAGAACTGCCGTAGGTTTCCAGTGAATGATAGCTTACTAGTACATAGTACTCACACAATATGGGCTATGCGATTATACAATACTAACATTGAATCTATACAATGCAAAGACAGTTAAGTACAATCTTCAGCAGCTCCAACTATATCATTTAATGCTATCAATTTTTGCGCCCCTGTCCATGTGGAGCAGGACCAGCATTAAGCCAAGCATTTTTATCAGCGATATAATCGCTCAACTTGTAATATGCTTTTTTACATAGTGTGCGTTTAATGCATGTTTTAAATTTCGTCTCATTCAGTTCAAGAATACTTTGTGGAATTTTATTATAGCATCTCAAACAGTACCCCATGAAAGATGAGTCTACTTTAGCGAGTCTAAAGCCTGGCTGAACTAATTGGTCCCTGTTTCTAGTACTGTAATTATGTCTGTCACCTCTTTTACCAAAAAGATGCAAATTTTTTCTAACGTACATTATGTTTTCGTAAATGTATTGACAATGTACCGTCATAATGCCAATATCCTTAAACAGTTCCCTTAGAGAATCGCGCCTACGAAGATTATATATAGCTCTGATGGCTCTTTTCTGCAGAATAAATATAGACTCAATATCTGCAGCCCGTCCCCATAGCAAAATACCGTAAGACATTATACTATGGAAGTAACTAAAATAGACCAGTCTAGCGGTATCTACATCAGTAAATTGACGGATTTTTCTAATGGCATATGCTGCTGAACTTAGCCGCCCCGCAAGAGATGTTAAATGAGAACCCCATTGTAGCCTTGAATCAAGCGTAAGCCCCAGGAAAACCGTTTTATCTACGAATTCAAGTTTCTCATTATTCAATAATATATCACAATCACTACCCTTAACATTCGGTAATGAAAATCTTATGCATTTGGTTTTTTTTTCATTTAATACCAAATTGTTTGCTGTGAACCAATTTTGGACCTGAAGTAGGGCATTATTCACGTCATCTAAATTTTGTGCCCGTCTGTTTATCTTAAAAATTAAGGAAGTGTCATCAGCAAATAACACCATATTTTGAGGTTGGTTTTTCAATAAATAGGGTAGATCATTTATATATACTAGAAAGAGGAAAGGACCCAATATTGAGCCTTGTGGAACCCCCATTTTTATTTTTAAACCCTGTGAATTAACACCATTTATCTGAACATGTTGTTGTCTATCATTCAAATATGATCTTACCAAACTAAGTGCAAGTTTACCCAGTCCGTAATGCTCAAGTTTCAAAAGTAATGTGTCGTGATTTACGCAATCAAACGCTTTGGAGAGGTCACAAAAAATTCCTATGGCATCTTGGGACTCTTCCCACGCAGTAAATATGTGCTTTAATAAGGTTACACCGGCGTCAGTTGTACAACGTCCCTTGGTGAAACCATACTGTTGATCATGTAAGATTCTGTTGGTGTTAAAATGATAGAGCATTTGATCAAGCATTACTTTTTCAAAAACCTTGCTAAAAACTGGCAACACGGATACAGGTCTATAATTGTTAGTATCTTTACTGTCCCCGGATTTGAAAAGAGGTATGACTTTACTGTATTTCATTAAATCAGGGAAAACTCCTTGGTCTACACATAGATTAAAAATTAAAGCTAAGTATGGGGCTATTGTCTCAAGTATGGATGTGCAAACTTTGATAGACATTCCCCATAGATCTTCGGTCAGTTTAATTTTTATTTGCCGGAAAGCTTTAATAACTACCATAGGGTTAATGTGTTTAAATTTAAATTCAGCCAGGCAGCCAGACACATTCGTCTTTAATAAACCCATTGAGACTTCAGGAGAGGAATTTAGAGCCTCCGTAGTTTTTAATGGTATTTCTGTAAAGAAATTTACAAATTCTTGAGCTACTTCCTGATTAGAGCTTTTAGGACCACTTGCTGTATCTAATATGTAGCTAGTGTTACGTATTTTCTTCCTGTTAGTCTCGTTATTTATGACTTTCCACACTGTCTTTATTTTATTTTCTGCTGTTTTGATCTTGTTGCTAATGTGCAGGGCTTTAGCAACCTTGCATGTATTTCTAAAAATTTTTGAATACTTAGCAACATACTTGTTAAAAGTTTCAGTGTTAATAAAAGGCTTAAGGCCATAAAGCTCAAATAGTCTTTCCCTACTTTTTCTGATGCCTCTAGTTGCCCAATCGCTAAATATGAATTTAGGGCAAATACTTTTTGTCTTCTTTTCAAAAGTTTTGTTGAATTCCGTATGAACTATTGAAAAGAAACGATTATAAAATTGATTTATATTAATATCGTCATGGCTCATAACACTTAACTTGTTCTGTAGGGAAATATTAAACCTATTTAATTTGCTAGAAGTTATAGGTCTAAATTTAATCTGTACTTTTTGCAATGGTGTATTACAACTATAAGTTACAGTTTGTCCGCTATGGTCAGACGGCAAACAATTTACTATGGCTTTATCTAAGTAATCACAATCGCAGAAAACATTATCTATACAAGTAGCAGAAGATGTTGTGATTCTAGTAGGTTCAATAAAAACGTTAGTCAGGTCAAATGACTTAAAAAGATTTAATAACCGACCACTATTTGAATGTTCTTCTAAAATATTGATATTGAAATCACCACAAATTATTGTAGATTTATTACTGGCTGCAAGTTTTGCCAGGACATCTTCCATTATTGATTCAAATATGGAAAAGTTTTGATAGTTTGGGGGTCTGTACACACACACAATTACATGCTTATCTAGCTCAACACAGGACAGTTCGACGCAATGTTCAACCGAGAGACCTACTATGTCATTACGTTGCTTATATTTAAACCTATTTTTAATTAATATTAGGGAACCTCCACGAAGCATAGTTTTACGGTTAAAGCAGCTACCCACCATATAGTTCTCATAATTAATAAGCATTTGGTAATCTTTTAGCCAATGTTCAGTAAAACAAATGATGTCAAACCTACTTTTTTCTAAAAACAATTCAATTTCTAATAATTTGCAAGACATTCCTTGGATATTTTGGTGGAATAATTTTAAGGTGTTCTGCTGAGGCCCTTTTTTATTAACTAATTGAGTGCAAGAATTAATAGTACCTTCTGTTGTCTCACTTTCTAGTTTAAATTTATATTAATATTTGGAGTGAGGCCGGAGACTCCCGTGCCATCCTCAGACAACAAGACCCTATCTGTAATAGACCCTAATTGAGGATTCACCATGGTGACAGATGGATCCTCCTCATTGCAATATTTGTAAACATTTATAGCACTACTGCTATATTCATTTAAAGTCACCTGTACATTAGTAGAATTACTAATAGTCGCAGTGTTAATAATGGAACTAAACTTAGACATACTATTTATGTCTGTGTGAATATTAAAAGCTAATAGCGAAGCTATTTTGTGTCTACATCTAATAGGTAGATACACCTTACCCCGTGTCGACTTAAGTTTACCAACAATAGTGTTGATATCTAGATATACAAGTCTGTCACTATAGTGACCTGCCAGAAAATGTACATGGTTATTTAACTTATGTATATAATTGTTTTTTCTATTACCCAATTTTTCAAAATAGGGAAAAGCACACAATATGATTTTACTACAGTTTAGTTTTAACAACTCTGATACACATTCAGTGATATCTTCCTTTTTAATCTTAGAACTATTACCCATACATATAGTTATGGTGGTATTAGGATTACAAACAGTTTTTGTTGCAGATGCCATAACCTGTTTGTAGGTCGACCCTGGCATACAATAATTTTGAGTACAATAACTCAGGCTATTACTGATCAATTTCCCAAGCCCTCTACCTATACTATCAGAGAACATAACTGAAAGATTAGAATCTAGACAATTAGGTGAGACAAAATTACCTAAGTCAGGTATTGTATCTTGGCTGGAAACACAGTCCTGAGTTTTCACAGCTTGGCACGGGTCCTCCGTTGCCTCAGGCTGAACATCATTCCTGGATTCCCCCTGACAAGTACACTGAATGTTGTTGAGAGTCAGTGAGTCCACTTTGTCTACCAATGCATTTGTAGCAAGAATATGCTCTTTAATTTGATTTTGTGAGCGTTCATATTTGTTATATAAAGATTTTAGTGACTTATTAAGAGCCTGTATTTCTGATTGCAAGCGCTGAGTGTCAATTTCATAAATATTTATACTATCTTCCAATTTAATCTGATAGTTATTTAATTTATTAACTAGAGAAACACGTTCCTTCCTTAATTGAATATTTTTGGAATGGTGTTTCTGTTGTTTCTTGTATTTATTACATTTTTTAATGATTTTATTTAATCGTGCATATTTCTTAATTTTATTCTGGCTTATTTTATGGCCGTAGTTATGCTGTAGTAAGGAGTCCTCTGTAAGGTCTATTGTTGTAATGGAATGAGGGTTACAATTTGAATTTACTAATTCCCTGTACAAATGTTCAGTTTCCATAGCCTGAGTATGATCCTGTTCCTTTTTTAAATTTAAAAGTTTAACATTAGCATGGACTAATTCCTCCTCTAGGTCCCTAATTTTACACAAAGCCTCCTCATATAAGTTGCTGCAGCTGTGGAACCCATCCGTGACCACCCTTAGTTGATCCCGTTCACTGACAACATTCAGGTAATCCTGATGAAGGTCTACTAGCTCCCGTTTTAAGCTGGAGTTTTTGCTGTTAATATTAATGACCTCCTCCTCACTGTCTTCTCTCTCCTGCAATAGCTGTTGGCATTGGAGTTTTGAGTCCTTTAGTTCTTGGAGGGCCGTTCTCAATTTTAGCTCCATATCCTGAGCAGTAGCCTTACGGGTCATCACAGGCATGGTTTCCGGATTGGTTTCTGAAAATTGGAAATAAGGAAACGGTGAGAACTAATAGGATAGACCAATTAAAAAAATTTAGAGATGAAAGGGAGAAAAACAGGAAAAAAAAAAAAAGTTTGCTTTATTAAAAGAAATGAGGTAGGCTGCTGGATAGCTTAACAGGATTGATATTTACCGACTGAATTCTCAATTTAATAGCATTAATAATAAGTTTACTATCTTATGATTTTACTTTTTCCTAACGTGGGTAGATTGATTAGACTAAAAACTTATGATTTTTAAAATATTACTATTTAAGTAGTTAATAATTTAATTGTAATGAACATATTATGCTTATATTAAAAAGATTGATGTAAGTACACCATGAATAAATCGTTACAAGTTTACTTTTTACGAAATGACATTTATCAACAAAACAATTTAGAGCCAAAACTTGGTTTCAAAATTGGCAAAAATAACTATTTTAGAATTGTAGTGGACGTGTTATATTCTGAGAGGGACGATTGTGTGCATAAGTAATAAGGACATAATATATTATGTGTGAAGTAGGGTTTGTAGTAAATGTTTTTGTCTGGGCAAGTGTTTTCGTCCTCGATTTTGCTTCCACAATTGTCAAGCAAAATGAGACATAAACGTAGCCGGTGTGTGTACGGGATGTTGCTCAGAGCTCTGAGCAGTGTTTAAGTGATGTTTAGTATGTAAATAATACACAAATAATAGGTAAATCAAAACGGAATACTCCCCCGGTTCGAAGAGTTCAAATCCACAGTCCAGTAGTTGACAGCCGGTACTTGATTTATCGAATTATCGATTGTTGCGAGTTATCACAAAATAAACAGGTCACAAACACTACGTGTATCACTTTATACATTAATTCTACTATACAGAGTAGATTTAAAACAAACTAAACACAGTAAATCAATAATTTTAAAATAAATTAACTACGAGGCCGTTTTTTCACGACCTGTCGCTAGTGTTGCCAGCGCAAAAAAAGGATAAGGTCACGGTAGCTTTCTGTCGGTAGGCAAATCCTGAGTGGAGCGAAGTGGAGAGGTGGCGAGCGTAGCGAGCCGTCGACTGAAAACCTGTCCGGTGGTGGTACCAGTAAAGCGAAGGGGGGAGGTGGCGAGCGAAACGAGCCGGTGACCCCATAGCGTGAGGATAAGGTCACGATAGCTTTCTGTCGGTAGGCAAATCCTGAGTGGAGCGAAGTGGAGAGGTGGCGAGCGTAGCGAGCCGTCGACTGAAAACCTGTCCGGTGGTGGTACCGGTAAAGCGAAGGGGGGAGGTGGCGAGCGAAGCGAGCCGGTGACCCCACAGCGTGAGGATAAGATCACGGTAGCTTTCCGGTGGTAGGCAGGTCTTGAGTGGAGCGAAGTGGGGAGGTGGCGAGCGTAGCGAGCCGTCGACTGAAAACCTGTCCGGTGGTGGTACCGGTAAAGCGAAGGGGGGAGGTGGCGAGCGAAGCGAGCCGGTGACCCCATAGCGTGAGGATAAGATCACGGTAGCTTTCCGGTGGTAGGCAGGTCTTGAGTGGAGCGAAGTGGGGAGGTGGCGAGCGTAGCGAGCCGTTGACTGAAAACCTGCCCGGTGGTGGTACCGGTAAAGCGAAGGGGGGAGGTGACGAGCGAAGCGAGTCGGCGACCCCATAGCGTTGGGATAAGATCACGGTAGCTTTCCGGTGGTAGGCAGGTCTTGAGTGGAGCGAAGTGAGAGGTGGCGAGCGTAGCGAGCCGTCCACTGAAAACCTGTCCAATGGTGGTACCGGTAAAGCGAATGGGGGAGGTGGCGAGCGAAGCGAGTCGGCGACCCCGTAGCGTGTCGCTTTCCGGTGGTAGGCAGGTCTTGAGTGGAGCGAAGTGGACAGGTGGCGGGCGTAGCAAGCCGGCGACCAGGACCGGTCCAAAGTTGGTTTAGCTATCAGACTATTGTACCTACTGTCCTTGATCTGTTTGTTTTAGGTGTTAGTCTTCCATGTTATTTTAATAAATAATAAAATCAATTTTCAAAACGCCCGTTCTCCCCCCCCCCTCCCCCTCCCCCTCATCGTATCTCGGAAACTAAGAGATCCGTGTTCTGTTTTTTTTACGGATTCGTTTAGAGGAAGCTCGACAAAGAAAAACAAGCTTCAAAGCTGCCCCCTTTGTCACCCCCTTCTCCCCCTTTAGCCGGTTTTCAGAACTTGAGAGATTTGGAACATTTTTTTTCACATTCATAAACAGCGACCCCTTCTCCCTTCCCGTCAACCCGCCCCCCATCGTATCTCGGAAACTGGCACACATAGTGGTTGATTTCAATTCTCACTTAATACTATTGAGGGGCGTTGAAATTCGTATACCCTCTCCTCCCCCTCCAACCTCCCCTAAACTTGAAAGGACTGTAACTTCATAACGGTTTGGGATAGCCATTAGGTGTTTGAACAAATGTTATCATAGGCGTCGAAACCAGTCTGGTGGTAGAGGACCTTTCCGGTAGCAGGTAGGTCGACAAGCAAATTGTAGGGTAATGGTTTTTAACGAGAGAAGGTCTGAGTTTTTAAATAAGTTTATAGATTATATTAGGATTTCTTATGGGGTTTCCAAATCTTTACATTAATTCTCAAGTTTAATTTTATTTTAATGTCTTATTTTTATTGAATTAGTTTTCAGAATGTGTTAGGGGTTCTTAAGTGTTTTCATACTGATTTAAGGATTCCTATTGGTTCTCAAAATGTCATAAGGGTAAGGAAAACATTTAAAATATGGGTAGGTTTCGTTATTCGAGTTAGAAGTTGATTTAGAATGATTAGAGCTTAATCATGTGGAAACCTTTAGTCCTTTTGGGCTTAATTTGCAATGCACTAGACTTTGAAAAGTCGAAAACTTTTTTTAGGGTCATGTTTGAGAATTAATATTACATTTAGGGGTTTTAAAAGTGAAAAACAAGCTACCAACACTAGCACGCGAGCTGCTTGCAGCTCGCGCAGCACGCAACAACTAGTTTATTTATTTATTTATTTATATTATATAAAACTACAAGACCACTGACTCACTGACATGCCGTTTCTCGGAATGGGTGAGAGATGGGTTAGGGGTTAGTTTTGGAAAAATGACAAGTACTTCCGGTCGAGTAGAGGAAAATTATAGAGGAGATTCAAATCCAAGATGGCGGCCGAGACCATTTCCGGTTTCGGCGAGGAAAGGACTTGGGCCAATTTCGATTGGTAATTTTTGAAGAAGGTTTGAAGTCATTTGAAAAAAAAGTAAAAAAAAAAAAAAAAACAAGATGGCGGCCGCGCTGGGACGTTTTGAAATTTGCGACTTTTTTCACTCGACTTTGACCAATTGTTTTGTTCTAACGATTTTAAAAGTCGCCAACCTCGACATTGCCAATTTGTAGGCGATTTCAATGGCAATTGAGAAAAATTATGACATTTTGAAAATTTAACATGGCGGACGCTGTGGCGGCCATTTTGTAAAATGGTGGAATTTACGACTTTTTTCAAATCCATTTTTCGTGTAGTTGGCAACATCTGACGGGTTCGAGTTGTAGCGAGCGGTTGTGTGTTTTATTGAGGAGTGTTGCCTGGTGCAAAAATTTTCCCCGTTTTTAGGGTACTTTCCCAGATTTTCCCCCAAAACATGAAAAGTAGAAATAACGACATTTTGAATGGAGACTTTGTCTAGCTGGCAACTTTGGGGAGCTCCAAATGACATTTGACCATTTTCATCACTTTCAACTGGCAACCCCAAAAAATATTGAACTTTTTCATTTTTGGGACTTTTTCACTTTGGCGAATTACTTTGTTCTACCAAACTCAAAAGTTGGCAACACCGAGCACACCGGTCGGTGGCCTGTATCCTTGAGATTTCCAGAAAATTATGACTTTTCAGAAAACCAAAATGGCGTCTGGTGTGGCGGCCATCTTGTAAAAACGACTAAAAATCCGAATTTTCGACACGATTTTTCGGGTAGTTGGCAACATCTGACGGGTTCGAGTTGTAACGAGCGGTTGTGTGTTTTGTTGAGTAGTGTTGCCTGGTGCAAAATTTTTCCCAATTTTTGGGGTACTTTCCCTGATTTTCCCCGAAAACATGAAAAGTAGAAATAACGACATTTTGAATGGAGACTTTGTCTAGCTGGCAACTTTGGGGAGCCCCAAATGACATTTGACCATTTTCATCACTTTCGACTGGCAACCCCAAAAAATATTGAACTTTTTCATTTTTGGGACTTTTTCACTTTGGCGAATTACTTTGTTCTACCAAACTCAAAAGTTGGCAACACCGAGTACACCGGTCGGTGGCCTGTATCCTTGAGATTTCCAGAAAATTATGACTTTACAGAAAAACAAAATGGCGGCGTGTGTGGTGGCCATCTTGTAGAAACGACTAAAAATCCGAATTTTCGTCACGATTTTTCGGGTAGTTGGCAACATCTGACGGGTTCGAGTTGTAGGGAGCGGTTGTGTGTATTATTGAGTAGTGTTGCCTGGTGCAAAAATTTACCCCATTTTTAGGGTGATTTTCCAGATTTTCCCCAAAAACATGAAAAGTAGAAATAACGACATTTTGAATGAAATTTTTACATAATCACCAAGAATGGGTTGCCTCAAATGACATTTGACCATTTTCATCACTTTCAGCTGGCAACCCCGAAAGCCATTGGGGTTTGAATTTTCGGGTCAGACCTGACTTTGGCGAATTACTTTGTTCTACCAAACTCAAAAGTTGGCTACACCAAGTACGCCCGTCGGTGCCTTTTATCCTTGAGATTTACAGAAAATTATGACTTTTCAGAAAAACAAAATGGCGGCTGGTGTGGCCATCTTGTAAAAATAACGAAAAATCCAAATTTTCGACACGATTTTTTGGGTAGTTGGCAACATCTGACCGGTTTGAGTTGTACTAAGTGGTTGAATGTTTTGTCAAGGAGTGTTGTCTGGTGCAAAAATTTACCCCATTTTTTGGGTTCTTTCCCAGATTTTCCCCAAGAACATGAAAAGTAGAAATAACGACATTTTGAATAGATGTTTCACATAATCACCAAGAATGGGATGCTCCAAATGACATTTGACCATTTTCATCACTTTGAACTGGCAACCCCAAAAGCCATTGGGGTTTGAATTTTCGGGTCAGACCTGACTTTGGCGAATTGTTTTGTTCTACCAAACTCAAAAGTTGGCAACATAAAGTACATCGGTTTGTAGCCTATATCCTTGAAATTTCAGAAAAATTATGACTTTTTAGAAAAACAAGATGGCGGACAGTGTGGCGGCCATCTTAATAAATACGAAAAATCCCACTTTTGGACACGATAAATGGGACAGCTGGCATCCCCCGACTGGATTGCGTTGTATGAAACGGTTGTGTGTTTTATCAAGGCGTGCTGCCTGGCGTAATTTTTTTCCCCATTTTTAGGGTATTTTCCTAGATTTTGCCCAAAATCATGAAAAGTAAAAATAACAACATTTTGAATGAAAATGTTGCATAATAACCAAGAATGGGTTGCCTCAAATGACATTTGACCATTTTCATCACTTTCAACTGGCAACCCCGAGAGCCATTTGTTCATGAATTTTCGGTTCAGACCCAACTTTGGTGAATTCTTTTGTTCTACCAAAGTCAACGTATAGCCACCTTTTTTTTACTGACATGTAGCTTTTATCCTGGTAAGTTTGGGAAAATAGTGACATTTCAGGAATTCAAGATGGCAGCCGTGCCATTTCCGGTTTCCGAAACCTTGTCCAATTGGGGTCGTTCAAACGGTGTAGGTTTTTTCAAATTGTAAGATATTTAAGGGGTTTCGAGGGATCTTTACTGGTTTTAGGGCTTTGCCCCTACAGGAATATTTTGTAGACGCGAGCTGCTCGCGAACGAATAATAGTAGTAGTTTACGATTGGGTTCCTTCAACGGTTCCGACAGAATGAGGATTGATTTTGTACATAGAGGGGTTTATTTATATGGTCGATTTAAGGTTTCTTTTGGTGGTGAAATTTGTGTATCCTTCCCACCTCTCCTCAACCTCCCCTCAAATAGAAAGGGCTGTAACTTCATTACGGTTAGAGATAGCCGATAGGTGTTTGAACAAATATTATAGGCAGGTCCTGAGTGAAGCGAAGTGGGGAGGTGGCGAGCGTAGCGAGCCGTCGACTGAAAACCTATCCGGTGGTGGTACCGGTAAAGCGAAGGGGGGAGGTGGCGAGCGAAGCGAGCCGGTGACCCCACAGCGTGAGGATAAGGTCACGGTAGGTTTCCGGTGGTAGGCAGGACTTGAGTGGAGCAAAATGGGGAGGTGGCGAGCGTAGCGAGCCGTCGAATGAAAACCTGCCCGGTGGTGGCACCGGTAAAGCGAAGGGGGGAGGTGGCGAGCGAAGCGAGCCAGTGACCCCATAGCGTGAGGAAAAGGTCATAGTAGCATTCCGGTGGTTAGCAGGTCCTGAGTGGACTGAAAAAAGGAAGTCGCGAGCGTAGCGAGCCGTGAACCGAAAACCTGCCCGGTGGTGGTACCGGTAAAGCGAAGGAGAAGGTGGCGAGCGAAGCGAATCGGTGACCCCATAGCGTGAGGAAAAGTTCATGGTAGCATTCCGGTGGTTAGCAGGTCCTGAGTGGAGTGAAAAAAGGAAGTCGCGAGCGTAGCGAGCCGTGGACCGAAAACCTGCCCTGTGGTGGTACCGGTAAAGCGAAGGAGAAGGTGGCGAGCGAAGCGAGTCGGCGACCCCGTAGCGTGGAGATAGGGTCACGCTAGCTTTCCGTCGGTAGGCAGGTCCTGAGTGGAGCGAAGTGGGGCGGTGGCGAGCGTAGCGAGCCGTCGAGCGAAAACCTGTCCGGTGGTGGTACCGGTAAAGCGAAGGGGGGAGGTGGCGAGCGAAGCGAGCCGGTGACCCCATAGCGTAAGGATAAGGTCACGGTAGCTTTCCGGTGGTAGGCAGGACTTGAGTGGAGCAAAGTGGGGAGGTGGCGAGCGTAGCGAGCCGTCGACTGAAAACCTGTCCGGTGGTGGTACCGGTAAAGCGAATGGGGGAGGTGGCGAGCGAAGCGAGTCGGCGACCCCGTAGCGTGTCGCTTTCCGGTGGTAGGCAGGTCTTGAGTGGAGCGAAGTGGACAGGTGGCGGGCGTAGCAAGCCGGCGACCAGGACCGGTCCAAAGTTGGTTTGGCTATCAGACTATTGTACTGTCCTTGATCTGTTTGTTTTAGGTGTTAGTCTTCCATGTTATTTTAATAAATAATAAAATCAATTTTCAAAACTCCCGTTCAATACGGGCGTCGAAACCAGTCTGGTGGTAGAGGACCTTTCCGGTAGCAGGTAGGTCGACAAGCAAATTGTAGGGTAATGTTTTTTTAATGAGAGAAGGTCTGAGTTTTTAAATAAGTCTAGAGATTATATTAGGGGTTCTTATGGGGTTTCCAAATCTTTAAATTAATTCTCAAGTTTTATTTTATTTTAATATCTTATTTTTATTGAATTAGTTTTCAGAATGTGTTAGGGGTTCTTAAGTGTTTTTATACTGATTTAAGGATTTTTATGGGTTCTCAACACGTCCTAGGGGTAAGAAAAAAAATATGGGTAGGTATCGTTATTCGAGTGATTTGAAGGTGCTGATTTAGAATTATTAGAGCTTAATCAAGTGGAAACCTTTTGTCCTTTTCGGCTTTATTTGGCATTTCACTAGAGTTTGAAAAGTGAAACACTTCTTTTAGGGTCATTTTTGAGAATTAGGGGGGGGTCATTTAGGGGTTTTATAAGTGAAAAAAAAAAACAAGCTACCACCACTAGCACGCGAGCTGCTTGCAGCTCGCGCAGCACGCAACAACTAGTTATTATTATTTATTTATTTATATTATATAAAACTACAAGACCACTGACTCACTCACTGACTGATTGACATGTCGTTTCTCGGAATGGGTGAGAGATGGGTTAGGGGTATGTTTTGGAAAAATGTAAAGCACTTCCGGTCGAGTAGAGGAAAATTATAGCGGAGATTCAAATCCAAGATGGCGGCCGGGTTCATTTCCGGTTTCGGCGAGGAAAGGACTTGGACCAATTTCGATTGGTAATTTTTGTAGAAGGGCTGAAGTGATTTGAAAAAAAAGTAAAAAAAAAAAAAAAAACAAGATGGCGGCCGCGCTGGGACGTTTTGAAATTTGCGACTTTTTTCACTCCACTTTGACGAATTGTTTTCTTCTACCGATTTTTCAAGTCGGCAACACTGACCTTGCCAATTTGTAGGTGATGTCAATGGCAATTGAGAAAAATTATGACATTTAGAAAATCCAACATGGCGGACGCTGTGGCGGCAATTTTGTGATATGGTGGAATTTACGACTTTTTTCAAATGGATTTTTCGTGTAGTTGGCAACATCTGACGGGTTCGAGTTGTACCGAGCGGTTGTGTGTTTTGTTGAGGAGTGTTGCCTGGTGCAAAATTTTTTCCAATTTTTCGGGTATTTTTCCAGATTTTCCCCGAAAACATGAAAAGTAGAAATAACGACATTTTGAATGGAGACTTTGTCTAGCTGGCAACTTTGGGGAGCCCCAAATGACATTTGACCATTTTCATCACTTTCAACTGGCAACCCCAAAAAATATTCAACTTTTTCATTTTTGGGACTTTTTCACTTTGGCGAATTACTTTGTTCTACCAAACTCAAAAGTTGGCAACACCGAGAACACCGGTCGGTGGCCTGTATCCTTGAGATTTCCAGAAAATTATGACTTTACAGAAAAACAAAATGGCGGCGTGTGTGGCGGCCATCTTGTAACAACGACGAAAAATCTGAATTTTCGACACGATTTTTCGGGTAGTTGGCAACATCCGACGGGTTCGAGTTGTACCGAGCGGTTGTGTGTTTGGTCGAGTAGTGTTGCCTGGTGCAAAAATTTACCCCATTTTTAGGGTAATTTCCCAGATTTTCCTCAAAAACATGAAAAGTAGAAATAACGACATTTTGAATGGAAATTTTACATAATCACCAAGAATGGGATGCTCCAAATGACATTTGACCATTTTCATCACTTTCAACTGGCAACCCCGAAAGCCATTGGGGTTTGAATTTTCGGGTCAGACCTGACTTTGGCGAATTACTTTGTTCTACCAAACTCAAAAGGTGGCAACACCGAGTACACCGGTTGGTGGCCTGTATCCTTGAGATTTCAGGAAAATTATGACTTTACAGAAAAACAAAATGGCGGCTGGTGTGGCGGCCATCTTGTAAAACTGACGAAAATTTCTTATTTTCAACACGATTTTTCGGGTAGTTGGCAACATCCGACGGGTTTGAGTTGTATGAAGCGGTTGTGTGTTTTCATATGAAATGTTGCCTGGTGCAAAATTTTACCCCATTTTTAGGGTAATTTTCCATATTTACCTCAAAAACATGAAAAGTAGAAATAACGACATTTTGAATAAAAAATTTACATAATCACCAAGAATGGGATGCCCCAAATGACATTTGACCATTTTCATCACTTTCAGCTGGCAACCCCGAAAGCCATTGGGGTTTGAATTTTCGGGTCAGACCTGACTTTGGCGAATTACTTTGTTCTACTAAACTCAAAAGTTGGCCACACCAAGTACACCGGTCGGTGGCCTGTATCCTTGAGATTTCAGGAAAATTATGACTTCACAGAAAAACAAAATGGCGGCTGATGTGGCGGCCATCTTGTAAAACTGACGAAAAATCCTTATTTTCAACACGATTTTTCGGGTCGTTGGCAACATCCGACGGGTTTGAGTTGTACCAAGTGGTTGTGTGTTACGCTAAGGAGTGTTGCCTGGTGCCAAAAATTTCCCCGTTTTTAGTGTATTTTCCCAGATTTTGCCTAAAATCATGAAAAGTAGAAATAACGACATTTGGAATAGAAATTGTGTATTGCCACCAAGAATGGGGTGCCACAAATGACATTTGACCATTTTCATCACTTTCAACTGGTAACCCCGAGAGCCATTGGGGCTTGAATTTTCGGGTCAGACCTGATTTTGGCGAATTACTTTGTTCTACCAAACTCAAAAGTTGGCTACACCGAGTACACCGTTCAGTGGCCTGTATCCTTGAGATTTCACGAAAATTATGACTTCACAGAAAAACAAAATGGCGGACAGTGTGGCAGCCATCTTAATAAATACGAAAAATCCCACTTTTGGACACGATAAACGGGACAGCTGGCATCCCCCGACTGGATTGCGTTGTATGAAACGGTTGTGTGTTTTGTTGAGGAGTATTGCTTGGTGCAAAAAATTTCCCCATTTTTTGGGTATTTTCTCAGATTTTCCCCAAAAACTTGAAAAGTAGAAATAATGATATTTTGAATATAAATGTTGCATAACTACTAAGAATGGGGTGCGTCAAATGACATTTGACCATTTTTATCACTTTAAGCTGGCAACCCCGAGCGCCATTGGGGCTTGAATTTTCGGGTCAGACCCGACTGGCGAATTCTTTTGTTCTACCAAAGCCAACGTATAGCCACCGTTTTTTTACTGACAGGTAGCTTTCATTATGATTAGTTTGGAAAAATTATGACATTTCAGAAATTCAAGATGGCGGCCGTGTCATTTCCGGTTTCTGAAACCTTGTCCGATTGGGGTCGTTCAAGTGGTTCACATCCCACTGATGAGTTTGTGTCGAATTTTAGGTTTTTCAGGGCTTTCAAGGATATCTACTTGACTTAAGACGGCTGTAATTCAAAATGGCGGCCGCGTTACTTCCGGTTTCCCAAAAATTTACCGATTGAGGTCGTTCAAACGATTCATCCAACTGAGGTGTAAGAGTTTTTTTCAAATTTTAGGATATTTAAGGGGTTTCAAGGGATCTTCACTGATTTTAGGGCTTTGTCCCTACAGGAATATTTTGTAGACGCGAGCTGCTCGCGAACCAATAGTTTACGATCCTTCAAATGGTTTCGACCGAATGAGGATTGATTTCGTACATTGAGGGGTTTATTTATTTGGTCGATTTTAGGGTTCCTTTGGAGGTGAAATTTGTGTACCCTTCCCACCTCTCCCCAACCTCCCCTAAAATAGAAAGGGCTGTAAGTTCATTACGGTAAGAGATAGCCGTTAGGTGTTTGAACAAATTTTACAGTAGGCGTTGGAACCTGTCCGGTGATAATGGTGGGGAGGTGGCGAGCGAAGCGAGCCGGCGACCCCGTAGCGTGGGGATAAGGTCACGATAGCATTCCGGTGGTAGGAAGGTCCTGAGTGGAGCAAAGTGAGGAGGTGGCGAGCGTAGCGAGCCGGTGACCGAAAACCAGTCCGGTGGTGGTACCGGTAAAGTGAAGGGGGGAGGTGGCGAGCGAAGCGAGCCGGTGATCCCGTAGCGTGGGGATAAGGTCACGGTAGCTTTCTGTCGGTAGGCAAATCCTGAGTGGAGCGAAGTGGAGAGGTGGCGAGCGTAGCGAGCCGGTGACCGAAAACCAGTCCGGTGGTGGTACCGGTAAAGTGAAGGGGGGAGGTGGCGAGCGAAGCGAGCCGGTGACCCCGTAGCGTGGGGATAAGGTCACGGTAGCTTTCTGTCGGTAGGCAAATCCTGAGTGGAGCGAAGTGGAGAGGTGGCGAGCGTAGCGAGCCGTTGACTGAAAACCTGTCCGGTGGTGGTACCGGTAAAGCGAAGGGGGGAGGTGGCGAGCGAAGCGAGCCGGTGACCCCATAGCGTGAGGATAAGGTCACGGTAGCTTTCCGGTGGTAGGCAGGACTTGAGTGGAGCAAAGCGGGGAGGTGGCGAGCGTAGCGAGCCGTCGACTGAAAACCTGTCCGGTGGTGGTGGTGGGGAGGTGGCGAGCGAAGCGAGCCGACGACCCCGTAGCGTGGGGATAAGGTCACGGTAGCTTTCTGTCGGTAGGCAAATCCTGAGTGGAGCGAAGTGGAGAGGTGGCGAGCGTAGCGAGCCGTCGACTGAAAACCTGTCCGGTGGTGGTACCGGTAAAGCGAAGGGGGGAGGTGGCGAGCGTAGCGAGCCGGTGACCTCATAGCGTGAGGATAAGATCACGGTAGCTTTCCGGTGGTAGGCAGGTCTTGAGTGGAGCGAAGTGGGGAGGTGGCGAGCGTAGCGAGCCGTTGACTGAAAACCTGCCCGGTGGTGATATCGGTGAAGCGAAGCGGGAGATAGCGAGCGAAGCGAGCTGGCGACCCCGTAGCGTGGCGATGATGTCATGTTAGGTTTCCGGTGGTAGGCAGGTCCTGAGTGGATCGGAGTGGGGAGGTGGCGAGCGTAGCGAGCCGGCGACCTGGTCGGCGACCAGGATCGGTCCGAAATTGTTTGGCTATCAGACTATTGTACTGTCCTTGATCTGTTAGTTTTAGCTGTTAGTCTCCCATGTTATTTTAATAAATAATTTAATCAATTTTCAAAACTCCCGTTCTCACCCCCTAAACTAAGAGATCTGTGTTCTGTTTTTTTTTACGGATTCGTATAGAGGAAGCTCGACAAGGAAAAACCATTTTCAAAGCTGCCACCTCTGCCCCCCCCCCTCTCCCCCCTTACCTGGTTTTCAGAATTTGAAAGATTTGGAACATTTATTTTCACATTCATACAAACAGCGACCCCTGTCCCTTTCTCCCTTTCCGTCACACCGCCCTCATCGTATCTCGGAAACTGGCACACACATAGTGGTTGTTTTTAATTCTCACTTAATAGTAGTGAGGGACGTTGAAATTCGTATACCCTCTCCTCCCCCTCCAACCTCCCCTAAACTTGAAAGGACTGTAACTTTATAACGGTTAGGGATAGCCATTAGGTGTTTGAACAAATATTATCATAGGCGTCGAAACCTGTCTGGTGGTAGAGGACCTTTCCGGTAGCAGGTAGGTTGACAAGCAAATTGTAGGGTAATGTTTTTTTAATGAGAGAATGTCTGAGTTTTTAAATAAGTTTATAGATTATATTAGGGGTTCTTATGGGGTTTAGAAATCTTTAAATTAATTCTCAAGTTTAATTTTATTTTAATATCTTATTTTAATTGAATAAGTTTTCAGAATGTGTTAGGGGTTCGTGTTTTCATACTGATTTAAGGATTCCTATTGGTTCTCAAAATGTCATAAGGGGAAGGAAAACAATTAAAATATGGGTAGGTTTCGTTATTCGAGTTAGAAGATGATTTAGAATGATTAGAGCTTAATCAAGTGGAAACCTTTAGTCCTTTTGGGCTTAATTTGGCAGTGCACTAGACTTTGAAAAGTAGAAAACTTCTTTTAGGGTCATTTTTGAGAATTAGTATTACATTTAGGGGTTTTAAAAGTGACAAACAAAAACAAGCTACCACCACTAGCACGCGAGCTGCTTGCAGCTCGCGCAGCACGCAACAACTAGTTAGGCGTCTATAGGCTGTATGGTCGTTGTGAGCTATCAAAGTTGTGCTGGGCCCGGCAGTCTCAACACATGTAGCGACAAAATCGCTAACTTTCGACCGTTTATAACTTACGTAAAAATTCGGTTGCAATAATGATGCTAGCGAGAAACTCATAATTGATGTAGAGACTTGCGTTACTCGTAAGCATTTATTGCAACCGAATTTATTAGTTAGTAATCAGCGATCGAAAGTTAGCGATTTTGTCGCTATCTATGTCGAGACTGCCGGCCCTGGTAGCGATCACTCCGTATATTTCGGAAACTTGACACTATAGAACATTATGTCTCGGACAAAACTTGTTTCTAAGTTTTTTACGTCGGCGTCGACTACGCTTTTTAGGCGAATATTTTAAAGTGTTTTGAGGTTAGGTTACAAGAGATACCGCGGCCCCGGAACATAAAGGGCGAGGAAGGAACATGGATGGGTTTTAGTCAGTAAAAGTCTGACACTCCCTCCCGCTCCGCCCAGAGTGGGAGAAGTCATTTGATGATTTCCCATGCTAAAAAAAATTAAAAAAAAGGTTTGGTTACATTAATCGGTTTTTCTCATTATAGGTGCATTTTCTTTTAATGGGAGACTAAACAAAGAATGTGCTATACGCGTCACCTGCCTGTCACTTGATTCATAGAAAAATCAAAGAAAGATTTTCTGTGACGTTTTGTCTCTAACCGTCTGTAAGCAAAATGGCAAACAGACAAAGATAGCAACCTACCGAAACCGGCTAGTAAGTTATTGAAAATGACCGATAGTCTGCAGTTACACTAGCCGAGTGCTATTAAAGACTACCAACGTTACTTTCCTGCGTGGCTAATCTCTCTCCCACCATAAGTTTTTCTCGTATTCTTCGTACCGTGAATGAAAAAATGGCCTCTTTCCGAATCTTTGCGTGATTATTCCACACCGTGCGCCACTGCCGCCGCGCCCGCGCCGTGGGCACAGAAGCCACACATTAATCATGCACGCGCAAATAAGCACAGTTGGAGGCAACTGTTACTGTGGGTTTTGGGAATATCTTGATAATAATACTTTATTGGTAGGTACTTAGATAAGGGCGTAGCTAGAATTTTGTTTGGGGGGCAGGCCTAGACAAACCAAGAATATTCCTAGGTTAAATACTGCATGAGCAATGAGACAGATATTAATTAAAAATGAAAAACAAATCTATATTCAACCATTCATAGTACAATCTTATAAAATTCGCCTCTCGATAGAATCAACTTTGTTTTTCCTACTTAATATTACTTTACGGTTCATGAGCATTTCTGCATCTTCTGGGGGGGTTGGGGGGAGGGCTGCCCGTTGCCCGTACCTCGCTACGCCCGAAGTAAGTAGGTAGATACTATTATTGCCACCTAATTTGAACAACTAAGTAACTCAGTTTGATCATGTTCAAGAAATAATTACTTAACGTAAAGTTTGCCAGACTTCTCACATCAGGGTTTCAAAAAGTTACGTCTTTTGTCTAACTATAATATCTCTATGTGTAGGTCGCCTCTGACTAAAAGTAACTTTGTGCTTCCAGAAAGATAAGGCAATGTTGGTCTATCTAAAGGGGCCTACTCAAGGGCCGATATTTGAATTATTCACCCTGCCGCAGGGCCTAAAAATATCGGCCCTGCATGCATACGATTGGCAGTGTCCCTGCAGGCAGGGCCCTGCATGCGGTGCTTTGGGTAGGGGCCTTCAAGGTAAAAGCGCCAGGGTAAACCGCGAAATTCAAATTTTGTTACGTTTTTCGCAATTAGCATTTCAGTGTCATGCTATACCTAAAGGGTGTAAAAAGACCATTAACGAAGCCGAAAGGCACTTGTTCTCCCCGTCATTGTGATAATTTTTTTGTTCGACATCATACCTGGGAACTGTCTAGTTACGGAGATATTGGGGGTCAATGTTCCAACTTTTAGACAATTTTTTTTTGTGAGATTTGTACTTTAAACACCTCTACGACCTCCTTACTATTCAATCCATCCATTAGCACAATGTTTTAGGTGCGTTACATTGAGTTCTACCACAAAACATGATTTTTCACCCCAAAAAAAAAATCGTTTTCCAGCAATATTTTTTGCATAAAGTTGCTTAGTTTGATGTATGTACAGAATGCTTTGTTGACGGCTTCGTAATGAGGTTGTTTACACCCTGTATATGTATTTTTCGTGAAATAGTACATAATGAAATAGTAATCATTAAATATTCGAAGAGAGTTGTATTCATGATTTAAATGATCACAATAAGCTTGTTAACTGAAAAAATCTAATTAGTCCGTCACTTAGATTATCAAAAAATATTTGACCCGTATTTTTTCTTTTGTCACATAAACCAAAATTGACGAAGATACGACGCTTTTAAAATTCCCAATACGTCACTGTTTGGTATAATTCTTAGTGAGTTATGACGTCACGAGCCCCCACTTCCGCGTTTTGATGCGTTTTATCTTTGTCAATATTCTTTGATTTACAAAAACAAAAAATACGTGTCCATTATTCTTCAATACTCTCGGACTAAATAGATTTGCAATTTATCGATGGTGGAAACTAGCCTATTCTGTAGATACATACGTGTTACGGTCGCGAACCTGCAAATTGCAAAAAACCGTGAGAAAATTAAAACGTAATTGAATTGCATTAATAAAAGATGAATCCTTGAAAACTTGTAAAGTTGCGTTGCGTCAATCGATGCGAAGGATTCGGACCGCACTTAATATTCTGTGCATGAATCCTTCGTAATTGGACTTTGACAACTTAACTTTTTTATGTGACAAACATCTTAAACATTTTATTAACAGACTCTGAGAGAAACATTGCAATGTTTTTACTTAAATAATACTATCTACATATTTTTGTAGTATATTGGAGAGTATAGGAGAAAAATACATGAGGCATCGACCGTAAGGACTGAATTCTTGTCGCGCTAACGGTCGGCTCGGTCGTACGAGTTTAAATAATTATTATTGTGTTCTGTAAAGCTCCATACTGCGACGCTGACCACAGCGGCGACCTACAACCGTATTTTGTTTTTCAAGATTCAAGATTCTTTATTTGAAATATGGTATGTTACATGATGGTCTTATAAATTAGAATGTTTCACATATTTCGCTGACTTCATCAGCATGCAAACTTAAAAATTAAAATATCTAACACATTTTGCTCGTAATGTACGTAGTTCTAAATTTAACAAAACATATAAGAAGCATTAAAATGTCAATTTATCTTTGACAACAATATTATTTTAGAATAAAAATACTCATGTGTAGAATAAAATAAAATAAAAAAAACAATACAAGGCAAGAAAAAATAATAAAGTTAAAATATTAACATCAATAAAATAGGAATACAATTAGCTATTTTGATACAAGTGGAGAAAGTTTGTTATTGTAGTCCAAGGCGGTATTAACACACGAGCCGTAGGCGAGGGTGTTTTTGAGCCGAGAACTGCAATAACAAATGTCCACGTGTATCAAACGACGTTTTTCAATACACTTTTGAAGAAATATGTAGGTACTCACTCACTAGTTTAAGGTTACCGTGTGAAATTGGTTCTGTAAATTGTGCATTAAATAAATAAATAAAATTAAAGAATGTAAAATATTAGTGTCATGATTTTTTTCTTTCCGCGCTTTGTTCGCCAGGTTGAAGGAGAGGCAAAGGTATGAAGCCGTTGTACAGCCTAATATAAAAAATGTTTTTTTTTTTTATATTATCATATATTAGTTTTAAAGAATCATGTTTATCTATGATATTGAATTTATAAACACAATTTGCATTTTGGACCTAATCATAGTGCGAAAAGAACCAGTTTACGAGGAAGTGTATTGAACAATATATTTCAAATAATGTTTTATTCCCTGTGGGGGTAAGCAGCCACTTTAGAACACAAATTTAAATACATAAAATACTATGTACTGCGCCAATTACACCTAATTAATTGGGCCTATTGTTGTAAACAGAAATACAGTTCTTGGCTGTCCTGAGGATTGAATAATTCGACTGTAAAACATTAACTGATTCTACAACGCTTTTGTTCATCGCGCCCTCTTGTGAGAATCGGTCACACTATAACTCAACAGAGGTTTTGTGTTTGCTCCCTAGTCCAATGCCAATTCTTCCTCTTGTATACTGTTGTTTGGATTATTTAATAGTAAGAGATTATTATCATTAATAATGTACACTTATTTTTAATTCTAAAAATGTATATTTTTATCATTTCACAATTTTATTGTAAACCGTACAGTAGAATTAGCCAAAAACTACCACAACAGTTTTATAAACAAACCTGCCAACACTGTATCATCTGTCAACGTCAGTCACTGTCATCAATTGAGTTTGACATTAAACGTTTTCGTTATCAAAACCGAGTGAAATTATTTGAAAAATGAGGAAAACTTATCGATAAAAGTAATTATTCTGTGAAATGGCTTTTCCTAAGATAGACGGATATGTGGTGACTGAAAAACTAGGCTCTGGGAGCTATTCAACAGTCTACAAAGCTTATACGAAGGTAAGAGTTATAGGCAATTTTGTAATCATCTTCTTTGTTTTTAAGTAAACAATAAGGTTTTATTTATTTTATATTATCTTTGGGAGGTAAATACTGAAGTAACAGTATGTGTATTCTTTAGATAATTAAAAATATAGAACTGGAATGCACTGGTTTAATACCTACTTATCTAGAATTTTTTCGATGTTTTACTTCAATCACTAAATAGATGTTCTACATACTTAATTTAAATTTTTGTTGTTCAGTTTTATAGTTGCATTTATTAATTCAATATAATACTCTAGCTTAGCATATTATAATAGACAGACTTTTCTTTTACATCGATATTTGAATCTATTTAAATTCAAAAAGTTAGAAAATATTACCTACTTACACATATTGTTGGGTTTTCCTCTAAGTATTTCTCAGTACTTACAGTAGCTCTAGTCACCCATAGTTATCTCAACCTCCAGTTAGTCATATTATATACTAGCACTTCGCACGCAACTTCGTCCACAAAATTGACGAAAGGTCCGCTAAATACATGATGATATATAAATATAATGTATAGCTTAAAGCACTCACAAATAATTTAGCTTTCTGTCCATGAAAGAATTTTTGGAATTTGATCATCAGTAAGTACCAGAGATTACTCCTTATATGTATATAAACAAATTTGCCTTTATTATCACTTAGTATACTTTTCATCCTGGTTGTGATGATTAATTTATTATTGGTTTTTAGTTGGAAAAACTCGTGGAATAAATATCGCTGGACATTAACACACAGCGCCATCTAATGCCACACTAAGTAAGGCTTGTGTTGTGGTAATCATGTTGTCCTATGTGAACACCTCCATTTAAATACACAAGCCGCAACATTTAGAACTACACTATTAACTGTTGTCACGACATTACGGGAACGGGGCCTAACATTAACTTATTTAATGTTCAAATGGTATCTTTGGTTTTTCCATCATGGGTGTAGTTTTCATGGTTTTTGAGGTTGCCGATAACAAAAATGAAGTCAATATGAAAATCCAATATGGTGCCAGGGATGAAAAGACCTAAAATTTTCCTCATCGCCATCTTGGCACACCTCTGCCTTACCTTCGTGATTTACAGACATAACCTTATGTTTTATTGTTGTTTTACAGGTGGGAGCCCGCTCCATAGTTGCCATAAAATGTGTGGACAAATCAAAAGTGAAGCATTCTGGTTCGGCCGTGGACAACCTCATCACGGAAATCAGACTGCTGAAGACGTTGAGCCACCCCCACATCGTACACATGAAGAATTTTACCTGGGATGACAGGTGAGTGACGTAGGTTTACTTATTTATTTAGGGATAAAAAAAAAATACAAAACGAAGTTGTTTCCCAGCAATAATTTTTGCGTAAAGTTACTAGTAGTTTGATGTACAGAATGCTTGGTTAACGGCTTCCTGATGAGGTTGTTTACACCCTGTATATAAACTTAAAATAATGGCACTTATTGCACTACCAACACCACTGATCACTAGCAGTATTCAACATAGAGCAACTGCCTATCTGACCCACACAACCCAGTTAGTACGGGGTAATACGATACCCCTTGATAAGATTGGTTGTCAGACTTTTCGGCCAATGACTACCTGTAACGACTGTCAAAAATCTACAAATGATAGCCGGGACCAACAGCTTAACTGCTTAACGTGCTTTCCGAGGCACGGAGGAAACTTGACCCGTATTTTTTCTTTTGTTACGTAAACCAAAATTAACGAAAGAAACGACGCTTTTAAAATTCTCAATACGTCACGCCGTGGTAAAATACTTATGACGTCACGTGCCCCCACTCCCGAGTCTTGATGTGTTTTATCTTTGTCAATATTCAAGGATTTACAAAAACAAAACATACGTGTCCATTATTTTCTAATACTCTAACTGACGGTTTAAATAGATTTGCAATTTATTGATGGTGGAAACTAGCCTATTGATTACTATGTTATGATATAAGTGGCAGTAGGCAGGGCACATTGCTCGCAGAACGGATGGCCGTTGGGGCCGAAAAGTTCTGGAGTGGCGACCGCGAACCGGAAGACGATGCGTTGGAAGACCTCCCACTAGGTGGACCGATGACCTGGTGAAGGTTGCGGGAATCCGGTGGATGCGAGTCGCAAGGGACCGGTCAATGTGGCGACACTTGGGGGAGGCCTATGTCCAGCAGTGGACGTCTTTCGGCTGAAATGATGATGATGATGATTGTTTTGTTGTTAGCCCGTATTGTCCCACTCCTTAGCAAAGCCCCAATCTCTCTCGCCAATTCGCGAGGAAGCCATCCAGGACGTCCCGCCGTCTTCTCCTGGGTCTGCCTGCGACCCCGTCTAGCTGCCTCAGGGCTCCAGTCCTGCGATATTCGAGCCCACAACTGTGCCGGCAGACATGACCTTCCCAGTACCATTTGAGTCTCGCAGCTTTATAAGATTCGTCGGCAATTTGCGTTCTGGAGCGTAGTGTGGTATTCCTTATTCGGTCGGTAAGTTTAACGTTAAGTATGCTGCGCTCCATCGCTCGTTTTGAAACCTTGAGTTTGGACTTCTGGACGTTAGTCAAAGACCAATTCTTTGCACCTTAGGTCAGGATGGGGAGAATACGCATAACCATATTATAAGCTTGCGATTTAAAAGGGGTAAATTGTCCTTGAGAAACAAATTAAACTTCCTTAAATAAAAGATACAACACTTCTATAACTGATA
Organism: Xestia ashworthii; assembly: GCA_950022955.1. NCBI lineage: Eukaryota > Metazoa > Arthropoda > Insecta > Lepidoptera > Noctuidae > Xestia > Xestia ashworthii. The sequence continues at coordinate 13,653,153 of OX465574.1, forward strand.
AGACTTCCTGAGCCAACTACTCCAAACTTGAGATTATGGATTGTTTTATCTTGTCCATATCTAATCAATATTATAATGTACTAGCTGACCCACGCAACTTCGTTTGCGTCACATAAGAGAGAAACACGAAAGGAAAAAAATTAACCCGTTTTTGCAACGTTTTTCATTCCTGCTCCGCTCCTGATACTCGTAGCGTGATGTTATATAGCCTAAAGCCTTCCTCGATAAATGGACTATCCAACACAAAAATAATTTTTCGATTCGAGCCGGTAGTTCCTGAGATTAGCGCGTTCAACTAAACAAACAAACTCTTCTGCTTTATAATATTAGTATAGATGTATTATGATGTAATGAGCTATCAGCAGTTAATGTATAACAAGACATTGCTCGATGGCATTTCCCATCTGGTAAACGCAAACTGCCCAATACAAAGTGTAGATCTCTATGGAGAAGAATGGGCAAGAAACTCCATGAACACTCTTTTAAATCAGAATATTGTTACAAAATCTTGGTTTGGCCAAAATAAAGAACTAGGAATCAAATTGTTGTGCCATCCACAGACCGACCTGTTTTCACATTTCGTTGTGAGTTAGTCAACTGCGCCTATCCCAGTTGTCAACATCCCTTTGTGCCTATTGGCGTTGTATCGTTCTGTCTCCTGCTGATATGGACGGAAGTGGAAATTACGGTTTTTGTCTACACCTCCGCTATACTTTTCTGATTAATAGGCTTGTTTCCACCATCAATAAATTGCAAATCTGTTTAGTCCGTCAGTTAGAGTATTAGAAAGTAATGGACACGTATTTTTTGTTTTGTAAATCAACGAATATTGATAAAGATAAAACGCATCAAAACTCGGGAGTGGGGGCTCGTGACGTCAGTACTCACTAAGAATGATACCGAACAGTGACGTATTGGGAATTTTAAAAGCGTCATTATCTTCGTCAATTTTGGTTTATGTGACATAAGAAAGAATAAGTGACGGACTAATTAGTTTTTTTCAGTTAACAAGCCTATTTCGTTGCGGGATCCAAGACAGTTAAATTCATTCTCTGGGACTTCGTCGAGCTTCATTGTCTCGGCGCTTGTCTGAAGGTCGACTGTTGATTCTGGCGCGCAGGAGTTACAGTGGGCAGGGAAAAGTGTGGCGAGCTTGTCGAAAATTCGTTGTGTGGCTAATGTGACAACCGTGATCGAAGCATACATGAAAATGGTGTATTTTCAGGAATATCTACATCATCATGGAGTACTGCTGCGGCGGCGACCTGTCCAAGTACATACACAGATACGGGCGAGTGCCGGAGAAACAGGCAAGTAGCTACAGTCAATTAATTTATTAAATAACATTTAAGTCCTGTTTTAAGCTTTCACAGTAAAAAAAACCAAATCAATTCAGACGCCCATGGGTGGCATAAAAACTCTGACACCGCGTATTCACAAATGCTCGGAATGAATTTCGATTCGACAAGTCGGATGTCTATCCTTTTTTGGCATAACTAAAACGAGCGAAATAGACATACGACTTCCCGAATCGAAGCGTTGTGAATATGGGGTCAGGTTACACAATGAACAATCACGGAAGATATCCCGGAAGTGATGGTAAAAGTTTAACATTTGAGAGTCCAGGGTAGCCCACGAACGTTTTTTTTTTGTAATTTGCAGAAATTGTCAAGAAACAACTTTTTCAAGGTCAAAATCGTTCCTACACCCTTTTTTTTTTCAGGAGTGTCAGTCTTTTACTAACTAAAACCCATCCATGTTCCTTCCTCGCCCTTTAGGTTCCGGGGCCGCGGTATCTCTTTCGAACAGTCCTGCAACCCCGACAGGCTTCTTCCCATAGCTAACCGTCCACAGGCCCGCATCTACGGTGGCCGGTAGCCACGACGTAGCCCCCGACGCCCGGTGCGTCTCCCGCGGCGGCTGGGGCGACAGGCCGGCAGGCGAAATTGTGAACTATAAGTCACAAGGCAACCGCTATCACCGCTAGGCTATCTACTTCACTAGCATTAGTCTAAAATAGCTGTTCTCGTTATGACAGTTGAATAGTTGGTGTACCTAAACACACATATATGGCAGCACTATCTATGAAAATTTTGTTTGAAGCCAATGTATGGAAGTTTCAACCCCCTGCCTACGACTTGGCAGTGCGATGGACGCTTATGCTAATCAATAATTTATCTAACTTACAGGTTCGATATTTCCTACAACAATTGGCTTCAGCATTAAAGTTTCTCAGAGAAAAGGGTAAGTTGATAAAACATTTCTAAATACATTTGGAACTCACAGATTCATATAAAATTGTTCTGTTTCTATCGCCCTCCGAAAATTATTAAAGAAATTCATAATATTTTGCCTGACATGTTTGAAAAAATCTTTTGGTCGATCATAAACAAACAATGAATGTTGTTGAGTTGTCAAAATGAACAGTATTGAGAATGCAGTTATATTTGCTAGATAGATGCCCTTTATCAATAAACAAGTTACAATAAATTAAAAATGTAAAAAACCCCCGACACAATGCGATCATTTCAAGGTTTTTTTTTTCTTACGGTTAGTGCAATTTAGTTGAAATCGTCACACTCAACACTCTCGACTAATTCACCTTTCAAACAAAAAAAAACAAAATCAAAATCGGTTCATCCATTCGAGAGCTACGATGCCACAGACAGACACACACAGACACGTCAAACTTATAACACCCCGTCGTTTTTGCGTCGGGGGTTAAAAAATAAGGTTAGTGTAAGATTTTGGTTTTTTTTTCCTCTACACGTCGTCGGTGCCATTGTTACTCGGGGGCCCGTATTATTGATACGGCGGTAGCTACACCTACGCCCCTGAATAATGAATTATCTCTTACGAGAACTATTTATTAATTTTATTTTGTGTTTACTTCACAGGTGTTGTACATATGGATCTTAAACCACACAATCTGTTACTGCACAAAGGATCAGATGGCAAATACATGTTGAAAGTCGCTGATTTTGGGTGAGTAGTATCAAAACTGAAAGTTTTTGCAATTTCTGACTTTTAAGTACCTACTCCACCTACCGTACCTGGGTTAGTCACATAGAAATTTATGAGCAGTATTAGAAACAGGATCGATTAGCAAAAAAAAATATTTCGTGTAAAATGGGCATTTTCTTGCTAACTGTATTTTTTTTTAATCTGTGAATGGGAACCAAAATTTCATAAAAAAATCTGGTTAATCTTAAGACCATTTTCGTGTAGCTGCAACGGTTAAGGTATAGCTCCCCTTATTACTCCGTTGAAAGTTTCCACACTGTATATTGTTTTATTTTATTTTATTCGGAAAACTTACAGCTAGGCAGATACAATAGTTTCGTTAATAACAACAATATGGCCAATTACAAGCTTTCACAGATAGCTTTATAATAGTTAAACAAAACAAAAATAATCACTAAAAGACAGTGGCAAGGAAGAATTAGTCACAAATAAACGTTTTTACGTTTTTGTCATCAATATCTGCGCCTAGTCTTTTCCTAAACTTTTTTGGGGTCGGTTTCCAGTCTTAGCAGCTGAAAACCAGTATTATACATAGATAGAGTGACTCCGTATCTGACCTCCACAACCCAGTTAGTACTGGGTAATACAATACCCCTTGGTAAGATTTGCTGGCAGACTAGGGCCACTGACTACCTGTAACGACAGCCAAAGATCTACAAGACAGCCGAGATCAACGGCTTAACGTGTTTTCCGAGGTACGAAAGGAACTCGGTATGTAAGGGTGGTCACCCATCCACAGACCAACCTAGCTAAGCACGGCTTAACCTGAAGATCTTGATTATTGTGTATGTGTCACCGTAAAATTGTCAAACACGTTAGATTGTAATCTCTCTAGCGAGGTTGTAAACTCTCGAAATATTGTCAGAATCAGAATCAGAATCAGAATCAGATCTTTATTTGCTTTGAATGTAGGTACAGGTATAAGATGTTGTACATAATTGATGAGATCGGCTACAGTCTACCTTACGGCATGCAAATTATTATATAAATTGAAATATTAATAAAATCAAAACAATGTCAACATAAAACAACACAGAAATTAAATTGAAGGCAATTAACAATTAGATAAACAAAACGAAAATTAAAAGAAGACAATTAACAACTAGATAGACAAAACAAAAATTAAAAAGAAGTCAATTAACAACTATATAAACAAAACAAAAATTATAAAGAAGTCAATTTTCAATCAGTCAGGTTCATAAGTCTTACATGGTTCAATTTGCAATTATAAACAATCATTATCTAGATAAACTCAAATCATTTAAAAAGTCTCTCACTGAGTAGTAGCACTTGTCTAAAAGTAGTGCAGTTACCTTAGATTTAAAAACGTTTACCGAACAATCTTTAAGACCATGAGGTATTTTATTATAAATGACAGGACCCATTGTCATAATACTTTTCCTTAACTTTTCCTTATTGTCAACTGAACATACTGTTTACAATATAACGCATTATTTTTCGGTAGATTGTAATCTATCGAAGTGAAACCGTAATATTGTAAAATGTATGCGATGGAAGTCAACTCGCATTGACTCTCTCATCTCATTTGTAGATCTTTGACAGTCGTTACAGGTTCGAGTCAGTGGCCCGAAAGTCTGGCAACCAAGTGGTATCATATTACCCAGTACTAACTAGGTTGTGAAGGTCAGATAGGCAGTCGCTCCATGTAAAATACTGGTATTCAGCTGCATCCGGTTAGACTGGAAGCCGACCCCAACATAGTTGGGAAAATGCTAGGTAGATGATGATGATTGTGTGTACATTTCAGTTTTGCTCAACACATGACGTCTGAAGCGGGTCGCTCGGTGCGCGGGTCTCCGTTGTACATGGCGCCTGAGATGATCTTCGGTCAGTACGACGCCAGAGTTGATTTGTGGAGCGTCGGTGAGTACTAACTTGTTAGTTTATAATGTCCCACTGTTGGCCAACGCCTCCATCACTTACGGAGGTCACGATAAATAAATAAATATCGCTGGACATTACACACAGCGCCATCTAGTGCCACACTAAGCAAGGCTTGTGTCGTGGTCACCAGACAGTTGATATACTACATATATACTTTTTGTTTGTAAATACATACTTATTATACGAGTACATATAAACATCCATGACTCGGAAACAAATGTTCATGCTCATCACACAAACATTTGCTCCTACCAGGATACGAAGATCGTAAGGCAGCCTCGACACTACCACTACGCCATTCGGGTCGTCGATGATGCACTGTCTTTCCAAAAGATGGTATTCAGGTCGTCCAAGTGACGACATCTGCAAAAAAATAATAATACCCTCCGCCTACTAGGGTAGACGAGAAAAAAACTAATAAGTCCGACAGTTAGATTATCAAAAAATATTTGACCCGTATTTTTTCTTTTCTTACGTGAACCAAAATTGACGAAGATACGACGCTTTTAAAATTCCCAATACGTCACGCCGTGGTATAATTTTTTGTGAGTTCTGACGTCACGAGCCCCCACTCCCGAGTTTTGAGACGTCTTATCTTTGTCAATATTGAAGTAAACACTTTATTTAATAGGTAATATAAATGTACATTATTTACAATTTGCTAAAATTAACTAAACTAACTTAAACAAAATACTTAAAAAATGGCGTCAAAAAACTCCTCCTCTACGCTGTCAACTGGTAATGTCCCCAAGAGACTGGCAGCGTTACAAGTTACGACTTTGTCAATATTCATTGATTTACAAAAACAAAAAATACGTGTCCATTATTTTCCAATACTCTAACTGAAGGACTAAATAGATTTGCAATTTTTTGATACTGTCGATGTCGTATTCCAGGGGTGATAATGTACGAGTGTCTGTTCGGGCGCGCGCCATACTCCTCCAGCACATTCAAGGAACTGGTAGATAAGATACAGCGACAGGCGCCTATTGAGGTAATACCACTTTGTTAGTAACTCTAGTTTACTACTTGACCAAAGAAACGATGTATGGACTGTGTGAATACATTTGTATGGAGAATCTCAGCCCCTGTTCCCTCTTAAGGTGATTACAGAATTTACTTTGGAAATTGACTTTTTATCTTCAAGGCTGATTCTCCAGGATAGCCCGCGAAATACAATTTTTGTTCCGTTTTTTTGCAATTTACAGGCCACTTTGCCAATTGTGGCAAGGTTCAGTGTGAGGAGATAAATTTAAACCCACTTTGCAAAAATAACAATAAATAGTTTATTTAAACTAATAACTAGGTACATTAATGGTAACACAATGAGCTAACTAACATAACAAATAAAATAAAGAAATAAAGTAATCTAACTAAACCCTACCGAAAACCCTAAGCGCACCGTGCCCTGTACGTCAGTAATGTGGATCACCAACACCACCTTCGCACAATGCAGGCGCTAATCTGAACTCAGCAGGAAGCGGGGCAAACGTGACCGACCTAAGTCGATGCGGTGTGTACACCCAAGTGGTAGGAACGACTTTGACCTTGAAAATATCGTTCCTCGACTTTTATGAACTTCGAGGGTTGTAATGATGTTTCTGATGATTATAATAGGCTAGTTTCCACCATCAATAAATTGCAAAACTAATTAGTCCGTCAGTTAGAGTATTGGAAAATAATGGACACGTATTTTTTGTTTTTGTAAATCACTGAGTACTGACAAAGATAAAACGCATCAAAACTCGGGAGTGGGGGCTCGTGACGTCACAACGCACTAAAAACTATAGCACGGCGTGACGTATTGCGAATTTTAAAAGCGTCGTATCTTCGTCAATTTTGGTTTATGTAACAAAAGAAAAAATACGGGTCAAATATTGTTTTATAATCTAATTGACGGACTAATTAGATTTTTTTAGGACACAAGCCTATTCTGTAACTACACATGTGTTACAGTCGCGAACAACATTTTAATCAACATTAAACTTAGCACTTGCCTGCAAATTGCAAGAAAAGCAAGAAAATTTGCATTTCGCGGGCTACCCAGATGCTTTCACCTTAACCAAGCGTTTCAACCTAATAAGGTCCATGGTCCATGCTCACCGAAAAGATAACCGTCTGATTATCTAAAACAGCTGTTTAAAACGCATTTTTGTATTGGAACATGTCACAGTGACAGCTGTTTTTAAATAATCAGACTGTTATCTTTTCGGTGAAGATGGACCTAAGTCGCTCACAAGGTGTAACGTAGCTATCTCTGTATCTTTTTATTAAAATATGTTGAGGGTAATGTAGTGTCGCTCAGTTGAAGTATACGCTGCTAACCACTGGACGTATGCGTTTCATTTATCTCTGAATATTACACAAGACATTCCTCTACATGGTGACAGTGCAACAAAATCAATTTCTTCATTTGTTCGAAAACTCAACACTACAATGGAAAATGTATATTTTTATTACCCTGTGCTGTCCCAATGCAAAGGCCTGTCCAATTCCTTCCATGAACTCTTACCGTGCCACCTAGACCTAGCCCTCGCGGTATGCATCCAGATCGTCTCGTCACCGCCTTCTGGGTGCCGTCCATTTTCCGGCAACCATCGTGTGGAGACTATTGTCCAGCAGTCATCGTGCATGCGGCTGATGTGACCCGGCTAATCCCATTATAGCCTAGCCGCCTACTTGTTTATGTTCACACTATCCTATCCGTTACTTATTTCACTCAGTTAAACTAATTTCACTCAGTTGAAATTGTGGAATCGTGTGTAATAAGGTAAACTGCACTTCCACTAGACATGTATTTAATAGATTGGACAAACCAAGAAAATCCAGAGCATGCAGATCAAGAGAAAATTCCATCTGTCAGTCTGAAGTCCACTTGACACCTCGCAGTGGAAAAATAAGGATGGGCGTAGCATTCAGTGATGTGCTGCCACAAACTAATTTCACTCAGTTAAACTAATTTCACTCGGTTAAAACTTTTCTTCTGTCTCTCTCAGATCCCATCGAACTCGTCCATCTCTCCCGGCTGCAACGACCTCCTAGTGCGTCTGCTGCAGCACGACCCCGACAACAGAATCTCTTACGACGATTTCTTCAGTCACGAGTACCTCGACCTGACGCACATGCCTTCCAAGGAGAACTACGAGAAGGTAAGCCGTCCATCTAATCCGGCTGCCACGACCTGCTGCTTGCTGCGTCTGCTGCAGGACGACCCCACCACAGGATCTCGTGCGACCTCTTCTGCAGTACCTCGACCTGCCGCACATGCCTTCCAAGGAGAACTACGAGAAGGTAAGCCGTCCATTTCCCCCGGCTGCCTCGACCTGCTGCAGCACGACCCCACCACAGGATCTCGTACGACCATTTCTTCAGCCACGAGTACCTCGACCTGCCGGACATGCCTTCCAAGGAGAACTACGAGAAAGTAAGCCCAGAACACCGGAACCGGAAGACGTTGCGTTGGGAGGCCTCCCACTAGGTGGAACGTAGACCTGGTGAAGGTTGCGGAGATCGGCTGGATGCGAGTGGCACGGGACCGGGACGTGTGGCCACACGTAGGGGAGGTATACGTCCAGCAGTTCACGTCCATCGGCTGGAATGATGATGATGATGAAGCCCATAGCCTGGATACGTACCCGATGAGTGACAGCTCGGTCAATGTGGGTGGCGTAGGAAAAAGTCTTGCAAAATTAAACAGACTCATCTCAAACTTTTCCATTTACGAAATGTAATGATTATGCATGTTTAAAAACGTAAAGGGTGTAAAAGAGTATCCTTAAAGAAATCGAAAGGTACTTGTTCTCCCCGTCATTGTTAACATTTTTTTGTTCTACACATTACCTGGGAACCTTGTAGTTACGGAGATATTGGGGGTCAAATTTCCGTATTTTTCAGATTGAAATATAAAAATACAAGTTATTAATGTCATATCTTTACTTTAAACATCTCCACGGCCTCCGTACCAATCCATCCATCAGCACATTTGAGTACATAGTACAAAACATGATTTTTCACCCCAAAAAAACTCAAACGTTTTTGCATAACTCAAACGTTTTGACAAAACTCAAACGTTTTGTGTTTTTTTTTTACTTTTTCCTAATTTCTTCTCACAGCCAGTCCGTTAGGAAATAATATAGTGAAAATTTACCTAAATAAATAATTTCCTTTATTTTATCTTTCTAGGCAGTTACCTTAATCAAGAAAGCCATCGAATTAGACTCAGCCGGTCGACTAGAGGAAGCATTTACATCATATAGAGATAGTTTACTGTACCTGGTGCCTTGTGTCGGCTGTGAGACAGACTCGCTGAGGCGAGCTGCCCTCGCTGCCAAGTTAAGCAGGTGAGTGAGGTGGAGACACGGATGGGTGACCGTGACGTGAAATACTAGTGTTCAGCTGTATCTGGTTAGACTGGAAACCGACCCATAGTTGGGAAAAGGCAGGCAGATTGTAATGTTGAAGTAGCCATCTGATACCTATTATCCCAAAATTACATATGAGTCTCACTTAATTTTTCGAATATTAATGCACGCATTTAACTATTCTATTGTTATTATTTCCCGGATTGGTGTGCGTTACACGTTTATTTAGTTTTAAGCTTAATCTGTCATACTTTAATTGTAATGTGTAACTAGTCCGTCAGTTAGAGAATTAAAAAATAATTGACACGTATTTTTAACCGACTTCTAAAAAAGGAGGAGGTTCTCAATTCGGATGTATCTATTTTTTTTTTTTAACCGACTTCTAAAAAAAGGAGGAGGTTCTCAATTCGGATGTTTCTATTTTTTTTTTTTTTTTTTTATGTTTGTTCGGGCATAACTCCGTCGCTTGCCAACCGATTTGCAAAATTCTTTTTTTGTTGGAAAGGGTATTCTTTCCAAATGGTCCCATAGCCACCAAGTCGGGATCTGATGATGGAATCTTGGCGAAATCGAGGGAACTCTTCAAATTTTATATGAAAATGTGTTGCGATTTTGGTATTTTCTACAACAAGTGAAACATTTGCGTTTGATAAGAACCATTCTACCATCAGATCTGATGATGAAGCCAAGAGTCACGGAACTCCATAATGAGACAATGTACCCTAGTCGTGTTTGGGCTTGATGTAATTGTAACGGTATGCACTTTCCATGTATATCAAGCAAATGGGAACCACTAAAAAGTGAAAAATAAAAACTTTTTTGCAAAAAATAAAACCGACTTCAAAAAAAAAACAAAAAAGTGAAAAATAACTTTAGCTTCAGAAGTCGGTGACAAAAAAACGAAATCAATCAAACAAAGGTCACCGACTTCAGAAGCTAAAGTTATTTTTCACTTTTTTGTTTTTTTTTTTTTGAAGTCGGTTTTATTTTTTGCAAAAAAGTTTTTTTATGTTTGTTCGCGCATAACTCCGTCGTTTGCCAACCGATTTGAAAAATTCTTTTTTTGTTGGAAAGGGTATACTTTCCAAATGGTCCCATAGCCACCGAGTCGGGATCTAATGATGGAATCTTGGCGAAATCGAGGGAACTCTTCAAATTTAATCGGATAACGTACAGCGATTTTGGTATTTTCTACAACAAGTGAAGCATTTGCGTTCGATAAGAACCATTCTACCATCAGATCGGATGATGAAGCCAAGAGTCACGGAACTCCATAATGAGACAATGTATCCTAGTCGTGTTTGGGCTTGTTGCAATTGTAACGGTATGCACTTTCCATGTGTATCAAGCACATGTAAACCACTAAAAAGTGAAAAATAAAAACTTTTTTGCAAAAAATAAATCCGACTTCAAAAAAAAACCAAAATAGTGAAAAATAACTTTAGCTTCTGAAGTCGGTGACAAAAAAATTAAATCAATAAAACAAAGGTCACCGACTTCAGAAGCTAAAGTTATTTTTCACTGTTTTGTTTTTTTTTTTTGAAGCCGGTTTTATTTTTTGCAAAAAAAGTTTTTTGTCAATCAATGAATATTGACAAAGATAAAACGTACCAAAACTCGGGAGTGGGGGCTTGTGACGTCAGTACTCACAAAAAATTATACCACGGCGTGACGTATTGAGAATTTTCAAAGCGTCGTCTCTTCGTCAATTTCGGTTTATGTAACAAAAAAAAAATTACGAGTCGAATATTTGTTGATAATCTATAAAGGGTGTAAAACACCTCTTCATGAAGCCGAAAGGCACGTGTTCTCCTCATCATTACGATCATTTTTTTGTTCTACACCATACCTGGGAACCTTCTGGTTACGGAGATATGGGGGGTCAAAGTTACAACTTTTTGACAAGTTTTTTTTTTAAACAAGTTTTTTTGTAAGATTTTAACACCTCCACGACCCCCGTACTATTCAATCCATCCATCAGCACAATGTTTAAAGTGCGTTACATTGAGTTCTAACACAAAACATGATTTATAACCTCAAAAAGAAAAAGTTGTTTCCCAGCAATATTTTTTGCGTAAAGTTACTCAGTTTGATGTACAGAATGCTTGGTTAACGGCTTTGTGATGAGGTGGTTTACACCCTGTATACACTCATCACCAGCATGCCTTTTCCCGACTATGTCGGGGTCGGCTTCCAGTCTAACCGGATGCAGCTGAATACTAGTATCTTACATAGAGCGTCTGCCTATCTGACTTCCACAACCCAGTTAATACTGGGTAATACTGGTTTATGTTGATAATCTAACTGACATCTGTCCTTTTGTTATTATTTCCTCTATCCTCAGATACATGGAGCGAGCTGAAGAACTGAAGGTATACCTAAAGACTGGCAGCTTTTCACGAGACCAGCCGAGCAGTACTGCGACCTCCTGTCAGGTCAACACAGCTGCGGGGAGCTGCAACTATAACAATAGTAAGTACAGGGTCAATCTTTAGGTTAAGCCGTGCTTGCCTAGGTTGGTCTGTGGATGGGTGACCACCCTTACATACCGAGTTTCCCCCGTGCCTCGGAAAGCACGTTAAGCTGTTGGTCCCGACTGTCATTTGTAAATCTTTGACAGTCGTTACAGGTAGTCAGTGACCCAAAAAGTCTGACAATCAGTCTTACCAAGTGGTATCGTATTACCCAGTACTAACTGGGTTGTGGAGGTCAGATAGGCAGTCGCTCCATGTAAAACACTGGTATTCAGCTGCATCCGGTTAGACTGGAAGCCGACCCCAACATAGTTGGGAAAAGGCTGGCAGATGATGTAATAAAAGAGAACATACGGGTCAAATATTATTGATAATCTAACTGACGGACTTATTAGATCTATTTACATAGGTAATGCAATATTTCCAGGTCAACCCCAGACGACCTGGAAGCCGTGTGTGTGTGGTGCGGGCAGTCAGGAGTGCAGGTGTACAGGAACACAAAACAATTCTACGGTGGAACAGCCCCAGGTTATAGATCAGGTCAGTCAGATCTCGATTCTTAAGACCCATTTACACGATGCAAGTACATCGCCTGTTGCATACACCAAATGAATGGCATCATCTAAACAACATGTCACATTCTTGCTCTACTAGGCAATTTTTCCATTCAAAACTGTTCTTGGTATAAACAGTGCGTACAATCATTTCGCAATTTTTGTATTCAATTAGATTCTCTCTTCATTTGCAAATATGAGTGTAGTGAGTGAGGGTGTGTTTGTTATTGCTAATATACAGGGTGGAAACGGTAAACGGGGCAGTAAGGGGAGCTACCTTAACCGTTGCAATTACACGAAAATGATCTTAAGAAACCATCCATGATTTTTCGTGAAATTTTGATCCCCATTCACAGATTTAAATAAAAATGTACAGTAAGTAATAATAATTCATTTATTTATCAAGTAACACGGATTCATTAGAACACAAAAATTAAATATTGCACAATAGGCTTGTTAACTGAAAAAATCTAATTAGTCCGTCACTTAGATTATCAAAAAATATTTGCCCCGTATTTTTTCTTTTGTCACATAAACCAAAATTGACGAAGATACGACGCTTTTAAAATTCCCAATACGTCACTGTTCGTTATCATTCTTAGTGAGTTCTGACGTCACGAGCCCCCACTCCCGAGTTTTGATGAGATTTTGATTATTTTCCAAAACTCTAACTGACGGACTAAATAGATTTGCAATTTATTGATGGTGGAAACAACCCTATTTTTTCACTAGAACACACTGAATACATTAAATCATTACATTACACAACACAAAACAATAACCACACAAAACATTTTCTGTAGCATGTAGGTGACGTGCAAGTGACTGCAGCGTCTGATGTACTATGTATGTACAGTCGAACAGTCGAACCTCTCGGCTATCATCACCAGCACGCTGGGCCTACTCCCTAACGCTTCGTCCGTATATTCCGATCTATCCGTCTCTCTCGCGCACGTCTGCAGACGAGTGCGTGTGAGAGAGACGGATAGCGCCTCAGGGACGCGCTTCGCTTACACATCGTGGCATAGAAGTAGTCGACGCTAGCGACGCGCTCATCAGCGCTCTGAATGCGTTGTTATATTGGATGCGGAGGGCTTCGTATGCAAGAAAATTGCCATTTTGCACAAAACATTTTTTTGGGGCCAATCGATCCTTTTTTAATACTGATCAAAAAGTTCTTCTAGACCAATCCAGGTTGGAGTTCTCAAAAAGTCAGAAATTACAAAAAGCTTTTTCTCGTACTTCGTTTGAAAATTTTAACCGATTTATTTTTTATTTTTTTAGGCAGTACTGTTTCTAATAGGTACTGATCAAAAACTTCTACCCGGGTTGGAGAACTAAAAAGTCAGAAAACGTTAAATTATGTAAACTAGGTAATAATTCGGTACTCGCACCAAAAACGCCCTGAAATTGACCATGCGGCGCGACTCCAGTAACTACTTCGTATTTTGTCGCACGTACTCCACGATGTGCTCCGCTTTAGTGGTGACATGCAAGCAGGAGATGTACATCCGGTGTATTCTGGTTATCAGCTCGCAGCCTCACGTCAGGGTGCGCAGGAGCCGCAGAGGTTCTTGGTTGCGTGCGAACAACGCTTCTATAGATTCTGATAATACACTATATTATACAAGATAGACGCGCAACTCTGGTTTTCTTTTTAAAACTGTGTACCTAAACTGTTAGATGGCGGTGTTAATTTTTTGTTCAACAAATAAATACAAAAAGTAATAGGGAATATGCAAGAAATACAAAACTCTTTTTATTTATTAAAAATGCCTTGTATTGGCGCTTATAAACATTATGGTGCGCTTGTTTAAGTTTCTAATACATCACTTATTTTACAATTTATTGTTTTATGTAGCATGTTTTTGGTGAAACGGAACGCACTCTCAAAACACGTCGTCTTCGATAACGGCGGTAGTGACATCAAAATTCATATGTCAAAAAATAACTTTTATTTTGAATGTAGGTAAAGTTGCACTACGATTTTATTATAATATCGTTATCGCAATTTTTGCTTGAATAAAGCACATACAATTAGTAAAATTACTTTATTAAGGCCAAAAAAAATAGATATAAACAAGGTAGATTTTGATAAATGACGTCAAAGTATGGTCGCGACAATCACGGACGTTTGAACTGTCACAGAAAATTGCAGGAGTTTAGTATTATTTTTAAGCGACATGCAGTAGTTGAAATTAACTTTTAATAGTTTTCTTGGGTTGATAATAGTGTAATTAATTGATTTAAGTGAAGAAAAAAATACATGCATATTCCCTATTCTTGACTGAAGATTCGAACTTGCGAACTGTTATTAAGGCAGTCGCTGTCACCGCTATCTACTTCACTGACAAGTTGTCTAAAATAGTTGTTCTCGTTATGACAGTTGTAAGCTGTCAAACAGTTGAAAAGTTGGTGTCCTTAAACACACAGATGGCAGCACTATCTTTGAAAATTTTGCTTAAAGCCAATGTATGGAAGTTTGACTCCCCTGAGCGCTTCCTCCTCCGTACCGTCACGAAACCCTCCTTCATCATCATCACTCAGAGTTGTTATAGGCCTCTGTTTGTTTGTGCCAAGCTCCACGCTCTTCTCACATAGACACACACACATACACGCACACACACACACACATACACACACACACACATACACGCACACACACACACACCACACGCTCACTCACATAATATGTTCTCACACACACAAACGATAGTAATAAACAAACTAATGATATTATAATACTTACATTTGCACCGCACCACGCTTGTAATGGCAGCTCGATCATTGTTGTGTGACGGAAGTAACTGGTGCTTATAGCACAGGAGTCCTCCTAGTTTAAGCCCAGTTGCACTTGTCTTGCTTCTAAATCTATATAAGGTACAATAAAAAAATAAAAAATAAAAATTATTATTTATTATTATTAATAATTATTGTTTATTGTCTCCTACCAGCCTCATGCAGAATAACCCGCCTTAGCTTGCCTACCTTTTCCGGAATCGGCTTCCAGTCTAACCGGATGCAGCTGAATACCAGTATTTTACATGGAGCGACTGCCTATCTGACCTCCACAACCCAGCCTACATCAGCGGTCAGCCTTACATCGATTAGAAATAATGATTCTCTGATTTCTCGTCTTCGAACCAAGACAGCTATCATTTTTTCGGATTCATATGCGTATTGTATGGCTTGTGTCCTAAAAAAATCTAATTAGTCCGTCAGTTAGATTATAAAAAAATATTTGACCCGTATTTTTTCTTTTGTTACATAAACCAAAATTGACGAAGATACGACGCTTTTAAAATTCGCAATACGTCACGCCGTGCTATAGTTTTTAGTGCGTTGTGACGTCACGAGCCCCCTCTCCCGAGTTTTGCTGCGTTTTATCTTTGTCAGTACTCAGTGATTTACAAAAACAAGAAATACGTGTCCATTATTTTCCAATACTCTAACTGACGGACTAATTAATTTTTCAATTTATTGATGGTGGAAACTGGTCTTTCGGTGAAGGAAAACATCGTGAGGAAACCAGCATGCCTGACGGCATGTAAAGCCAAGTCAGAGCCATAAAACGGCATAAAACTCTGACACCAGGTTAGGTACTAACCATAAGATCAAGAAGAGAGAAGGAGAATGATTTTAATGGAGTTTCTGTATCTCCTTCTAGACATCAACTCCTGCGCAGGTGGGCACTCCGCCGCGATCAACTAATCGCTTCGGCTTGAAGAGACTGTTCGGGCGACAACCCTCCATCCCTTACCTCGACACTAAGGATTCCAGCATTGTGAGTATAAATATCGCTGGACATTACACACACCGCCATCTAGTGCCACACACCAGTAAGAAAAAGAAAAAACTACGCTTTTTATTATCGATTCGGGTCGAGATTCATTCATTAGCATGTATACCTTCTTGAATTTAATCAGGATGCAAAGCGAAATCTTGTATAGTGATAAAATTATTTAAATGGAACACCATTTCTTTAGTTGTCCCTTTAACAAGCTCCTTAAGGTGACTACAGAAGCTAAACGCGAGTTTTATAATGACTAAAAGTATATGATTCACTGCAATAAACAAAACCAGAAAAATATATGATATTCTTCAGGATATAATTATGCTAGTATGATAGTGTTCTGAAAACATAATACAATTAATTTTGACTTGATAAAAAAATCACGAACTTATCTCTGAACATTTCTTTCAACCAAAAAAACGTACTAATATACATGCGATCATTCTGATGTTTTGGCAAATAATTCAATAGCAATATATTAGCATTATAGTGTTTTATTTTTTTTAGTCCAATCAATAGATTTTTTGGAAAATTTGAAAACCTCATTTCGCACTATTTAGCCCGCAGTGACTGACGTAACAACCACTTTGTAGTGCAAGCTGATTAGAACTTTATTCTAACAGTATTTCAAACGAAGTTTGAACCACCACGAGTAGAGTTGCTAATTTAGCTCATCTAGTCGCCTTAAGAGTGACTACCCAAGTTTTTAAAGTATTGTTTTTATTTTCAGACAGCTGAAACAACACAAGAAAAGCAGAAATTAGGGACAGCGGAGAATTATGAAGGATGTCGAATAACATGAGAGCATCAAATATTCATAATTTTATTGAAAAGTCATAATAATAGGTTAATAAATGTCTTGTAAATGTATTCCTGCAGGGTAACGCTATACCTGCCACGCTTAAGGTTTAAATTTTCTTACGTTTTTCGCAATTTCAGGCCAGTGCTTGGTTGTATATTGATTAAAATATTGTTCGCGACTTTAAGACGCATGTAGTTTCAGAATTATAAACATCAAAATCATCAATATAACCCTCCAAGCTCATAAAGGATAATTTCTCTCGGGAGTGTTCTATATAAATATCAATTTTTTTTCTTGTATTTGAGTGGTTGACTCTTCAAACACTCAAATACAACAAAAATTGTGATAGCCTTTTAACAAAAGAAATGATGAACAAAATGTGGATTGAAAAAATGTTGTAACACTGTTGTGCTTTTTATATTTTATTGTTTCTTAGTTCTAAGTTTTTACTACTTTAAAATAAGATGTTAAATTATTGTTTTAATTCTATTTAAAAGACAGATTTTACTTTAATAACGCTACAAAAGATTATTTTAAAATTCATTACAATGTACTTGACTTTACTTGATGGTCGTTTTTATTTCTTTAAGGGCGGATAGTACTCATGAAAATAGTGTCCGTTTCGATGGCGCGGATATGACGTTTTTTTTTTAAAAATTATGCCACGATTTTGTAAAAAAATGTAAAAGTAGACTACCAAAACCATAAATTTGTCAAAGCTATGGTTAAAAAGTTATAAGGGTTTGAACGTGGGCGCGCCATTGAAACACTCCGAACCTAAGCATTGCAGAGACCTGAAATTTTGGTAAGTAACAGATTAATTTGTAAAAATACTTACAGAAAAAAATCCTGGGTTTTATTTATATTTTAGGAAAAAAAATATTAGTTTTACTTTTACACATAAAAATATAAAAACTTTCACCATGGGACTGACTTTGAAATTTCGAAAAAAGAAATCAGTACTAATATTTTTTTCGAGATTTCAGTGTCGGTCCCATAATACATAAAAGTAGTTAATTTTAATGAGTAGGTGCTATCCGCCCTTTAAGTAATAAAAACGACTAAAAAATATCGTTGTATATTTATATTATACAAAATAATTAAGTATTTTTGTACAAGTGTATATCTATATTATCTATAGTTACATGTAAAAATAATAAAATAAATTGTTCAATGAGGATTTTTCTAGACCAGCTTCCACTAAAAAACGATAGAGGCGCTGTACATAACTCAGTGTAAAATAATTTTCACTTTTCATACTCTAAATGTACGCCAATATAGCCCTACGAAGCAGGATTAAAGTGACCATTTATTCCCTAGGGAGTAAAAAGTAATTTAAAATGGAACGATCTTTTACTCTGAAACATAGTAACAAAAGAGTTACTAATGAAAGGTTTTATCTAAATTTCAAATTGGCTTGCAAATAGAAAGTGGTTTATTGAAAAAAAAAAACAAATGCACTCTTCAATGCTAGAAAAATTATTGTTTTTTGTGTGCATCGTTGATTTTGAAAAATGTCCGTGACTTCCGCCGGACCACCAACGCCAACCGCTTCCATATTTGGTCAATAATTTGTACTCAATGGGTACCAATTAGTACCCGAACAACAAAATTGGTACCTTACCAGTTTTCGAGAAAATCGACTTTGAAGGTGGTCCGGCGGTAGTCACGATCCCTTCAGCAGGACCACCATGAGCGCCGAAAAATGGGGTCACGGTGTTAAATCTTCATTTCAAGATTTCCCTATTAAAAACGTGATTTCTTCCCAAATTGATACAAAAATTTGTACCCATAAAGAAGTTATAGTGACCAAAAATTCAGATTCCCAAGTGTTGTATTTTAAGAGAAATTAGCTTTCATTACTTTTCCATACTAAATCTACGCGTAAAACCCGACCAAATTAAGTTGTCATTTTGTATCAATGTGGGAAGAAATCACAGAGTTTTTTAATAGGGAAATCTTGAAATGCGCCACCCCACCAATGGCATGGTATATCTCGTAAACTACTAAGGAACGCATTTTGAATTTTGGGCACTAATTTTATGTTCCTGGGTACAAATTTTCTATGTAGGTGTGAGGAAATCGACAAGTGCCTGAAACTTGGAATTAACATTCAAATTTGTGGTCCTGCTGAACGAGCGCACGAAGTTATCATCGTTGATTTATCGGTAAATACAAATGTTTCAGTTCTGTTTTTTTTTTACGAAATGAATCACATTTAAGGGTACAAATTATTTGTATACTTAGAATAGCTGTAGAATGCCCCATTTTTCGGCACTCACGGTGGTCCTGCTGAAGGGATCGTGACTACCGCCGGACCACCTTCAAAGTCGATTTTCTCGAAAACTGGTAAGGTACCAATTTTGTTGTTCGGGTACTAATTGGTACCCATTGAGTACAAATTATTGACCAAATATGGAAGCGGTTGGCGTTGGTGGTCCGGCGGTAGTCACGGACATTTTTGAAAAGTATGTGCAATGCCTCTGTTGCTAGCCGCTGCAGTAGGTAATGTAGGTACTAATTATCTGTGGAGTGTGGATCATCTTCATTGCGAAAATGTTGAGTTTGTGTTGTTTTAAATTGTTAATCTGTGACCGACCTGATTGAAGAAAAAACTGACCGCTCAGTTCAGAATTTTTGTAGAGTGTAAATGACTATTTTTCTCGCACTCGAAGTGAAAAGTACAGTTTGCACCTCGAGATAGTTTAGTCTAACCAATTTTATTAAATTGGTTAGACTAAACCCTCGCTTTCATTGAATCTCTCGCAAGCTCAGGAGTCAAACCACCTCGGGTATATTATGGCTTCGTTTAGTCCCTCGTTTTGGCTGTATGGAGCTGACGATCATTGCCTTCAGGGTGTAAACAACCTCATCACGAAGCCGTCAACCAAGCATTCCGTACATCAAACTAAGTAACTTTACGCTAAAATTATTGCTGGGTAACGACTTTTTTTTTCGAGTGAAAAATCATGTTTTGTGGTAAGAACTCAATGGCTGATGAATGGATTGAATAGTACGGGGGTCGTGGAGGTGTTTTAGAAACTTTATTTGAAAAAAAAAATCTTGTGAAAAGCTTGTAACTTTGACCCCCAATATCTCCGTAACTAGAAGGTTCCCAGGTATGGTGAAGAACAAAAAAGTGATCGTAATGATGGGGAGAATTAGTGCCTTTCGGCTTCTTCGTTAAGAGGTTTTGACACCCTTTTTGTGTGTGGGATGATTAATTAAAATTTGTTCTTGGTTGCTTGTGAGTAATCTGAATATTTAATCGAATTTAAAAATATCTATCTTACCCATATAAAACGTAAAGTTTTATAGGATTTCATACAAGTCATTCTATAATTCGATTCTTTCGGCTCTTTCGCTTCCTTCGGCTCTGATAAGTGTGCGTTCACTTTTAATATAGGTATGGTGTTTGTGTTTTACACTGAATCGTGTTTTTAGTGGAAGCTAGCCTAGAAAAATCTCATTGTTTAAAGATTTCACGGTTTTATATCCCGTAAGGCCCCGTCCCCACTATGTCGTGACGACAGATAATCGTGTAGTTTTAAGTGTCGTGGCTTGTGTATTTAAATGGAAGTGGTCACATATAGGACGACGCGATTACTGTCGTCCACGACTTTTGCCAACTAATAACCAACGATAAATTAATCGTCACGACATAGTGGTAACGCGGCCTAAGTGACAATAAGTTAAGGATTTTACAATTCTACTATCTGACCCACGCAACTTCGTCTGCGTCACATAAGAGAGAAAAACGAAAGGAAAAAAAATCCCCGTTTTTGCAACATTTTTCATTCCTGGTCCGCTCCTTATGGTCGCAGCGTGATAGCCTAAAGCCTTCCTCGATAAATGGACTATCCAACACAAAAATATTTTTTCAATTTGAACCAGTAGTTCCTGAGATTAGCGCGTTCAACCAAACAAACAAACTCTTCTGCTTTATAATATTAGTATAGATAATTAGATATTTGTGAATATATCAAATTACATAATTATTTCCATGGCTTTTCACCTTTTTGAGAAATATGAACAATTCCTAAAGCTGTAAATAAAATTACTATCATCAATTCATCATCATCTCAGCCGAAAGACGTCCACTGCTGGACATAGGCCTCCCCCAAGTGTCACCACATTGACCGGTGATTTTTCGATGACCTGGTGAAGGTTGCGGGAATCCGTTGGATGCGAGTCGCAAGGGACCGGTCAAATTACCATTGTGCCTTTGCAATCTTGCCTGTACTATTCTTACGTCTTTACTTGTAACTTGTAATAAAATGATACAAGGCCTTTACGCCACATTGAATGTTAATAATGAGGAATTTTCTTTTTCAACTCGTTCCCTAGTCGCTGGATAGATGGCGCTGATCTCGGTACGTTACTGCAAGGAACAGAACGTCACATAATTTCACTTGGACCTAATATTCGGAAGCTTATGCAAACGAGTGTCAGTCAACGAGCGTATGTGACGTGTGTTTTTTCAAGCGTTTTGTCTTTGTCACCTAGTAACGTAGTCAGTTCAACGCCATCTACAGAGTTCTTGAAAACTATTTTTTTTTTATTCTCAAAAAGAAAACTTCTGTCTTTGCCTCGTTGGTCGCAAGCGTCACTACTGAGCTTGAAGTCCTATTGATGAAAATATTATCGTGAATATTGAACATGTAAATAATGCAATATGCCTGTGATTTTCATAATAAATACATTTTATTGATGATATTTGTTTTTGTTGAATTCCAATATTACTAGGTGCCTCTTTAAATTTCATATGCACAAGCATATTTTTAGTAGTAGGACACTGGTTCTGTCCAGTTCGTCCCGCCATCTTCTGCGAGGTCTACCGCGGCGCCATCTGGCTGTGTCAGGGCTCCACATCGTGGTTATGCTGCCCACAGCTCGTCGGGTGTACGGCAGACATGGCCGGCCCAGTCCCACCGTACCGCTGCCTGGTGGTACGGTGGTTTTTTTTTTTTAAGTTAAGCGATACCACCAGGTAATAGTGTTATAACACTTGTTAAAACCACTTCTGACAACAACAATTTTACTATAGTGCGCAAACTCATTGACATGTGCATCCTGCCCGTCCTAACCTGAAGGGTACAGGGGCAAAACAAGGAATGTCACAAAAACGAAAAGTTGTTTTTTAACATTTTTATTTTTCAAAGTTTTGTGACATTCCTTGTTTTGCCCCTGTACCCTTCAATTGATAAACCTCATACCAAGTAGTTCTTGTTCTGTCCACCTGCTAAATCACAAAATATTTCTAGGTAAATGCTTTAGACGACTATTCAGGTGGTTTGTTTAATATATTGAAACAGAAACAAACATATAAAAAAGTTGACTGCTAAATTTTTTGAACGTAAGATGGGACATTCCTTCTTACGTTCCGTTACAACATGGACCTTCCCTGTTTTGTTCCTGCACGCAATTTTTAAATTCGAGTATTACATCTGACTATGCTTGTTTTTACGCTTTTTGTATAATGCCAATAAAAATACGCGGGAAAATGAGAATGTTGCCATCAAAAATTAACTTTTGGATTTTTTGTGACATTCCTTGTTTTGCCCCTGTACCCTTCACCTACGGTGCTCAGACCTGGTCGCTCACCGAGTCTAGAAGCTCCGCCTTGGAGTTTGCCAAAGAGCAATGGAACGCAGCATTTTGGGTGTCAAAACAAGATAGGGTTCGAAACACCACGCTGCGTTCCAAAACGGGCATAGTGGACGTTGGCATGAAGGCTGCTAGGCTAAAATAGGATAAATTTAAAAAAAGGGTCCTCCATCTAGATCCACACAACTTCTTCCAGCCGCAGCGCCCACGTTAAGTCTCATAATCGTCCCATGGGATCTTACTACCGGAATAAAAAGTATCCTTTGTTTCAATCCAGCTTTTAAACTATATGTGTGCAAAATTTCATCCAAATCTATTTAGTAGTTTTTGCGTGAGAGTAGCAAACATACATCCATACTCACAAACTTTTCCATTTGAGTAAGGATTTCGTGTGTACAATATAAAGAATAATCCCTTTGTAGGTGATATTACGTGATGCAGCAAGGTTATCAAATAAAACTCAACCATTATTATATTCATAGTTTATTCCATATCTTACGCTAGAGTCAAGGTGCGACCACGACACGACAGGAGTCAATACACGCGCACAAATGGATGAAGAACTACAACTATATACAAGCACACTTATTATTATGGAGCGGTCTGACATGCAAGTGTCGTATTATGGAGAGAGCACAGTTACCGACAGATAGAGTAGACTGAGAGCAGCGGTGGCCCCGACTTACGAACAGTAAGTCGTGGGTTCGAACCCAGGCAGGCGCATTACTTTGTGTAATTTATTTCATCACCACTGCTCTCAAAACGGTGAAGGAAAACCTCGTGAGGAAACCGGCATGTCCTAGAACCAAACATTCGTAGACATGCGACATCACCCAACCCGCACTGGGCCCGCGTTGTGTATTATAGCACATTCCCTTTCATAGCGAGGAGGCTGTGTCCCAGCAGTGGGAACATTAATAGGCTGATGATGAGAGTAGTGTGTGCAAAAACAAGACTTTGTCGACGGAAAATCGACAAAATTAGAGATTTCTTTCGATGACCCGAATGGCGCAGAGGTAGTGAGGTTGTCTTACGTTCTTAGGAGCCCAGCTTATGGGACAATATTTGTGTGATGAGCATTGACATTTGTTTAAGAGTCATGGTGCACACAGCGCCATCTAGTGCCACCCTAAGCAACGAGGCTTGTGTCGTGACACTGACATAGTTGATATACTACACATGACACTACATAGTTGATATACTACACAGATACTTTTTTTTTGGAAATACATACTTATCCCTGACCCGGAAACAAATATCTATGCTCATCACACAAACATTTGCTCCTACCGGGATTCGAAGCCCTAGGAACGTAAGGCAGCCACACTACCGCAGCACCATTCGGGTCGTCGGAACATTCTAGCACATCTCTGGTACCTGAAATCGCGAGAAAAAAAACTGCTGTTCAGTACATTTTGACCAGTTAAGCGAACATAAATGTACTGAACAGCTGATTTTTTTCGCGATTTAAGGTTTGGTCCCTTAGTAAAAGTTATTTGTTATCAAGAGCACAATCTGGTGTTTAAATATCGTACACTAATAGGCTTATTTACTGAAAAAACTAATTAGTCCGTCAGTTAGATTATCAAAAAATATTTGACACGTATTTTTTCTTTTGTTACACAAACCAAAATTAACGAAGATACGACGCTTTTAAAATTCTCAATACGTCACGCCGTGGTATAATTTTTAGGGCGTTCTGACGTCACGAGCCCCCACTCCCGAGTTTTGATGCGTTTTATCTTCGTCAATATTCATTGAATTACAAAAACAAAAAATACGTGTCCATTATTTTCCAATATTTTAACTGACCGACTAAATAGATTTGCAATTTATTGATGGCGGGAACTAGCATATTACAAGTCACCATTATATACTCCCGCGTCGGTTAATGTGCTCATTCCATTATTTACGATTTAATCTTACTATTAATATCTTTGAGCTATACGACGAAAATGTGAGATGCGGGCTTATTATGGACTATCTTTGAATTGTAAATGTAAAAATTATAAATATGTAGTGTATTTACTAAATAATAGTCATGGAAACAATCAGTTTTCTGGAAGTTTTATTTGAGGGTAAATATTTTTACTAAAGATTACATTAACAACTGTAATCCTTGGTTAGGCAGGTGTGTAACTAATAGTACACCCACATATCGCTAGTTAGGGGTGAGCCTATTCCCATCAGCCAGGCACAAATCCAGACTATGTGGCTGCTTTTGAGAGATTCTAGGTGGTAAGTCTTAAAATTAGTAACAACTAATTTTAAGAAATAATCTTTATTTCTTATGTATATGCTGTGTTCCGTCAAACATAACTTAGAGAATAATCGTGTTGCTGATGTTATTCCATGATTATTATTTAGTAAATAATATTCAGACAAAAACTTCATCTCGTTGTCCATGGGACATTTGGACTTTTGGCAATTCCACCCAGAAGGGTACAAATCAAGAATATCCGTCAGTACTTGACCTTTTGACCGCCAGGGCATAAATATAAATGCACACCACAATTTTACCGCAAATACCTTCCAAAACTATTTCATTGTTTATTTCCTGTTTTATAGTGCACCACATTTTTTGTCACATATTTGTGTCGTTGGCGTACAGCGCACGTGCATGATTGTCACGTATATGTGACAATAGGTCATTACCCAATCCGATCTATAACAGGCAGGTGTGACTGATCTGATTTAGACAAAAAACATTCTATAATCGATAACTAGAGTCGACAAAATCTAAGAAGTCCGTTTTGGTCCGTCAAATCCATAGTAAATTGACACAGCTATCGAAAATTGAACTTTATTAATATTACGCTAACAAAATGTCAAAACAGGCCTTTTATTGTTTTATAGTTTATGACGAATAACTAAAAAAAAATTGCAGCCCGACCCCACGTTAGTTTATCAAGGTTACTCAACTTGATGCCTTGATAAACTAACGTGGGGTCGTGCAGCAAATTTTCTATTTTGGTAATGTCTGTTAGCTCCCCGCATCTCTGCACACACATCACGGACCGCTCCGCACAAACTAACTTAATAGTTATAATCCTCTCCATTGGTGTCCTCGGGGTTGTATTTATTCTCGTCCTCATTAGGTTCCTGTTTGATCTGCACGTCCAGGGGGGCCATGCTGAACTCGGGGTAGTCTGTGGGGTGAAAGGGGGGTGTTAATTGTGTCGTTTGCACATGGATTTTTACATGGAAATTTACGAAGATAGAACGCATCAAAGAGCTTGAGTGTGACGTCACTTGTGGGTAAAAACCAGTGTACCTAAATGTGACGTCACATGAGTTTTCGACGCACTGTATCATATTTTGTTTACGAGAAAAAAGAACATACGTGTTCAATATTTTTTGAAAATGTATTTGATGGACTATTAGATTTTTTTAGGATTATCCCCTATTGTAAACACTAAAAGATTATACCACTATACGATATACGTCATACTCACCATTGTTGGTCTAACTCTTCACATTATCCAAACATCCACCAATCTAAGTATACATTAACATAGGACAGACGATTTTATAAAACGACGATATTTTATCGCGCACTGCATTTAAAACCCTCTACTTCATCATCTGTCTAAACTTTTCCCAACTATGTTGGGGTCGGCTTCCAGTCTAACCGGATGCAGCTGAATACCAGTATTTTACATGGAGCGACTGCCTATCTGACCTCCACAACCCAGTTAATACTGGGTAATACGATACCACTTGGTAAAACTGGTTGTCAGTCATTTCGGGCCACTGACTACCTGTATCGACTGTCAAAGATCTACAAATGACAGCCGGGACCAACAGCTTAACGTGCTTTCCGAGGCACGGAGGACACTCGGTATGAAATTAGTGGTCACCCATCCACAGACCAACCGGGGCTGTCCTGTAAGGCACTCGTGGGTGGTACCCCTCGTGATGCCATTTGTGAATTATGCTCAGCTCAATACCGCGAGTTAAAAATCCAGTGCGTAATTTAAAACCGACGTGTTAAAAATCGGCTGTGCGTACAAGCATGAATACATTATAACTACGTAAGATTCAAAAGCGATATTCTCTAACAGTATTGGTAGACGTTGTATGGTATACATACTTTCCTCAAAACTTTACTATCTACAAAAATAAATAAACAGAAGTATCTGTAATTTCAAAATAACAGCTTTTTACTGAATATTATATTGTACATGTCACAGTAAAATTGTAAAATTCGTTAGATTGTAATCTATCTATTAAAATTGTAAACTCTCGAAAGGTTGTCGACCGAACACACTCATTTCAATTTAAAGCATTATTTTTCAGTGGATTATTGTCGAAGTGACGTAAAATTGTGAAATGCATGATAACAGTTTAACGTGCTTTCCGAGGCACGGAGGAAACTCGGTATGTAAGGCAAGCACGGCTTAATCTAAAGATCGACCCGAGCGGCTGTTATCATTAAGCCACGAGCTCCTCCATTACGGCTACATTTATTTTAGAAAAAATGTTCGAGTTCTGAGCAAAAAAAAATTAAAACCCTTGAAATTGAAAACCAAACCCGATTCAAAGTAAGCGCATCGTTAAGTATTCCAAGAGAAAATTGCTTTTCAATATTTTGTAATCATAAATTATTTATGCATAAGGGCTAGGAAAAGCCAAAAAAATACGTTTTATTCCGAACCATACCCCGAAATCCTTACCCGCGAAGGGTAAGGTTCGAAGTAAACCAAAAAACCAACTCACCATCAATATATTCCTTAACATCATCGTTCTGATTCTTGACCCTCGCTTCCACTATCCGGCGGCACAAGGGGTAAAGCACAAAATTAGCTCTCGTATACGCTTTGGGGTAGACGGATATTTACCAAACTCACCGTCAATGGGTTCCTCCTTGATCTTGATGTCTTCGGGCTTGACCTTGGGCTCCTTGCGGTCCTTGTCGCGGCGAGAGCGCTTCTTGTCGCGGTCACGTTCGCGTTCCTTGTCGCGTTCGCGTCCTGAGCGACGTCGCTCCGAGCGAGAGCGGGAGCGACGACGACGGCCGCCCGCAACGCTGATACACAATCAATTATTAGAACAATTTTATTTTTAAGCATTTATAGAAGTAAAACCAGTTACAGGCACTTTTGAATTGTCAGAAATTGTTGAGTTACGCATGTTATGTCTATCTTTCAGTGGTGAAGGGCCAAATTTGTGTTAAGGCAAGCCGAAGAAAACATGAGAGCTGTACTTATTTCTTCACCATTATTAGCGACCCCGAAAACCACGAAAATGATACCCATGACGACAAAAATTTTCGTCGGCGTCATCTTGAATTTTAATTTGACCTCATTTACGTTATCATTGACATAAATACCTACGTATTTTAAACAAATAACATGATAAAAAAAAGAGAACGACATTTTTGCTGTGAGAATATTTTCCAGATAAAATTGATTTGTGAATGAAAAGAAGACATACTGCGTCTTCTTTTTCTTTATACGTTCTATCCATCATAATTATACATGCCTTGTGTCTAATATCACCAAATGTCACCCGCACTTAGCTACAGCGAAAACAGTATGTATGTAAGTGTACTGACCGCTCTGCGTCGTCAGGTTCGCGCTCGCGTGCGTCGCGGTCGCGGTCACGTTCGCGGTCGCGCTCTCTCCTGCGCGACCGTGACGCCGACCGACGTCGCGACCGCGACCGCGTGCGCCGCCGTCCGCCTGCACCCGCCGCTGTTAACATTATATTAATACAAGTCAACTTAAAACTTTTCGAAATATAGATATAAACAATTATATGAAGATAATTGGATTAGGTTTAGAAATATTTTTTTGTATAAGTGGGGGACTTCTACAAAAAAAAATATTTTGGCCTAAAATATTATTTTGCCCGGTAATTAATGGATAACCTTGAAATGGCTTATAATAGAACTTATGGACTTTCAAAAAAAAATACGAAAAATGTAAAAAAAATAATCCGATGCAGGGCCCGAATAAGAATAGGGAGCCATATTACATTTTGTTGCTTCAGTAATTTTTTCTCATTTTCTACATTAAAAGCAATAATTCACAATTTAAATCAAATACAATTATGAATTTTACCATTATCAAATCTACTTGAAACCGACATAATTTTAAAACTATTAATCACTTATGTATGTGATAAATACGTGGGATGGGGACAAGTGAAACCACTGCTTGCTGTTAGCGTACTGACGTGTATTCGTAAAATAACATGGCGGATGTGTGCCACACGCACACATATATAACATTCCTCCCCTTAGTCAGATACACGTCAATTATCAACACAATAACAATTGTCTTAACCTAGAAGTATTGCCTATAATTAACCTTAGGGCGAGTACGTTTAGATCGAGGAGTGGCTGTCAGGGTACTACTACTGGACCCTTGTGTGGGCTCTGTTGACTGCACGGTTGGTTCTTGGTCAGGCAAAGCCTCCTGGAATTCGTCATCATCCGACCGGTCCGGGCCTGGTATTTTCGATGACTCATGTGAATCTCCACCTGGCAGTGCCAGGTCATGGCTATCATGAAGCTGAATAACAGGGTCATCTCTCCTTCCCTCCTCGGCGATAGGTTGCGTGTCCTTCAACGGCGCTCGACCGACATCGGGTGATGAGTCATCGCACTGAATCTCCATGTCAATATCCGCATAGTCATAACGCGCGCTATCGTGGCCCTTGTACGCCACTATTTGATTTTTGTGCTTTTTAAAAGTCATTGATGTGATATTGTCTCTTACTATATACACGATTTTGCCAACTTTCTTTGCTATTGTACCCCGACACCATGTAAATTTACCGTTCGTTGTATATTTCTTAAACATTATGTGGTCTCCCTGTGAGAAACACTGTTTATTTTGGCCTCCTGATGCCTTATTCTGTGAACACTGTTTATTACGTACAAGGTTAGCAAGTGACGGAGATGAGGGCGTCGACATATGAGGGTTAATCAGGTCCAAGCGTGACCTGAGTTTGCGGCCGTATACTAGCTCGGCAGGCGAAACTCCTGTTGTTGTATGTACTGAATTCCTATAATCAAACAAGTATTTCAAAAGATTTTTATACGAATTCTGTACCCCTTTGACGCTAAGCAAACATGCTTTAATGCCCTTCTTAATTATTTTAACATAGGATTCCGCCTGTCCGTTGCTAGCTGGATTGTATGGCGGTGACGTCACATGCGAAATACCGTTTAGTGCACAAAAAGTCTCAAACTCACGCGAAGTAAATGCCGTGCCATTGTCACTAACCAAAGTATACGGAATTCCAAACCTAGACATAAAATCGCACAATTTTTCGATTGTTGTCGCAGACGTCGACGCGTTTTTCATATTATAAACTTCTGCCCACTTCGTATATGCGTCTACAATTACTAAAAATGTGTTACCGTTAATAGGGCCAAGGAAATCGCAATGTATTCTATAGAACGGGTGCGGCGGGTACGGCCACTGAGCGAGGGGCGCGCGCGCCGGCGTCGGGCGCAGCTGTTGGCACACATTACACGAATTTATCATGCTTTCCAGTGCTGCGTCAACCCCGGGAAACCAGAACCTAGACCGGACCTCCGCCTTTGTTTTTACTATACCTAGATGTGACCGGTGAAGTTCTGTTAAAACCATATTTTGAAGGTTTCCAGGGATGACTACCTTGTGGCCCCTCATAACACAGCCGTCTTCAAAAGAAAGTTGTAACCTACATAAATGAAACGGTTTTAGGATTACATCTACCATTTTCGTAGGCCAACCGTTTAAGATGAAATTAATCACTTTTTGCAAAGTTGCATCTTTACGGGTTTGTTCGCGCAACTGGTTTAGTGTTACCGGTAAATTACCTTCTACGACGAAATTGATGTACGAGGCGCGATCAGGTAAGTCTTGTGCGGCGTCAGCGTCGCCGAGCGCGCCCCCCTCCTCCGCGCGCGCCCCGGCCCGCTCGGGCAGGCTGGCTCGCGATAAATAATCCGCACTATTGTCAGCGCTCCGAACGTATTCAATGTTAAAATTGTAACCGCTTAAAAACATAGCATATCGTTGCAGCCTGTTCGCGGACACTTCCGGTATGCCACGAAACGGGCCAAAAATCGATAAAAGGGGTTTGTGATCCGTCCGGAGGGTGAATGGAACGGCACGGCCGTATAAATACTGGTGGTACCTGCGTACCCCAAAAATGATCGCGGTCGCTTCCTTCTGGATTTGCGAATATCGTTTCTCGGCTGCGTTTAAAGTTCGCGACGCGAAAGATATCGGACGTTCGCCGTCGGCGTCGATCTGCGATAATATCGCCCCTAATCCAGCTGGTCCTGCATCTACAGTGAGCACCAATTGCGCGGCTGGGTTGAAATGGGCTAACACCTGTTCCGAAGCCAGACATTCCTTAATGGCAACAAACGCTTTATTATGCTCTTCCGACCAAACCCATTTAACTCCCTTTTTCAGTAAATCATATAGCGGATTTAATATGCTGGACGCGTTGGGGACAAAATTCCTATAATAATTAACCAACCCCAAGAAAGATTGCAGCTGACTTACGTTCGTAGGTACCGGCGCTTCTACCATAGCTTTGACTTTAAGTGGAGATTTGTTTAGGCCGTCTTTATTTATTACGTAACCGAGATAATCGACCTCATCTTTAAAGAACTCACACTTCTCCCTCTGCAGTGTGAGGCCTGCGTCTTGTAATCTTTTCAGCACCTCATTGAGCCTAAGCAAGTGTTGTTCAGTGTTTTCGCCCGTGACGAGCACGTCGTCTAGCAGACACAGCGTGCCCGGCACGCCCGCTAACACGCTCTCCATGGCCCGCTGAAATAAACTCGGTGCCGAACAAAGACCAAAAACCATTCTTGTATATCTGAAAATTCCACGGTGCGTATTGATACAAGTCAACTCCTGCGATTTCTCATCTAATTCGAACTGATTGTACGCATTTGACAGGTCTAATTTTGTAAATTGTTGACCGCCGTGCAATTTCGCAAACAATTCGGTTATAGTGGGCAAAGGATACTGATCCACAACCAGCTGTTTGTTTACACCTGTCGAATAGTCGGCGCAAATCCTAATCGCCCCTGATTTCTTTAATACAGGTACGATCGGTGAAGCATACTGCGCATGAGTCGCCGGCACTAACACACCTAATGACAACAAACGATTTATTTCGTTATCTACTTTTTCTCGCAAAGCAAATGCTATCGGCCGCGCGCGAATGAAAACCGGTTTCGAGTTGTCCTTTAATTGAAGACTAACTTTGTATTTATTAAATCGTCCCAATTTATCGGAAAAGACCGATGGGTATTTATTTTCTAGCCTAGACACTATTTCGCTACTTCCGTTGGTTTGTTTACAATAACGAACCGGTATGAGTTCTAACTTGAAAAGCGAAATAAAATCGCGGCCTAATATCTCCGCTGCGGCATTCCGTACGACATAAACACTAAGCGAATGTGTTTGCTGCGCGTAAGTAACTGGTAAGAGTACTACCCCCAAGCACGGAATGTTGTCACCAGTGTAAGATAATAACCGTTTTTTTGTTAATGACAATGGCACATTCATAAAATATTTTTTGTACGTGCTCTCGGAGATCGCTGTAACGGCTGAACCGCTGTCTACTTCAAATTTAAGTTGAACTCCCGAAATTGTAATCGTTTCGACCAAAGGTTCACCTTTAACTGAACGAATATTAAAGCACTCACCGTCATCGCCCTCATCTACGTTACTCGCTACCAAAAAATTTACATTTTTACACATTCTGCGTAAATGACCGACCGATTTGCACTTTTTACATTTGGATTTCGCAAAACGACACTGAGATGTTTTGTGGTTGTAATAACCGCACACTTGACACTGCTCTTTATCACCAGCGGAGCTGCGCTCAGCTTTGTTCGCTCGCTGCCGCGCTTGTGTAATTTTTAACAGCTGTTCGTGATGTACCTGTGCTGGCTGCGCGGCCGCCGCGCCCGCGCGCGCGCAATGTATACTCTCCGCCAACTCCACGGCCTTGGCCAGAGTCAGTTCCTTAAGGTCCTGTGCGAAGAGCTTATCCTTCTCCGGCCCAGAACTCATTCCCATGACGAATCTGTCTCGGAGAGCTTCGCCCACGTCAGTGAAACCGCAGTGCGCCGTCAGCCCGCGCAGGCGCGCTGCCCACTGACTGAATGTTTCTCCCGTCTGCTGCGTTGCCGCGTAAAACTTGAACCGCTCGCTGAACCCACAGCGCTTCGGAGTGAAATGCTCGTCCAGCAGTCCGACGACATCTTCGTATGGCACGTCCTGCAGCTGCTTTGGCAGAGCGAGGTCAGCTGCCAGTTTGTACGTGCCATCGCTGAGTGCGCTGAGTAGAATCGCTCGTCGCTTTGTTCCCGCCGCATCTTTAGCTTGATTTATGTCATTCGCGATGAACCACTGTGAAATCCGAGCCTTGTACGTTTCCCAAGACTGGGTATTGTGGTCAAACGATGACAAAATCCCGATTATTGCTCCGGACATTTTCCGTTACTGCTTTTTTTTTTTATAATGTAGGTACTCGTCGCCACTGATAAATACGTGGGATGGGGACAAGTGAAACCACTGCTTGCTGTTAGCGTACTGACGTGTATTCGTAAAATAACATGGCGGATGTGTGCCACACGCACACATATATAACAGTATGCATACATTTTTTTACCCAAGAATGTTAAACTTAGTTTAAAAAACAATCCATGCTAATTTTTTTTTTAAAATAAATGAACACTTATGATAGCTTTTTTCCGTTTTTTTTTTTCTGGATGGCCAAAAATTCCACCATTTCAAGGTTAACCATAAATTACCGGACACCCTGTATAAAGCTTCATCTCTCCCCTACTATACTTTTGTCTTTTGCTGTGTCCACAATGATCTCAATTTTTTAACTTCCCACCACAGTACACATTGTGGAATGCAAATAAAGTTTGAGAATTAAGTAGTACTCACGCGCTCGGTCAGCTCCGCGCGCGTCGTGGCGAGGTCTGTCGTCCCTCTCCCTCTGCTCGAGCCGGTATCGCTCCCTCTCCCTCTCGTTGTCCTCGCGGCCGGAGTGCTTGATGTTGACGTCGGCGCCGCCGCGTCGCGTGCCTCCAAGTCCTCCGCCTTAACGTAACACACGTTTAGTTAAACAAACAAAATACTGATGGGGAAACCCTGTTTTTTCTGAAGTCAGAATTTATATGCCGCCGCCGATGGACCTTTGACTTGGCTTTACATGCCGTCGAGAAATATCTCTCAGGCATACTGGTTTCATTCACCGAAGCAAGGGATAATAGGCTTGTATACTGACAAAATCTAATTAGTCCGTCGGTTAGATTATTAAAAATTATTTGACCAGTATTTTTTTTTGTTACCTACGTTAACCAAAATTGAAGAAGATACGACGCTTCTAAAATTCTCAATACGTCACGCCTTGGTATTTTTTGGTGCGTTCTGACGTCACGACCCCGAGTTTTGGTGCGTTTTATCTTTGTCAATATTCATTGATTACTTACTGATTGGATACTACTCCAATATTCCAATACTCTAACTCACGGACTAAATACATTTGCAATTTATTGATGGTTGAAACTAGCCTATTATACAATACGCACATGAATCCGAATATTCCTCGTATTCGTTGCCTTGTTTCGTAAGGGTTCCGTACCCAAAGGGTAAATACGGGACCCTAAAAATCCGAAAAATACTAAGAATCCCCTGTCCGTCTGTCTGTCACCAGACTGTATCTCATGAACCGCGATAGCTAGACAGTTGACATTTTCACAGACGATGTATTTATGTTGCTGCTATATCAAGAAATACCAAAAACAGAATAAAACAAATATTTAAGGGGGGCTCTCCCATACAACGTGTATTTTTTTGTCGTTTTGTCAAATGTTGTATATGTCATCAGCGTCATATTGTAAAAACCGTTAGATTGTAATGTAACTAGCGAGATTGTAAACTGTCGAAATATTGTCAACTGAACATACTGCTTACATACATGCATTTCATAATATTAGGGTTTTACTTCGGTAGATAGTAATCTACCGGAAAAAAATGCGTTAAATTGTAAGCAGTATGTTCGTTTGACAATCTTTCGAGTGTTTACAATCTCGCTAGATAGTTTACAATCTAACGGGTTTTACAATTTTTCGGTGACATATTATATAGATAATGGTACGGGACCTTGCGTGCGCGAGTTCGACTCGCACTTGGTCGATTTTTGATGTTGCTGAAAAACTAAAAGGTAGTAAATAAATCTAGTTTCTCTCACCCAGTCTCCTCGGCAACCATCCCTTCACGGTGCGAGCTCGCTCTACGTCCACGAGCACTCGCTTGCCGTCGATCTTCTTACCGTCGGCGTGTTTGTATGCGGCTGTAAACGAGCGACGGTTGAGGGTGCGGCCGTAAGGGACAGAGGCACGTGGTTCATGCAACTAACTCTTTGGTATATTTCTTCTTTAACGAACTATTCGCGCTTACATCTTTTGGATTTAATGCAGATTTCTGAAACTGTTTATGCAAAATCCAAAATAATATTACATAGTTTGTTAATTTGCATTAATTAATTTCATTGTTTTTTTTTAATGAATGATCTATGAAGTCATCAAAAATAAAGGATTTCTTTACGATGTTTAGTTCCTTTTAATTTTTCATTTTCTTTATTCATAACTAAAAAAAGACATTCTATTATTACAATAATTTTGAGCGAACCGAGTGAAGAAATTTGATTTTTTATAATCCAGAAATATCCCAAAAAGGTGACAACTGCATTTTATGTCAATAAAAAACCACGTGAATCTGTCTCTGAGCCTGTATTTTCTTTTGTGCACATCGAGAACACAAATTATTAGAAAAAAAAAGGTTTTGTTCTTTTTCATAAGCGCCAGTTATTATCAAGTTTGACCACGAAGGATGTGCACAAAGGAAGTTTTATTAGTCAAAATGGACGTTATAAGTATGATTTTATTACCTATAATCATGAGGGGTGGTGTCCAGGTATAGACCATTGCAAAATATATAATTATTGTTAAGTGTCCAAATAAAGCACATTTTTTTTAAATCTTTTTATTATCCATCATGGATATTTGTGACATGCTTTTAGATCCATAGTACTGATTTATTTTCGTTGATAATAAAAAAAAACTAATGTTCCATGCATTTTGATTGTGAAGTATTGCATTTTTGTATGAAACAGTAGTATAAAACTTTCTCCTGGGTCTAAAATCATGTATGGTAAAAGTTTGTGTGAATTTACCAATTAGTTTTTTTTCTTTTTTCAGACACAAAGACAACAGCTGTGTGTTACAAATAATACAACCTGTAAAAGATATTCACTTTTCCGCGGATTGACCAGTCCATACCGTCCAACAGTTACCAACTTTGACCAGACTCACAATACACTCCGGTCAAAGTGGTGACACATCAATAGTAATAAAAAAGTATTGTGTATACCTACTTTTTGCATACCTACCGACCGAGCCGTGCGACCATAATTATTGAAAAACTCTAAAATATCAAAAAATGCATACCCACCATCTTTTACCTACCGTTTTGAAAATTTTACCACTTTTTTCTTTTTTACTTACATAAACCCCGCGGTTTTTTATTCCGTTTAACGACGATTCGTACATTTACCTGGTGCGCTTTTACTTACTTTATCCGTTGCGCAAAAACTTTATTATAAACTAAACACTTATTTCAATTAAAAAACTACGTTTTCTCGACGGCCATTAAAAAAAACAGAACTAAAAACATAGAAAACTACTATTATATTGGGCAATATTTTTTTTTTTTAAACTTAGCGACTCGGCCAATTCGCGCCCGTCACCACAATGACCCATCCATGTACACATATGGGCCATTGTTGCCTTTTTTTTTTTTGTATGTATGTTGGCATCTTACCACATACAAACCTATGGCGTTAGCTCGAATTGGAGGTCTACGGCAAGTCTGGTCCGGAAAGAAAAATTACTTGTTAATCATGTACAAAAAGGTTCATGTATACCGCACAGTGTGGACGCGCCTTTATACCGGACATTCTCGGAGGAGACCGTTGGTAACAGACAACTGACATGTGCATTGGTTTTTTTTTAATCTTTGACTTTAACAGATCACAATAAAATCAATCAAAAAAATCAATGTCAGTCACATTAAAAAAATTGACAGATATGTCATTTAATTTAAACGATTAAAAAAGATGGCAACCATTTTCTTTTTATTAGTGCACCTTGGAAAACGAGAGTTATATTTAATATAAAATAACCGAATATAAAAATTGAGGATATATTTATATTAAAAGAGAAAAGTCTAGCTTGGTCTGGTAGATACAAAAATGTCTTTTATGTTAAAATATTATAAAATACTAAAATGTATACTTCTAAAAATCTGAAAATAAATGTAAGTATATTTGATAAAAAAAAAATAGCGTTATGAGGATGACAAAAATTCTTGCAATTGTCTTTGACAGTTAGAAAGCCAAGTTGGAACTTTTTAGGCTGTCTATGCCTTGCTTATATATTTTTTTTAAAGCAAAATAAAATTAGAGACAATCCCCTCCGAGAATGTCTCATTCCTCTGCGCAAATACCGAATGACTGCGCAGAGTATCACCATTATAACTTTAAAACTCTATGGTCGAATTAAAAAAAACTTTTCGATGAAAAATTTGAAAAAAAAAATGTTTTTATATTTGTATTGATACGTTATAATGGTGATAATTAAAAAAATATAATTATGAACAGGCTGACGAGTTGGTGGCGTGGCTTCATTTGTTACGATCGGGCTTATTTTCATAAGATGCGTTTACTAAAATAAGTCTCTTGGTAAGACAAATTAAATGAAACCGATTGGTTTAATTATGAACAATAGCATTCATAGAACCAATAGTTCCCCTACTTTAATTCTTACCCTAGCCCACTTTACTCTTTACCCCACTTCGACTGTTACCCTAGCTCACTTTCCCAGTTACCCCAGCCCGCCACCACACCACCAACATCGCCGGCTGCGCGCTCCAGCAATCTCAACAACACTCACAGTGCATGTCCCTCTCGTGCTCGTACTCGATGAACGCGTAGCCGCGGGGTTTGTTGCTGTCCTTGTTAATTATCATGCATATCTGTGGGGAAGAGAGATGGCGATATCAGTAACATTTATGTTTAAATCATATGCGAAATCTTTTACATTACTAAACCAACAAGTTGGAAATAAAAAAAAACCATTATGGGACCAGCTTGACATAAAACTATGATTTTATTTAGTCCGTCCATTATATTATCGAAAAATATTGGACACGTATTTTTTGTTTTATCATTTCAATAAAAAATGAAGATAAAACGCATCAAAGATCATGAGTGATCGCTTGTGACGTAAATTTTCCGGAAAAAATTGTACCGAAATGTGACGTCACGTGAGTTTCACACATTGTGTCGCCTTCATTTTTTTGTTGAAAAGAAAAAAGAAAAAAAATACAAGTCGAATATTTTTTGATAATCTAACTGTCGGACTAATTACAATTTTCAAATCAATTAAAAACCCTAAAAAACCCAACCCCAAAAGACTAAAGAGTGGTCTTAAGAGGGCTAGGTATCATATTTTTTCTTGCATTTGAGGGCCCTCTTAAAATCATCATTAAACGGTTCTGTCTTAATTTTTTTGACATAATATATGGGTCTGCAATTAAAAACATCAGGGCGACATATTCATACCTAAACGGCTAACGAGTCATATTTCACAAATAATCCATACTTTTATTTATTTATATATTTATTCATTATATTCCTCTAAAACCTGGCCGCCCAGTAACTCTCTCGCTCTCGTTTACTCTGATACAAATAGACAGTGTGCGCGCATTTTGGTGCTGACATCCCCTTAACCATGCCAAAAGGCAATATTCTCCCCGTCTTTGCTTTTGTTTTATCTAGACCTGGGAACCTTGTAGTTAAAGAAATAATGGGGGTCAAAGTTCCAACGTTTTAACAAGATTTTTTTTTATATTTGGAATAATTTTTAATATTTTTTTTTTACTTTAAACACCTCCACGGCCCCCTTATTATTCAATACATTCATCAGCACAATGTTTTGAATTACATATAGTACTACCATGAAACCTGATTTTTCACCCCAAAAAAGAAGTTGTTGCCCAGCAAAAATTTTTGCGTAAAGTACCTAATTTAGTTTGATGAAAATAATGCTTGGTTGTCGGCTTCGTGAAATTTCTGTTTACAACATGTATTATGTTACATTATGTAAAACACAAACCGAGGAGCACGTGGTTAAATAATAACAGCCGCTCGGGTCAATCTTAAGGTTAAGCTTATTGCCTAGGTGGGTCTGTGTTTCCAGTTTCCTCCGTGCCTCAGACAGCAGGTTAAGCTATTGGTCCAGGCTGTCATTTGTAGATTTTTGACAGTCGTTACAAGTAGTCACTGGCCTAAAAAGTCTGTCAACCAGTCTTACCAAGGGGTATCGTATTAAACAGTACTAAGTGGGTTAAGGAGGTCAGATAGGCAGTCACTCCATGTAAAATACTGATATTCAGCTGCATCCGTTTCGACTGGAAGCCGACCCCAACATAGGTGGAAAAAGGCAGGCAGATGATGATGTAGAACACAAATCTCAACGTTTTGACAAGTCGTTACATCAGTAGGTGCTCGTCTGAAGCAGAGGTGACTAGGTAGCTGCTAGAAATTTATGAAAGGCACTTACTTTTTTAATAGCCCCATACCCTTCGAACTCTCTCCGTAACTTAGATTCTGAAGTGTCGTAATTCTGTGGACAAGTTTTAAAGAAAAAGTATTTATTAAATCTCGTACAGGGCAAAACGACAAAATATGTTTAAATGAAGAATCAAGAATGATGTTTTATCTTAATAAAACACACATTGCCACATTGTTTTCCCAGAATGGCTAGCGGTGCCTGTAGCAATTGAAAACAACAGTACAGTGCTATTTAATGGAATTGCACCCAATCTAAATTTATCCTGGAAAACTTCTGATTATGGCTGAAAGCTGATTGCAATTTAAATGAAAAAAAAAATCAAACATTTACAACAGGATACTTACAATCCTAGCCACAAACAGTGTCTTGAAAGGATCCATGGTGGCTCTTGCGTTAGTTGTCGGGTCCCACAGCGCAATCTCTTGCTCTAGCTTGTACGCTGTCTGTTCTGCTCTCTCCCTGCGTCTCCGCTCCATTCGCTCCTCCCTAGTCTCCACACGTGTTGGCGGTGGAGTTTCTGAGGGATGCTGAAAAAAGACAAAGGATGTTCACATAGTTTACCAAATAGATTTTTTTACATCTAACCAGGGACAGATTTGATACGGTGGCTGCCCTAGGCCTATGAAAGATGGCCCTGTGCTGTAAAGCATGAAAATTTCAGTAAACTATAGAAATTAAATTAA
This sequence comes from Xestia ashworthii, assembly GCA_950022955.1. Taxonomy (NCBI): domain Eukaryota; kingdom Metazoa; phylum Arthropoda; class Insecta; order Lepidoptera; family Noctuidae; genus Xestia; species Xestia ashworthii. The sequence goes on from OX465574.1 coordinate 13,693,034, forward strand.
CCTTGGAATAAACTAGTAAGCAAAGATTCAGTTGGATGAGCAACACTTCTAATAATCGTAATTGCCATACATTATATTTTTTTTGCGGGATGCTATATTGACACATTTTTGAGTTTTCACATGTAGGTATATGGGCAACTACAAAACAAAAAACTACCACATTTTGCAGCCCTAGGCCCGGCCCTACTTTTCCTATAGGGAAATCTGCTCCTGCATTTAACACTGATTATTCAGTGTTACAATACTAAATCAATGTTCTAGTTAGCTTGTTACCAATATTTCATGTTTCCATACAGTAATATTTCGAAGTTTATTAAAACAGGTAAATAATTATGTGACATATATTTGCGAGGTTGCAAACTTTCTGAATAAAATGGATGAGCCCATTTAAAACTACACTACTGCCATTCATTGTAATGTAGTGATTGTTGGCAACCCGTGAACATGGCGCTTGCAACAGCAAATATCCCATAGGTGACAGATTAATTTGACAACCCGAATGGCACAGCAGTAGTGAGGCTGCCTTACATTCTTAGAGTCCTGGGTTCGAATCCCAGTAGGAGCAAATGTTTGTGTGATGAGCATGGACATTTGTTTCTGAGTCATGGATGTATAGATGTATAATAAGTATGTATTTCCAACAAAAAAGAAAAACGGTGACAACAAAAAAAGTATGTGTAGTATATCAACTGTCTGGTGACCACAACACAAGCCTTGCTTAGTGTGGCACTAGATGGCGCAGTGTGTAATGTCCAGTGATGTTTATTATTATTATATTAAGATGAAGTTATTTTACACCATTGGACAGTCATCCTCAATATTGTAATACCACCCTTAGGTTCAATGTCACTTGCACATCACAAATTTTGTCCCTTTTGTCTATGTAACAGAAATAATCATCATCATTTCAGTCGAAAGACATCCACTGCTGACATTCAAGCCAAAATGCACAAAGTTTAAGATTAAAACGCGTTAAGCATATTCTTTTCTCGGAATTTGAGTTTATAGTGATACATTTTCCCGTTATTTATGTAAATTTGCAGGACAAAATCGATACATTAACAATACAGTACTGATAGATTTTTTGAGCACAATTCACAATATTATTGGGAGTAAAATTGATAAAAATAAATGAATACCTTATTAATAACATGATTAGAACGTCCGAGACTAGATTAGAAAGTGTTAAATGCTTAAAATGGCAGTCTCAATCAAATGATTGGCATTAAACGAAAAAAAGCTGAATCTAAAGTTTCACGAAAAAGTAACAAATTAAAAACAAAAGTGGTGTTTGCACAGGCGAATATTTCGCATGGTAATTATTATAATTAGTATGCAAAGAATATTCGCCTGTGCAAAATGAGATACACCATCGGCATACGATAATTTCTATCACAACTAACCTCAAAAATGTTGAGGAAGGCGCCGACTCCATCGTAACCCTTTTGTTTCTTCTCATGAGGAAGCTTTGCGGCAGGCGGCAAGTATGGGATAGGATCCCTAGCCGCAAATAATGCTAATAAATTAGGAGGCAAAAACTGCGTCATTTTGCCAAGCCACTAATGTCCATCTATTTTAACACCTTAATACACACTTAAAATACACATTACATATTCTCATGACAAGTTTAAATCCTTAACAATATATTTAAACACTATTTTAATGCACTTTAAACGAATTTTCACTTAATTTTATCAATTTGCTGAATAAATCATAACACGCTTTCATCCGCCATTATTGATGATAGCCACAGACCATAAACCAAGGAACTTATAATAAGTTCCTTGCCATAAACTTAAAGAACTATGATAGCTGCTGGCTGGCAGAATTTTGCAGTTGTTGTGTTTATGGTCAGTGTTACCAACAAAGAAATGCTGAAACTACCATGCGCATCACTTTTTTATTTATAAAGCTGGTAACAGGCTGGTTCCGCAAAGAGATAACATCTTTATTCTTTGGGTAACATTTTCCTGTGCATTTTCCTAATGAGTCTACATGTGTACTGCTGTGATCAGCCTATAACAACAGAGGGCCTAAAATGGCCGGTTTGGCAGTTAAAAATTTAAAATTCTAAAAATTGACTTTTTAGTCATTACCGTAAAGTCCATTTTAAGAATTTTAAATTTTTTGGTGATTCATATTATGTTCTGCTATCTAAAACTTCCATTTTAGACCCCCAGTTTATCGGATCACTTGACCTTTACCATACCGCACTATTGTAATTTTAATCTACACTAATAATATTATAAAGAGGAAAACTTTGTTTGTTTGTTTGTTTGGTTGTAATGAATAGGCTTAAAAACTACTGGACCGTTTTTAAAAATTCTTTCACCATGCGAAAGCTACATTATCCACGAGTAACATAGGATATATTTTATCCCCGTACTCCCACGGGAACGGGAACTATGCGGGTGAAACAGCGGGACGTCCGCTAGTTAAAAATACATTTCGAGTGTATTTTTTTTTTTCATTTTACTGACTTAATTTCAACTTCTGACATTTATTGGGACTATCATTATTTAGTTTATTTTATAATGGAATTATGCCTTGACGTTAGTTATTATACAACGCTAGTATTATTATTATCTTGGTGTTTAATCGATATGAAAAACGAGAATTTGTGTTGACAAGTTGATAGTTAAAGTTTATTTCATTATTTTTAGCGCAAATCAAATCCGGGGACAGTAAAGATGCCAATTATTATAGACCTGTATCCGTGTTACCAGTTTTTAGCAAAGTTTTTGAAAAAGTAATGCTTAATCAAATGCTCTATCATTTTAAAACCAACAGAATCTTACATGATCAACAGTATGGTTTCACCTAGGGACCTTGTACTACTGACCCCGGTGTAACCCTATTAAAGCACATATTTGCTGCGTGGGAAGAGTCCCAAGACGCAATAGGGATTTTCTGTGACCTCTCCAAAGCATTGGATTGCGTAAATCACGACACATTACTTTTGAAACTGGAGTATTACGGACTGGGTAAACTTGCACTTAGCCTGCTAGTCTTATTTGAGTGATAGAAAACAACATGTTCAAATAAATGGTGTTAATTCACAGGGTTTGAATGTAAAAATGGGGGTTCCGCAAGGCTCAATATTGGGTCCTTTCCTTTTTCTGGTATATATGTATAAATGATCTACACTATTTGTTGAAAAACCAACCTCAAAATATGGTGTTGTTTGCTGATGACACTTCTCTAATTTTTAAGATAAATAGACGGGCCCAAAATCTACATGACGTGAATGATGCCCTACTTCAGGTCCAAAATTGGTTCACAGCAAAACAATTGTCATAATGTACGTCAGAAAAAATCTGCATCTTTTCGGTAAAAGAGGCGACAGACATAATCACAGTACTAGAAATAGGGACCAACTAGTTCAGCCAGACTTTAGAATCCCTAAAGTAGACTCATCTTTCATGGGGTACTGTTTGAGATGCTATAATAAAATTCCACTAAGTATTCTTGAACTAAATGAGACTAAATTTTAAAACATGCATTAAACGCACACTATGTAAGCAAGCATATTACAAGTTGAGCGAATATATCGCTGATAAAAATGCTTGGCTCAATGCTGGTCCTGCTCCACAAGGACAGGGGCGCAAAAATTGATAGCATTAAATGGTAGGTATTGTTGGAGCTACTGAAGATTGTACAACTATGTACTTTGCATTGTATAGATTCAATCTCTCTAGTATTATATAAACGCATAGCAAAGCCCATATTGTGTGAGTACTATGTACTAGAAAGCTATCATTCACTGGAAACCTACTTTAGTTTTTACTTGAATGTGTCCTGGCGGATGAGAGTATGTCATGCTCACTCAAATGTCTTGCTGATGGTGGCGTGTGTGTCGGACCATTTAGTTCCCTTCTAAATGGTTGAGCTGAATGGTGCTGATCCATGCGTCAAGTTCGTGAACGGGCGCTGTCAGTTGTGACTGGTCATCTCTTAGTTGCCACGGCTTATTTGAATGAATTATTTTGTTTTTACTATGGACACTTATGCAAATCTTGCTACATTGTTCTCATTCTCACATTATTTACCATCTCAACATGAATGATGTAACCAAGATTTTGTAACAATAATTTGATTTAAAAGAGTGTCCATGGAGTTTCTTGCCGGTTCTTCTCCATAGAGATCTACGTTAGGGAATGGGCAACTACAGTACTTTCACAGTTTTTATGTCTTGTGACTGGGACTGTAGCTACATTTAATTTTCATCTTTGACAATTCAAATGTGCCTGTAATTGGCTTAATTGAAATAAATGCTTTGATTTTGTATTTGATTTTGCATTATAATAAAAGCTTAGTAAGTCTTTTTTAGTTTTATTTTATATTAAAATTATGCATACAATAAATCAATAAAGAAAACATTACACACACTACCATGTATTTGAGTCACACGCATATGTGCGGACGCCTCGTATATTAAAAGACTTGGTCGTCAAGGCAACGACTTCGTTGACGTTTGACAATTTATTAAAGGCTCCCACAGACAGGCGCGTTTATGCGTTTCTGCGTCCTGCGATATTGCGGTAATGCGTCCCTATTCCTTACACACGCGATATTCTACTCATAGCGCAGGACGCAGAAACGCAGAAACGCAAGCGTCCCGGCGTTATTCTCGCGGCAGTGTGTGGGATCGTATGCGTCTCAAGTCCCAATACATAATGTACTAAAAACAAATATTAATATCGCAATATTGCGGGACGCAAAAACGTGAAAACGCAGAAAAGCAAAAACGCGGCTGTGTGTGGGGGAGCCTTAATACGTGAAGCAAAACCTTTGTAGGTACCCCTTTTATAATAACTAATATGGTCGAATTTTGACCACTGACGACCACTACTTATTATCAATAATTAGTGTTGGATTCATTGCATTCAAATTAAAAAAAAAAGCACATAAAACGATAAAATAATAACACTATACACACACGTTAGTCATAAACGTACTCTTCGTCATCGTCTTCAAAATCAGCAGAACTGCTGACCGTCATCCAAAGTAGCAGTAAAAATAAGGGACACACCAAACAACAGCAAACTGCACAGGCAACGACAGCCCACAGAATCAACTTGTCATCATCGAATGGGTCCGCCATCGATACGCCATGAATGGCCCCCAAATTTGATCAATTTTACGATGATATTTAAATCGTAACGCGTGCATCTGTCATTATTTGGTGGTTATAAAGTAAAATCAAAGAGTAGAATACTTATCATAGAGCATCACACATACTGTAAACAACCTCATCACGAAGCAAACGTAGGTAGTGATTAAACAAGGTGATTGGTAATTGGGTGCAGGCAAAATGGGGGATTCTAGACTTTATTTGCAACAATTTTGACTCGATACCTTGGGGTCCACACTGGGTGATTTTTGAGAAATCGAACTTTTAAAGTTTTCCTTAAAGTGTAAAAGTGTAATAGTAAAGTGTATAAAGTTACCCTTCATAAGGGCGGCGCTTTCAACTTATACGTTTCGTGTGGCGCCGCCGCGCCGCGCCGCTGCGGCGCCGAAGCAAACGAACGTCCGTCCGCATTACGACAAACGCACCGCTTCGCCGTAGCGGTGCGACGCGAAATGTCTAAATTGAAAGCGCCCTTAAGCAGTCAGTCAGTGAGGACTTTGGATTTTATAATAATATTATGACATGTATGTGTCTCCGTAAAATTGTCAAACGCGTTAGATTGTAAAATAACTAGAGAGATTGTAAACTCTCGAAATATTGTCAAACTAACATACTTACTGCTTACAATAAAATGCATTATTTTTCGGTAGATTGTAATCTATCGAAGTGAAACCGTAATATTGTGAAATGTATGCGACGAAAATATCACTGCCCCCATAATCGGGACTTGGAGCATTTTTACGGTGACATCTGGGAGCACGGTAGTGCCCCCGCCAAGACGAGCCAAGCGAAGCGCACGGGCACTAGGTACCTACCTTTTCTCGAAGCGCTTCGTCGTTTTTTTGAACCCTCATAACTTGGGTTTGGATTATGCTAGATCAACAAAATTTTCGGGATATATTGTCAATAGCGGACTTATTGAACATATTAAGTTTTAATTACATTAGCTTTTATACTTCAGATTTTATTTATATCTAAAAAACGCTGATTTCGTCACTGACTCACTGATGATCATCAAAATTCTTAGGGTATTTCCTAATGTCCTAGAAAGCTGAAATTTCGTATGTAAGCTAGTATTAGCACACAAACAACAAAAAAAATATAAAACTGGTAACTTTTATCCCCCAACCCCTTAAACTAGGGGATGGGAGTTTGTATGAGACCTGTAATTTTAATTTTGATTTGATGACGCTAGAGGTCTAATCTAATAATCTAAATAAAACTTGATGCCCCCAGATATATATATGTATAGGTACTCCTTGTTAAAAAAAAAAAAAAAATTAATCGACATATTATTATATTGAGACATACTTCAATAAAAAAAAAAATTTTACAAACAACTTACAAAAAGAAATGAAATCCCACCAAAAACATTTTCATGTAAAATGTTGCCAAGACGAGCCCATATGACTCGCACTGTCAAAAAGTTATCAGATCTCATTTAGAGCCAAGCTTCTAACACTACAGGCCTTATCTCTACAAGGCCTAACTTCACAAACTCTACACCTTAGTCAAAATATGTGGCTTGGCCGTTCGTTACTACAAGAACTATTGTATGTATATCACAAAAGTAATGAACAGTGAATTAATTTTTCACCTTACGCCGATGTGAATGTAGCGAAATGGCCAAGCCACATATTTTGACTAAGGTGTAGAGTTTGTGAAGTTAGGCCTTGTAGAGTTAGGGCGTGTAGTGTTAGAAGCTTGGCTCTACATGAGATCTGATAACTTTTTGACAGTGCGAGTCATATGGGCTCGTCTTGGCAACATTTTACATGAAAATGTTTTTGGTGGGATATAGATTTTCAGAATTGGATCAGTGCTTCCGGAGATTCAATCTTGTAAACCTTCCCTCATTTATTAGCCTAGATGTAGAAAGAATCACTGGAGCTCGGATCGATCCATGGATACCTGACCGCCCATTTCATACCAAGTTACCTCCGTGCCTCGAAAAGCACGCTAAGCTGTTAGTCCCGGCAGTCAATGAGGATGCACACTGTGGAACTAACGGCGCTAGCATAGCTGGTTCCAAGCATCGTCATTGGTTGAAAATCAAGGAATGTCATTTCATATTTTAAAATACCTTGACCTCATTGGTCAGAATGAGACCAGCTATAGTGGCGCCATCTACAATTAGCTTTTAACGGTCTTCCCCATTGTAGATCTTTGACAGCCGTTACAAGTAGTCAGTGGCAGTAGTCTGACAACCAGTCTTACTGAGGGGTATTGTATTACCCAGTACTAACTGGGTTGTGGAGGTCAGATAGGCAGTCGCTCAGCTGCATCCGGTTAGACTGGTAGCCGATCCCAACATAGTTGGGAAAAGGCTTGGCAGATGATGATGAAAAGTAGCCCCATTACATCAGATACCTGCCGGTTAAAGTCCCGTCAAAATCCGTTTCGTCGCTTCAGAGATAATAATCAGACAGACGCAAGATTTTTTTTTAAGTTGTTTCAGTTTACTTTTTGAAGTCGGTCAAAAATAAAATAAAATAATTTGGAAAAGGTTGGCAGATCATCATCTGCTTAGCCTTTGCTCAACTATGTTGGGGTCGGCTTCCAGTCTAACCGGATGCAGCTGAATACCAGTATTTTACATGGAGCGACTGCCTATCTGACCTCCACAGCCCAGTTAGTACTGGGGAAATACGATACCACTTGGACTACCTGTAACGACTGTCAAAGATCTACAAATGACAGCCGGGACCAACAGCTTAACGTGCTTTCCGAGGCACGGAGGAAACTCGGTATGTAAGGGTGGTCACCCATCCACAGGCTAACCTAGGCAAGCACGGCTTAATCAACGATGAACCTCGAGCGGCTGTTTATTATTTAGCCACGAACCCCTACCGGGGGAAATGGTAAGCAGATGATGATGTAAAAGGAAAAAAAAAACTTAAACCAAGTAAAAAACTTTATGAACACATAAAACAAGTCACATTGACGCCACTAGCAGGGCCGTAATAATGGTCCCCATAACCACACTAATTAACAGATTCAGGCAGCATAAAAAAAGCCAGCTCTGTTTGTCCAGGTACTCAAAGAACCTTTCACCATGCAAGGGTCTTCGAATACGGATGCCGTCGCCGTCGTCTTCCTTGGGACGCGTCATTTCTTGCTGCGTCTAGCCGACAACTGACAATTCTATCTGTGAACAAGAATTTGTAACGTCTCATCATCATCGTTATTTGAGTTGAAAGAGGTCCACTGCTGAACATAGCCCCGAAATGATAAGTTTGAAAGAGGCCCACTGCTGAACATAGCCCCGAAATGCTATGTTTGAAAGAGGTCCACTGCTGAACATAGCCCCGAAATGATAAGTTTGAAAGAGGTCCACTGCTGAACATAGCCCCGAAATGATAAGTTTGAAAGAGGTCCACTGCTGAACATAGCCCCGAAATGCTATGTTTGAAAGAGGTCCACTGCTGAACATAGCCCCGAAATGATAAGTTTGAAAGAGGTCCACTGCTGAACATAGCCCCGAAATGCTATGTTTGAAAGAGGTCCACTGCTGAACATAGCCCCGAAATGATAAGTTTGAAAGAGGTCCACTGCTGAACATAGCCCCGAAATGCTATGTTTGAAAGAGGTCCACTGCTGAACATAGCCCCGAAATGATAAGTTTGAAAGAGGTCCACTGCTGAACATAGCCCCGAAATGATAAGTTTGAAAGAGGCCCACTGCTGAACATAGCCCCGAAATGCTATGTTTGAAAGAGGTCCACTGCTGAACATAGCCCCGAAATGATAAGTTTGAAAGAGGCCCACTGCTGAACATAGCCCCGAAATGATAAGTTTGAAAGAGGTCCACTGCTGAACATAGCCCCGAAATGCTATGTTTGAAAGAGGTCCACTGCTGAACATAGCCCCGAAATGATAAGTTTGAAAGAGGTCCACTGCTGAACATAGCCCCGAAATGATAAGTTTGAAAGAGATCCACTGCTGAACATAGCCCCGAAATGATATGTTTTCAAGAGCGAGTGAGATGGCCCAAAAGAGAGTGGATAAGAAAACGTGGCTATGACTATAACATGGCGTAGCGGTAGTAAGGCTGCCTTACGTTCTTAGAGTCCTGTTTTCCCGGTAGGAGCAAATGTTTGTGTGATGAGCATGGACATTTGTTTCCGAGTCATAGATGTTTATATGTATAACTAGCGGACGTCCCGCGGTTTCACCCGCATAGTTCCCGTTCCCGTGGGAGTACGGGGATAAAATATATCCTATGTTACTCGTGGATAATGTAGCTTTCGAATGGTGAAAGAATTTTTAAAAACGGTCCAGTAGTTTTTAAGCCTATTCATTACAACCAAACAAACAAACAAACAAAGTTTTCCTCTTTATAATATTAGTGTAGATAAGTATGTATTCACAATCAAAAAGTATATTATATGTTACTACATATAATATAATACACACAGCGCTATCTAGTGCCACACTAAGCAAGGCTTGTGTCGTGGTCACCAGACATTTGATATACTACATATATACTTTTTGTTTGTAAATACATACATATTATACATATAAACATCCATGACTCGAACAAATGTCCATGCTCAACACACAAACATTTAATTTTGCTCCTACCCGGATTCGAACCAGGGACCCGAAGAACGTAAGGCAGCCTCACTACCGCTGCGCCATTCAGGTCGTCAAAAGACTTTGTCCGATATTTCCAACATCTTTCATCCACCAATGAGTAGGATAAAACTTTGACAAATAAGACCTTCGTCATGAATCACTCGTAACTATTGGTGAAAATTGCATGAAAATCCGTTCAGTAGTTTTTAAGTTTATTGCGAAGACTTTTGTTTTATATTAATGTATCAATTAATGTAGAAGGAAAAAAAAACAACTTAAGTAAAAAACTTTATTTAAAAAATACCTCTTGTGCAAGCCTTGAAATGGGTGATATTAGAGCTCATTTGAAACAAATTTAACCCCGATAACTAGGGGTCCTATCTGAGTCGTTTCGGAGTAATCAACCTATTTTGGAAATTTTCCTCCTCTCGACCAAAAATTGATAATTATTGTGACAATTCAACGTCGTCGCTCAGAGCGTTGATATGATACTTTTCAGAAAGCGCATAAACGAATGGATACTTCCAAAACTAATTTATAAAAAATAACCCAAACCTTTGATTTAACAGCGTCAATAAGTTAATAATGTAAAAAATTGAAACTAAGTACCCCTGTTTTTCAAGGCAGATTACTCAAAATAAATGAATGACACTTAACGTGCAAATTACAGAAACGACTTCCTTGTATAGAAAAACATTATACATAATTGGTTAAATTTATTGCTAATGAGCTCTAAGTAGTATCCCATTAGGCCTGCGCCTAATTACCAATCGCCCTGTAGACTAGACCCATGGCAGTTGTCAGGGCAATGCAGCCTATTAAATTAAGTGGCAGGGCCCCTTAACCCCTTTCACACAACCATTCACTATAGATGGGTCCTCGTTCTAGCCCCCCGGGGACGCTTCATGTCTCCCTGCAGGGGCAGCCCATGGGAAGCGCAAGGTCTTCAGAATGGAGAACGAATGTGCCATTATTGAGTTTACAAACGTAGGTATACTTTCGTTGGCACTACAGGATCACAGAAATATAAAAAAACAGGAGAAGTGGCAAGGGGCGTGTCGGTGTCCGCGCGACTGGCACAAGACCCCTCTCTACCCTGACCTCTTGTGCCAGTCATAAGCAAATGGCTATACTATTTGCAATAAATACATTGCTCCTCAACCACTACCTAAGTTTGTCGCTAAGTGACTGGACAAGCTATGTAAAAATCACCAAACAATAGTTCAATAAGCACATTCATCCGACGAGTGCATCTTACGACGAGTTAGTGATGTTTTTGTGTGGGTAAGTTGTACGGTGCTTGGTAAATACACGATGTGTTTGATGACATAAGGTTTATAATTGATTGTTAGTACGTTCTGATTTAAGAAATGCGGGTGTGTGCGCGACTGCGTATCTATTGCTTTTACTGAACTGCATGTGTAGTAGTTGCCGTGTGGTAGGGATAAAGTGGAGATGTCACCGTAAAATTGTCAAACACGTGATATTGTAATCTCTCTAGCGATATTGTAAACTCTCGAAATATTGTCAAACGAACATACTTACTGCTTACAATAAAACGCATTATTTTTCGTGAAATGCATGCGATGGTAGTCAACTCACGCGGTGTGAAGGGAAGGAGGGGTCCCCCTTGCCCAATGGTACCTACCACTCTCATGAAAAGATACTGTACCTTTCCTGAGAAATATCGATTAATATAACCTAACCTTAAAACACTTTATATTCCCCTAAAAAGCGTAGTCGACGGAGACCCGCTTCGCGGGGCCCCTATTTCCGAGTGCAGGGTTTAAAGGAACCTAACTAACCTAACGGGGGGGTGCCCCAAGTCCCGATTATGGGAACAGAGATACTTCCGTATGTTCAGTTGACAATATTTCGAGAGTTTACAATATCGCTAGAGAGAAACAAGTTATATTGTAATATAACGTGTTTGACAATTTTACGGTGACAGAGACACAGGGTTCCGATACATTTTCGTCTAACGGGCATATCTCCTTCTTTATCATATTCACACTTTGGCCAGAAAGGCTTCACATTGCCCACTAGGGGGGATTCATCTCGGGGAACAGACTCAGCATGTACGTTTGCCTGGCTCGGCCCCCCGGAATCTGCCTTTTAGGTGTTCACCAATGCAATGTACTCGCCTCTAGGAGTATATGTACCGGTTTCTTTTTCAATGTACCTCTGTACTTTTGAAGAAATTTGCAAAATGAGGGGGCCGTGCTGAAAACGTTTGGCTGGCACGGCCCTCTTTTTTTGCGTGTATCTTGAAAAACATAAAGCGCATTAAAAAGTTTCTAAATCTCAAGAAATGTACTCTGTTGACGCGTTATATGTACCGCAACGGATATTCTGAATTCGTAATAACAAAAAATATATAGATGTAGATAGGGGGCCGTGCTGAAAAATAAATAAATGAGGAAATCTCTAAAGAAGACAAATTACCTTAGCCAAAATCTATTAAAACATAATTGATGGGTGGCAAGTAACATATGTACCGCATTGGTTTCTCATAAAACTTGCTAAATTTGATAAATAAAGCAATGTTAGTTTATTCAGCACGGCCCTCTTCATACGCCTATATCTTTTAAAATATGACATGTTTGCTTACAAAATTCGACTTCCTGAATCATCTAAAGAAGTTCCTTCGTTCCAAATAAATTGCGATACTGCTGTATTAGTACTATAGAAGATAAATTGGATCAAAAATATCATACATTGCAACGAATGGGGTGACCATGATTCCAAATATTAGGTACAAATATTATACTAAGTAGATTCGAATGCAGTAATTATGTATGTGTCGTAGTCAATTCGTTTAACACGCCATATTACATAATGGCGCGCCGCATTGTAAAACGTTGCCGTTATGTAATGCTGCGTCGTCACGTTCAGCCCGATTGTAGTGGCGTTACGTTCGACAAAGCGGCATCCAACGTTTAGCCGTATTGTAAAACTACCGAATAAAATACTGAAAATTCCGAAAATAAGGCGTAGTAGACGTAACCCCGCTACGCAACGCTCCTATTTCTGTCTGCAGGGTTTAAAGTAACCTAACATAACCTAAAGTCGGGTGCCCTAGGTACCGAGCTCGCTTCGCTCGCTTTCAAAGCGGCTCGTATCGACGATGCGCCCGTTTACGCCGCTTTGACGAACGCTTAGTGCTCATTCAATGCGGCGTACTTCAGCGTATTTCAGCCGAAATGTAATACGGCGTGTTCTACGACTTGGCTGCGACATAATATGTACCACCCTTCAGTACTGCTATAATGCTGACTCTGTTACAAACGGCGTGTGCAGACGTCAATAAAGAAGACCGCAGAAAGGTTGTGGAGGAAACAAAGAAAACAATTTTAAAGGATTTTGAACGAGATCTGGTTATGGGTGTAATTGAAAATGAATTAATAATATCTGTGGGTGCCCGGCATTGTTGAAGATGACAATACTAGTTACAGTTCTGATAGTTCGTCTGAATAAATGCTATTTTATTGTAAAATTATGTACTTTTCTTGAGGAGCTCATGGCTAAATAATAACAGCCGCTCGGGCCGATCTTTAGGTTAAGCCGTGCTTGCCTAGGTTAGTCTGTGGATGGGTGACCACCCTTACATACAGAGTTTCTTCCGTGCCTCTGAAAGCACGTTAAGCTGTTGGTCCCGGCTGTCATTTGTCCATCTTTGGAAGTCGTTACAGGTAGTCAGTGGCCCAAAAGTCTGACAACCAGTCTTACCAAGTGGTATCGTATTACCCAGTATTAACTGGGTTGTGGAGGTCAGATAGGCAGTCGCTCCATGTAAAATACTGTTATTCAGCTGCATCCGGTTAGACTGGAAGCCGACCCCAACATAGTTGGGAAATGGCTAGGCAGATGATGATGTACTTTTCAACCGACTTCTAAAAAGAGGAGGTTTTTTTTTGTGTTTGTTACCTCAGAACTTTCGACTGGGTGAACCGATTTTGATGATTCTTTTTTTATTTGAAAGCTGGTGCTTCCCGTTAGGTCCCATTTTAATTTGTTGAAGATCTGATGCTGATCTTCGGAGATATACAATGGAACTCTTCAAAAATAGACGGCAAATCTGCAGTGATTGCTGCATCCGCTTGTAGGTTCATTGTTTATACTACATCATGACGTAACATCACGCCTGTATGCTCTGGGGGGGTACGCAGATGTGTACAATATACCCAGATTTCGACAATGTTTGTTACCACAGAACTTTCTACTGGGTGAACCGATTTTGATGATTCTTCTTTTATTTGAAAGCGGGTGCTTTCCGTGTGGTTCCATGTCAATTTGGTTAAGATCTTACGCCGATCTTCGGAGATATAAATGGAACTCTTCAAAAATACACGGCAAAGCTGCAGTAATTGCTGCAATCGCTTGGTTGTTTATTGTTTATGCAACATCATGACGTAACATCACACCTGTATGCTCTGAGGGAGTACGCAGAAGTATACAATACACCCAGATTTCGACAGTTAGACGTGTAAAGTTCCATTCAATGGGATCCCGGAGAAATAGAGATAACTCCTTAACTTTATAGGCACACCAGGAGCGGTTTGGGTAGTTTTAGGCAGAGTACTTTCTCGGAGTGATCCCATTTCGATTTGATAAAGATCTGGTGACTTCGGAAGATAGGCAACTGAACTCCTTAATAAATGATAGCAAATGTACCTACTGGGATCGCTGAAGACTCACGTCTGTCTATTGTTATACTTACACCATTTATACATTTGTTGGTATACACCAGTTCATAACAAAAAATCACACCGATACGCTGTGAAAGGGTAAGCACATGTGAACCACTAAAAAGTGAAAAATAAAAACTTTTTTGCAAAAAATATAACCGACTTCACACAAAAAAGTGAAAAATAACTTTAGCTTCAGAAGTCGGTGACAAAAAAACTTTAAAAACTAAATCTATCAAACAAAGGTCACCGACTTCTGAAGCTAAAGTTATTTTTCACTTTTTTGTGTGAAGTCGGTTATATTTTTTGCAAAAAAGTTTTTATCTTCTTACTTCTCTTTCTATGTTTTATTAAACTTTTCAAGCTGTATAGTCTTACTCTTTGAAATATTAAGTATAGATTTACTCAATATAGCAGCAGTTCTTTAATCCTTTTTTTTCACGTACAGTCATGGTCACCCCTTTCGTTGTAATGTATGATATTTTTGATCCAATTTATCTTCTATAGTACTAATACAGCAGTATCGCAATTTATTTGGAACGAATGAACTTCTTTAGATGATTCAGGAAGTCGAATTTTGTAAGCAAACATGTCATATTTTAAAAGATATAGGCGTATGAAGAGGGCCGTGCTGAATAAACTAACATAGCTTTATTTATCAAATTTAGCAAGTTTTATGAGAAACCAATGGGGTACATATGTTACTTGCCACCCATCAATTATGTTTTAATAGTTTTTGGCTAAGGTAATTTGTCTTCTTTAGAGATTTCCTCATTTATTTATTTTTCAGCACGGCCCCCTATCTACATCTATATATTTTTTGTTATTACGAATTCAGAATATCCGTTGCGGTACATATAACGCGTCAACAGAGTACATTTCTTGAGATTAAGAAACTTTTTAATGCGCTTTATGTTTTTCAAGTTACACGCAAAAAAAGAGGGCCGTGCCAGCCAAACGTTTTCAGCACGGCCCCCTTATTTTGCAAATTTCTTCAAAAGTACAGAGGTACATTGAAAAAGAAACCGGTACATATACTCCTCGAGGCGAGTACATTACATTGGTGAACACCTAAAAGGCAGATTCTGGGGGGCCGAGCCAGGCAAACGTACATGACTCAGCTGAACACTTTAGATACGACAGCTTTCACTTACAGCATATCGCCTCAACTGGAGGTGGGTTTAGAACATCCCCACCCCTTTTTTTAGGATTGGAAATCATCAATTAACTTCTCCCACTCTGGGCGAAGCGGGAGGGAGTGTCACTTTTACTGACTAAAACCCATCCATGTTCCTTCCTCGCCTTTTATGTTCCGGGGCCGCGGTATCACTTTCAAACAGGCCCGCAACCCCGGAACAGCCCCACCCTTGACCACTGCCTCACTGAGTAGACACGGACTCCCTGCTATATCCCTCTCATATCTATGGCTATGGTAAGGATTAATACTGTATCCGTCTAAATAGCTTTCCAATTATTCCATACTTTTAGAAGATAGTGTGGTTATAGTGTGGTTACAGTGCAGTGGCTAAATAATAACAGCCACTCGGGCCGATCTTTAGGTTAAGCCGTGCTTGCCTAGGTTGGTCTGTGGATGGGTGACCACCCTAACATAACGAGTTTCCTCCGTGCCTCGAAAAGCACGTTAAGCTGTTGGTCCCGGCTGTCATTTATCCAATCTTTGGCAGTCGTTACAGATAGTCAGTGGCTCAATAGTACATTGTGATACAAGGGGCTAAAATGAGCCATTATAGACGTGGTAGTTTTACTACCGAGCTTTAGCGAGGTAGTAAATAGGAACCGAGTTATAATGGGGTTTTAGCGCCGTGTGTTACACCGTACTTTTCACTACGATTGCGAGAAAATAAAATACAGAAAAAATCTTAAAATTTCGCGCCAATGCCTTTTTTTATTTCTTCTGTAGCTGGAATGCAACGCACACATCCTGCCAAAGAGGTCGGCGTTCGGCGCGTTTGGTTCCATTTTTAAATAAAATGTTTTTTTTTTTTATGGAACAGTAATAAGTCAATTCTTTAGGAATTATGAGTAAAGACTTTGCGTTTTCGAACACCGACGACGAAATTATTTTAAAAAAATTGCTTATTTTCCCTAGGGCTATAATGAGCAATTTTACGCCCCCTCTGGTACGCTATTATGACGGTCTTTTCGAGCAAGAGGAGTGAAAAAAGTCTTACAACCAGTCTTACCAAGAAGTGGTGTCGTGTTTCCCAGTATTAACTGGGTTGTGGAGGTCTGATAGGCAGTCGCTTCATGTAAAATACTGATATTCAGCTGCATCCGGTTAGACTGGAAGTCGACCGCAACATAGTTGGAAAAATTCAGGCAGATGAGTGTGGTTATAGTAAGCTATCCCTAAAGAGAAGAAAGTTGCAGAACTTTCTCGAAGGATTGGTCATCATTATAAATAAAAAAGCCATCGTGTTTGCGAGAGCAGTCAGTCTGATTTTGGCTTCACAACGAAGCGAATCGAAGTGATCTAGAAGTTCGATATCAAAGTGAATAATGATCAGTAGTGAATTTGTGATTGGGTTTTGTGTTTTAAATTATCCCATACCCAGCTCGTAACAATACGGGGTGTAAGCAACCTCATCACGAAGCCGCAGGATGGGAATAGAATCGTTTTGGAGTGACGAATTTTTAAAATAGCAGACGGGCCCCTGTACACCAAACTCAGTAACTTTACGCAACATCTATAATTATTGCTGGGAAACGACTTTCGGATTTTGGGGTGAAAAATCATGTTTTGTGGTAGAGCTCAATGTCGCGCGCTTAAAACATTGTGCTGATAGATGGATTGAATAGTACGGGGGTCGTAAAGGTGTTTAAAGTAAAAAAAACCTCCAATAAAAATAGAACCGACTTCAAAAAAAAGTGAAAAATAACTTTAGCTTCAGAAGTCGGTGACCATTGTTTGATTGATTTATTAAGTTTTTTTGTCACCGACTTCTGAAGCTAAAGTTACTTTTCACTTTTTTTTTGAAGTCGGTTCTATTTTTTTGCAAAAAAGTTTTTATTTTTCATTATTTAGTGGTTCAAATTTTCAAAATTTCAAATACATACAGTCGAATAGAGAACCTCCTCCTTTTTGGAAGTCGGTTAAAAATAGGATAGAGTTGTTGATAAAAATCAAGTATGATCGGTCATAGGCATTTTTTACTTGCGAAATTTACGTAGACGTCTCCATTTTCAGTCTATCATCCACTAGGTACACTTTTCAGCATACTTTATATAATTGTAATGCAAGCAAGTTCTTTTGTTTAAAAGGCTTCCACAATGCACGTATAAAATTATCCAGTGCAAAGGTTGACAGCCACTGCATTAGATAATTATAGGTCGTAAATTGGTGCTATCAGGGTTTAGGGTTGACGGCTAGTCTATGTGACCGCTTCATTAGGCTATGTAGCATGCAAGCTTATGATCAAGCGGAATTACATTAGGGAAAACCATTTTATGAAAAAAATGTAGCTTGACTTTAGAATGGGTTCAATACTGGCAGGTACTTTGCTGTGTGTAAGTAATTTATTTTATACCAGTATTGAAAACATTATAAGGTGATTATGTTAAAAAAAAAAAGTGAAAAATAACTTTAGCTTCTGAAGTCGGTGACCGATTTCATCGACTTCATTTTTTTGTCACCGACTTCAGAAGCTAAAGTTATTTTTCACTTTTTTGATTTTTTTTTTGAAGTCGGTTTTATTTTTTGTAAAAAAGTTTTTATTTTACACTTTTTAGTGGTTTACATGTGCTTGGTACACATGGAAAGTGCATACCGTTACAATTACAACAAGCCCAAACACGACTAGGGTACATTGTCTCATTATGGAGTTCCGTGACTCTTAGCTTCATCATCAGATCTGATGGTAGAATGGTTCTTATCAAACGCAAATGCTTCATTTGTTGTAGAAAATACCAAAATCGCAACACGTTTTCATATAAAATTTGAAGAGTTCCCTCGATTTCGCCAAGATTCCAACATCAGATCCCGACTTGGTGACTATGGGACCATTTGGAAAGAATACCCTTTCCAACAAAAAAAGAATTTTCCAAATCGGTTTGCAAGCGACGGAGTTATGCCCGAACAAACATAAAAAAAAAAAAATAGAAACATCCGAATAGAGAACCTCCTCCTTTTTTAGAAGTCGGTTAAAAACATGGACTTACTTAAATAAGACTTGTCAGAAAGTTGGAACTTTGATCCCCAATATCTCCGTAACTAGAAGGTTCCCAGGTATGGTGTAGGTACAACAAAAAAAATGATAGCAATAACGGGGAAAACGAGTGCCCTTCAGCTTCGTTATAAAGTTCTTTACACCCTTTAAGTATGGAGGTAGTTATGTAGAAGAAAAAAACAACTTAAACGAATCAAAACACTTTATAAATAATCACATCTTTAATAACATTAACATTATCAAACAACCCAGTAACAAACCAGTTGTACAAGCAAAGCAACACATCCAAATTAAGGGGAACATCCCTTGGCACATCCATAATCCGTGAACAGGTCCTTGGACTCTGAAGATGTCGTGGTTATCCCTCATGGGCTGCCCTGTGGGATAGCCCATTGGCTGCCCCGTAGGATAGCCTATAGGCGGCCCCGTAGGATAGCCTATAGGCGGCCCTGTTGGCTGCCCCAAAGGCTGCCCCAAAGGCTGCCCCGTCTGCAGCTGCTTCGTCATTTAGACAATACTATCTGTAAAAAAATACTTTATCCATCAAGACAAAGTCCCCGATTCGTTTGCTTATGAATCAGCCTATAACCCACTGTACTGCTGCACATAATTATGATAGGTCTCTTTTGCACACAACTTCGGTCGATGCCGCTGTATACAACTTGACCTCAATTCTGCTATTACATTAGTGTCTAAATAGTCTATTATTGATTTCATAATTTACAAGTTTTGACAAGTTTGGTAATCTATTAATAAATACTCGTAACTCGTAATAAATATTTTATTAATACATTTTTTATTTAGATTTTAGTTACTCATATTTTTTATTTTTGTTATAATGGCGTCATTATGACTTTGTAATGGTCAAACATTGACACTCCATTGAAAGAAATGTCAAAGAATGGTAATCTCGTACCTACTTACATTTTAACAAATGTGTAAAAATATGATAAATTAAATCAGACATGAATATTTGTTCAGTAGTAGATTTCGAAAACCATTTGTACGGTCGAACAAGCTAATTGGTTTACAGTTTAACCCACAAATTACATTGTAAAGTGGAAAGTTTTATGTTAAGAAAGCATGTTTTTGGTGAAACAGAACGCATTCTCAAAACGCGTCATCCTCGATATAAGTATTGACGTCAAAGTCTATGTGTCAAGAAAACACTTTCATTTGAAAAGTAGTTGAAGTTTCACTGAGATTTCATTAGTAAATAAAGTACATACAAATGATTATCGTAGTAAGGCCAAAAAATTAGTTGTAAACAAGGCAGATTGAGATAATTTACACCCTGTATTATATAATAATATCGCAACTAAAACCTATAACGCGAGACCACATCAATGAGATTTACCACATACTTGAAAAGATTAACGAGGAGGACTGGTCTTACAACCAGTCTTACCCAGTGAGTAATAAAAAACATATTACCCTGTACTTAATGGGTTGTGGAGGTCAGTTAAGCAGTCGCTCCATGTAAAATAGCCAATTCCTACCTACTGGGTACATGCCACTATTACTTACATGAATAGAATAGAATAGAATATATTTATTGTAAAAACATGAGTATACATCAAATAATATGTGCAAGGTCTTAAATAACAGGTAGATCTGCATGTTTTGCCATTAATGGCGTACAAAATAACTTTTTGGTTCAGAATAAACCATAATAAAACTTGAGTTTACATAACTAATTAAGTATAAAATTAATAAAAAAATAAAAAAGTATATTTTTATATATACTCCTACTGCTAATTAAAAGTTACAAACTAAAGGGTCAAATTGTGTAAATGTCGTAATTATAGGAATCTCATTAATTAATTACGTTCATTTAAAAATTCCGATATGGTGTAAAAGCACTTGGCTATGAGATAATTTTTTAAATGTATTTTAAACAAAGCATTCGGCATTTGTATAATAGGTTTCGAAATTTTATTATAAACTAGCTGACCCGCGCAACTTCGTCTGCGACACATAAGTGAAAGACAGGGTTACAGAGAGTGGGTCGTAAGCACCTCTAATACAATTGTCAAAGAGCACATCACATCACACACATCATTCCGCATACTGAAAAGCGCGTCCAGTACATGATCATTATTTTGCTGCCGAGTTATTTAAAACGGTGTATCTCTGATATTCATTGAAATCAAATAACGTATCCAAGGGCAATTATGTTTAAAATTAAATACTTGTGACTAACAACGTATTTATTTTGATAAGGATAAATTACCATGTTTAAAGGGCTTCTCTCGACGTCCTAACGTCTTCATCCTTAGACACTCGATGACAGTCTCATACTCCAGCTAGGTCTGAAGTTCTCATCAACGTGTATGAAATGAGCCGCGACACGATATAGCTGCTGTAAACTGTTGCGGACCTCTTACAACTGTAAGCCCTTTCAAATTTCGAACTCTACGTGTCTGTGAGGCCGTGTCCTAAAGTGCACAACCTCTTTAAAGCTTAGAAACCTTCAAATGCGGTGTTAATATAGTACGGTGACTATCGGGACTTATGGGACATTCCAATTTTAAAGAGTATTAGCACCAAGTTTTTTATGTGAGTCCAACCTTTTTTGAATAAAATAGGATTGAGTTTTCAAACATTTATCAAAATAACATGTAGTTTAAATCAAAAGCACTAAGGTCCATGTTCACCAAAAACATGACGGTCTGATTATCTAAAAACAGCTGTTTAAAACACATTTTTGTATGGGATCATGTCACAGGGACAGCGGTTTTAGAAAATCAGACCGTTATCTCTTCGGTGAACATGGACCTAAGGAGTGTTGATATCAAATTCGAAACAAATCACCGCCAATATAACTTTCTACCCCTTTTGTCATCAATTCAATTTCAATTAAACACGTCTTCCATCAATTCTGTTAAAAATTTGAAATAGATTGGACCAGTAGTTCGTTGTATTATTTTATTTGTAATATGTAATAAACAGGGTGGAAACGGTTAACGGGGCAGTAAAGGGAGCTACCTTAACCGTTGAGTATAAGAAACAGGATCGATTGGCATCAAAAAAATGTTGTGTAAAATAGCAATTTTCTTGCTACCCGTACGTTTTTTTTTAATCTGTGAATGGGGATCAAAATGGACGGATGGTTTTCTAAGACCATTTTCATGTAGCTGCAGTGACTTTTTGAGTACTCTAACCTGGGTTGGTCTGGAAGAACTTTTTGATCAGTGCCGGACAGAAGATCGATTGGCAACAAAAAAATTGTTTTATGAAAAATGGCAATTTTCTTGCTAACTGTACTTTACTTTTTTATTAAATCTGTGAACAACATTTCTCGAAAAAAAATACGGGTTGTTTTCTAAGACCATTTTCGTGTAGCTGCAGCTCCCCTTACTTCCCCGTTTACCGTTTCCATCCTGTATTACCAACTACTTATACCGAGGAAAGCCGATTTTCTTGAGTTCCGCTATTTTGGGCGTATTCACTTCAAAAATCAAATTTCAAAAAAATTGAGAAATTATATTTACCTGTATTAGAATTGAAGTATTCACAACAACTTTTAAAGGTTTACACTTCATTGGATTTTATTCTATAGGTGTATGAAGTTAGTTAATTTTAAACACAAACCCCTCTTTTTTACGTCTCTGGATGAGATTTAAAAAAAATGCTGAAACAGGTATTTCTTTATTTTTAATAATAAGTATTTACTCTGAGTTTTATGATTCTAGAACAATCAAATTTTTTTTTTTCATATAAACTTTACCCCCCCTTTTCACCCCCTTTTTCCAAATTTCTATAGCCTAAATGTTATTCTGAGTTTATTTAAATAGAATAGTGAAGTTTTCATCAAAATCCGTCCAGCAGTTTTTACGTGATGCGCGTTCAAACAAACAAACAAACAAACAAAAATTTAAAAAATGGTTTTAATATGTTCAGTTACTTATTTTAAGTCACCCTGATCGGTTTTTTTTTTTGAAATCTCCAATGTACAGATTTTTTGGTCTCAACGATTTTATTATATGTATAGATTATTGGTGCTAAACAAAAAACGCTTTTACTCATCAATGCCGTGAAAGCGTTTTTTGGTAAGACTGGTTCAGACTTTCGGGGTATTGAGTACCTTTAACGACTACCCAAAGACCAACGGCTAAACGTGCCATCCGAAGCTCGGAGGAAACTCCGGTACACAATGGATGGTCACCGAACCACAGAACAACCCAGTAGAGTGTGAGAAGATTGGCACGAGAGGCTTCCGTTATCCAATCACCAGCTCTGTATTATAGGGTGTAAAATACCTCTTAACGAAGCCGAAAGGCACTTGTTCTCCCCGTCATTGCGATCATTTTTTTGTTCTACACCATACCTGGGAACCTTCTAGTTACGGAGATATTGGGGGTCAAAGTTACAACTTTTTGACAAGTTTTTTTTTAATACAAGTTTTTATTGCAAGATTTTTACTATAAATACCTCCACGAACGCCGTACAATTCAATCCATCCATCAGCATAATGGTTTGAGTGCGTAACATTGAGTTATACCCCAAAACGTGATTTTTGACCCCAAAAAAAAAAGTTGTTTCCCAGCAATAATATTTGCGTAAAGTTACTTAGTTTGGTGTACCTACAGAATGCTTGGTTGACGGCTTCGTGATGAGGTGGTTTACATCGCGTATATAATTTTCTTAAACCTTCAAATAATAATAAGAAAACAAACAACAAAAACAATTTTTCATCTTTATATTCAAAAAACAGACAGTATAAATATCCGGAGTCCACGACACAAGCCTCATTGCTTAGTGTGGAACTAGATGGCGCTGTGTAATGTTCCAGCGATATTTATTTATCACGGAAAGTCTATAATAGTAATATTAGCATGCTAGACAGGGCCAGCATAAGGACCACAATAGCGAATATTGCAAGGGCCACTCGACCTTTGCCACCCAATACACTCTCGCCATGGACTGGTCCCCGGATCCTGAAAGGACCGTCGCTACGAGCAGTCTTCTCAGACATTCATACGGCATACGATACAAACCAATCTGTAACAAGAATTTTTGTGGCTGAAAAATCACGCTGTAACAAGGGATTTTCTTTTTAAACTCTTTCCTAGTCGCTGGATAGATGGCGCTGAACTTGGTAAGTTACTGCAAGTAACGGAACGTCACATCATTCCATTTGGATGTAATAGTTATATTCTGAAGCGAAAGTGTCAGTCAACGAGCGTAAGTAAAACGTGACGCAATATTTTTCTCAAAGTGTTTTGGCTTTGGCACCTAGTAACGTAGTCAGTTCAACGCAGTATAATTCTTGGAAACTACTTATGTCTTTTTTTATTATTATAAAAGAAAACCCGGGCCCTCATTAAATTAAGGGTTGACAACGTTTTAAAATCAACTCCTTCTATTGATGAAGTTGGTTAAAATTTAGCCTATGTTACCCGAGCTATGGTAACAAATCGGATGACATCTAATTCCTCAAAATCGGATGAATGGTTTATATAGTAAGGGCGTTACGGAGAAACATACGTAAATACAAGCAAAAAGAAAACAGTATCATCATTGTCTACTGTTGTACCACACTCAACGTGGAATCGTCTTTATTAGGTCAAACAAAGCTTCAAATCGAACCGTTAAAGTGTTAGGATCTGGATCTGTCTGCCCTTTTTTCAACTTCACACGAGGATCGACTTCCAGTCCAAAGAAATGGAGGTGAATATGACAAGGAACGACGCGATTCAACAAAAATGCCGTATGTATACAATGCGATTAATCAAGAGAAAAATTATGGTGTTTTGTGATTAGCTGAATCAGATTTCGCGTCGTGTAGTAAATCTCTTCTAGTCTTCTACTTCTTGTATACCGCTAGTTAAAGCATGGACCAAAAAGTAAAAGTTAGCTTGTTTCCACCATCAATAAATTGCAAATCTATTTAGTCCGTCAGTTAGAGTATTAGAAAATAATGGACACGTATTTTTTGTTTTTGTAAATCAACGAATATTGACAAAGATAAAACGCATCAAAACTCGGGAGTGGGCGCTCGTGACGTCAGTACTCACTAAGAATCATACCGAACAGTGACGTATTGGGAATTTTGAAAGCGTCGTATCTTCGTCAATTTTGTTTTATGTGACAAAAGAAAAAATACGGGTCAAATATTTTTTGATAATCTAAGTGACGGACTAATTAGATTTTTTCAGTTAACAAGCCTATTTATCACATGAGACCTCCATAAATTCACTTTCGCGAAACACAAGCTCGATTTGGTATACAAATTCAAAGATATTTTATTTTTGTAAGAGAGTATACCTACTATCATCAACAGCCTATTTTAATGTTCCCACTGCTGGGACAGGCCTCCTCTCTATGAGAAGGAATGGGCTATATAATCCACCACGCGGGCCCAGTGCGGATTGGCCTACTATACAAAAATAGAATACCTTTGAATTTATTGATTTGCAGGGTATAAACCACCTCATCAAGAAGCCGTCAATCAAGAAACTTTACGCAAAAACTATTGCTGGGAAGAGACTTTTTTTTGGATTGAAAAATCATGTTTTGTGGTAGATCTCAATGTAACGCACCTAAAACATTGTGCTGATGGATGGATTGAATAGTACGGGGTTCGTGGAGGTGTTTAAAGTGAAAATCTAAAAAAAAAACTTGTCAAAACGTAACTTTGACCCGCAATATCTCCGTAACTAGAAGGTTCCCAAGTATAGTGTAGAACAAAACAATGATCGCAATGGACGCGGCGAACAAGTAAATTTCAGCTTGGTTTAGTTAGAGGTTTTTTACACCCCAATATAAAGCTGGGAAGTTTGTTTGTTTGGTTGAACGCGCTAATCTCAGGAAGTACTGGTTGGAATTGAAAAAATCTTATTGTGTTGGGTTGTCAATTTATCGAGGAAGGTTATTGCCGGAAACACTGTATTTGTAGGTCGTGTCGTGTCGTGGCGAGTTCTGGCGTGGCGCTGACTGCTCACCACCGATTGGCCAGAGCGGTGGTGGGGTTATGGCGCGACACGCCACACCACGTAAGTGTGTTTCCGGCTTATAGGCTATGTAACGACACTCTGCGACCAAAATGAGCGGAGCACAAATGAAAAATGTTGCTAAACCAGGGAAAATTAAATCCTTTTGTGAGCTTTTTCTCTTTTATGTAACGCAAAAGAAGTTGTGTGGGTCAGCTAGTTTATAATTATGTATATTAAAAACACACTGCTTTTTTTAAAAACTTAGTATTGTATTGTACAACGGGCTGGTGTCCGCAACTCCACGTCAAAGCGCGTATTTTGCGTATGGGCGTGGTGGATTGTATCCACCACGCGGGCCCAGTGCTGTTTGGTAGAGTAGATGTCACATGTCTTCGATTTTTTGGTTCTAGGACATCCGGTTTCCTCACGATGTTTTCCTTCACCGTTTTGAGAGCAGTAGTGATGAAATAAATTACACAAAGTAATGCGCCTGTCTGGGTTCGAACCCACGACTTACTGTTCGTAAGTCGGGGCCGCCACCACTGAGCCACCGCTGCTCTTAAGAACTAAGAACTAAGTATATCAGAGTCGAAGTTCGGTCCGAGTTCTTTTGAAAGGCAATGATCGTCAGCTCCATACAGCCAATTTTTTTTACTCAGAGCCATGTAGAGAGCCGTCTATCGTATTTTAGTGGAAACTTGCCTAAAAAATCATCATTCTCAGAAGTAACGTTTGAAACAACCTCAGAAATCTCAGTCCCGACATTCTCTTTGTGAAGTCATGTGAGTCCTTCACAATAAATCTCTAATTAATCGTCATCATAACTTCATGTGCAACATACGGAACATTCGCATTATTGGGAGTGATTTGAACATCCGAATGACGTTTTCGTGAACACATCATATTTCTAGCCTTTTCCTAACAATGTTTGGGTCGGCTTAAAAGTGAATACCAGTATTTTATATGGAGCGACCACCTATATCTGACCTCCACAACCCAGTTAGTACTGGGTAATACGATACCACTTGGTAAGACTGGTTGTCAGACTTTTTGGCCACTGACTACATGTAACGATTGCCAAAGATGGACAAATGACAGCCGGAATCAACAGCTTAACGAGCTTTCCGAGGCACGGACGATGTAAATGTGTTCACCCATCCACAGACCAAAATAGACAAGGGCGGCTTAACCTAACGATTGGCCCGAGCGGTAGTTATTATTTAGTACTCATTCACGTTGATTCGCGGGCGCGGTGGCGGGCGCAGTCACGAAATATCAAACATAAGGCGTAATATCCGAGTTTTCACGTACACAACGCACGTGCGGTCTAAGTAGCGGGCAAGCTAGCGACTGGCGCGCGCGGCGGGCTCGCGGCAATATCAAACGCGTGAGATGTTTGTGTGTGTTCACGTCGAACTAGCGGCGGAGTGCGCGATTCACTCGCGACGTCAGGTAAGTTCAACCAGTATGAACTTGTCGCTAGAAACGGTAGCACGTTTTCATCATGTCTTTCAATACAGAAGAGTTTATTAGTGCTGTCCAGGCTAGAACTCCGACGTCATCCATGTTTTCAACTTCTGACAACACGTCAGACTCGCGCAAACGCCTCACGGCCAATGTGAACACGAACTCGGCACGTCTCCGCGCCCGCCCCCGCTCCCGCGCCCGCGCGTTCCTACGTGAACAAGTGCTTAGCTATGAGGTCCTCACCACGATGTCGCGAACACGCCGATTCAAAAAAATGTTTGAATGGTACGCACGCAAAAGAGAATTATAGAGTTGAAAAAAAAAACGACTAGCTCAATAAGTACGAACAATTTATTCTTTGTTCGGTTCTTCTAATTCTTCTAATTCTTTCAATTCTTGTAATTCTTTTAACTCTCTTAAAGTGTCCCTTCCTGTTTCTCTTAGCACCAGTATCACTATCAACGCCACGCCTATAGATAAGATAACAGTCAGGCCCAGTATGTGCATCCATCGCATGTTTTTGTAAACGTAAGAGTTTTCGCTACCAGTAAAATGCCTGGTGCGTTGCTGTGGATTTCTCTCATTTCTTCTACCAGGAGTCTTGGACATTTGGACGGTCATAATATCACCAAACATTTTAAATAAATAAATAAAAACTGTGAAAAAAAACAGTGCAATGTTGATCGAAAGAATAGTAACAATGCTGGATGCTTCTTTTGGCGTCTCAATGACATTGACAGGAACTTTTAAAACATTTGTCAAATTGTCTGTGGAAATCGAATTGAAAAAAATTTGATGACGGTCTTAGTTCCGATTTAAGGTGAACGCACACTTATCTTCATCCGCGCCGAAATAACCGACTGCACCGAAAGAAACATTTTCTCATCCGTATATAACGTTATATTCGTCGTAAGTGTGCGAGGTTTTATAGGAATTCGTATAAGTAATTCTAAAATTCGACTCTTTCTCTTTCGGCTCTTTCGCTTCCTTCGGCTCTGATAAGTGTGCGTACCTTTAAGGCGGAGATTTCTTGACAACGGTCGAAAAGGCGGTTTTTAAAAGCAGTGTATCTATATCGAGCTCGCCGCGAGTTCGCAACGTGTGCGCGGCAAACACGCTGCGGGTGGGCAGCGAGTTCGCAGTGTGCGATCCGTGTTTTGTCCAATAATTAATTGTATCGTGCGAAGTCGCGGCGAGAACGTTTTAGAGATACACTGCTTTTCAAAACCACCTTTTCGACCGTTGTCAAGAAATCTCCGCTGGCGAGCTGCACTCGCCCCGCTTTCAATTCTCTCGCAACTTGCTAGTGTGATACGGCTGTTAATTAAACCGTAAATAATTCTGGCAAATAAAAAAAGAAGATATTTTCAAGTCCTTTTTGCATACAGTAATGGAACTCAAAACATAATTTAACAAACTGTAATGCAATCGAAAAATCTTGAAAAATACTTCTTAACTTTCTCCAAAAGTAGTTTATCCCTTCATTAACAATGTTAATTGTAATTTAAAATATACCATATATTTGGCCCGCAGTAACTAACGTAACAAACACTTTGTAGTGCAAGCTGATTAGAACTTATACTATTTTAACAGTATTTCAAACGAAGTTTGAACCACCACAAATAGAGTTGCTAATTTAGCTCCTATATGTGATAAATGATGTTTATTTTGTAAGTAGGTTTTCACAAACACTTATAAACGTCAATTTTTTAAACTGTCCCCTTAAGATGAAAGCGCCAGACCAGCCCGCGAAATTCTCATTTTAGGTAGGTACACTTATCAGAGCTAACAGCATTATTAGAAGGTCAAGCTGAACTCGCGCCGTGCTTAAAACTGTGCGCTCTTCTTCTTTCTTATCGACGGTAGGTGCACTTGACTTGTTTAAATTTCTTGACCCCAGCCTGTAGCCAGAAACTGCCGGGGTTGCGGGACTGTTTGAAAGAGATACCGCGGCCCCGGAACATAAAGGGCGAGGAAGGAACATGGATGGGTTTTAGTCAGTAAAAGTCTGACACAATGTTGATTTTCCATCCGAAAAAAAAGCAAGTAGCCTGAGGATATTTGAACAAGTCATCGCAAGGTCTAGCTGAGCAATCATTTCACCGCGATATAGTCAAACACTGTGGGTCGACATTCGAAACAATCGTAGACACCGTTTTGTATGACTATGGAGGCACTACGGCTCCATACGGAACGGTTCTCTTGCGTCTCAGAAATCTATACATCTTATACTATATAATAGTATAAAGAGGAAAGGTTTTTATTTTTGTATGTAACGACTAATCTTAAAAACTACTGAACCGATTTGAAAAATTCTGTCAGCAATGGATAGCTACATTATCAGCGAGTAACACAGGCCCATAGTCCCGCGGGAATGGGAACTACGCGATTTGTTTTGTGCCACATATTTCACAACTAAACTTTGTGTAAAGAAAAGAGATTATACAGGGTAAACAGCCTCATCACGAAGCCGTCAACCAAGCATTCTGTACATCAAACTAAGTAACTTTATGCGCAAAAAATATTGCTGAGAAATGTATTTTTGTTTTGGGGTGAAAAATCATGTTTTGTGGTAGAACTCTTTGCAACGCACACAAAACATTGTAGTGCTTGGCGGATTGATTGAATAGTAAAATCTCCAATAAAGATTTGTATTAAAAAACTCGTCAAAAAGTTGGAACTTTGTTGACCCCCAATATCTCCGTAACTAGAAGGTTTCCAGGTACGGTGTAAAACTTAAAAAAAAAAGAAATTTTTTACACCCATTAGGTATACATACCTAGTTTTTCACCAGTGAGCGTAGCGCAACATTAAAATAATTCGATGCCTATCAACTTCCATCGAATATAATACGAGGTGGACGCAACACCGACGCTAAAATGATTACCACGCTCGTATTTAGAACATCACAAGACCTTTTTCACTGGTAATTAAAAAAAAACAGCTGTTCCACACATCTTGACCGTGCAATTTTGTAGGAAATAACTGTTTATTTCTATACTAATATTTTATAGAGAAAAGATTTACCTACATGTTTGTATTTTTGTATGTAACGAAATAACTTAAAAACTACTGGACCGATTTGAAAAATTCTTTCAGCAATGGATAGCTACATCATCAGCGAGTAACATAGGCTACATTTTATCCCCGTACCGGGCACGGGAACTACGCGGGTGAAATCGGGTGACGTCCGCTAGTTTTTAATAAAGTTAGGGGGTATGATGGACAGGATAGACTGAATACTTACCGTGGTTACGCTTGTACTACTTATTATACGTACATAACGTAAACTGGGGCCTTAGTCAGCTATTTTTATAAATTCGTCATTCTAACACAATCCTCGTAATCTGTACTAAATAAAACCCATAGTACAAATGGTTTTCGAAATCTACTACTGAATGCGAACATTTATTCATGCCAGATTTAATTTTATTATATTTTTACACATTTGTCAATAGGTACGAGATTACCATTCTATGACATTTCTATCAATGGAGTGTCAGTGGTTGACCATTTTAAAGTCTTAATGACGCTATTATATATATATTAGTAGATTACCATAATTGTCAAAACTTGACAGAACTTGACTATTATGAAATCAATGATGGACTATTCTGACACTATTGCAATAGCGGACTTGACGCCCGCCCTCCTGGACTATATTTTTATATTTTACCGATGATTCAGTGGAGGCGCATTGAGCCGCGGAATTCCTATACCAAATGGGCACATTTTTTTTTTATTAAAAAATTCGACACGCCCAATCGTATCCCTTCAATGAGGGATTTTCTTTTTTAACTCTCCTAGTCGCTGGATAGATGGCGCTGACCGGGGTACGTTACTGCCGTTACTGGAATGTTATTTTGAGAAAGTAAAACGAAACGTACATAAAACGTAAATTAAAGGTGGACGCACACCTATCCGCGCCGAAGGAATCGACCGCGCCGAAAGAATCGAATTTTAGAATTACTTGTATGAAATCCTACTAAACCTCGCACACTTATCCGCGTCGTATCGGACGAATAGATGACGTGATACGTATGAGAAAAAAATCTTTCGGCGCGGATAAGTGTGCGTCCACCTAAATAAAGTAATATCATTGTCACATCACATCACATCACATTAATATTTTGAAAATAGGTACTTAACTAAACAACAAGGAAAAATAAAACAATACTTACCAGTATTTTTTAGGGTTTTCCACGCCAGAAAGAAAATGTCCCAAGAGAAAATGAAGAGAAGTCGTTGCCTTGTGGATTTGTGTACAAATGAAGGCATGCATCTTTTTCCTAAAGATGAAAGTCGTAATCAAATCAAATCAAATCAAATAATTTCGCATAATATGGGTAAATAGATGGTAAATAATTGTTACATTTCAAATCTAACAATAAGGATCCTCATAAAAACCATTTCTGGTATACGAAATAAAGCGCAATGGGTACAAGCCGTCGTACATTTTAAACCTGGACGGACCATAAAAAGACATTCGCACATAAATGCTCAGCACACTTTAAACCAAATGATTTTGTAAGAACACCATTATCAGTGTTACAACCAAGTAAGTTCATCAATGTTTAGTATTGTAGGTATTTTCTTAGGTTCAAAATTCAACAGAGATTAATTTATTCTATCTCAGATTAGATTCTAATAATAGTTTACCTGTTTGGCCGGAGGAGGCAAAACACCAGAAGAGATGGAAAGAAATGAATCCCTAAAATAATTATAGAATTTTATAAATGTACTTGTCTTGTTTATTGCCTAAATTGTTTCGTACCTCATAAGTGACTGAAATAGGTAGTCCAGAAAAGTAGCAAGCTGAAGTGCGGCAGAACTGATAGTCGATGGAGTAGACGGGTCCTTGAAAGGAGGCCACGGCTCGGCAAAGGCAGTGTTAGGAGACTACCGGCCAGATGGACCGATGACATGAAAAAGGTGGCTGGAAGCGACTGGATTGCAAAAGCGGAAGATCACTGATGTGGCATACCATGGGGGAGGCTTACGACCAGCCGTCTACGTCGTCATTCTATGCACAAAACTACAAACACACGCTTTGTTATCAATTTAATAGCAAGTACTATTTTAAAAAATACAAAAAATATTTGGAGCCCCCCCCTAAAAATTCTTGTCCCTAAAAATGTCCCTTTTAACAACTCTAGTCCCTAAATTTAGGGGCAAAACCCTTATGCTGGCAACCATGCCAAGCGTTTTGACTTTGATCAAGACCTATTAGTAAATAGGAGTTATTATAATGCTTTGTATAAATATATTTGTAACACTGTAGAAAAAAATTAAAATATGTTAAACATAACAGTTTTATAGTTTTAGATTTTATGTTGTGTCTAGCTAGTTATCT